>OZ020609.1:20756206-21436578 GCA_963971545.1 Philophylla caesio | reverse complement strand
GAAGGGCCTTGCCACCACAAGCAATTGTTGACTAGTTCATATGCTGGAAGTCCTCTGCTTGCCAAATCAGCTGGGTTTGATGCTGAGTCCACATGTGACCAGTTTTTTGTACCGACCTTTTCAACTATTTTTGTTATTCTATGGGCGACGAAGGTCGACCATGAGCAAGGTGGCTTACGTATCCACGCGAGAACGATTGTGGAGTCTGTCCACAGGTAAACTTTGACATGTCCCAAGTCAAGACTCTCCGTCACAGATTCAATTATTTCTGCTAGCAGCACGGCGCCGCAAAGTTCCAATCGTGGTAACGAGATAGTCTTGACCGGGGCTACCCTGGTTTTTGCTAGTAGTAGACTTACTTCGACCCTTGACTGGTGCCTAACACGTAGATATACTGCTGCACCATACGCTTTTTCTGATGCGTCACAGAAACCGTGCAATTCTACTTCGTTTGTTGGTGAATAGTGTACCCAACGAGGTATTCGAATGTTATTAATTTCGTCGTATTGATGTATGAAATTATTCCATCGCTCGAGAGTGGTCGGGGTTACTGCTTCGTCCCAGTCCGTTTTTTCAAGCCAAATATTCTGCATCAGCATTTTGGCGACAATTATGATAGGAGCGAGCCAGCCTAGAGGATCGAATAATTTGGCGATGGCCGAGAGGATCGTTCTTTTTGTGACGGCAATACCCCCTTCCAATGGCCTCGTCATAAAGTAAAATAAGTCTGTGCGGGCATTCCATCGTATGCCCAGAGCCTTTACGGCGCTCGTTTCTTCGAATTCCAAAAAATCTTCAGAAAGTAGATCGATTTTTGGAATATCTTTTAGGAGATCTTCACAATTGGCAGTCCATTTCCGTAATGGAAAACCGGCTGACTGCAAAACGTGAGTTATTTCATTTCTGGCTTTTATTGCAGAGTCGATACTATGTCCTCCCGCCAGTACATCGTCAACGTACATATACTTTCTTAAAATGTTAGAGGCTATGGGAAAGGAGCTTTCTGTATCATCAGCGAGTTGTAAAAGTGTCCTTATTGCGAGGTAAGGAGCACAATTTATACCGAAAGTAACAGTCCTCAGCTCGTAAAGACTGATTGGTTCGGTTGACTTTGCGCGAAAAACTATGCGCTGATACTTCGTATATTTGTCGTGTACCAGTATTTGACGGTACATCTTCTCTATGTCGGTATTGAAAACGTATTTGTATAATCTCCAACGCAGTATTATAATAGGAAGATCTGCCTGTAGCACTGGTCCTGGCAGGAGCACATCGTTGAGGCTTATGCCATTAGCCGTTGGACTTGAGGCATTGAAGACCACCCGGACTTTCGTTGAGCTGCTCTCTGCCTTGATGACAGCATGATGCGGCAGGAAGTAATGATCGGAGGAATCTGCAGGTATAATTTGATTCACTTTTGCCATATGTCCCAAAGACTCGTATTCCGTTAACACCCTATTATATTCCTTTTGCAGATCTGGATTCTTGACAAGCCGCGTCTCATTCCGATAGAATTGCGAGCAGGCCCTTTTTAGCGATGGTCCCAGGCAGGTATTTACTAGGAAATCCTGTTTAAAGGGTAGGGCCACTATATACTTTCCAGAATCGTTTCTTAGGGTCGTAGTTTTGTATAGCGTCTCACAATATTTATCCTCTTCGCTTTGGCTTCGGCTCTTCGGTAAGTCCTCTACTTCCCAGAAAGAGGTGAGTTGCTTATCCAGTGCAACTTCACTGAAATATGAGGCTATATTGTTAGTTGGACTTGTTACGGCCGTGCGGCCTGTTAATATCCAACCGAACACTGTTTGTTGAGCGAGAAGTGTGCTAAGTATATTCTTCTTCAGACCGCTCAAAATGATTTCGGGATAGATGTCTCCCCCAAGCACAAGGTCCACTGGTTCATTAACAAAGAACCTTTTATCCGCCAAAACTAAGTCTGGAAATGCTTGTTGAGTTAAGGCGCTAATAGGTGTAGTTGGGAGATTTCCAGTTAGTTGTGCTAGTACAAGCACAGTGGCATTTAATCGAAAGAGGGGGTCAACTGGTGACCGCAACTCTATTTTGCATGCTTCTCTAACCTGCGCAGATACCGAATTTGAAATGCCTGACACTTGGGCATGCATTCTTGTTGATGGCAGGTTGATTCTTCGTTTGAGTCTTTCTGTTATGAATGAACATTCAGACCCAGAATCAATAAGAGCGCGTGCTGAAAAAACTGTGCCGTTCAGGTGTATATGTACGCGAGCTGTTCCCAGCAGTACGCCTGTATTTGTTTTTGCATGGCATGACTGTATATTTGGGTTGTCGCCAGTTTTTGCTTTTGAAGAATCTCGCCATGCTAGAGCTTGCTTAGATGTTGACGGCATATCGTCTGAAGGGCTCGTAGGCGTTCGGCGAGGCGGTGCCTTTGGCTGAATTGTCTGTAAATGAAGGAGCGTGTTATGTCGCGAGTGACACGTATTGCAATTGAATGCGCTAGTGCATCTTGACACAGTATGTCCAAAGCTTAGACAATTCAGGCAACCGTTGTTCTTCTTCAAGAATTCGATTCTGTCAGCTGGTGTCAGCCTTAGAAATCGGGAACAGCTGCGTAATTTGTGCTCATTGGATTTGCACATTTTACATGTGGAAGTGGTCATGCTTGACTGGTAGGCGCCAAGTCGTTTAGTAGGGACATCAGCCGGCTGTCGTTGTATTTGAGACCTTGGTGCTCTGACAACTTTGGAATCTTTTAGCCCTGTTAAGGTTTCTAATGTTTGAAACCTATTTGAAAGGAACCGGTCCATTTCTTCCCACTTCGGTATATCATTTTTGTGGTCTATGGTCTGTTCCCATAGAGCCAGCGTACTTTCGGGTAATTTCGTTGAGCAAAGATAAATTACAATTGCATCCCAATTCGAAATGTCAATCTGATGACTGGATAGGGACGATAGGCAATTATTAATATCTCGCTGCAATCTTTTAATCGAGCTACCACACTCATTTTCTATTGAATGTAAATTAAAAAGTAATTTTAATTGTGTATTTACGAGTATACGCTTATTTTCGTATCTCTCATACAGATTTTTCCAGGCAGTTTGGAAGCCTTCATTGGTGAGTGGACACTTTCTCACGATATCTTTGGCCTCTCCTTGAGTCTTATGGTTGAGGTGAAATAGTTTCTCAACCGGAGTGAGGCGCTTGTTCAGGATGTATATGGCCGTGAACATATCACGGAAAGACGGCCACGACTCATAATCTCCTTTGAACACGTCCGTATCACACGGAGGAAGGTGGATATTGTGTTCGCGAACCGGAAGAGAGAGGAGATCCTTTTCATCCTTGTCTGATTTTTCAAGCGCCTCCAATTGAGAGGCTATTGCAGACATACATTTTATATAGCTGGCAAAGGAAGTTTTGTATTTCTTCCGAATTGCCTGATTGTCTGCTTTGGACAACCCCTCCGCATTACTCAGATTGTCGTGTCCAAGTTTTGTCTTCTCCCAGAGAGCTTTTAACTCCTCTTGCTGAATGGCAAGACCATGTTTGTTTTGATCTGAGGCGGATGTGCTGCTAAAATCTGCGTCGAATTCAATTATCGATTCTGCTAGACGTATGAATGCTTCCATTTTTCTTTTAAATAACTATTAGCTAGTATGGAAGATTTATTAACTTATATTAGAATTTATTCTGTAGCAAATTTTCAAAACCAAAATCGGCACAAGCCTGTCAACGAAGCTGATATTCGATATCGCTTGTCTATTTCGAGAGAGTGAACCAAACAAAGTTAAAATATATGAGGTTGTTTATGTATATTTATAATATTTTTTCAACTCTTTATTCAAATTGATTATTTTTGTGTACTTATGTATATTGTTTGCTTGCAGAAGATGTGTACAATTCTGAGAAGTGCTCGCCACCCAACTGTGTTAACAAATATGTGTATCGGTGCTATAAATGTGGTGGAATATAAAAACGTAGTATGTTGATAGTGTACTGTGCAACGTATCAACGTGAAAAAACGGCGTTTAAAATACAATAATATGCAACGCGTTTGTCTACTGTGCAACGAATAAATTCTTCGAGTTTATGCGACTTTAAATACAAAAATGTTGCCTAAAACTGTGTGTGTGTGTGCAAAGTGGCAATGCGATGTGCAACGTTTGAGTATAATATGCAGCGTGTTCTCCACACTAAAGTGTCAATCGAGTGTGCAACGCATCAAAGTGAAACGAAAAAATTTAGAACGCACACGTTGATATACGAGTTTGTGTGTTTTAAAATGAAAAATTCTAATTATGTGTGTGTATAAAAGTGCATAAGCGTAAATGCTTATTGGTTGAACAAACAACCAAAAGACAAAAAAATAGGTTATGTACCTTATTAATGTGCAGCGTCATAAAAATGAAAAAAAGAAATGCATTCGCTTTGCAATGAAGTGGTCACTTGGATAAATAAAAATGTGTATTTATTAAAAAAGAGGAATCTTTCCCAAATAAAAATGTGGAGTAAATTTAAAAAAAAGGTTATGTACACTCGTATATCCACTGTGCTGTAGTGATGTGATGCGTTGCACTGTGATTGCTGGCACTAGTACTGCAAAATTCTGCTAGTAAAATAAAATGCACCAATAATGTGTTTCTAACGAACTCGCGATACGTTGCACGCGCATATGCTGACTTTTTAACAATTTTGTTTTTTTTGTGTTTATATTTTAATATATGACTCTAAAAGTGCGATTGAAGTGATAACCACGTACCTTGTTCAATGTAGACGTTGACAAAATAATGTGGCAAGTGTTGCGTTGTGGTTGATCACAGTGATGGTGTTGTGTTGAGAAAAATGCTGGTGTTCTGTGGCAGGTGGTGTGGCAAGTGCTGTGTAAAGTGTTGCGTTGCGGTTGATCAAAGTGATGGTGTTGTGTAGTGAACAAATCCAAAGGGTGAATCGTTGATCGTGATGCTTTTGTGTTTTTTGAACAATGTTGGTATTGTGGCGATTAGCTTGTGCTCGGGTAGATGTACTTTAGTAATTTTTGTGGACTGTATTTCGGTGATAAAAGCTGGTTGATCTTTCTGGTTGAAGTATAAAAATTTCAGTTCTTCTCGGCGAAGAAAGGACCATGTAAAATCGCGGGTACTCTTTGCTTGTGAGCTCAGATTTACCGGATTTTATTTGGTTTGATTGTGCAAGAAAAGTAAAAGAAAAACGCAATAAGGTTTTAGTTTTTTTTGTTATAATAGATATGTGATTGTGTATATTTAAATATTTTTATGAATAATATTTCACACAGTTATGTTACCTGGATGAGGCTGGTAGCTCGATGTCTTCACTTTAACTCGGTCAAAAAAGAAGTGTTAGCAGAAGCAAAACGGTTTTGTGTCCGAACCGTCGGACCATATAAATCAGGGGAAAATTAACGAGAAAAAATGTTTATCCGGCGGGAAAATATAATGGTAGAAATTGAGTGAAAGTGTTAGTTTGTACGTGTGTGTAAACTTATGTGTGTGCTCATCTACACACACACACAACTACATGAAAGCCGTGCATAAGTGTGACCGCTGCACATTAGGGCGGGTCGTTTATTGTCGGTTGATTTGAATTTTAGGCATAGAGGCCTAAACAAAAGCTTTCTTCAAAGGCGACCAATCTCGTATGCCACTAACACCCCTAATGTACAATTTCGCTGCACCCTTTAACAATTGCTTGGCATATATATACATCTGTAAATTGTTCCACCCAACTGTAGCCGCATTATCTTCATACTCAATTATCCACAGATTAACGTCGAGTGAATCTGTACCCGTAAAAGCAGACACACTATCCTCAATATCTCTCAACGTGAAGTGTGAGACGTTATTTCCGCCACGCGGAACCCCTGTACCCACCTCTTCGTATCTGCCGACGCTTGATTCTCCGTCGCTGAGATCATCATCAGTTAAGGCAAAATGTTGGATCAAGCGTGTCTGTAAATATGGTTTGTTTCCGTCGGTTGACAATCCTAACTCTCTTAATTTTTCTTTTAACACCGCCACGGTCATAGTTTATATAGTTTGAATATCCATGTTAAAGTATTTACTATTAAAATGGTTAATCAAGAATAAACCTATTTGTCGCTTTCGGAGTATATGTAGTATATACTTATGTGTACATATGTGCGTTATTAAATGCTTAGTTCTACGCTTATTCTCTAAAATGGTTTGGCTTTTTTTTTATATTTTAAATCTCACAATTTAATTATTTTTTAGGTATTCATTAATGTATGACTTCTTTAAAACAAACAATTTTAATACAACTTTAAATAGTAAGATACATTTAGAAACCTTATTCTGCGCTAATATATCTTGGTACTACTGTTGTTTTCCAACATGCGAAAGTGCAAACAAAACAAACCAAACGTTCTAAGAAAATTCAGTTTTACACAAAACAATTTCAATTTCTCTTACATCTTTTTCGCATATCAACAATGCCTTCTTTTTCGTTCTCAAATAATATTCATATATTGCGTATAAAAACACATTTACTGTCTCAGCGATTGTTCTACAATATTGTATACATTCATACTTACAATATCAATAACTTATGTTAAGCTTCTAAGTTTTGCTCTAACAATCGCTCTGCTTTCTCTTATCTTCCTCAGATCTTCCACGTTCTCTCTGCTACTTCATAGCCTGCTTTGCACCTTTTCTTACAATGTCGCTGATTTGTATACTCGCATACTGTGTCGCTCTTCTAGCCAGTTGTTTCTACGCTATTAGGTACACACATATGTAAGTTGCTCTTGACCCTTCTTAACTCGTTTAGCTTACGTTTTTCGGTTCGATGCTAACGCTTCGTTGCTCTCAACTGTTTCACAATTTTCCCCTTTTGCAATTTAAAATGTAATGAATTTTCTGGAGCTTCGTAAGGACGCTGCCGCCGTTTCGAAATTTGGAATGTATGTACATATATCGGAATTTCACAATTTCTAGTCTCTAGGGATTTTGTACACGTACAGTAATTTTCGCGTTTGAATGCATTACGATTCACTAAGCTTTTATTTTATAAGTAGTTTTGTATTTAATTTGTATACTTTTATTGAGCTTTCATCCCGGACGAGCCCCCAATTATGTGGGTTCAACCTTTCGAACTTTGATTAAGAAGGCATTTTATTCTTTTTATAATTAATTATGTAGATTTATTTAAACAATTCAATTTTGTAACGATAAGTTCTTATGCGTTTACATATAAGTTTTAGTTTTAAATAAAGTTAAGCTTCACCAAACTTAGTTTAGTTATAATTAATTAAACAATTCAATTTCATATTGATTATGCGCTTCCAAATAAGCTTTTACTTTTAAATTAGTTTATAGATACGTATGTATTTCTAAGTAGCGCGGCGCGTGTTAACTCAAGCGGCTCTCGTCTCTACTGACTGTTTTTGAACCGTCCGGGTTGCGTTGTTCTGTTTGTCAGGTTTGCTTAGTTTCAGTCCTATTTTAGTACGTCTTACCCGACCGGGTTGCTCTTTTCTGTACTGATCCTACATATATGAATTTCCACACATTTGAGTCTAAACCCGACCAATTTTGGAGCAACTTAATTTTTGTTCAAATTTTGAAGATTGTCAAAAGCAATGTTGTATGAGTACGCTACTCATAACAATGGGTCATACGGATTTTTTTTGCAAAAATTTCATCATCTTTAATCGAGTTTTTATTTTGTACCCGTGATTATATATGTATTTCCACACAATTGAGTCTAAACCCGACCGATTTTGGAGCAACTTAATTTTTGTTCAAATTTTGAAGATTGTCAAAAGCAATGTTGAATGAGTACGCTACTCATAACAATGGGTCATATGGATTTTTTTTGCAAAAATTTCATCATCTTTAATCGAGTTTTTATTTTGTACACGTGATTATATATGTATTTCCACACATTTATATCTAAACCCGACCGATTGTGGAGCAACTTAATTTTCGTTCAAATTTTAAAGATTCTCAAAAGCAATGTTGTATGAGTACGCTACTCATAACAATGCGTCATATGGATTTTTTTTGCAAAAATTTCATCATCTTTAATCGAGTTTTTATTTTGTACACGTGATTATATATGTATTTCCACACATTTGAGTCTAAACCCGACCAATTTTGGAGCAACTTAATTTTTGTTCAAATTTTTAAGATTGACAAAAGCAATGTTGTATGAGTACGCTACTCATAACAATTGGTCATATGGATTTTTTTTGCAAAAATTTCATCATCTATAATCGAGTTTTTATTTTGTACAAAGGATTATATATGTATTTACACACATTTGAGTCTAAACATGACCGATTTTGGAGCAACTTAATTTTTGTTTAAATTTTTAAGATTGTCAAAAGCAATGTTGTATGAGTGCGCTACTCATAACAATGCGTCATATAGATTTTTTTTTGCAAAAATTTCATAATATTTAATCGAGTTTTTATTTTGTGCACGTGATTATATATGTATTTCCACACATTTGAGTCTAAACCCGACCGATTTTGGAGCAACTTAATTTATGTTCAAATTTTTAAGATTGTCAAAAGCAATGTTGTATGAGTACGCTACTCATAACAATGCGTCATACGAATTTTTTTTGGAAAAATTTCATCATCTTTAATCGAGTTTTTATTTTGTACACGTGATTACATATGTACATATTTCCACACATTTGAGTCTAAACACGATCGATTTTGGAGCAACTTAATTTTTGTTCAATTTTGGAAGATTGTCAAAAGCAATGTTGTATGAGTACGCTACTCAACAATGCGTCATATGCATTTTTTTTGAATAAATTTTATCATCTTAAATCGAGTTTCTATTTTGTACACGTGATTATATATGTATTTCCACACATTTGAGTCAAAACCCGACCGATTTTGGAGCAACTTAATTATTGTTCAAATTTTTAAGATTGTCAAAAGCAATGTTGTATGAGTACGCTACTCATAACAATCGGTCATATGAATTTTTTTTGCAAAAATTTTATCATCTTTAATCGAGATTTTATTTTGTACACGTGATTATATATGTATTTCCACACATTTGAGTCTAAGCCCGATCGATTTTGGAGTAACTTAATTTTTGTTCAAATTTTTAAGATTGTCAAAAGCAAAGTAGTATGAGTACGCTACTCATAACAATGCGTCATATGAATTTATTTTGCAAAAATTTCATCATCTTTAATCGAGTTTTTATTTTGTACACGTGATTATATGTATATGTATTTCCACACTTTTGAGTCTAAACCCGACCGATTTTGGAGCAACTTAATTTTTGTTCAAATTTTTAAGATTGTCAAAAGCAATGTTGTATGAGTACGCTACTCATAACAATGGGTCATATGGATTTTTTTTGCAAAAATTTCATCATCTTCAATCGAGTTTTTATTTTGTACACGTGATTATATACATATGTATATCCACACATTTGAGTCTAAACACGACCGATTTTGGAGCAAACTTAATTTTGGTTCAAATTTTTAAGATTGGCAAAAGAAGTCTTGTATGAGTACGCTACTCATAACAATGGGTCATATGAATCGTTTTTGCAAAAATTTCATCATCTTCAATCGAGTTTTTATTTTGTACACGTGATTATATATGTATTTCCACACATTTGAGTCTAAGCCCGACCGATTTTGGAGCAACTTAATTTTTGTTTAAATTTTTAAGATTGGCAAAAGCAATGTTGTATGAGTACGCTACTCATAACAATGCGTCATATGAATTTTTTTTGGAAAAATTTCATCATCTTTAATCGAGTTTTTATTTTGTACACTTGATTATATATGTATTTCCACACTTGTGAGTCTAAATCCGACAGATTTTGGAGCAATTAATTTTTGTTTAAATTTTGAAGATTGTCAAAAGCAATGTTGTATGAGTACGCTACTCATAACAATGCGTCGTATGAATTTTTTTTGAAAAAATTTCATCATCTTTAATCGAGTTTTTATTTTGTACACTTGATTATATATGTATTTCCACACGTGTGAGTCTAAATCCGACAGATTTTGGAGCAATTAATTTTTGTTCAAATTTTGAAGATTGTCAAAAGCAATGTTGTATGAGTACGCTACTCATAACAATGAGTCATACGGATTTTTTTTGCAAAACTTTCATCATCTTCAATCGAATTTTTATTTTGTACACGTGATTATATATGTATTTTCAAACAATTTTTATTTTGTACACGTGATTATATATGTATTTTCAAACATTTGAGTCTAAACACGACCGATTTTGGAGCAATTAATTTTTGTTCATATTTTGAAGATTGTCAAAAGCAATGTTGTATGAGTACGCTACTCATAACAATGCGTCGTATGAATTTTTTTTGGAAAAATTTCATCATCTTTAATCGAGTTTTTATTTTGTACACGTGATTATATATGTATTTCCACACATTTGAGTCTAAATCCGACCGATTTTGGAGCAACTTAATTTTTGTTTAAATTTTTAAGATTGTCAAAAGCAATGTTGTATGAGTACGCTACTCATTACCATGGGTCATATGCATTTTTTTTGCAAAAATTTCATCATCTTCAATTGAGTTTTTATTTTGTACACGTGATTATATGTATATGTATTTCCACACATTTGAGTCTAAACACGACCGATTTTGGAGCAACTTAATTTTTGTTCAAATTTGGAAGATTGTCAAAAGCAATGTTGTATGAGTACGCTACTCATAACAATGAGTCATATGGATTTTTTTTGCAAAAATTTCATCATCTTCAATCGAATTTTTATTTTGTACACGTGATTATATATGTATTTCCAAACATTTGAGTCTAAACCCGACCGACTTTGGAGCAACTTAATTTTTGTTTAAATTTTTAAGATTGTCAAAAGCAATGTTGTATGAGTACGCTACTCATAACAATGGGTCATATGGATTTTTTTTTGCAAAAATTTCATCATCTTCAATCGAGTTTTTATTTTGTACACGTGATTATATATGTATTTCCACACGTTTGAGTCTAAACACGACCGATTTTGGAGCAACTTAATTTTTGTTCAAATTTTTAAAATTGACAAAAGCAATGTTGTATGAGTACGCTACTCATAACAATGCGTCATATGAATTTTTTTTGGAAAAATTTCATAATCTTTAATCGAGTTTTTATTTTGTACACGTGATTATATATGTATTTCCACACGTGTGAGTCTAAATCCGACAGATTTTGGAGCAACTTAATTTTTGTTCAAATTTTGAAGATTGTCAAAAGCAATGTTGTATAAGTACGCTACTCATAACAATGCGTCGTATGAATTTTTTTTGGAAAAATTTCATCATCTTTAATCGAGTTTTTATTTTGTACACGTGATTATATATGTATTTCCACACATTTGAGTCTAAACCCGACCGATTTTGGAGCAAACTTAATTTTGGTTCAAATTTTTAAGGTTGTCAAAAGCAATGTTGTATGAGTACGCTACTCATAACAATGCGTCATATGGATTTTTTTTGCAAAAATTTCATCATCTTTAATCGAGTTTTTATTTTGAACACGTGGTTATATTCATATGTATTTCCACACATTTGAGTCTAAACACGACCGATTTTGGAGCAACTTAATTTTTGTTCAAATTTTTAAGACTGGCAAAAGAAGTGTTGTATGAGTACGCTACTCATAACAATGCGTCATATGAATTTTTTTTTAATAAATTTTATCATCTTAAATCGAGTTTTTATTTTGTACACGTGATTATATATGTATTTCCACACATTTGAGTCAAAACCCGACCGATTTTGGAGCAACTTAATTTTTGTTCAAAATTTTAAGATTGTCAAAAGCAATGTTGTATGAGTACGCTACTCATAACAATGCGTCATATGAATTTTTTTTGCAAAAATTTTATCATCTTTAATCGAGTTTTTATTTTGTACACGTGATTGTATATGTATTTCCACACATTTGAGTCTAAGCCCGATCGATTTTGGAGCAACTTAATTTTTGTTCAAATTTTTAAGATTGTCAAAAGCAATGTTGTATGAGTACGCTACTCATAACAATGCGTCATATAAATTTATTTTGCAAAAATTTCATCATCTTTAATCGAGTTGTTATTTTGTACACGTGATTATATATGTATTTCCACACGTTTGAGTCTAAACACGACCGATTTTGGAGCAACTTAATTTTTGTTCAAATTTTTAAAATTGACAAAAGCAATGTTGTATGAGTACGCTACTCATAACAATGCGTCATATGAATTTTTTTTGGAAACATTTCATCATCTTTAATCGAGTTTTCATTTTGTACACGTGATTATATATGTATTTCCACACGTTTGAGTCTAAACACGACCGATTTTGGAGCAACTTAATTTTTGTTCAAATTTTTAAGACTGGCAAAAGAAGTGTTGTATGAGTACGCTACTCATAACAATGCGTCATATGAATTTTTTTTGAATAAATTTTATCATCTTAAATCGAGTTTTTATTTTGTACACGTGATTATATATGTATTTCCAAACATTTGAGTCTAAACCCGACCGATTTTGGAGCAACTTAATTTTTGTTTAAATTTTTAAGATCGTCAAAAGCAATGTTGTATGAGTACGCTACTCATTACCATGGGTCATATGCATTTTTTTTGCAAAAAATTCATCATCTTTAATCGAGTTTTTATTTTGTACACGTGATTATATATGTATTTCCACACATTTGAGTCTAAACCCGACCGATTTTGGAGCAACTAAATTTTTGTTCAAATTTTTAAGATTGACAAAAGCAATGTTGTATGAGTACGCTACTCATAACAATGCGTCATATGGATTTTTCTTGCAAAAATTTCATCATCTTCAATCGAGTTTTTATTTTGTACACGTGATTATATATGTATATCCACACATTTGAGTCTAAACACGACCGATTTTGGAGCAACTTAATTTTTGTTCAAATTTTTAAGATTGTCAAAAGCAATGTTGTATGAGTACGCTACTCATAACAATGCGTCATATAAATTTATTTTGCAAAAATTTCATCATCTTTAATCGAGTTTTTATTTTGTACACGTGATTATATATGTATTTCCAAACATTTGAGTCTAAACCCGACCGATTTTGGAGCAACTAAATTTTTGTTCAAATTTTTAAAATTGACAAAAGCAATGTTGTATGAGTACGCTACTCATAACAATGCGTCATATGAATTTTTTTTGGAAAAATTTCATAATCTTTAATCGAGTTTTTATTTTGTACACGTGATTATATATGTATTTCCACACGTGTGAGTCTAAATCCGACAGATTTTGGAGCAACTTAATTTTTGTTCAAATTTTGAAGATTGTCAAAAGCAATGTTGTATGAGTACGCTACTCATAACAATGCGTCGTATGAATTTTTTTTGGAAAAATTTCATCATCTTTAATCGAGTTTTTATTTTGTACACGTGATTATATATGTATTTCCACACATTTGAGTCTAAACCCGACCGATTTTGGAGCAAACTTAATTTTGGTTAAAATTTTTAAGGTTGTCAAAAGCAATGTTGTATGAGTACGCTACTCATAACAATGCGTCATATGGATTTTTTTTGCAAAAATTTCATCATCTTTAATCGAGTTTTTATTTTGAACACGTGGTTATATTCATATGTATTTCCACACATTTGAGTCTAAACACGACCGATTTTGGAGCAACTTAATTTTTGTTCAAATTTTTAAGACTGGCAAAAGAAGTGTTGTATGAGAACGCTACTCATAACAATGCGTCATATGAATTTTTTTTTAATAAATTTTATCATCTTAAATCGAGTTTTTATTTTGTACACGTGATTATATATGTATTTCCACACATTTGAGTCAAAACCCGACCGATTTTGGAGCAACTTAATTTTTGTTCAAAATTTTAAGATTGTCAAAAGCAATGTTGTATGAGTACGCTACTCATAACAATGCGTCATATGAATTTTTTTTGCAAAAATTTTATCATCTTTAATCGAGTTTTTATTTTGTACACGTGATTGTATATGTATTTCCACACATTTGAGTCTAAGCCCGATCGATTTTGGAGCAACTTAATTTTTGTTCAAATTTTTAAGATTGTCAAAAGCAATGTTGTATGAGTACGCTACTCATAACAATGCGTCATATAAATTTATTTTGCAAAAATTTCATCATCTTTAATCGAGTTGTTATTTTGTACACGTGATTATATATGTATTTCCACACGTTTGAGTCTAAACACGACCGATTTTGGAGCAACTGAATTTTTGTTCAAATTTTTAAAATTGACAAAAGCAAGCGAGTTTTTATTTTGTACACGTGATTATATATGTATATCCACACATTTGAGTCTAAACACGACCGATTTTGGAGCAACTTAATTTTTGTTCAAATTTTTAAGATTGTCAAAAGCAATGTTGTATGAGTACGCTACTCATAACAATGCGTCATATAAATTTATTTTGCAAAAATTTCATCATCTTTAATCGAGTTGTTATTTTGTACACGTGATTATATATGTATATCCACACATTTGAGTCTAAACACGACCGATTTTGGAGCAACTTAATTTTTGTTCAAATTTTTAAGATTGTCAAAAGCAATGTTGTATGAGTACGCTACTCATAACAATGTGTCATATGAATTTTTTTTGCAAAAATTTTATCATCTTTAATCGAGTTTTTATTTTGTACACGTGATTGTATATGTATTTCCACACATTTGAGTCTAAGCCCGATCGATTTTGGAGCAACTTAATTTTTGTTCAAATTTTTAAGATTGTCAAAAGCAATGTTGTATGAGTACGCTACTCATAACAATGCGTCATATAAATTTATTTTGCAAAAATTTCATCATCTTTAATCGAGTTGTTATTTTGTACACGTGATTATATATGTATTTCCACACGTTTGAGTCTAAACACGACCGATTTTGGAGCAACTGAATTTTTGTTCAAATTTTTAAAATTGACAAAAGCAAGCGAGTTTTTATTTTGTACACGTGATTATATATGTATATCCACACATTTGAGTCTAAACACGACCGATTTTGGAGCAAACTTAATTTTTGTTCAATTTTGGAAGATTGTCAAAAGCAACGATGTATGAGTACGGTACTCATAACAATGCGTCATATGAATTTTTTTTGAATAAATTTTATCATTTTAAATCGAGTTTCTATTTTGTACACGTGATTATATATGTATTTCCACACATTTGAGTCTAAACACGACCGATTTTGGAGCAACTGAATTTTTGTTCAAATTTTTAAAATTGACAAAAGCAAGCGAGTTTTTATTTTGTACACGTGATTATATATGTATATCCACACATTTGAGTCTAAACACGACCGATTTTGGAGCAACTTAATTTTTGTTCAAATTTTTAAGATTGTCAAAAGAAGTGTTGTATGAGAACGCTACTCATAACAATGCGTCATATGAATTTTTTTTTAATAAATTTTATCATCTTAAATCGAGTTTTTATTTTGTACACGTGATTATATATGTATTTCCACACATTTGAGTCAAAACCCGACCGATTTTGGAGCAACTTAATTTTTGTTCAAAATTTTAAGATTGTCAAAAGCAATGTTGTATGAGTACGCTACTCATAACAATGCGTCATATGAATTTTTTTTGCAAAAATTTTATCATCTTTAATCGAGTTTTTATTTTGTACACGTGATTGTATATGTATTTCCACACATTTGAGTCTAAGCCCGATCGATTTTGGAGCAACTTAATTTTTGGTCAAATTTTTAAGATTGTCAAAAGCAATGTTGTATGAGTACGCTACTCATAACAATGCGTCATATAAATTTATTTTGCAAAAATTTCATCATCTTTAATCGAGTTGTTATTTTGTACACGTGATTATATATGTATTTCCACACGTTTGAGTCTAAACACGACCGATTTTGGAGCAACTGAATTTTTGTTCAAATTTTTAAAATTGACAAAAGCAAGCGAGTTTTTATTTTGTACACGTGATTATATATGTATATCCACACATTTGAGTCTAAACACGACCGATTTTGGAGCAACTTAATTTTTGTTCAAATTTTTAAGATTGTCAAAAGCAATGTTGTATGAGTACGCTACTCATAACAATGCGTCATATAAATTTATTTTGCAAAAATTTCATCATCTTTAATCGAGTTGTTATTTTGTACACGTGATTATATATGTATATCCACACATTTGAGTCTAAACACGACCGATTTTGGAGCAACTTAATTTTTGTTCAAATTTTTAAGATTGTCAAAAGCAATGTTGTATGAGTACGCTACTCATAACAATGTGTCATATGAATTTTTTTTGCAAAAATTTTATCATCTTTAATCGAGTTTTTATTTTGTACACGTGATTGTATATGTATTTCCACACATTTGAGTCTAAGCCCGATCGATTTTGGAGCAACTTAATTTTTGTTCAAATTTTTAAGATTGTCAAAAGCAATGTTGTATGAGTACGCTACTCATAACAATGCGTCATATAAATTTATTTTGCAAAAATTTCATCATCTTTAATCGAGTTGTTATTTTGTACACGTGATTATATATGTATTTCCACACGTTTGAGTCTAAACACGACCGATTTTGGAGCAACTGAATTTTTGTTCAAATTTTTAAAATTGACAAAAGCAAGCGAGTTTTTATTTTGTACACGTGATTATATATGTATATCCACACATTTGAGTCTAAACACGACCGATTTTGGAGCAAACTTAATTTTTGTTCAATTTTGGAAGATTGTCAAAAGCAACGATGTATGAGTACGGTACTCATAACAATGCGTCATATGAATTTTTTTTGAATAAATTTTATCATTTTAAATCGAGTTTCTATTTTGTACACGTGATTATATATGTATTTCCACACATTTGAGTCTAAACACGACCGATTTTGGAGCAACTTAATTTTTGTTCAAGTTTTTAAGATTGTCAAAAGCAATGTTGTATGAGTACGCTACTCATAACAATGCGTCATATGAATTTTTTTTGCAAAAATTTTATCATCTTTAATCGAGTTTTTATTTTGTACTCGTGATTATACATGTATTTCCACTCATTTGGGTCTAAGCCCCATCGATTTTGGAGCAACTTAATTTTTGTTGAAATTTTGAAGATTGTCAAAAGCAATGTTGTATGAGTACGCTACTCATAACAATGCGTCATATGAATTTTTTTTGCAAAAATTTTATCATCTTTAATCGAGTTTTTATTTTGTACACGTGATTGTATATGTATTTCCACACATTTGAGTCTAAGCCCGATCGATTTTGGAGCAACTTAATTTTTGTTCAAATTTTTAAGATTGTCAAAAGCAATGTTGTATGAGTACGCTACTCATAACAATGCGTCATATAAATTTATTTTGCAAAAATTTCATCATCTTTAATCGAGTTGTTATTTTGTACACGTGATTATATATGTATTTCCACACGTTTGAGTCTAAATACGACCGATTTTGGAGCAACTGAATTTTTGTTCAAATTTTTAAAATTGACAAAAGCAAGCGAGTTTTTATTTTGTACACGTGATTATATATGTATATCCACACATTTGAGTCTAAACACGACCGATTTTGGAGCAACTTAATTTTTGTTCAAATTTTTAAGATTGTCAAAAGCAATGTTGTATGAGTACGCTACTCATAACAATGCGTCATATAAATTTATTTTGCAAAAATTTCATCATCTTTAATCGAGTTGTTATTTTGTACACGTGATTATATATGTATATCCACACATTTGAGTCTAAACACGACCGATTTTGGAGCAACTTAATTTTTGTTCAAATTTTTAAGATTGTCAAAAGCAATGTTGTATGAGTACGCTACTCATAACAATGTGTCATATGAATTTTTTTTGCAAAAATTTTATCATCTTTAATCGAGTTTTTATTTTGTACACGTGATTGTATATGTATTTCCACACATTTGAGTCTAAGCCCGATCGATTTTGGAGCAACTTAATTTTTGTTCAAATTTTTAAGATTGTCAAAAGCAATGTTGTATGAGTACGCTACTCATAACAATGCGTCATATAAATTTATTTTGCAAAAATTTCATCATCTTTAATCGAGTTGTTATTTTGTACACGTGATTATATATGTATTTCCACACGTTTGAGTCTAAACACGACCGATTTTGGAGCAACTGAATTTTTGTTCAAATTTTTAAAATTGACAAAAGCAAGCGAGTTTTTATTTTGTACACGTGATTATATATGTATATCCACACATTTGAGTCTAAACACGACCGATTTTGGAGCAAACTTAATTTTTGTTCAATTTTGGAAGATTGTCAAAAGCAACGATGTATGAGTACGGTACTCATAACAATGCGTCATATGAATTTTTTTTGAATAAATTTTATCATTTTAAATCGAGTTTCTATTTTGTACACGTGATTATATATGTATTTCCACACATTTGAGTCTAAACACGACCGATTTTGGAGCAACTTAATTTTTGTTCAAGTTTTTAAGATTGTCAAAAGCAATGTTGTATGAGTACGCTACTCATAACAATGCGTCATATGAATTTTTTTTGCAAAAATTTTATCATCTTTAATCGAGTTTTTATTTTGTACACGTGATTGTATATGTATTTCCACACATTTGAGTCTAAGCCCGATCGATTTTGGAGCAACTTAATTTTTGTTCAAATTTTTAAGATTGTCAAAAGCAATGTTGTATGAGTACGCTACTCATAACAATGCGTCATATAAATTTATTTTGCAAAAATTTCATCATCTTTAATCGAGTTGTTATTTTGTACACGTGATTATATATGTATTTCCACACGTTTGAGTCTAAACACGACCGATTTTGGAGCAACTTAATTTTTGTTCAAATTTTTAAAATTGACAAAAGCAATGTTGTATGAGTACGCTACTCATAACAATGCGTCATATGCATTTTTTTTGGAAACATTTCATCATCTTTAATCGAGTTTTCATTTTGTACACGTGATTATATATGTATTTCCACACGTTTGAGTCTAAACACGACCGATTTTGGAGCAACTTAATTTTTGTTCAAATTTTTAAGACTGGCAAAAGAAGTGTTGTATGAGTACGCTACTCAAAACAATGCGTCATATGAATTTTTTTTTAATAAATTTTATCATCTTAAATCGAGTTTTTATTTTGTACACGTGATTATATATGTATTTCCAAACATTTGAGTCTAAACCCGACCGATTTTGGAGCAACTTAATTTTTGTTTAAATTTTTAAGATTGTCAAAAGCAATGTCGTATGAGTACGCTACTCATTACCATGGGTCATATGCATTTTTTTTGCAAAAAATTCATCATCTTTAATCGAGTTTTTATTTTGTACACGTGATTATATATGTATTTCCACACATTTGAGTCTAAACCCGACCGATTTTGGAGCAACTAAATTTTTGTTCAAATTTTTAAGATTGACAAAAGCAATGTTGTATGAGTACGCTACTCATAACAATGCGTCATATGGATTTTTCTTGCAAAAATTTCATCATCTTCAATCGAGCTTTTATTTAGTACACGTGATTATATATGTATATCCACACATTTGAGTCTAAACACGACCGATTTTGGAGCAACTTAATTTTTGTTCAAATTTTTAAGATTGTCAAAAGCAATGTTGTATGAGTACGCTACTCATAACAATGCGTCATATAAATTTATTTTGCAAAAATTTCATCATCTTTAATCGAGTTTTTATTTTGTACACGTGATTATATATGTATTTCCAAACATTTGAGTCTAAACACGACCGATTTTGGAGCAACTTAATTTTTGTTCAAATTTTTAAAATTGACAAAAGCAATGTTGTATGAGTACGCTACTCATAACAATGCGTCATATGAATTTTTTTTGGAAACATTTCATCATCTTTAATCGAGTTTTCATTTTGTACACGTGATTATATATGTATTTCCACACGTTTGAGTCTAAACACGACCGATTTTGGAGCAACTTAATTTTTGTTCAAATTTTTAAGACTGGCAAAAGAAGTGTTGTATGAGTACGCTACTCAAAACAATGCGTCATATGAATTTTTTTTTAATAAATTTTATCATCTTAAATCGAGTTTTTATTTTGTACACGTGATTATATATGTATTTCCAAACATTTGAGTCTAAACCCGACCGATTTTGGAGCAACTTAATTTTTGTTTAAATTTTTAAGATTGTCAAAAGCAATGTCGTATGAGTACGCTACTCATTACCATGGGTCATATGCATTTTTTTTGCAAAAAATTCATCATCTTTAATCGAGTTTTTATTTTGTACACGTGATTATATATGTATTTCCACACATTTGAGTCTAAACCCGACCGATTTTGGAGCAACTAAATTTTTGTTCAAATTTTTAAGATTGACAAAAGCAATGTTGTATGAGTACGCTACTCATAACAATGCGTCATATGGATTTTTCTTGCAAAAATTTCATCATCTTCAATCGAGCTTTTATTTAGTACACGTGATTATATATGTATATCCACACATTTGAGTCTAAACACGACCGATTTTGGAGCAACTTAATTTTTGTTCAAATTTTTAAGATTGTCAAAAGCAATGTTGTATGAGTACGCTACTCATAACAATGCGTCATATAAATTTATTTTGCAAAAATTTCATCATCTTTAATCGAGTTTTTATTTTGTACACGTGATTATATATGTATTTCCAAACATTTGAGTCTAAACCCGACCGATTTTGGAGCAACTAAATTTTTGTTCAAATTTTTAAAATTGACAAAAGCAATGTTGTATGAGTACGCTACTCATAACAATGCGTCATATGAATTTTTTTTGGAAAAATTTCATAATCTTTTATCGAGTTTTTATTTTGTACACGTGATTATATATGTATTTCCACACGTGTGAGTCTAAATCCGACAGATTTTGGAGCAACTTAATTTTTGTTCAAATTTTGAAGATTGTCAAAAGCAATGTTGTATGAGTACGCTACTCATAACAATGCGTCGTATGAATTTTTTTTGGAAAAATTTCATCATCTTTAATCGAGTTTTTATTTTGTACACGTGATTATATATGTATTTCCACACATTTGAGTCTAAACCCGACCGATTTTGGAGCAAACTTAATTTTGGTTCAAATTTTTAAGGTTGTCAAAAGCAATGTTGTATGAGTACGCTACTCATAACAATGCGTCATATGGATTTTTTTTGCAAAAATTTCATCATCTTTAATCGAGTTTTTATTTTGAACACGTGGTTATATTCATATGTATTTCCACACATTTGAGTCTAAACACGACCGATTTTGGAGCAACTTAATTTTTGTTCAAATTTTTAAGACTGGCAAAAGAAGTGTTGTATGAGTACGCTACTCATAACAATGCGTCATATGAATTTTTTTTTAATAAATTTTATCATCTTAAATCGAGTTTTTATTTTGTACACGTGATTATATATGTATTTCCACACATTTGAGTCAAAACCCGACCGATTTTGGAGCAACTTAATTTTTGTTCAAAATTTTAAGATTGTCAAAAGCAATGTTGTATGAGTACGCTACTCATAACAATGCGTCATATGAATTTTTTTTGCAAAAATTTTATCATCTTTAATCGAGTTTTTATTTTGTACACGTGATTGTATATGTATTTCCACACATTTGAGTCTAAGCCCGATCGATTTTGGAGCAACTTAATTTTTGTTCAAATTTTTAAGATTGTCAAAAGCAATGTTGTATGAGTACGCTACTCATAACAATGCGTCATATAAATTTATTTTGCAAAAATTTCATCATCTTTAATCGAGTTGTTATTTTGTACACGTGATTATATATGTATTTCCACACGTTTGAGTCTAAACACGACCGATTTTGGAGCAACTGAATTTTTGTTCAAATTTTTAAAATTGACAAAAGCAAGCGAGTTTTTATTTTGTACACGTGATTATATACATATGTATATCCACACATTTGAGTCTAAACACGACCGATTTTGGAGCAACTTAATTTTTGTTCAAATTTTTAAGATTGTCAAAAGCAATGTTGTATGAGTACGCTACTCATAACAATGCGTCATATAAATTTATTTTGCAAAAATTTCATCATCTTTAATCGAGTTGTTATTTTGTACACGTGATTATATATGTATATCCACACATTTGAGTCTAAACACGACCGATTTTGGAGCAACTTAATTTTTGTTCAAATTTTTAAGATTGTCAAAAGCAATGTTGTATGAGTACGCTACTCATAACAATGTGTCATATGAATTTTTTTTGCAAAAATTTTATCATCTTTAATCGAGTTTTTATTTTGTACACGTGATTGTATATGTATTTCCACACATTTGAGTCTAAGCCCGATCGATTTTGGAGCAACTTAATTTTTGTTCAAATTTTTAAGATTGTCAAAAGCAATGTTGTATGAGTACGCTACTCATAACAATGCGTCATATAAATTTATTTTGCAAAAATTTCATCATCTTTAATCGAGTTGTTATTTTGTACACGTGATTATATATGTATTTCCACACGTTTGAGTCTAAACACGACCGATTTTGGAGCAACTGAATTTTTGTTCAAATTTTTAAAATTGACAAAAGCAAGCGAGTTTTTATTTTGTACACGTGATTATATATGTATATCCACACATTTGAGTCTAAACACGACCGATTTTGGAGCAAACTTAATTTTTGTTCAATTTTGGAAGATTGTCAAAAGCAACGATGTATGAGTACGGTACTCATAACAATGCGTCATATGAATTTTTTTTGAATAAATTTTATCATTTTAAATCGAGTTTCTATTTTGTACACGTGATTATATATGTATTTCCACACATTTGAGTCTAAACACGACCGATTTTGGAGCAACTTAATTTTTGTTCAAGTTTTTAAGATTGTCAAAAGCAATGTTGTATGAGTACGCTACTCATAACAATGCGTCATATGAATTTTTTTTGCAAAAATTTTATCATCTTTAATCGAGTTTTTATTTTGTACTCGTGATTATACATGTATTTCCACTCATTTGGGTCTAAGCCCCATCGATTTTGGAGCAACTTAATTTTTGTTGAAATTTTGAAGATTGTCAAAAGCAATGTTGTATGAGTACGCTACTCATAACAATGCGTCATATGGATTTTTGTTGCAAAAATTTCATCATCTTTAATCGAGTTTTTATTTTGTACACGTGGTTATATTCATATGTATTTCCACACATTTGAGTCTAAGCCCGATCGATTTTGGAGCAACTTAATTTTTGTTCAAATTTTTAAGATTGTCAAAAGCAATGTTGTATGAGTACGCTATTCATAACAATGGGTCATATGGATTTTTTTTGCAAAAATTTCATCATCTTTAATCCAGTTTTTATTTTGTACACGTGATTATATGTATATGTATTTCCACACATTTGAGTCTAAGCCCGATCGATTTTGGAGCAACTTAATTTTTGTTCAAATTTTTAAAATTGTCAAAAGCAATGTTGTATGAGTACGCTACTCATAACAATGCGTCATATGAATTTATTTTGCAAAAATTTCATCATCTTTAATCGAGTTTTTATTTTGTACACGTGATTATATATGTATTTCCACACATTTGAGTCTAAACCCGACCGATTTTGGAGCAACTTAATTTTTGTTCAAATTTTTAAGATTGTCAAAAGCAATGTTGTATGAGTACGTTACTCATAACCATGGGTCATATGATTTTTTTTTTGCAAAAATTTCATCATCTTTAATCGAGTTTTTATTTTGTACACGTGATTATATGTATATGTATTTCCACACATTTGAGTCTAAACACGACCGATTTTGGAGCAATTTAATTTTTGTTCAAATTTTTAAGATTGGCAAAAGAAATGTTGTATGAGTACGCTACTTATAATTATGCGTCATATGAATTTTTTTTGGAAAAATTGCAACATCTTTAATTGAGTTTTTATTTTGTACACGTGATTATGTATGTATTTCCACACATTTGAGTCAAAATCCGACCGATTTTGGAGCAACTTCATTTTTGTTCAAATTTTCAAGATTGTCAAAAGCAATGTTGTATGAGTACGCTACTCATAACAATGGCTCATACGGATTTTTTTTGCAAAAATTTCATAATCTTTAATCGAGGTTTTATTTTGTACACGTGATTATATATGTATTTCCGCACATTTGAGTCTAAACCCGACCGATTTTGGAGCAACTTAATTTTTGTTCAAATTTTTAAGATTGGCAAAAGCAATGTTGTATGAGTACGCTACTCATAACCATGGGTCATATGATTTTTTTTTGCAAAAATTTCATCATCTTTAATAGAGTTTTTATTTTGTACACGTGATTATATATGTATTTCGACACATTTGAGTCTAAACCCGACCGATTTTGGAGCAACTTAATTTTTGTTCAAATTTTTAAGATTGTCAAAAGCAATGTTGTATGAGTACGCTACTCATAACAATGCGTCATATGAATTTTTTTTGCAAAAATTTTATGATCTTTAATCGAGTTTTTATTTTGTACACGTGATTATATATGTATTTCCACACATTTGAGTCTAAGCCCGATCGATTTTGGAGCAACTTAATTTTTGTTCAAATTTTTAAGATTGACAAAAGCAATGTTGTATGAGTACGCTACTCATAACAATGCGTCATATGAATTTATTTTGCAAAAATTTCATCATCTTTAATCGAGTTTTTATTTTGTACACGTGATTATATATGTTTTTCCACACTTTTGAGTCTAAACCCGACCGATTTTGGAGCAACTTAATTTTTGTTCAAATTTTTAAGATTGTCAAAAGCAATGTTGTATGAGTACGCTGCTCATAACAATGCGTTATATGAATTTTTTTTGGAAAAATTTCATCATCTTTAATCGAGTTTTTATTTTGTACACGTGATTATATATGTATTTCCACACATTTGAGTCTAAACCCGACCGATTTTGGAGCAACTTAATTTTTGTTCAAATTTTTAAAATTGACAAAAGCAATGTTGTATGAGTACGCTACTCATAACAATGCGTCATATGATTTTTTTTTGGAAACATTTCATCATCTTTAATCGAGTTTTTATTTTGTACACGTGATTATATATGTATTTCCACACGTGTGAGTCTAAACACGACCGATTTTGGAGCAACTTAATTTTTGTTCAAATTTGGAAGATTGTCAAAAGCAATGTTGTATGAGTACGCTACTCATAACAATGAGTCATATGGATTTTTTTTGCAAAAATTTCATCATCTTCAATCGAATTTTTATTTTGTGCACGTGATTATATATGTATTTCCACACATTTGAGTCTAAACCCGACCGATTTTGGAGCAACTCAATTTTTGTTCAAATTTTTAAGATTGACAAAAGCAATGTTGTATGAGTACGCTACTCATAACAATGCGTCATATGGATTTTTCTTGCAAAAATTTCTTCATCTTCAATCGAGCTTTTATTTTGTACACGTGATTATATATGTATATCCACACATTTGAGTCTAAACACGACCGATTTTGGAGCAACTTAATTTTTGTTCAAATTTTTAAGACTGGCAAAAGAAGTGTTGTATGAGTACGCTACTCATAACAATGCGTCATATGAATTTTTTTTGAATACATTTTATCATCTTAAATCGAGTTTTTATTTTGTACACGTGATTATATATGTATTTCCACACATTTGAGTCAAAACCCGACCGATTTTGGAGCAACTCAATTTTTGTTCAAAATTTTAAGATTGTCAAAAGCAATGTTGTATAAGTACGCTACTCATAACAATGCGTCATATGAATATTTTTTGCAAAAAATTTATCATCTTTAATCGAGTTTTTATTTTGTACACGTGATTGTATATGTATTTCCACACATTTGAGTCTAAGCCCGATCATCTTCAATCGAGTTTTTATTTTGTACACGTGATTATATATGTATATCCACACATTTGAGTCTAAACACGACCGATTTTGGAGCAAACTTAATTTTTGTTCAATTTTAGAAGATTGTCAAAAGCAACGATGTATGAGTACGCTACTCATAACAATGCGTCATATGAATTTTTTTTGAATAAATTTTATCATCTTAAATCGAGTTTCTATTTTGTACACGTGATTATATATGTATTTCCACACATTTGAGTCTAAACACGACGGATTTTGGAGCAACTTAATTTTTGTTCAAGTTTTTAAGATTGTCAAAAGCAATGTTGTATGAGTACGCTACTCATAACAATGCGTCATATGAATTTTTTTTGCAAACATTTTATCACCTTTAATCGATTTTTTATTTTGTACACGTGATTATACATGTATTTCCACTCATTTGAGTCTAAGCCCCATCGATTTTGGAGCAACTTAATTTTTGTTGAAATTTTGAAGATTGTCAAAAGCAATGTTGTATGAGTACGCTACTCATAACAATGCGTCATATGGATTTTTTTTGCAAAAATTTCATCATCTTTAATCGAGTTTTTATTTTGTACACGTGGTTATATTCATATGTATTTCCACACATTTGAGTCTAAACACGACCGATTTTGGAGCAACTTAATTTTTGTTCAAATTTTTAAGATTGTCAAAAGCAATGTTGTATGAGTACGCTATTCATAACAATGGGTCATATGGATTTTTTTTGCAAAAATTTCATCATCTTTAATCCAGTTTTTATTTTGTACACGTGATTATATGTATATGTATTTCCACACATTTGAGTCTAAGCCCGATCGAGTTTGGAGCAACTTAATTTTTGTTCAAATTTTTAAGATTGTCAAAAGCAATGTTGTATGAGTACGCTACTCATAACAATGCGTCATATGAATTTATTTTGCAAAAATTTCATCATCTTTAATCGAGTTTTTATTTTGTACACGTGATTATATATGTATTTCCACACATTTGAGTCTAAACCCGACCGATTTTGGAGCAACTTAATTTTTGTTCAAATTTTTAAGATTGTCAAAAGCAATGTTGTATGAGTACGCTACTCATAACAATGGGTCATATGGATTTTTTTTGCAAAAATTTCATCATCTTTAATCGAGTTTTTATTTTGTACACGTGATTATATGTATATGTATTTCCACACATTTGAGTCTAAACACGACCGATTTTGGAGCAACTTAATTTTTGTTCAAATTTTTAAGATTGTCAAAAGCAATGTTGTATGAGTACGCTACTCATAACAATGCGTCATATGAATTTTTTTTGAATAAATTTTATCATCTTAAATCGAGTTTATATTTTGTACACGTGATTATATATGTATTTCCACACATTTGAGTCAAAATCCGACCGATTTTGGAGCAACTTAATTTTTGTTCAAATTTTTAAGATTGTCAAAAGCAATGTTGTATGAGTACGTTACTCATAACCATGGGTCATATGCATTTTTTTGCAAAAATTTCATCATCTTCAATCGAATTTTTATTTTGTGCACGTGATTATATATGTATTTCCACACATTTGAGTCTAAACCCGACCGATTTTGGAGCAACTCAATTTTTGTTCAAATTTTTAAGATTGACAAAAGCAATGTTGTATGAGTACGCTACTCATAACAATGCGTCATATGGATTTTTCTTGCAAAAATTTCATCATCTTTAATCGAGTTGTTATTTTGTACACGTGATTATATATGTATTTCCACACGTGTGAGTCTAAACACGACCGATTTTGGAGCAACTTAATTTTTGTTCAAATTTGGAAGATTGTCAAAAGCAATGTTGTATGAGTACGCTACTCATAACAATGAGTCATATGGATTTTTTTTGCAAAAATTTCATCATTTTCAATCGAATTTTTATTTTGTACACGTGATTATATATGTATTTCCAAACATTTGAGTCTAAACACGACCGATTTTGGAGCAACTTAATTTTTGTTCAAATTTTTAAGATTGTCAAAAGCAATGTTGTATGAGTACGCTACTCATAACAATGCGTCATATGAATTTTTTTTGAATAAATTTTATCATCTTAAATCGAGTTTATATTTTGTACACGTGATTATATATGTATTTCCACACATTTGAGTCAAAATCCGACCGATTTTGGAGCAACTTAATTTTTGTTCAAATTTTTAAGATTGTCAAAAGCAATGTTGTATGAGTACGTTACTCATAACCATGGGTCATATGCATTTTTTTGCAAAAATTTCATCATCTTCAATCGAATTTTTATTTTGTGCACGTGATTGTATATGTATTTCCACACATTTGAGTCTAAGCCCGATCGATTTTGGAGCAACTTAATTTTTGTTCAAATTTTTAAGATTGTCAAAAGCAATGTTGTATGAGTACGCTACTCATAACAATGCGTCATATAAATTTATTTTGCAAAAATTTCATCATCTTTAATCGAGTTGTTATTTTGTACACGTGATTATATATGTATTTCCACACGTGTGAGTCTAAACACGACCGATTTTGGAGCAACTTAATTTTTGTTCAAATTTGGAAGATTGTCAAAAGCAATGTTGTATGAGTACGCTACTCATAACAATGAGTCATATGGATTTTTTTTGCAAAAATTTCATCATTTTCAATCGAATTTTTATTTTGTACACGTGATTATATATGTATTTCCAAACATTTGAGTCTAAACCCGACCGATTTTGGAGCAACTTAATTTTTGTTTAAATTTTTAAGATTGTCAAAAGCAATGTTGTATGAGTACGCTACTCATTACCATGGGTCATATGCATTTTTTTTGCAAAAAATTCATCATCTTTAATCGAGTTTTTATTTTGTACACGTGATTATATATGTATTTCCACACATTTGAGTCTAAACCCGACCGATTTTGGAGCAACTTAATTTTTGTTCAAATTTTTAAGATTGACAAAAGCAATGTTGTATGAGTACGCTACTCATTACCATGGGTCATATGCATTTTTTTTGCAAAAAATTCATCATCTTTAATCGAGTTTCTATTTTGTACACGTGATTATATATGTATTTCCACACATTTGAGTCTAAACACGACGGATTTTGGAGCAACTTAATTTTTGTTCAAGTTTTTAAGATTGTCAAAAGCAATGTTGTATGAGTACGCTACTCATAACAATGCGTCATATGAATTTTTTTTGCAAACATTTTATCACCTTTAATCGATTTTTTATTTTGTACACGTGATTATACATGTATTTCCACTCATTTGAGTCTAAGCCCCATCGATTTTGGAGCAACTTAATTTTTGTTGAAATTTTGAAGATTGTCAAAAGCAATGTTGTATGAGTACGCTACTCATAACAATGCGTCATATGGATTTTTTTTGCAAAAATTTCATCATCTTTAATCGAGGTTTTATTTTGTACACGTGATTATATATGTATTTCCAAACATTTGAGTCTAAACCCGACCGATTTTGGAGCAACTTAATTTTTGTTTAAATTTTTAAGATTGTCAAAAGCAATGTTGTATGAGTACGCTACTCATAACAATGAGTCATATGGATTTTTTTTGCAAAAATTTCATCATTTTCAATCGAATTTTTATTTTGTACACGTGATTATATATGTATTTCCAAACATTTGAGTCTAAACCCGACCGATTTTGGAGCAACTTAATTTTTGTTTAAATTTTTAAGATTGTCAAAAGCAATGTTGTATGAGTACGCTACTCATTACCATGGGTCATATGCATTTTTTTTGCAAAAAATTCATCATCTTTAATCGAGTTTCTATTTTGTACACGTGATTATATATGTATTTCCACACATTTGAGTCTAAACACGACGGATTTTGGAGCAACTTAATTTTTGTTCAAGTTTTTAAGATTGTCAAAAGCAATGTTGTATGAGTACGCTACTCATAACAATGCGTCATATGAATTTTTTTTGCAAACATTTTATCACCTTTAATCGATTTTTTATTTTGTACACGTGATTATACATGTATTTCCACTCATTTGAGTCTAAGCCCCATCGATTTTGGAGCAACTTAATTTTTGTTGAAATTTTGAAGATTGTCAAAAGCAATGTTGTATGAGTACGCTACTCATAACAATGCGTCATATGGATTTTTTTTGCAAAAATTTCATCATCTTTAATCGAGGTTTTATTTTGTACACGTGATTATATATGTATTTCCGCACATTTGAGTCTAAACCCGACCGATTTTGGAGCAACTTAATTTTTGTTCAAATTTTTAAGATTGTCAAAAGCAATGTTGTATGAGTACGCTATTCATAACAATGGGTCATATGGATTTTGGAGCAACTTCATTTTTGTTCAAATTTTTAAGATTGTCAAAAGCAATGTTGTATGAGTACGTTACTCATAACCATGGGTCATATGATTTTTTTTTTTTCAAAAATTTCATCATCTTTAATCGAGTTTTTATTTTGTACACGTGATTATGTATGTATTTCCACACATTTGAGTCTAAACCCGACCGATTTTGGAGCAATTTAATTTTTGTTCAAATTTTTAAGATTGGCAAAAGAAATGTTGTATGAGTACGCTACTTATAATTATGCGTCATATGAATTTTTTTTGGAAAAATTGCAACATCTTTAATCGAGTTTTTATTTTGTACACGTGATTATATATGTATTTCCACACATTTGAGTCCAAACCCGACCGATTTTGGAGCAACTTCATTTTTGTTCAAATTTTCAAGATTGTCAAATTTTTAAGATTGTCAAAAGCAATGTTGTATGAGTACGCTACTCATAACAATGCGTCATATGAATTTATTTTGCAAAAATTTCATCATCTTTAATCGAGTTTTTATTTTGTACACATGATTATATATGTTTTTCCACACTTTTGAGTCTAAACCCGACCGATTTTGGAGCAACTTAATTTTTGTTCAAATTTTGAAGATTGTCAAAAGCAATGTTGTATGAGTACGCTGCTCATAACAATGCGTTATATGAATTTTTTTTGGAAAAATTTCATCATCTTTAATCGAGTTTTTATTTTGTACACGTGATTATATATGTATTTCCACACATTTGAGTCTAAACCCGACCGATTTTGGAGCAACTTAATTTTTGTTCAAATTTTTAAGTTTGTCAAAAGCAATATTGTATGAGTACGCTACTCATAACAATGCGTCATATGAATTTATTTTGCAAAAATTTCATCATCTTTATTCGAGTTTTTATTTTGTACACGTGATTATATATTTATTTCCACACATTTGAGTCTAAACCCGACCGATTTTGGAGCAACTTAATTTTTGTTCATATTTTGAAGATTGTCAAAAGCAATGTTGTATGAGTACGCTACTCATAACAATGCGTCATATCAATTTTTTTTGGAAAAATTTCATCATCTTTAATCGAGTTTTTATTTTGTACACGTGGTTATATGTATGTATATGTATTTCCACACATTTGAGTCTAAACACGACCGACTTTGGAGCAACTTAATTTTTGTTCAAATTTTTAAGATTGTCAAAAGCAATGTTGTATGAGTACGCTACCCATAACAATGCGTCATATGAATTTTTTTTGAATAAATTTTATCATCTTAAATCGAGTTTCTATTTTGTACACGTGATTATATATATATTTCCACACATTTGAGTCAAAATCCGACCGATTTTGGAGCAACTTCATTTTTGTTCAAATTTTTAAGATTGTCAAAAGCAATGTTGTATGAGTACGTTACTCATAACCATGGGTCATATGATTTTTTTTTTTTCAAAAATTTCATCATCTTTAATCGAGTTTTTATTTTGTACACGTGATTATGTATGTATTTCCACACATTTGAGTCTAAACCCGACCGATTTTGGAGCAATTTAATTTTTGTTCAAATTTTTAAGATTGGCAAAAGAAATGTTGTATGAGTACGCTACTTATAATTATGCGTCATATGAATTTTTTTTGGAAAAATTGCAACATCTTTAATCGAGTTTTTATTTTGTACACGTGATTATATATGTATTTCCACACATTTGAGTCCAAACCCGACCGATTTTGGAGCAACTTCATTTTTGTTCAAATTTTTAAGATTGTCAAAAGCAATGTTGTATGAGTACGCTACTCATAACAATGCGTCATATGGATTTTTTTTGCAAAAATTTCATCATCTTTAATCGAGTTTTTATTTTGTACACGTGATTATATATGTATTTCCACACATTTGAGTCTAAACACGACCGATTTTGGAGCAACTTAATTTTTGTTCAAATTTTTAAGATTGACAAAAGCAATGTTCTATGAGTACGCTACTCATTACCATGGGTCATATGCATTTTTTTGCAAAAAATTCATCATCTTGAATCGAGTTTTTATTTTGTACACGTGATTATATATGTATTTCCACACATTTGAGTCTAAACACGACCGATTTTGGAGCAACTTAATTTTTGTTCAAATTTTTAAGATTGGCAAAAGTCTTGGTCTTCTTTGTGAATAAGGATTTGGCGGTACATTTTTTCAATGTCGCCATTAAAAACATATTTATGCATTGTCCATTTGAGAATAATTAGCATGAGATCGTTCTGAAGTATGGGTCCTGTATGTAACACGTCGTTCAACGAATTCCCTGAGTGGGACATTTTTGAGGCATTGAATACGACTCGCACCTTTGTGGTTTTGCTGTCGGGTTTGATGACAGCGTGATGAGGCAAGTAAAATGAGTGGTATTTCCCATTTTTTACTATTTCCCGGGGTGAAACCGTTGACATATGGTCCATAGTTAAATATTCTCCTAGGACCTCATTGTATTTATCACGCAGTTCCGGTTTCCGCTCCAGTGATCGCTCTATGCTGAGGTATTGCTGTTGTGCGGCTGGTCGGGAGTGACCGAGGGCTAATACTTCGGGAAAGTCCGCTTTAAAGGGTAACTTCACTACGTATCTTCCGTCGTCTTGGCGGGTTGTGGTTGTCCGGAAGAGATCTTCGCAAAATTCATCGGATTCTGTTCGAGTTTGAGTAGAGATGATTTCCTCCTGTTCCCAGAACTTTTTCAATAAATTATTCAGTGACTCGTCTTCGGTTTCTCTAACTTGGGTGGTGAATGCAGATACCGATTCCTTGACTGGTCCGCTAATCACCCAACCGAAGATTGTGTTTTGGGCTATAAGAGTGCCGTTTGCTATGTGCTGCAAACCCTGCAGGAGAATCTGGGGTATGAGGTCGCTGCCGATTACCAAATCAATTCGGGAAGGGGTGAAACATTTGGCGTCGGCTAGTGATAATTTAGAAAACTCCGCAATGTTTGGGTTTGACACTCTTGTAGTGGGGAGAAAGTGGGTGAGTTGAGGCAATATTATCGCTTGAGTATTAATTTTTTCTTTCAAGTCTGGTGAACAAAGGGTTAACTCACAAATTTTTTTGGAATTTTGAACCACCAGTCCTCCCATTCCGGAAATTTCGTAGTGGGAGTCTTTGGTAGGTAAACCAAGGAGTTTTTGGGTTCTTGACGCAATAAATGTTTTTTGCGAGCCTTGGTCAATGAGGGATCGGATCTTATAAATTTCACCAGCACAGTATACAGGAAATATTGCTGTGGGGAGTAGGGTTGTTACGTTACTGCTGGAGAAGTGAGTAGATACCTTCATTACGTTTTGTTGAGATGTGCTTTCAGAGGGTTGAGAATGTGAAATGCCGTTCGAGGTAGACGGTATGTCATCGGCTATTCTCACTGGGGTCACTACGTGAGCTGTAGTCCTTTGAGATTTAAATTTTGTTTGAGTGTTTAGATTTCGGGGTTGAAAATGGAGTAGGGAGTGATGTCGTTTTTGGCAATATACACAAAGGAAATTGCTTTGACATTCACTTTTCAGATGGGAATACGAGAGACAATTTTCACAATAGTTGTTTTCTCTCACAAATTTGAGGCGTTCAGCTATTGAGAGGTCCTTGAACTTTATGCACGCTTTCATTGCATGGTTGGATCTACATAGTTTGCAAGCGAAAGGCTTTGTTAACTCGGAAACAAATGTTTGAGTTCGATTTTTGCTCGCAAATGTGGAATTTTGATTAGGCATCTTTGGGGTAAAGTGGCTAAAATTGGGTTTGCCTTTGTTGGCCGATAGGTATCGAGTCTTTCTACCACTTCGTATCGGCTTGTGAGAAATTTAGTCATTTCGAACCACTTAGGCAACTCTTTTCGAGAACTTAGAGATTGTTCCCATAGAGAGAGTGTTTCGTTCGGCAGTTTTGAAGAACAGAGGTAGACTAGAATGGGGTCCCAGTCACTTGTGGGAATTCCTTGGGCTGTGAGAGTAGAGATACAATTATTTATCGTGTTCTGAATCCTCTGTATTTGTTCACCGCTTTCTGAGTAAACTGGCTGAATATTAAATAGTGCCTTGAGTTGATTGTCAACCAATATTCTGCGGTTTTCATATCTAGCTTTAAGAGCTTCCCAAGCTAGTTCGAAATTCTCATTGCTTAAAGGATATTGCTTTACAATGAGTCCTGCTTGGCCTTTTGTCTTTAACCTGAGATGGTAAAGTTTTTGCGCAGGAGTGAGTTTTGGGTGATTTTTATAGACTGCCGTGAACATATCTCGGAATCCCGGCCAGTCTTCGTATTAATTTTTGGTCACTGTATTTATGTGCCTTTTTTCGACGGTGGCGGCCCACTGTACTTCTAAGCGCCGCCCCTTTTTTCTTTTTGTTTTGCCTCAGCGCGTCTGAGTGCAATTTTAGTATTTGTGTGTGTGTGCTGCGTGATTCTTTCACTACGCGATGATGAGAGAGAGAATGGGTGACAGAGATGAGATCTTTGTGCTCTCTGCGTATATACGTACGTATGTATATGTATGTGTACTGAAATATTAATTTTAGAGGGGGGGTGTTTATGAGATATCTCAACGAAAGAATATATTACAGGATTAGTGTTAATTGTTTCTGCAATTTTTGGTACAGGTGACCATAAAGTTTTATCAAAACGCTAATCTTTTAATATTCCGTACTGTTGTGTGTACAAATGTGCATACATTTATTACGAGATACGAGTATGCACATATGTATGTATGAATATTTGCAGATATGTATATTTACATATACATATGTACGTGAGCCTGTTCATGGCAGAGCGCTGTAACAAGTTTCTTCTATAAATCCACGTCCATTGAATCGGCAAGGATGCACAAAACAGCTTGTCGTTTGTCCAAAGCTTTGCAAGCTTGGTGGATGCCATGAACCAAACCATCAGCAATCAGCGATTTTTTCAACACCTCTTGCAAAGCGGTATTGATGTCCATTTTGTCACCAATTACTGGAGCAGCGGAGGGCACATCAACATCAACGTCAGCCATTTTCAATTAAATGAGTCGTCTCTGCACTTTTTGACAACCGGAAAGAATATGAGTATGTGCACATATGTATATTTGTGTATATGTGTATGTATATACAAAACCAGCCGTTTGAGTCACAATTAGGGGGAGGAGTTTTTGAGATGGCCTGAGTAAGAGTATATTAGAAGATTAGCGTTACTTCTCTCTGCAATTTTGGTACAGGAGACCACAAAGGTTTTAACGACACGCTAATCTTTTAATATTACTAACTATTGTGTGTACAAATGTGCATACAGTTATTGAGAGATATGCACATATGCATGTACACCTGTATACATATATGTATGTACGTGGGTTCGAGTATGTAGCTATGTACATATGTATATATGCATATGTGTAGGAATATTGCCAACTTACTCAGGCATAAGGGAATGTACTTAGCCCTTATTTTGCGGTACTTTTCCACTTGGTATGTAGTATGTACATATGTATGTATATGATGGCGCCAAAATGTGCGGTGGCGTGATTTGATGTTTGCGGTAGTTTTTAACGGTGGGGTGATGACGCAAAATATGTGTGAAAAATCAGTGGCGTGATTTTTCGGTACTTTGGAGTTCCGTTGCTCCTGATGGCTGCGAATATGCCTGGTTGGATTGATTATTGAGGTTTTTTTTTTCGAATAGATGTTTTTTTCAAATTAATTTTTTAATAATTAACGTTTAAAGGTTTTATTTTTCACTTTTCGTTGAATTCTTCTTAATTTTGTACTCAAAATTTAATTTTATGAAACTTTATTTCCGCACTTTTTTTAGTTCTCAAAAAATTTTTTTGTTAATATTTATTTTCTCAAATAATATTTTTCTTTTTTCACAGAAATTTGCTCTTTATTCTATAAAAAATTTTTTTTTGATTTTCGCACTTTTATTTGAAATGCTTTAAATTTTAATGCTTCCTTGGTTTTCACACTTCTATTTTAATTGCTTTTAATTTTGTGTATTATTTTTCACAAGGGCTGAGATTTCCTTTACGGAACCAATGCTTTTTTTAGCCAAAGTACTTGGAATATTTCACTTAAATTAGCAGGGGGTGTTGGGGTAGCACTGATTCACCGATATTTAACAAATTTTGGGTCCAAATTGTTTTAGTTTTAAAGTTATTTGTTGTTAAAATTTTGTCACTGACTTAGCCGACAAAAACCGCACAAATCACTTTTCTTTTTGTTAATACACTTTCTTAAACACATTATAAACATAATGCACATATTTTTTTGCTAAAATTTTAACAATAAATACTTCTAAATGCGATATTTGTATATCTTGCTAATTGCACAATGTTCTAAACACAGTTGTTGTCAGATGGCCGCGAAGTATGTGTGATGCCAGATCCTGGAAAACGTCAATAGATATTTTTGATAAAAATGAGACGACGTTTTTTCTTAACCAAATCAATACATTTAAATTGAAAATTTTTAATAAAAAATCGCGCGATTTTTTATTAAAAATTTTCGCCTGCGGCGCTTTTCTCACATAAATCAGTATATCATACCAAATAGAAAATTTTTTCACATAAATCAATATATCATACCAAATAGAAAATTTTTTATAAAAAATCGCGCGATTTTTTATTACAAATTTTCGCCTGCGGCGCTTTCCTCATAACAATCAATATTTCATGTTAATTTTAAAATCATTTATAAATCAATATTGCGTAATAAATACGTCGATTTTTTATTACAACTTTCCACCTGCGTCGCTTTTCTCAAATAAATCAATATTTCGTAATAAATTAAAAATTTTTAATAAAAAATCACGTAATATGCGCATAGAGTTTATTATTTTCGTTTTTTTTCGACATATATTCGTCATGTGTGGCAGCACGGTATTTTCATTTCATTGCTGCACATAGCAGAAAGTGAGGTTAAAATTGACATTTTTCGCAACTTTAACAGCAAATTACTTAAAAACTATAAGCCTCCGGCCGGTGGGAACTTCTGATTTGGACTCAGGGGGCTCCCCCCTACCCCCCCTTATAACTCTCTTTTTTCAAAGCGTGGTTCCGTAAAGGAAAGTTTTCCCCTCACAAGTTTATTTTATAAGTGTTTATTTCCAAACTTTTTAATTTTTTTTTTTTTTTTTTTTTTGTAATCTTATACGCTTATTTTTGAGATATACATATATGTATATATATTTTTCAAAATTTTTTTTTTTCACTGCTTTTTGCTTTTAGAGTTTAAACTGTTAATTTTATATTAATTTTCCGTCAAAACCCTTCTTGTCTGCCTTTTTTCACGGCCCTGTAGGTTTTTTAATTCAGTGCAGCGAATCGTTTTTAATTAAAATGTCTTCACCTTTAGTTTTTAATTTTTATTTCTCACAATTTTATTTCATGAATTTTTTTGGTTTTTTCTTGAATTTTTCTTTCAGAATTTTTCGTTTAGTAGGCTTACTTATGCGCTTACCTATGCGCTTACCTTTTTTTTTTTTTTTTTTTTCACTTTTTTCAGCACTTTGAATCCACTGCCGCAAAAAAGTTCTTATGGAAAATGGCTTCGCATGCACTCGTGGTTTGCAATTAGTTGTTTTTTTTTTCCTATTTATTACACGGCAATGGCACAAATTTTACGCACAACTATAACATTGCTTTATCGCAATTATTTGTCTAAAATTTAATGTTTTTAGGCTTTTTGAAAAGTTATTTTCTTTTGTAATACTATAACTTTCACACCGCACAGAAATTCGCTTTTTCTCGCTCGCTTGACCGGTCGTTTTTGAAAAACTTTTTGAGATGGCCGCCGTAGCTTTGTTCGTTTTTTTTGGAGTTTTATTACAACGGCGTCGATAGGACCATGTTCAGCGGGGGAGTTCGCTAAATATGCAAGTGCAGGGTGCTCTCAATGAGAGAAAAATTGATTGGTTTCAATTTGAAAGTTTACAATTGCTTTATTTTGTATCAATTTCAAGACATTGGAAAGTAATGCGATTACTGAAAGCCGCGGATTGCAAATTGTCAGTAGAGGAACAAATTTTAATAATAAAAAAAGATGATGAAATTACGTGTTGACCGGCAGAGCGAGGAGCGATGCGATTTGGTTCGTTGTTCAAACGGGAAGTTAATGATCAGAAAAAATATATAACGTTGAAGCGCAGGAAGGTGCCAGTCACCCTCTGCTTGACGTTGCCACTATATCATGAAGATGACTTGCGGCGAAAATGGGCCAGCTGTTAATCCGAAAGCTGGATTAAGTCCATGTCTTCAACATGGCGCCCCGCCTGCTTAGGTGCCAGCTGTAACGCCTTCTCCAAGGTGTCGATCGCTTTTCTTGCCGCGCCAACTAGCTGCTGCAGTTGACGTCTCCGTAGCTGGGCTGAGCGACTCCGCAATGCCTCCACTCGTTTTCTTGAGGGATTCGGGCTTCTAGACGTGCTCGCCTTGGTGCGATGCAGCAAGGTGTGATGTCCTAGCGTGCAGCGGTGGCAACTAGCTCGTGAATTACATGCACCCGTGGTATGTGAGGTTGCGAGGCAATTGATGCAATGTTTATGCATTCGATCGCACTCGTATCGGTCCTCCGGTGACATCGCAAGAAATGCCTTGCAGTGGCGCAGAGCATGAAGTCGTCCGCACAATCGGCACTTGTGCGATACCGGGCTGTTCCGTGACCTGTAGGTGAGTATAATACAAAGAGACTTTAGTAAAGAGTAGTCAAGAGGTGACATAATAACGTCTTTATAGTATATGAGTATGTTCAATGAGATATAAGTAATTGAGAGCGGAAGAGATTGAACAAATACAAATGGGGAGCTGTGAATCATGCAGGGGGTAGCACACACAATTTAACTATGCTTCGGGTGATGGTACCATGTTGCGTTAGTATGTCAACAACACGGGCTCTCTCATCCGGACCAACATGTAGTTTGGTTATCCGCCCCAATCGCCATTCGTTAGGGGGGAGCAGATCATCCTTGATGACAACCAAATCTCCTTCTTTGACTGTTTGTTGAGGGTACTTCCATTTATACCTCTTGTGTAACTCCTTCAGGTACTCATTTTTCCATCTAGTGCTGAACTGATGATGGAGGACTTTAAGTTTCTGCCATTTATTTATTAGCGAGAGATTTTCAGCGTTTGGTTCCGGTGGAGACATTTTTTTGCAAAAATTTAATAATATTCAATCGAGTTTTTATTTTGTACACGTGATTATATATGTATTTCCACACATTTGAGTCTAAACACGACCGATTTTGGAGCAACTTAACTTTTGTTCAAATTTTTAAGATAGTCAAAAGCAATGTTGTATGAGTACGCTACTCATAACAATGGGCCATATGGATTTTTTTTGCAAACACTTTATCATCTTTAATCGAGTTTTCATTTTGTACACGTGATTATATATGTATTTCCACACATTTGAGTCTAAACCCGACCGAATTTGGAGCAACTTAATTTTTGTTCAAATGTTTAAGATTGTCAAAAGCAATGTTGTATGAGTACGCTACTCATAACAATGGATCATATGGATTTTTTTAGCAAAAATTTCATTATCTTTAATCGAGTTTTTATTTTGTACAAGTGATTATATATGTATTTCCACACATTTGAGTCTAAACCCGACCGATTTTGGAGCAACTTAATTTTTGTTCAAATTTTTAAGATTGTCAAAAGCAATGTTGTATGAGTACGCTACTCATAACAATGCGTCATATGGATTTTTTTTGCAAAAATTGCATTATTTTTAATCGAGTTTTTATTTTGTACACGTGATTATATATGTATTTCCACACATTTGAGTCTACACCCGACCGATTTTGGAGCAACTTTATTTTTGTTCAAATTTTGAAGATTGTCAAAAGCAATGTTGTATGAATACGCTACTAATAACAATGGGTCATATGGATTTTTTTTGCAAAAATTTCATCATCTTTAATCGAGTTTTTATTTTGTACACGTGATTATATATGTATTTCCACACATTTGAGTCTACAACCGACCGATTTTGGAGCAACTTAACTTTTGTTCAAATTTTTAAGATTGTCAAAAGCAATGTTGTATGAGTACGCTACTCATAACAATGGGTCATATGAATTTTTTTTGGAAAATTTCATCATCCTTAATCGTGTTTTTATTTTGTACACGTGATTATATATGTATTTGCACACATTTGAGTCTAAACCCGACCGATTTTGGAGCAACTTAATTTTTGTTCAAATTTTTAAGATTGTCAAAAGCAATGTTGTATGAGTACGCTACTAATAACAATGGGTCATATGGATTTTTTTTGCAAAAATTTAATCATATTCAATCGAGTTTTTATTTTGTACACGTGATTATATATGTATTTCCACACATTTGAGTCTAAACCCGACCGATTTTGGAGCAACTTAACTTTTGTTCAAATTTTTAAGATTGTCAAAAGCAATGTTGTTTGAGTACGCTTCTCATAACAATGGGTCATATGGATTTTTTTTGCAAAAATTTCATCATCTCCAATCGAGTTTTTATTTTTTACATGTGATTATATATGTATTTTCACACATTTGAGTCTAAACCCGACCGAATTTGGAGCAACTTAATTTTTGTTCAAATTTTTAAGATTGTCAAAAGCAATGTTGTATGAGTACACTACTCATAACAATAGGTCATATGGATTTTTTTGCAAAAATTTCATCATCTTCAATCGAGTTTTTATTTTGTACACGTGATTATATATGTATTTCCACACATTTGAGTCTACAACCGACCGATTTTGGAGCAACTTAACTTTTGTTCAAATTTTTAAGATTGTCAAAAGCAATGTTGTATGAGTACGCTACTCATAACAATGGGTCATATGAATTTTTTTTGGAAAATTTCATCATCCTTAATCGTGTTTTTATTTTGTACACGTGATTATATATGTATTTGCACACATTTGAGTCTAAACCCGACCGATTTTGGAGCAACTTAATTTTTGTTCAAATTTTTAAGATTGTCAAAAGCAATGTTGTATGAGTACGCTACTAATAACAATGGGTCATATGGATTTTTTTTGCAAAAATTTAATCATATTCAATCGAGTTTTTATTTTGTACACGTGATTATATATGTATTTCCACACATTTGAGTCTAAACCCGACCGATTTTGGAGCAACTTAACTTTTGTTCAAATTTTTAAGATTGTCAAAAGCAATGTTGTTTGAGTACGCTTCTCATAACAATGGGTCATATGGATTTTTTTTGCAAAAATTTCATCATCTCCAATCGAGTTTTTATTTTTTACATGTGATTATATATGTATTTTCACACATTTGAGTCTAAACCCGACCGAATTTGGAGCAACTTAATTTTTGTTCAAATTTTTAAGATAGTCAAAAGCAATGTTGTATGAGTACGCTACTAATAACAATGGGCCATATGGATTTTTTTGGAAAAATTTCATCATCTTTAATCGAGTTTTTATTTTGTACACGTGATTATATATGTATTTCCACACATTTGAGTCTAAACACGTCCGAATTTGGAGCAACTTAATTTTTGTTCAAATTTTTAAGATTGTCAAAAGCAATGTTGTATGCGTACGCTACTCATAACAATGCGTCATATGAATTTTTTTTGGAAAATTTCATCATCCTTAATCGGGTTTTTATTTTGTACACGTGATTATATATGTATGTATTTCCACACATTTGAGTCTAAACGCGACCGATTTTATAGCAACTTAATTTTTTTCAAATTTTTAAGATTGTCAAAAGCAATGTTGTATGAGTACGCTACTAATAACAATGGGTCATATGGATTTTTTTTGCAAAAATTTAATCATATTCAATCGAGTTTTTATTTTGTACACGTGATTATATATGTATTTCCACACATTTGAGTCTAAACCCGACCGATTTTGGAGCAACTTAACTTTTGTTCAAATTTTTAAGATTGTCAAAAGCAATGTTGTTTGAGTACGCTTCTCATAACAATGGGTCATATGGATTTTTTTTGCAAAAATTTCATCATCTCCAATCGAGTTTTTATTTTTTACATGTGATTATATATGTATTTTCACACATTTGAGTCTAAACCCGACCGAATTTGGAGCAACTTAATTTTTGTTCAAATTTTTAAGATAGTCAAAAGCAATGTTGTATGAGTACGCTACTAATAACAATGGGCCATATGGATTTTTTTGGAAAAATTTCATCATCTTTAATCGAGTTTTTATTTTGTACACGTGATTATATATGTATTTCCACACATTTGAGTCTAAACACGTCCGAATTTGGAGCAACTTAATTTTTGTTCAAATTTTTAAGATTGTCAAAAGCAATGTTGTATGCGTACGCTACTCATAACAATGCGTCATATGAATTTTTTTTGGAAAATTTCATCATCCTTAATCGGGTTTTTATTTTGTACACGTGATTATATATGTATGTATTTCCACACATTTGAGTCTAAACGCGACCGATTTTATAGCAACTTAATTTTTTTCAAATTTTTAAGATTGTCAAAAGCAATGTTGTATGAGTACGCTACTCATAACAAATGGTTCATATGAATTTTTTTTGGAAAAATTTCATCATCTTTAATCGAGTTTTTATTTTGTACACGTGATTATATATGTATTTGCACACATTTGAGTCTAAACCCGACCGAATTTGGAGCAACTTAATTTTTGTTCAAATGTTTAAGATTGTCAAAAGCAATGTTGTATGAGTACGCTACTCATAACAATGGGTCATATGGATTTTTTTTGCAAAAATTTCATCATCTTTAATCGAGTTTTTATTTTGTACACGTGATTATATATGTATTTCCACACATTTGAGTCTAAACGCGACCGATTTTATAGCAACTTAATTTTTTTCAAATTTTTAAGATTGTCAAAAGCTATGTTGTATGAGTACGCTACTCATAACAATGGGTCATATGGATTTTTTTTGCAAAAATTTCATCATCTTTAATCGAGTTTTTATTTTGTACACGTGATTATATATGTATTTCCACACATTTGAGTCTAAACCCGACCGATTTTGGAGCAACTTAATTTTTGTTCAAATTTTTAAGATTGTCAAAAGCAATGTTGTATGAGTACGCTACTCATAACAATGGCTCATATGGATTTTTTTTTGCAAAAATTTCATCATCTTTAATCGAGTTTTTATTTTGTACACGTGATTATATATGTATTTCCACACATTTGAGTCTAAACCCGACCGATTTTGGAGCAACTTAATTTTTGTTCAAATTTTTAAGATTGTCAAAAGCAATGTTGTATGAGTACGCTACTCATAACAATGGCTCATATGGATTTTTTTTTTTGCAAAAATTTCATCATCTTCAATCGAGTTTTTATTTTGTACACGTGATTATATATGTATTTGCACACATTTGAGTCTAAACCCGACCGATTTTGGAGCAACTTAATTTTTGTTCAAATTTTTAAGATTGCCAAAAGCAATGTTGTATGAGTACGCTACTCATAACAATGGCTCATATGGATTTTTTTTTGCAAAAATTTCATCATCTTCAATCGAGTTTTTATTTTGTACACGTGATTATATATGTATTTCCACACATTTGAGTCTACACCCGACCGATTTTGGAGCAACTTAATTTTTGTTCAAATTTTTAAGATTGTCAAAAGCAATGTTGTATGAGTACGCTACTCATAACAATGGGTCATATGGATTTTTTTTGCAAAAATTTCATCATCTTTAATCGAGTTTTTATTTTGTACACGTGATTATATATGTATTTCCACACATTTGAGTCTAAACCCGACCGATTTTGGAGCAACTTAATTTTTGTTCAAATTTTTAAGATTGTCAAAAGCAATGTTGTATGAGTACGCTACTCATAACAATGGGTCATATGGATTTTTTTTGCAAAAATTTCATCATCTTTAATCGAGTTTTTATTTTGTACACGTGATTATATATGTATTTCCACACATTTGAGTCTAAACCCGACCGATTTTGTAGCAACTTAATTTTTGTTCAAATTTTTAAGATTGTCAAAAGCAATGTTGTATGAGTACGCTACTCATAACAATGGCTCATATGGATTTTTTTTTGCAAAAATTTCATCATCTTCAATCGAGTTTTTGTTTTGTACACGTGATTATATATGTATTTCCACACATTTGAGTCTACACCCGACCGATTTTGGAGTAACTTAATTTTTGTTCAAATTTTGAAGATTGTCAAAAGCAATGTTGTATGAGTACGCTACTAATAACAATGGGTCATATGGATTTTTTTTGCAAAAATTTAATCATATTCAATCGAGTTTTTATTTTGTACACGTGATTATATATGTATTTCCACACATTTGAGTCTAAACACGACCGATTTTGGAGCAACTTAACTTTTGTTCAAATTTTTAAGATTGTCAAAAGCATTGTTGTTTGAGTACGCTTCTCATAACAATGGGTCATATGGATTTTTTTTGCAAAAATTTCATCATCTTTAATCGAGTTTTTATTTTGTGCACGTGATTATATATGTATTTCCACACATTTGAGTCTAAACCCGACCGAATTTGGAGCAACTTAATTTTTGTTCAAATTTTTAAGATAGTCAAAAGCAATGTTGTATGAGTACGCTACTCATAACAATGGGCCATATGGATTTTTTTTGCAAACACTTTATCATCTTTAATCGAGTTTTCATTTTGTACACGTGATTATATATGTATTTCCACACATTTGAGTCTAAACCCGACCGAATTTGGAGCAACTTAATTTTTGTTCAAATGTTTAAGATTGTCAAAAGCAATGTTGTATGAGTACGCTACTCATAACAATGGGTCATATGGATTTTTTTTGCAAAAATTTCATCATCTTTAATCGAGTTTTTATTTTGTACACGTGATTATATATGTATTTCCACACATTTGAGTCTAAACGCGACCGATTTTATAGCAACTTAATTTTTTTCAAATTTTTAAGATTGTCAAAAGCAATGTTGTATGAGTACGCTACTCATAACAAATGGTTCATATGAATTTTTTTTGGAAAAATTTCATCATCTTTAATCGAGTTTTTATTTTGTACACGTGATTATATATGTATTTGCACACATTTGAGTCTAAACCCGACCGAATTTGGAGCAACTTAATTTTTGTTCAAATGTTTAAGATTGTCAAAAGCAATGTTGTATGAGTACGCTACTCATAACAATGGGTCATATGGATTTTTTTTGCAAAAATTTCATCATCTTTAATCGAGTTTTTATTTTGTACACGTGATTATATATGTATTTCCACACATTTGAGTCTAAACGCGACCGATTTTATAGCAACTTAATTTTTTTCAAATTTTTAAGATTGTCAAAAGCTATGTTGTATGAGTACGCTACTCATAACAATGGGTCATATGGATTTTTTTTGCAAAAATTTCATCATCTTTAATCGAGTTTTTATTTTGTACACGTGATTATATATGTATTTCCACACATTTGAGTCTAAACCCGACCGATTTTGGAGCAACTTAATTTTTGTTCAAATTTTTAAGATTGCCAAAAGCAATGTTGTATGAGTACGCTACTCATAACAATGGCTCATATGGATTTTTTTTTGCAAAAATTTCATCATCTTCAATCGAGTTTTTATTTTGTACACGTGATTATATATGTATTTCCACACATTTGAGCCCTAACCCGACCGAGTTTATCTTTAGTCGAGTTTTTATTTTGTACACGTGATTATATATGTATTTCCACACATTTGAGTCTAAACCCGACCGATTTTGGAGCAACTTAATTTTTGTTCAAATTTTTAAGATTGCCAAAAGCAATGTTGTATGAGTACGCTACTCATAACAATGGCTCATATGGATTTTTTTTTGCAAAAATTTCATCATCTTCAATCGAGTTTTTATTTTGTACACGTGATTATATATGTATTTCCACACATTTGAGTCTACACCCGACCGATTTTGGAGCAACTTAATTTTTGTTCAAATTTTTAAGATTGTCAAAAGCAATGTTGTATGAGTACGCTACTCATAACAATGGGTCATATGGATTTTTTTTTGCAAAAATTTCATCATCTTTAATCGAGTTTTTATTTTGTACACGTGATTATATATGTATTTCCACACATTTGAGTCTAAACCCGACCGATTTTGGAGCAACTTAATTTTTGTTCAAATTTTTAAGATTGTCAAAAGCAATGTTGTATGAGTACGCTACTCATAACAATGGGTCATATGGATTTTTTTTGCAAAAATTTCATCATCTTTAATCGAGTTTTTATTTTGTACACGTGATTATATATGTATTTCCACACATTTGAGTCTAAACCCGACCGATTTTGTAGCAACTTAATTTTTGTTCAAATTTTTAAGATTGTCAAAAGCAATGTTGTATGAGTACGCTACTCATAACAATGGCTCATATGGATTTTTTTTTGCAAAAATTTCATCATCTTCAATCGAGTTTTTGTTTTGTACACGTGATTATATATGTATTTCCACACATTTGAGTCTACACCCGACCGATTTTGGAGTAACTTAATTTTTGTTCAAATTTTGAAGATTGTCAAAAGCAATGTTGTATGAGTACGCTACTAATAACAATGGGTCATATGGATTTTTTTTGCAAAAATTTAATCATATTCAATCGAGTTTTTATTTTGTACACGTGATTATATATGTATTTCCACACATTTGAGTCTAAACACGACCGATTTTGGAGCAACTTAACTTTTGTTCAAATTTTTAAGATTGTCAAAAGCATTGTTGTTTGAGTACGCTTCTCATAACAATGGGTCATATGGATTTTTTTTGCAAAAATTTCATCATCTTTAATCGAGTTTTTATTTTGTGCACGTGATTATATATGTATTTCCACACATTTGAGTCTAAACCCGACCGAATTTGGAGCAACTTAATTTTTGTTCAAATTTTTAAGATAGTCAAAAGCAATGTTGTATGAGTACGCTACTCATAACAATGGGCCATATGGATTTTTTTTGCAAACACTTTATCATCTTTAATCGAGTTTTCATTTTGTACACGTGATTATATATGTATTTCCACACATTTGAGTCTAAACCCGACCGAATTTGGAGCAACTTAATTTTTGTTCAAATGTTTAAGATTGTCAAAAGCAATGTTGTATGAGTACGCTACTCATAACAATGGGTCATATGGATTTTTTTTGCAAAAATTTCATCATCTTTAATCGAGTTTTTATTTTGTGCACGTGATTATATATGTATTTCCACACATTTGAGTCTAAACCCGACCTATTTTGGAGCAACTTAATTTTTGTTCAAATTTTTAAGATTGTCAAAAGCAATGTTGTATGAGTACGCTACTCATAACAATGGGTCAGATGGATTTTTTTTGCAAAAATTTCATCATCTTTAATCGGGTTTTTATTTTGTGCACGTGATTATATATGTATTTCCACACATTTGAGTCTAAACCCGACCTATTTTGGAGCAACTTAATTTTTGTTCAAATTTTTAAGATTGTCAAAAGCAATGTTGTATGAGTACGCTACTCATAACAATGGGTCAGATGGATTTTTTTTGCAAAAATTTCATCATCTCCAATCGAGTTTTTATTTTTTACATGTGATTATATATGTATTTCCACACATTTGAGTCTACACCCGACCGATTTTGGAGCAACTTAACTTTTGCTCAAATTTTTAAGATTGTCAAAAGCAATGTTGTATGAGTACGCTACTCATAACAATGGGTCATATGAATTTTTTTTGGAAAATTTCTTCATCCTTTATCGTGTTTTTATTTTGTACACGTGATTATATATGTATTTCCACACATTTGAGTCTACACCCGACCGATTTTGGAGCAACTTAACTTTTGCTCAAATTTTTAAGATTGTCAAAAGCAATGTTGTATGAGTACGCTACTCATAACAATGGGTCATATGAATTTTTTTTGGAAAATTTCATCATCCTTAATCGTGTTTTTATTTTGTACACGTGATTATATATGTATTTGCACACATTTGAGTCTAAACCCGACCGAATTTGGAGCAACTTAATTTTTGTTCAAATTTTTAAGATTGTCAAAAGCAATGTTGTATGAGTACGCTACTCATAACAATGGGTCATATGGATTTTTTTTGCAAAAATTTCATCATCTTTAATCGAGTTTTTATTTTGTACACGTGATTATATATGTATTTCCACACATTTGAGTCTAAACCCGACCGATTTTGGAGCAACTTAATTTTTGTTCAAATTTTTAAGATTGTCAAAAGCAATGTTGTATGAGTACGCTACTCATAACAATGGCTCATATGGATTTTTTTTTGCAATAATTTCATCATCTTCAATCGAGTTTTTATTTTGTACACGTGATTATATTTGTATTTCCACACATTTGAGTCTACACCCGACCGATTTTGGAGTAACTTAATTTTTGTTCAAATTTTGAAGATTGTCAAAAGCAATGTTGTATGAGTACGCTACTAATAACAATGGGTCATATGGATTTTTTTTGCAAAAATTTAATCATATTCAATCGAGTTTTTATTTTGTACACGTGATTATATATGTATTTCCACACATTTGAGTCTAAACACGACCGATTTTGGAGCAACTTAACTTTTGTTCAAATTTTTAAGATAGTCAAAAGCAATGTTGTATGAGTACGCTACTCATAACAATGGGCCATATGGATTTTTTTTGCAAACACTTTATCATCTTTAATCGAGTTTTCATTTTGTACACGTGATTATATATGTATTTCCACACATTTGAGTCTAAACCCGACCGAATTTGGAGCAACTTAATTTTTGTTCAAATGTTTAAGATTGTCAAAAGCAATGTTGTATGAGTACGCTACTCATAACAATGGGTCATATGGATTTTTTTTGCAAAAATTTCATCATCTTTAATCGAGTTTTTATTTTGTGCACGTGATTATATATGTATTTCCACACATTTGAGTCTAAACCCGACCTATTTTGGAGCAACTTAATTTTTGTTCAAATTTTTAAGATTGTCAAAAGCAATGTTGTATGAGTACGCTACTCATAACAATGGGTCAGATGGATTTTTTTTGCAAAAATTTCATCATCTTTAATCGGGTTTTTATTCTGTGCACGTGATTATATATGTATTTCCACACATTTGAGTCTAAACCCGACCGAATTTGGAGCAACTTAATTTTTGTTCAAATTTTTAAGATTGTCAAAAGCAATGTTGTATGAGTACGCTACTCATAACAATGGGTCATATGGATTTTTTTTGCAAAAATTTCATCATCTTCAATTGAGTTTTTCTTTTGTACACGTGATTATATATGTATTTCCACACATTTGAGTCTAAACACGTCCGAATTTGGAGCAACTTAATTTTTGTTCAAATTTTTAAGATTGTCAAAAGCAATGTTGTATGCGTACGCTACTCATAACAATGCGTCATATGAATTTTTTTTGGAAAATTTCATCATCCTTAATCGGGTTTTTATTTTGTACACGTGATTATATATGTATGTATTTCCACACATTTGAGTCTAAACGCGACCGATTTTATAGCAACTTAATTTTTTTCAAATTTTTAAGATTGTCAAAAGCAATGTTGTATGAGTACGCTACTCATAACAAATGGTTCATATGAATTTTTTTTGGAAAAATTTCATCATCTTTAATCGAGTTTTTATTTTGTACACGTGATTATATATGTATTTGCACACATTTGAGTCTAAACCCGACCGAATTTGGAGCAACTTAATTTTTGTTCAAATGTTTAAGATTGTCAAAAGCAATGTTGTATGAGTACGCTACTCATAACAATGGGTCATATGGATTTTTTTTGCAAAAATTTCATCATCTTTAATCGAGTTTTTATTTTGTACACGTGATTATATATGTATTTCCACACATTTGAGTCTAAACGCGACCGATTTTATAGCAACTTAATTTTTTTCAAATTTTTAAGATTGTCAAAAGCTATGTTGTATGAGTACGCTACTCATAACAATGGGTCATATGGATTTTTTTTGCAAAAATTTCATCATCTTTAATCGAGTTTTTATTTTGTACACGTGATTATATATGTATTTCCACACATTTGAGTCTAAACCCGACCGATTTTGGAGCAACTTAATTTTTGTTCAAATTTTTAAGATTGTCAAAAGCAATGTTGTATGAGTACGCTACTCATAACAATGGCTCATATGGATTTTTTTTTGCAAAAATTTCATCATCTTTAATCGAGTTTTTATTTTGTACACGTGATTATATATGTATTTCCACACATTTGAGTCTAAACCCGACCGATTTTGGAGCAACTTAATTTTTGTTCAAATTTTTAAGATTGTCAAAAGCAATGTTGTATGAGTACGCTACTCATAACAATGGCTCATATGGATTTTTTTTTTTGCAAAAATTTCATCATCTTCAATCGAGTTTTTATTTTGTACACGTGATTATATATGTATTTCCACACATTTGAGTCTAAACCCGACCGATTTTGGAGCAACTTAATTTTTGTTCAAATTTTTAAGATTGTCAAAAGCAATGTTGTATGAGTACGCTACTCATAACAATGGCTCATATGGATTTTTTTTTGCAAAAATTTCATCATCTTCAATCGAGTTTTTATTTTGTACACGTGATTATATATGTATTTCCACACATTTGAGTCTACACCCGACCGATTTTGGAGCAACTTAATTTTTGTTCAAATTTTTAAGATTGTCAAAAGCAATGTTGTATGAGTACGCTACTCATAACAATGGGTCATATGGATTTTTTTTGCAAAAATTTCATCATCTTTAATCGAGTTTTTATTTTGTACACGTGATTATATATGTATTTCCACACATTTGAGTCTAAACCCGACCGATTTTGGAGCAACTTAATTTTTGTTCAAATTTTTAAGATAGTCAAAAGCAATGTTGTATGAGTACGCTACTCATAACAATGGGCCATATGGATTTTTTTTGCAAACACTTTATCATCTTTAATCGAGTTTTCATTTTGTACACGTGATTATATATGTATTTCCACACATTTGAGTCTAAACCCGACCGAATTTGGAGCAACTTAATTTTTGTTCAAATGTTTAAGATTGTCAAAAGCAATGTTGTATGAGTACGCTACTCATAACAATGGGTCATATGGATTTTTTTTGCAAAAATTTCATCATCTTTAATCGAGTTTTTATTTTGTGCACGTGATTATATATGTATTTCCACACATTTGAGTCTAAACCCGACCTATTTTGGAGCAACTTAATTTTTGTTCAAATTTTTAAGATTGTCAAAAGCAATGTTGTATGAGTACGCTACTCATAACAATGGGTCAGATGGATTTTTTTTGCAAAAATTTCATCATCTTTAATCGGGTTTTTATTTTGTGCACGTGATTATATATGTATTTCCACACATTTGAGTCTAAACCCGACCTATTTTGGAGCAACTTAATTTTTGTTCAAATTTTTAAGATTGTCAAAAGCAATGTTGTATGAGTACGCTACTCATAACAATGGGTCAGATGGATTTTTTTTGCAAAAATTTCATCATCTCCAATCGAGTTTTTATTTTTTACATGTGATTATATATGTATTTCCACACATTTGAGTCTAAACCTGACCGAATTTGGAGCAACTTAATTTTTGTTAAAATTTTTAAGATTGTCAAAAGCAATGTTGTATGAGTACGCTACTCATAACAATGGGTCATATGAATTTTTTTTGGAAAATTTCTTCATCCTTTATCGTGTTTTTATTTTGTACACGTGATTATATATGTATTTCCACACATTTGAGTCTACACCCGACCGATTTTGGAGCAACTTAACTTTTGCTCAAATTTTTAAGATTGTCAAAAGCAATGTTGTATGAGTACGCTACTCATAACAATGGGTCATATGAATTTTTTTTGGAAAATTTCATCATCCTTAATCGTGTTTTTATTTTGTACACGTGATTATATATGTATTTGCACACATTTGAGTCTAAACCCGACCGAATTTGGAGCAACTTAATTTTTGTTCAAATTTTTAAGATTGTCAAAAGCAATGTTGTATGAGTACGCTACTCATAACAATGGGTCATATGGATTTTTTTTGCAAAAATTTCATCATCTTTAATCGAGTTTTTATTTTGTACACGTGATTATATATGTATTTCCACACATTTGAGTCTAAACCCGACCGATTTTGGAGCAACTTAATTTTTGTTCATATTTTTAAGATTGTCAAAAGCAATGTTGTATGAGTACGCTACTCATAACAATGGCTCATATGGATTTTTTTTTGCAAAAATTTCATCATCTTCAATCGAGTTTTTATTTTGTACACGTGATTATATTTGTATTTCCACACATTTGAGTCTACACCCGACCGATTTTGGAGTAACTTAATTTTTGTTCAAATTTTGAAGATTGTCAAAAGCAATGTTGTATGAGTACGCTACTAATAACAATGGGTCATATGGATTTTTTTTGCAAAAATTTAATCATATTCAATCGAGTTTTTATTTTGTACACGTGATTATATATGTATTTCCACACATTTGAGTCTAAACACGACCGATTTTGGAGCAACTTAACTTTTGTTCAAATTTTTAAGATAGTCAAAAGCAATGTTGTATGAGTACGCTACTCATAACAATGGGCCATATGGATTTTTTTTGCAAACACTTTATCATCTTTAATCGAGTTTTCATTTTGTACACGTGATTATATATGTATTTCCACACATTTGAGTCTAAACCCGACCGAATTTGGAGCAACTTAATTTTTGTTCAAATGTTTAAGATTGTCAAAAGCAATGTTGTATGAGTACGCTACTCATAACAATGGGTCATATGGACTTTTTTTACAAAAATTTCATCATCTTTAATCGAGTTTTTATTTTGTGCACGTGATTATATATGTATTTCCACACATTTGAGTCTAAACCCGACCTATTTTGGAGCAACTTAATTTTTGTTCAAATTTTTAAGATTGTCAAAAGCAATGTTGTATGAGTACGCTACTCATAACAATGGGTCAGATGGATTTTTTTTGCAAAAATTTCATCATCTTTAATCGGGTTTTTATTCTGTGCACGTGATTATATATGTATTTCCACACATTTGAGTCTAAACCCGACCGAATTTGGAGCAACTTAATTTTTGTTCAAATTTTTAAGATTGTCAAAAGCAATGTTGTATGAGTACGCTACTCATAACAATGGGTCATATGGATTTTTTTTGCAAAACTTTCATCATCTTTAATCGAGTTTTTATTTTGTACACGTGATTATATATGTATTTCCACACATTTGAGTCTAAACCCGACCGATTTTGGAGCAACTCAATTTTTGTTCCAATTTTTAAGATTGTCAAAAGCAATGTTGTATGAGTACGCTACTCATAACAATGGCTCATATGGATTTTTTTTTGCAAAAATTTCATCATCTTCAATCGAGTTTTTATTTTCTACACGTGATTATATATGTATTTCCACACATTTGAGTCTACACCCGACCGATTTTGGAGTAACATAATTTTTGTTCAAATTTTGAAGATTGTCAAAAGCAATGTTGTATGAGTACGCTACTAATAACAATGGGTCATATGGATTTTTTTTGCAAAAATTTAATCATATTCAATCGAGTTTTTATTTTGTACACGTGATTATATATGTATTTCCACACATTTGAGTATAAACACGACCGATTTTGGAGCAACTTAACTTTTGTTCAAATTTTTAAGATAGTCAAAAGCAATGTTGTATGAGTACGCTACTCATAACAATGGGCCATATGGATTTTTTTTGCAAACACTTTATCATCTTTAATCGAGTTTTCATTTTGTACACGTGATTATATATGTATTTCCACACATTTGAGTCTAAACCCGACCGAATTTGGAGCAACTTAATTTTTGTTCAAATGTTTAAGATTGTCAAAAGCAATGTTGTATGAGTACGCTACTCATAACAATGGGTCATATGGATTTTTTTTGCAAAAATTTCATCATCTTTAATCGAGTTTTTATTTTGTGCACGTGATTATATATGTATTTCCACACATTTGAGTCTAAACCCGACCTATTTTGGAGCAACTTAATTTTTGTTCAAATTTTTAAGATTGTCAAAAGCAATGTTGTATGAGTACGCTACTCATAACAATGGGTCAGATGGATTTTTTTTGCAAAAATTTCATCATCTTTAATCGGGTTTTTATTTTGTGCACGTGATTATATATGTATTTCCACACATTTGAGTCTAAACCCGACCTATTTTGGAGTAACTTAATTTTTGTTCAAATTTTGAAGATTGTCAAAAGCAATGTTGTATGAGTACGCTACTAATAACAATGGGTCATATGGATTTTTTTTGCAAAAATTTAATCATCTTCAATCGAGTTTTTATTTTGTACACGTGATTATATATGTATTGCCACACATTTGAGTCTAAACCCGACCGATTTTGGAGCAACTTAACTTTTGTTCAAAATTTTAAGATTGTCAAAAGCAATGTTGTTTGAGTACGCTACTCATAACAATGGGTCATATGGATTTTTTTTGCAAAAATTTCATCATCTCCAATCGAGTTTTTATTTTTTACATGTGATTATATATGTATTTCCACACATTTGAGTCTAAACCCGACCGAATTTGGAGCAACTTAATTTTTGTTCAAATTTTTAAGATTGTCAAAAGCAATGTTGTATGAGTACGCTACTCATAACAATGGGTCATATGAATTTTTTTTGGAAAATTTCTTCATCCTTTATCGTGTTTTTATTTTGTACACGTGATTATATATGCATTTCCACACATTTGAGTCTAAACCCGACCGATTTTGGAGCAACTTAACTTTTGCTCAAATTTTTAAGATTGTCAAAAGCAATGTTGTTTGAGTACGCTTCTCATAACAATGGGTCATATGGATTTTTTTTGCAAAAATTTCATCATCTTCAATCGAGTTTTTATTTTGTACACGTGATTATATATGTATTTCCACACATTTGAGTCTACACCCGACCGATTTTGGAGCAACTTAATTTTTGTTCAAATTTTGAAGATTGTCAAAAGCAATGTTGTATAAGTACGCTACTAATAACAATGGGTCATATGGATTTTTTTTGCAAAAATTTCATCATCTTTAATCGAGTTTTTATTTTGTACACGTGATTATATATGTATTTCCACACATTTGAGTCTACACCCGACCGATTTTGGAGCAACTTAACTTTTGTTCAAATTTTTAAGATTGTCAAAAGCAATGTTGTTTGAGTACGCTACTCATAACAATGGGTCATATGGATTTTTTTTGCAAAAATTTCATCATCTCCAATCGAGTTTTTATTTTGTACATGTGATTATATATGTATTTCCACACATTTGAGTCTAAACACGACCGAATTTGGAGCAACTTAATTTTTGTTCAAATTTTTAAGATTGTCAAAAGCAATGTTGTATGAGTACGCTACTCATAACAATGGGTCATATGAATTTTTTTTGGAAAATTTCATCATCCTTAATCGTGTTTTTATTTTGTACACGTGATTATATATGTATTTGCACACATTTGAGTCTAAACCCGACCGAATTTGGAGCAACTTAATTTTTGTTCAAATTTTTAAGATTGTCAAAAGCAATGTTGTATGAGTACGCTACTCATAACAATGGGTCATATGGATTTTTTTTGCAAAAATTTCATCATCTTTAATCGAGTTTTTATTTTGTACACGTGATTATATATGCATTTCCACACATTTGAGTCTAAACCCGACCGATTTTGGAGCAACTTAATTTTTGTTCAAATTTTGAAGATTGTCAAAAGCAATGTTGTATGAGTACGCTACTCATAACAATGGCTCATATGGATTTTTTTTTGCAAAAATTTCATCATCTTCAATCGAGTTTTTATTTTGTACACGTGATTATATATGTATTTCCACACATTTGAGTCTACACCCGACCGATTTTGGAGTAACTTAATTTTTGTTCAAATTTTTAAGATTGTCAAAAGCAATGTTGTATGAGTACGCTACTAATAACAATGGGTCATATGGATTTTTTTTGCAAACATTTAATCATATTCAATCGAGTTTTTATTTTGTACACGTGATTATATATGTATTTCCACACATTTGAGTCTAAACACGACCGGATTTTGGAGCACCTTAATATTTGTTCAAATTTTGAAGATTGTCAAAAGCAATGTTGTATGAGTACGCTACTCATAACAATGGATCATGTGGATTTTTTTAGCAAAAATTTCATCGTCTTTAATCGAGTTTTTATTTTGTACAAGTGATTATATATGTATTTCCACACATTTAAGTCTAAACCCGACTGAGTTTGGAGCAACTTAATTTTTGTTCAAATTTTTAAGATTGTCAAAAGCAATGTTGTATGAGTACGCTACTAATAACAATGGGTCATATGGATTTTTTTTGCAAAAATTTCATCATCTCCAATCGAGTTTTTATTTTTTACATGTGATTATATATATATGTATTTCCACACATTTGAGTCTAAACCCGACCGAATTTGGAGCAACTTAATTTTTGTTCAAATTTTTAAGATTGTCAAAAGCAATGTTGTATGAGTACGCTACTCATAACAATAGGTCATATGGATTTTTTTTTGCAAAAATTTCATCATCTTCAATCGAGTTTTTATTTTGTACACGTGATTATATATGTATTTCCACACATTTGAGTCTACACCCGACCGAATTTGGAGCAACTTAATTTTTGTTCAAATTTTTAAGATTGTCAAAAGCAATGTTGTATGAGTACGCTACTAATAACAATGGGTCATATGGATTTTTTTTGCAAAAATTTCATCATCTCCAATCGAGTTTTTATTTTTTACATGTGATTATATATATATGTATTTCCACACATTTGAGTCTAAACCCGACCGAATTTGGAGCAACTTAATTTTTGTTCAAATTTTTAAGATTGTCAAAAGCAATGTTGTATGAGTACGCTACTCATAACAATAGGTCATATGGATTTTTTTTGCAAAAATTTCATCATCTTCAATCGAGTTTTTATTTTGTACACGTGATTATATATGTATTTCCACACATTTAAGTCTAAACCCGACTGAGTTTGGAGCAACTTAATTTTTGTTCAAATTTTTAAGATTGTCAAAAGCAATGTTGTATGAGTACGCTACTCATAACAATGGGTCATATGGATTTTTTTTTGCAAACACTTTATCATCTTTAATCGAGTTTTCATTTTGTACACGTGATTATATATGTATTTCCACACATTTGAGTCTAAACCCGACCGATTTTGGAGCAACTTAATTGTTGTTCAAATTCTTAAGATTGTCAAAAGCAATGTTGTATGAGTATGCTACTCATAACAATGGGTCATATGGATTTTTTTTGCAAAAATTTCATCATCTTTAATCGAGTTTTTATTTTGTACACGTGATTATATATGTATTTCCACACAATTGAGTCTAAACCCGACCGATTTTGGAGCAACTTAATTGTTGTTCAAATTCTTAAGATTGTCAAAAGCAATGTTGTATGAGTATGCTACTCATAACAATGGGTCATATGGATTTTTTTTGCAAAAATTTCATCATCTTTAATCGAGTTTTTATTTTGTACAAGTGATTATATATGTATTTCCACACATTTAAGTCTAAACTCGACTGAGTTTGGAGCAACTTAATTTTTGTTCAAATTTTTAAGATTGTCAAAAGCAATGTTGTATGAGTACGCTTCTCATAACAATGGGTCATATGGATTTTTTTTGCAAAAATTTCATCATCTAAAATCGAGTTTTTATTTTTTACATGTGATTATATATATATGTATTTCCACACATTTGAGTCTAAACCCGACCGAATTTGGAGCAACTTAATTTTTGTTCAAATTTTTAAGATTGTCAAAAGCAATGTTGTATGAGTACGCTACTCATAACAATAGGTCATATGGATTTTTTTTGCAAAAATTTCATCATCTTCAATCGAGTTTTTATTTTGTACACGTGATTATATATGTATTTCCACACATTTGAGTCTAAACACGACCGGATTTTGGAGCACCTTAATTTTTGTTCAAATTTTGAAGATTGTCAAAAGCAATGTTGTATGAGTACGCTACTCATAACAATGGATCATGTGGATTTTTTTAGCAAAAACTTCATCATCTTTAATCGAGTTTTTATTTTGTACAAGTGATTATATATGTATTTCCACACATTTAAGTCTAAACCCGACTGAGTTTGGAGCAACTTAATTTTTGTTCAAATTTTTAAGATTGTCAAAAGCAATGTTGTATGAGTACGCTACTCATAACAATGGGTCATATGGATTTTTTTTTGCAAACACTTTATCATCTTTAATCGAGTTTTCATTTTGTACACGTGATTATATATGTATTTCCACACATTTGAGTCTAAACCCGACCGATTTTTGAGCAACTTAATTGTTGTTCAAATTTTTAAGATTGTCAAAAGCAATGTTGTATGAGTATGCTACTCATAACAATGGGTCATATGGATTTTTTTTGCAAAAATTTCATCATCTTTAATCGAGTTTTTAATTTGTACACGTGATTATATATGTATTTCCACACAATTGAGTCTAAACCCGACCGATTTTGGAGCAACTTAATTTTTGTTCAAATTTTTAAGATAGTCAAAAGCAATGTTGTATGAGTACGCTACTCATAACAATGGGCCATATGGATTTTTTTGGAAAAATTTCATCATCTTTAATCGAGTTTTTATTTTGTACACGTGATTATATATGTATTTCCACACAATTGAGTCTAAACCCGACCGATTTTGGAGCAACTTAATTGTTGTTCAAATTTTTAAGATTGCTAAAAGCAATGTTGTATGAGTACGCTACTCAAAACAATGCGTCATATGAATTTTTTTGGAAAAATTTCATCATCTTTAATCGAGTTTTTATTTTGTACACGTGATTATATATGTATTTCCACACATTTGAGTGTAAACACGACCGATTTTGGAGCACCTTAATTTTTGTTCAAATTTTTAAGATTGACAAAAGCAATGTTGTATGAGTACGCTACTCATAACCATGCGTCATATAAATTTGTTTTGGAAAAATTTTATCATCTTTAATCGAGTTTTTATTTTGTACAAGTGATTATATACATATGTATTTCCACACATTTAAGTCTAAACCCGACCGATTTTGGAGCAACTTAATTTTTGTTCAAATTTTTAACATAGTCAAAAGCAATGTTGTATGAGTACGCTACTCATAACAATGGCTCATATGGATTTTTTTTTGCAAAAATTTCATCATCTCCAATCGAGTTTTTATTTTTTACATGTGATTATATATGTATTTCCACACATTTGAGTCTAAACCCGACCGAATTTGGAGCAACTTAATTTTTGTTCAAATTTTTAAGATTGTCAAAAGCAATGTTGTATGAGTACGCTACTCATAACAATGGGCCATATGGATTTTTTTGGAAAAATTTCATCATCTTTAATCGAGTTTTTATTTTGTACACGTGATTATATATGTATTTCCACACAATTGAGTCTAAACCCGACCGATTTTGGAGCAACTTAATTTTTGTTCAAATTTTTAAGATAGTCAAAAGCAATGTTGTATGAGTACGCTACTCATAACAATGGGCCATATGGATTTTTTTGGAAAAATTTCATCATCTTTAATCGAGTTTTTATTTTGTACACGTGATTATATATGTATTTCCACACATTTGAGTCTAAACCCGACCGATTTTTGAGCAACTTAATTGTTGTTCAAATTTTTAAGATTGTCAAAAGCAATGTTGTATGAGTATGCTACTCATAACAATGGGTCATATGGATTTTTTTTGCAAAAATTTCATCATCTTTAATCGAGTTTTTATTTTGTACACGTGATTATATATGTATTTCCACACAATTGAGTCTAAACCCGACCGATTTTGGAGCAACTTAATTTTTGTTCAAATTTTTAACATAGTCAAAAGCAATGTTGTATGAGTACGCTACTCATAACAATGGCTCATATGGATTTTTTTTTGCAAAAATTTCATCATCTTCAATCGAGTTTTTATTTTGTACACGTGATTATATATGTATTTCCACACATTTGAGTCTACACCCGACCGATTTTGGAGTAACTTAATTTTTGTCCAAATTTTGAAGATTGTCAAAAGCAATGTTGTATGAGTACGCTACTAATAACAATGGGTCATATGGATTTTTTTTGCAAACACTTTATCATCTTTAATCGAGTTTTCATTTTGTACACGTGATTATATATGTATTTCCACACATTTGAGTCTAAACCCGACCGATTTTGAAGCAACTTAATTTTTGTTCAAATTTTTAAGATTGTCAACAGCAATGTTGTATGAGTACGCTACTCATAACTATGCGTCATATGAATTTTTTTGGAAAAATTTCATCATCTTTAATCGAGTTTTTATTTTGTACACGTGATTATATGTGTATTTCCACACATTTGAGTCTAAACCCGACCGATTTTGGAGCACCTTAATTTTTGTTAAAATTTTTAAGATTGACAAAAGCAATGTTGTATGAGTACGCTACTCATAACCATGCGTCATATGAATTTTTTTTGGAAAAATTTCATCATCTTTATTCGAGTGTTTATTTTGTACACGTGATTATATATGTATTTCCACACATTTGAGTCTAAACCCGACCGACTTTGGAGCACCTTAATTTTTGTTCAAATTTTTAAGATTGTCAAAAGCAATGTTGTATGGGCACGCTACTCATAACAATGGGTCATAAGGATTTTTTTTGCAAATCTTTCATCATCTTTAATCGAGTTTTTATTTTGTACACGTGATTATATATATGTATTTCCACACATTTGAGTCTAAGCCCGACAGATTTTGGAGCAACTTAATTTTTGTTTAAATTTGTAAGATTGTCAAAAGCAATGTTGTATGAGTCCGCTACTCATAACAATGGGTCATATGGATTTTTTTTGCAAAAATTTAATCTTCTTTAATCGAGTTTTTATTTTGTACACGTGAATATAAATGGATTTCCACACAATTGAGTCTAAACACTACCGATTTTGGAGCAACAAAATTTTTGTTCAAATTTTTAAGATGGACAAAAGCAATGTTGTATGAGTACGCTACTCATAACAATGCGTCATATGGATTTTTTTTTGCAAAAATTTAATCATCTTTAATCGAGTTTTAATTTTGTACACGTGATTATATATGTATTTCCACATAATTGAGTCTAAACACTACCGATTTTGGAGCAACAAAATTTTTGTTCAAATTTTTAAGATGGACAAAAGCAATGTTGTATGAGTACGCTACTCATAACAATGCGTCATATGGATTTTTTTTTGCAAAAATTTCATCATCTTGAATCGAGTTTTTATTTTGTACACGTGATTATATATGTATTTCCACACATTTGAGTCTAAACCCGACCGACTTTGGAGCAACGTAATTTTTGTTCAAATTTTTAAGATTGTCAAAAGCAATGTTGTATGAGTACGCTACTCATAACAATGGGTCATATGGATTTTTTTTGCAAAAATTTCATCATCTTTAATAGAGTTTTTATTTTGTACAAGTGATTATACATATATGTATTTCCACACATTTGAGTCTAAACCCGACCGATTTTGGAGCAACTTAATTTTTGTTCAAATTTTTAAGATTGTCAAAAGCAATGTTGTTTGAGTACGCTACTCATAACAATGGGTCATATGGATTTTTTTTCCAAAAATTTCATCATCTTTAATCAAGTTTTTATTTTGTACACGTGATTATATATGTATTTCCACACATTTGAGCCTAACCCCGACCGACTTTGGAGCAACGTAATTTTTGTTCAAATTTTTAAGATTGTCAAAAGCAATGTTGTATGAGCACGCTACTCATAACAATGGGTCATAAGGATTTTTTTTGCAAAACTTTCATCATCTTTAATCGAGTTTTTATTTTGTACACGTGATTATATATATGTATTTCCACACATTTGAGTCTAAACCCGACAGATTTTGGAGCAACTTAATTTTTGTTTAAATTTGTAAGATTGTCAAAAGCAATGTTGTATGAGTACGCTACTCATAACAATGGGTCATATGGATTTTTTTTGCAAAAATTTAATCTTCTTTAATCGAGTTTTTATTTTGTACACGTGAATATAAATGTATTTCCACACAATTGAGTCTAAACACTACCGATTTTGGAGCAACAAAATTTTTGTTCAAATTTTTAAGATGGACAAAAGCAATGTTGTATCAGTACGCTACTCATAACAATGCGTCATATGGATTTTTTTTTGCAAAAATTTAATCATCTTTAATCGAGTTTTAATTTTGTACACGTGATTATATATGTATTTCCACACAATTGAGTCTAAACACTACCGATTTTGGAGCAACTTAATTGTTGTTCAAATTTTTAAGATTGTCAAAAGCAATGTTGTATGAGTATGCTACTCATAACAATGGGTCATATGGATTTTTTTTGCAAAAATTTCATCATCTTTAATCGAGTTTTTATTTTGTACACGTGATTATATATGTATTTCCACACAATTGAGTCTAAACCCGACCGATTTTGGAGCAACTTAATTTTTGTTCAAATTTTTAAGATAGTCAAAAGCAATGTTGTATGAGTACGCTACTCATAACAATGGCTCATATGGATTTTTTTTTGCAAAAATTTCATCATCTTCAATCGAGTTTTTATTTTGTACACGTGATTATATATGTATTTCCACACATTTGAGTCTACACCCGACCGATTTTGGAGTAACTTAATTTTTGTTCAAATTTTGAAGATTGTCAAAAGCAATGTTGTATGAGTACGCTACTAATAACAATGGGTCATATGGATTTTTTTTGCAAACACTTTATCATCTTTAATCGAGTTTTCATTTTGTACACGTGATTATATATGTATTTCCACACATTTGAGTCTAAACCCGACCGATTTTGAAGCAACTTAATTTTTGTTCAAATTTTTAAGATTGTCAACAGCAATGTTGTATGAGTACGCTACTCATAACTATGCGTCATATGAATTTTTTTGGAAAAATTTCATCATCTTTAATCGAGTTTTTATTTTGTACACGTGATTATATATGTATTTCCACACATTTGAGTCTGAACACGACCGATTTTGGAGCACCTTAATTTTTGTTAAAATTTTTAAGATTGACAAAAGCAATGTTGTATGAGTACGCTTCTCATAACCATGCGTCATATGAATTTTTTTTGGAAAAATTTCATCATCTTTATTCGAGTTTTTATTTTGTACACGTGATTATATATGTATTTCCACACATTTGAGTCTAAACCCGACCGACTTTGGAGCACCTTAATTTTTGTTCAAATTTTTAAGATTGTCAAAAGCAATGTTGTATGAGCACGCTACTCATAACAATGGGTCATAAGGATTTTTTTTGCAAAACTTTCATCATCTTTAATCGAGTTTTTATTTTGTACACGTGATTATATATATGTATTTCCACACATTTGAGTCTAAACCCGACAGATTTTGGAGCAACTTAATTTTTGTTTAAATTTGTAAGATTGTCAAAAGCAATGTTGTATGAGTACGCTACTCATAACAATGGGTCATATGGATTTTTTTTGCAAAAATTTAATCTTCTTTAATCGAGTTTTTATTTTGTACACGTGAATATAAATGTATTTCCACACAATTGAGTCTAAACACTACCGATTTTGGAGCAACAAAATTTTTGTTCAAATTTTTAAGATGGACAAAAGCAATGTTGTATGAGTACGCTACTCATAACAATGCGTCATATGGATTTTTTTTTGCAAAAATTTCATCATCTTGAATCGAGTTTTTATTTTGTACACGTGATTATATATGTATTTCCACACATTTGAGTCTAAACCCGACAGATTTTGGAGCAACTTAATTTTTGTTTAAATTTGTAAGATTGTCAAAAGCAATGTTGTATGAGTACGCTACTCATAACAATGGGTCATATGGATTTTTTTTGCAAAAATTTAATCTTCTTTAATCGAGTTTTTATTTTGTACACGTGATTATATGTGTATTTCCACACATTTGAGTCTAAACACGGCCGATTTTGGAGCACCATAATTTTTGTTCAAATTTTTAAGATTGACAAAAGCAATGTTGTATGAGTACGCTACTCATAACCATGCGTCATATGAATTTTTTTTGGAAAAATTTTATCATCTTTATTCGAGTTTTTATTTTGTACACGTGATTATATATGTATTTCCACACATTTGAGTCTAAACCCGACCGACTTTGGAGCACCTTAATTTTTGTTCAAATTTTGAAGATTGTCAAAAGCAATGTTGTATGGGCACGCTACTCATAACAATGGGTCATAAGGATTTTTTTTGCAAATCTTTCATCATCTTTAATCGAGTTTTTATTTTGTACACGTGATTATATATATTGTAGTGACCCACATTAAATCGCTGACTGTGCAATACAGCAATGTAAACAAATACATAGCTTAACGCATTGACCGCTGCACTGACGCAACGCTATCGCTGCGACAGCAGAATATCGATGCGACAGCAGAATATTTCAGTGACACAGAATGCATAGCTAACTGCATGCACTCTTTTAATTGGTTACGCTAAAACCATTGGAAAAAGAGGTGGAGTTATGGAAATGATTTGCAGTTACATTTTAGTATAAATAGACTTAAGTTTTACCAAATAAAATCAGAATTATTTTGACAGCTAAAAACTGGCATTTTATTTCTCAAATCATTTCGGCAACCTAACGGCTGCCTATTGAACGGCAGAATCCTCTCTGCCTTAATAATGAAGAGGAGTTTCATAAATTATAAAGACACTAGGACCAACACATGGCGATCCTGCCAAACCACTAGACCATTTATTGCCAATCAAAAAAATTAATAACATTGTATTTATGGCATACTGACTTACAAACGCGATCAACATGAATCCGCTGAAGATTTTCTATTTCGTGGCTTTACCTGTGGCCGTCGCCAGCGCATCGCCCAGACATGGCAAGAACAAGGACAATAAGGTGTCGAGTAGTTTGAAGCCCACCGATTAGTTGTCGCTGTCCGAACTCGAGTCGACGCAATCAGTTGACGATATCGCTTTGCAACAAATAAAAAAACTAAATATCATATAATTATAAAAAAAAAAAAAAAAAGTAAAATAAATTTAAACTTTACTAAATAAGATTGTTAGCAATATGGGCGGCCAAGAATCCAAAATAAGCGATCCAAAAGCAAATGTAATAAATGAGGTAACAGTTGAAGACGATCATAAACAAACAATGATAGAATTGCTATTACTAATAATAACAGCAATATTAGTTGCAGATTTTGTCATTAAACTACACTCAATATATAGAAACAAGCTAAAAAAGAATATCACCTACAATATCAAACAAGACCAAGTTTAAAAAAAAAAAAAAAAAAAAAAAAAATTATGGAACATTGGTTAAAAATTGTCGAAAAGATAGAGGTAGAAAAAGAAAATTTTAATAAATCATATAAATGTTTAAATAAAACAATAAAGGTCAAAGAAGAAACACTAAATAAGCATTTAAGAACATTAATTACATCACTAGAGACCATTAGAAGTATACTAAATGTTCACATAACTAGGTTAACCAAAGAACATAAAGAAATTGGACTAGGAGTATTTTGGTCACATAGGGACAAATTACTTAAAATATTAGCAAATTACAATTTAGATATAAACATACCACATACAATCAACACACAAATAATAATCCCAACTGAAAATTTTAACATTGAGTCCGGCCAACAAATAATTACAATGTCTGAGTTTAGTTTACAAACAGCTATGAAAGCTATTCCGAGCTTTTCCGGAAATCACAAAGATTTGGAATCATTTCTAAAAATTATTGAAATAATCTATAACAGCCTAACCGAAACAGGCAAAACAGCACTAATAGGTTTTGTGGTTTACGTGAAACTGAGTCAAACGGTGAAGACAAACGTAACTGCAATACAAATACCACAAACATTAGAGCAACTAAAAAATTCACTGACTAATAAATACAAATGCACAACAACTATACCCCACATACAAAACCAACTCGCCAATCTCACCCAAAGAAATCTAAGCATAGCAAATTTCAAAAACAAAATATTACAGTTGATATCAGAACTAAATGTATTGCAAATAGGACAGCTAGGAACAAATTCAACAACTGAACAAAAATCATTGATCACTCAACTCAATGAACAATACAGTCTGACAATATTTAAAACCGGACTAAATGACCATATTAAACAAACAGTATTTGCTGCACTACCTAAATCTTTTGACACTGCTGTTGAACTTGCTCTAGAAATAGAACAAGGAAATCAACACAATAGTAGAAATGTTATGTTCATCAGAGACAATAATAGAAACAACAATAACGCCAATTAACGCAATTACCCAAAACCAACAAATCCAGATGAAACAAGAAGATTTATAGCATTTTGTAATTATTATAGACGTTTCATACCAAATTTTGCTCAAATCGTAAAATGTTTAAATTCATTATTGAAAAAAGGAAAACCTTTTATTTAGTCAGAAGAATGCGAAGAAGCATTCAATAATTTAAAACAGAAGCTAATTAGCCCTCCGATATTACAATATCCAGACTTTGACAAACCTTTTATTCTCACAACGGACGCATCTGACTTTGCTTTAGGAGCTATTTTATCACAAGGAGAAATAGGTCATGATTTACCAATATCATACGCAAGTAAATCGTTGCAAAAACACGATATTAACAAACCAATTATAGAAAAAGAATTATTAGCAATCCATTGGGGAATTAATTACTTTAGGACATATCTCTAAAATTCATCGTAGTCACTGACCACAGACCACTAGTATCACTATTTTCGCACAGAAACCCATCATCAAAAATGACAAGAATTAGAATAGATTTATCTGAATATGACTTTGAAATTATATACAAGCATGGCAAGATAAACGCTAATGCAGACGCATTATCACGCATCAAGATAGACAGTGACATACTTAAAGCAATGATTCCAACAAGTAAAAATGAAAAAGAAGATAATAAAAGCATTAACGTTATAACAAGGAGCAAGGCCGCAAAATTAAAGAATATTGAAGAAAAAAAAATTAGCGCAAAAGAATATAAATACCGGTACACGCATTATTAAAGAAAATACAGCTCTCAAGAAGCCTGATCCACTTCATATTTGGGAATGTACATCTTTTAATGACGTAAAGAAAATGAAGAAATTGAAATTTTATATTGAAAAAGAAAGTAGTACTACAATTGAAATAATTGATAATGAAGTGCACGTAACCTGTAGCGATGACCCTTTGAATCTAGATTCATTGTTGGAGAAACTACATGGTTCACTAAGAAGTTCACGTATAAAGGAGCTAGCCCTTTGTGACAAAGATTTTATATTTAAAAACATTGATATGAATGCATTCAAGAAGAAATACAATGAATTAGAAATGAATAAACGCGCGCCAATAAAAATACTAATATATAGAGCTCCAAGAGAAGTAGAAAGTATGATACTTAAATATAAATTGATAGATGAATTTCACTGCTCAAACATTGCAGGTCACTTAGGAATCCGAAAAACTATTTTAAAACTCAAACAAAGATATATTTGGAAAAATATGAGACAGATGGTAAAAGAATTTATAAACAACTGCAAAAAATGCACACAAAACAAAGTAGTTAGACATACAAAAGAACCACTTGTAGTGACAGACACACCAACCACAACTTTTGACACCATAACAATTGACACTGTAGGCCCATTGCGCATATCTAATGGCTACAGATACATATTGACAATGCAATGCGACTTATCAAAATTTGTAATAGCACACCCAATTGAAAGTAAAGACGCAAAAACAATAGCAACCACTTTAGTTGAACAACTCATTTTAAAGTACGGTTTCATTAAAACATTAAAATCAGACAGAGGGACAGAATTTGTAAACGAACTAATGAGTAACGTATGTAATTTACTCAACACAAGACAAATATTTTCCACTCCATATCACCATCAAACAATAGGCGCACTTGAGAAAAACCACAGAACACTTAACGAGTATTTACTTTCATTTGCCGACGACTATGAATGGGACAAGTGGATCTCATATTACACTTTCGCATACAACACCACCCCTCACGTAGACACATTGTATTCACCGTATGAATTAGTTTTTGGTAAACTACCAACTCTACCAAGTGACAACATAAATAAACAAAACAAAATTTACGACATTGATAATTATGCCAATGAATTGAAAATGAGACTCCAAACCTCAATAAAAAATGCCAGAAATATAATAAATATTGTTAAAAGTAAAAGAAAAACAAAATATGACAATAATGTAAATATAAGTAATTTTGAAATAGGAGACTTAGTTTATGTAAAAGTAGAAAATAGAAAGAAAAATCAAAGCCCATACCATGGCCCATATAAAATTGTAAATAAAAGAGGAGTAAACTCCACATTAGATATTAATGGTAAACATAAGGAACTACATAACAACATATTAAAAAAATACAAAGAACTACATTAAGAACACAAAATTAAATAATAAGCATAAATTATAGTTTAAATATATAACAAAATCATAGCAATAAGCAAAATATTATCATATCCATACACATGTAAAACACTTGCATATCTCCACACAAAAAAAAATTTATTTCATTATGCGAACGAAATAAATTTTTTCCTCTGAAGGGTAAGGGTGTAGTGACCCACATTAAATCGCTGACTGTGCAATACAGCAATGTAAACAAATACATAGCTTAACGCATTGACCGCTGCACTGACGCAACGCTATCGCTGCGACAGCAGAATATCGATGCGACAGCAGAATATTTCAGTGACACAGAATGCATAGCTAACTGCATGCACTCTTTTAATTGGTTACGCTAAAACCATTGGAAAAAGAGGTGGAGTTATGGAAATGATTTGCAGTTACATTTTAGTATAAATAGACTTAAGTTTTACCAAATAAAATCAGAATTATTTTGACAGCTAAAAACTGGCATTTTATTTCTCAAATCATTTCGGCAACCTAACGGCTGCCTATTGAACGGCAGAATCCTCTCTGCCTTAATAATGAAGAGGAGTTTCATAAATTATAAAGACACTAGGACCAACACAATATGTATTTCCACACATTTGAGTCTAAGCCCGACAGATTTTGGAGCAACTTAATTTTTGTTTAAATTTGTAAGATTGTCAAAAGCAATGTTGTATGAGTCCGCTACTCATAACAATGGGTCATATGGATTTTTTTTGCAAAAATTTAATCTTCTTTTTAGGGGTCGAGCGAAAGCAGGGTGTGGATGAAGCGCAATATAGTGCCCAGGTTACCCTAGACACCTAGCCAATCCCACATCAAGACCGTAGTGCACGATGAGGAATCGTACCCTTCCAGAGGTGACCCTGTTTCCACTGAACACTACGGATCTAGACCCGGAGGGTGTCGAAACTACCCTTCCCCCCTAATCCAGGGTGTCATGCGTCACCGTGCCCATGGATGGTTTGCAGTCAGGGGGCTTTTCCGACTGTATTCTAACGGCGCCTCCTGGACACCGGTCCGCCTCCGGGAGTAACGGTGGACTTGCTGCGGCATGGGGCTCTGCCGTAGTCGACCGTTCCCTTCCCCTTCCTTTTTTACTTGCGGCCACCGAACGGTCTCGGCTCAATAGGTGGCCAAAGAACCAGAAATATGAATACTACAAACCAACCAGCCTCGGAACCCTGCACGGGTAGTGCCGCCGACGGACACGGCGAAGTTACGTCCAACCCTGTCTCGGGAACCGCAACGACGGTGCCGAAAGGGCCTACACGGCCCAAAACCCTACTTCGGTCCTCCGCAGCGACTGGAGATATGGCCCCACCCCTTGAGGGAAAGCCATACTCCGGGGAAGCCGGAAGTACTAAGCCCCTTGAGGGAAAGTCGCTTCCGGTGGAAAAGCTGAGGACGATCAATCCCCCCAGGCCCACCAAGGTCTCTCCTACCCTGCACAGTTTGGTGGTCAAACAGGGGTCCTCTACGGACAAAAAACCAACCACCGCTGCGCAAAAAAATGGCAAAGCCATTAAGCCTCACGTCAGGGCCCAGCGTGACCGAAGGGCAGCCCCGAAGGTCATCAAACGGCTGGAGGCTATACCGTACGCCCAACTGACGGAGGCACAGAAATCCTCCCTCGAGTGGGCTAAGGGAGTCCTGAACGCCAGCGGAAAGCGCCTCTCAGGGAACGGCGAGAAGGACATACCTCCCACTCGCACGGACCAGAAGAAGGACCTGGCCTCTAAGAGACAGCGATCTCAGGACGATACCCCCAGTGGATCGAAGAGGCACAGGACTTCCTCCCCCCCGAACCGTCGGTCGATGGCCATATCAGCCAAGGCTTTTAGCGAGGCTGCGAAGGAGCACCTGACGCTGGCTGTGCTCGATAAGAGCCATCCCGACGGGAACATAAGCACGGACAATTGGAAGTCCGTCTTGATGGGTCTCTGCAGGGTCTATAAGGGCATACTCCTGAAGTATCCCGGCCCTGCACCAGTCGTCCGCGACGCCGGCTGGTATCAAGGGCGAATCAAGCTGGTCGCGTGCGCGGACGAACGTGCAGCCCGGCTGTACAAGGAGGCAATCTCCTCGGTGGGACAGCTGTGGCCCGGGGCAGACTTGATAACTGTCCACAGGGACGAGATCCCTAAGCGGCCTCGAGCCTGGGCTTGGGTCCCAGCAGAACCATCCAAACCGCAGGAGATCCTCGAGCTCATCCGCCTTGGCAACGGAGATCTACCCACCAATGATTGGAGGATAGTCCGAGTTGGCGAGACCAAGGAGAAGCAGCGCTACGTTGACCTCGTCATCAACGATGCTTCTATCCCAGTGCTCGCGGACTGTGGTGGGGTAATAAGCTACGGCTTCTACTCCATCAACATTAAGGTCCACAAGAGGGCGGAGGGAGCCAGACAGACGGACCAGACGGGCAACGCCTCGAGCGCACCCGACTCCGTTACTACTCTCACTGGCGAGGGGGCCAACAAACCGGGAGACACCTCGAGCGTCCCCAAGGCCCCGGAGCCAGACCCCAACAGCATATTAAAACCGAGCGCCTTGAGCGCAACGGAGGACATCCCATCGGGGGTATCGGACGTCGCGACGGATGCTGAGAGCGAAACGGGCTCAGTATCCGCATACGTCGGGTCGATATACAGCCGATGGGTAGCACCTGATGATGAGGACCAGCTTCTGGCTTCGGAATCTGAGGAGGCGGACCTTGACATCACAGTCAGGGCCGTCACCCAGAGAGAAGAGCCAGAGGCAATGGACGTCGGTAATTCTAGAGATGGTGCGGATTCTCCAAATTAATCTGCACCACTCCAAGGCAGCTTCGGCTGCCCTCCTTCTGCGACTCAGCGAAAGGGCTGAGGACATCATTCTCGTCCAAGAGCCGTGGATCGTCAGAAACAGGGTTTGCGGACTGAACTCTGATGCCTACCAAACGGTAACAGCCCCAGTAGCAGGTAGGATCAGAGCATGTATTCTTATTAAAAAAGCACTTTCTTATATTCTCCTCTCTCAATACAGCGACGAAGACACAGTATGCGTAAGCGTCCAGCTTAAAGAGAGCGTCGTCTGGTTCCTGACGAGCTATATGGCCCACGACAGCCAATCTCTCCCTCCAATAAGACTGAAGGAAGCCATCATAGGGGCTGAAAAAGGAAAACTCCCGGTCATAATTGGAGCCGATTCGAACTCACATCATGAGATATGGGGCTCAAGCGATACCAACCCTCGAGGTGAGTGTTTACTTGATTTTATATTAGCAAATAATTTATATATATGCAACCGGGGGAACGATCCCACCTTCATGACCTCTGTCAGAAGAGAAGTGCTGGACATCACCATCGCATCAGGCAGCCTGTCAGACCTGATAAGCAACTGGCAAGTGTCCAAAGAGCACTCCTTTTCCGACCACCTATACATAACTTTCAAGTTAACTCTCAATCCTACTACTCTAACGGCATACAGGAATAAGAGGCGGATGGATTGGCAGAAATATAAAAACATCCTCCAAGCCTCTCTGTCCAGACACGTTTATCACGGTAGGCTAGGCCTATCGCAAACACCTGACGAAGCGAGTCCCTCAAACACGAAGGTCGTTTCTCTCGGTGAGCTTGACTCATCGTCAAAAATAGATGAAGCGGTAGACCTTATAACAAACGCATGCAATTCCGCTTTTAGAGTCTCCTGTCCTAAGACCCTCCCGGAGGGTAAAAAGAAACCCCAGTGGTGGAATCTAGAGATTTCAGCACTCAGAAAAGAGAGCAGGCGCCTCTTTAACCTAGCCAAGAGGACAGGTCTTTGGCGACCATACAAAGACGCTCTTAAAACTTTCAAGAAGGCCATTAAGACAGCACAACGCAAATCTTGGCAAAACTTCTGTAACAACATAGAAGAAAACTCCGAAGCCAACAGGCTGAGGAAGGTTCTCTCGAAAAGTGCCCCAACGACAAACTCTATTCAAAAACCAAACGGAGAATGGACATCTACAACCGACGAAATGCTGGAGCTACTAATGACCACCCACTTCCCTGGGTGCTCTGATGACTCCAATATCGCGCCAGGTCCGCAAGCCAATTCACTCTTAGGGAATACCGCAGGGGACATAGTGAGGTACGATAAGGTGGAATGGGCAGTGATGTCCTTCGAACCTTACAAATCTCCAGGACCAGACGGAATTTTCCCCGCACAACTGCAAGCAGCGAAGGACCTTCTTTGTCCCCTGCTTACACAGATCTTTACAGCATGCCTTACCCTCACCCACATTCCATATGAGTGGACGAAGGCGAAAGTCGTTTTTCTACCAAAGGGAGGCAGGGCAGCTCATGCAAAACCCAAGGACTTCAGGCCCATAAGCCTCACCTCGTTCCTTATCAAAACCCTTGAGAGGCTCATAGATGAGCACTTTCGACGAAATATAAAGAAAGACAAACTCTCTCCCAACCAGCATGCATACTCAAAAGGCAAATCCGTGGAGACTGCTCTCCACGACATCGTCTCAACGATTGAGAAAGGGTTGGCCATAAAGGAGTTCACGCTGGGGATCTTTCTAGACATCGAGGGAGCTTTCAACAATGTCTATCCCGAAGCTGTTATCAAATCACTTTGTATGGTGGGGATACAGCAGGGACTGGTGGACTTTGTGGGGCTCCTTCTCAGGAAAAGATCGATATTCTCAACAGTAGGGGACAGCTCTAAATCCAAACATGTGGCTAGAGGCACACCCCAGGGAGGTGTTCTGTCACCTTTACTCTGGAACCTTACTGTAAACGACTTACTCTTAAACCTCAAGAGCACCGGCTGCAAGGTCGTGGCATATGCTGACGACTTGGCAATCACAGCAACGGGCAAACATCTTCAGGTCATAAGCGATTTACTGCAAAACGCTCTAAATACCGTAGCTCGCTGGTCGGTGGAATGTGGACTTAACGTCAATCCCTCCAAGACCGAAGCAGTGCTCTTTACAAGGAAATACAAAATTCCCGTTTTCAAACTACCATCCGTAAACGGAGTGGTTCTCAATCTCTCAACCGAGGTCAAATATCTCGGAATTGTACTAGACAAAAAACTCGACTGGAGGCGGAATATTGAAGACCGCTCCAAGAAAGCTATTGTTGCTCTATACGCCTGTAAGACGGCCGTGGGGAAGAAGTGGGGTATAAAGCCACACATTATACACTGGATGTACACAGCTGTGATAAGACCCATTCTCTTCTACGGGATTGTCGTATGGTGGCCGGCATTGAGCAGGACGCGTACCAGAGCCAAGCTAGAAAGGGTCCAGAGGGCTGCCGCAATGCTCACCACGGGAGCACTGCCCTCTACACCCACCAAATCTCTGGAAATAATGTTGAATCTCCCACCGGTGGACCTCTACGGCAATTTTCTGGCGGCCTGCAGTGCGGCCAGGCTAAATGCGATCCTTCCGTGGAGAAATCTTAACCATGGGCACTCGATGGTCCTGGAAACTCTGCCCGTCAACCCGATAAGGTTGGATTATATTATACACCCTCCATTCTCTGGAAATAGATTCTCCACAAGAATCCCAGAGAGGAGCGAATGGATAGGTATCGTAGACCTGGATCCAGGATCGACAGCTATATACACAGATGGTTCCAAGTTAAACGAACGAGTAGGCAGCGGGATTTACTCTAGTGAACTCGATCTAAACCTCAGTCTTCGTCTACCGGACCACTGCAGTGTTTTCCAGGCCGAACTAAATGCAATAATGGAAGCAGCTCGTGGCCTTACAACGTGCACCTCTTTAGAACGAGGCATTACCATTTATTCTGACAGCCAGGCTGCTATCAAATCTCTGACATCCAACGGTACAACCTCCAAGGTAGCCTTTGAATGCAGAGCAGCTCTAAACCAGCTGGCAGATATGTGCTCCGTATGTGTTGCATGGGTCCCTGGCCATAAGGACATTCCTGGCAACTGCCTGGCTGATGAACTAGCAAGAAAAGGGACGGAACTAACTATGATAAACTCTGCTCAAGAGGCGGGTTTACCCTTGGCATCCTATAAATACAGATTAAGATCTGAGCTTATGGGTAAGGTAAATGTAAGGTGGGCATCGGAGCCCACCTGCCACATTACCAGACAAATCTGGCCAGAAGCCGATGAGAGGCGCTCTAAAGCTCTCACTATGCTTGGCCGCTCCTCTCTCAGATTAGTAGTTGGGGTGATAACCGGGCACTGCCTCATGGGCACGCATGGGGAAAGGCTGGGCTACGCAACAAATGATTTTTGCCGCAGTTGCCGAAACGAGGAGGAGGTGGAGAGTATTGAGCACTACCTCTGCCACTGCCCCGGCTTGGCCAAGACGCGCAGTAAAGCTTTTAAAAGTTACTTTCTGGACTGTCTAGCTGACTTGAACTCAGCAAACATCTCCAACTTTCTACTCTACATTAAGCGCACAGGATGGTTCAATTTTTGAAAGAAGGGAGGGAGGGAATGCATGGCTTATGCCAGTGGTATCACAACGGGCTTCTTACGGCCTAAGTGTGCCGCCGTGCTCCTGTGCGGTGGCAGCCACCCTAACCTAACCTAACCTAACCTAATCGAGTTTTTATTTTGTACACGTGAATATAAATGTATTTCCACACAATTGAGTCTAAACACTACCGATTTTGGAGCAACAAAATTTTTGTTCAAATTTTTAAGATGGACAAAAGCAATGTTGTATGAGTACGCTACTCATAACAATGCGTCATATGGATTTTTTTTTGCAAAAATTTAATCATCTTTAATCGAGTTTTAATTTTGTACACGTGATTATATATGTATTTCCACACAATTGAGTCTAAACACTACCGATTTTGGAGCAACAAAATTTTTGTTCAAATTTTTAAGATGGACATACCTCATACCTCATACAATGTTGTATGAGTACGCTACTCATAACAATGCGTCATATGGATTTTTTTTTGCAAAAATTTCATCATCTTGAATCGAGTTTTTATTTTGTACACGTGATTATATATGTATTTCCACACATTTGAGTCTAAACCCGACCGACTTTGGAGCAACGTAATTTTTGTTCAAATTTTTAAGATTGTCAAAAGCAATGTTGTATGAGTACGCTACTCATAACAATGGGTCATATGGATTTTTTTGCAAAAATTTCATCATCTTTAATAGAGTTTTTATTTTGTACAAGTGATTATACATATATGTATTTCCACACATTTGAGTCTAAACCCGACCGATTTTGGAGCAACTTAATTTTTGTTCAAATTTTTAAGATTGTCAAAAGCAATGTTGTATGAGTACGCTACTCATAACAATGGGTCATATGGATTTTTTTTCCAAAAACTTCATCATCTTTAATCAAGTTTTTATTTTGTACACGTGATTATATATGTATTTCCACACATTTGAGCCTAAACCCGACCGACTTTGGAGCAACGTAATTTTTGTTTAAATTTGTAAGATTGTCAAAAGCAATGTTGTATGAGTACGCTACTCATAACAATGGGTCATATGGATTTTTTTTGCAAAAATTTAATCTTCTTTAATCGAGTTTTTATTTTGTACACGTGAATATAAATGTATTTCCACACAAAAGCAATGTTGTATCAGTACGCTACTCATAACAATGCGTCATATGGATTTTTTTTGCAAAAATTTAATCTTCTTTAATCGAGTTTTTATTTTGTACACGTGAATATAAATGTATTTCCACACAAAAGCAATGTTGTATCAGTACGCTACTCATAACAATGCGTCATATGGATTTTTTTTTGCAAAAATTTAATCATCTTTAATCGAGTTTTAATTTTGTACAAGTGATTATACATATATGTATTTCCACACATTTGAGTCTAAACCCGACCGATTTTGGAGCAACTTAATTTTTGTTCAAATTTTTAAGATTGTCAAAAGCAATGTTGTTTGAGTACGCTACTCATAACAATGGGTCATATGGATTTTTTTTGCAAAAATTTAATCTTCTTTAATCGAGTTTTTATTTTGTACACGTGAATATAAATGTATTTCCACACAATTGAGTCTAAACACTACCGATTTTGGAGCAACAAAATTTTTGTTCAAATTTTTAAGATGGACAAAAGCAATGTTGTATGAGTACGCTACTCATAACCATGCGTCATATGAATTTTTTTTGGAAAAATTTCATCATCTTTATTCGAGTTTTTATTTTGTACACGTGATTATATATGTATTTCCACACATTTGAGTCTAAACCCGACAGATTTTGGAGCAACTTAATTTTTGTTTAAATTTGTAAGATTGTCAAAAGCAATGTTGTATGAGTACGCTACTCATAACAATGGGTCATATGGATTTTTTTTGCAAAAATTTAATCTTCTTTAATCGAGTTTTTATTTTGTACACGTGAATATAAATGTATTTCCACACAATTGAGTCTAAACACTACCGATTTTGGAGCAACAAAATTTTTGTTCAAATTTTTAAGATGGACAAAAGCAATGTTGTATGAGTACGCTACTCATAACCATGCGTCATATGAATTTTTTTTGGAAAAATTTCATCATCTTTATTCGAGTTTTTATTTTGTACACGTGATTATATATGTATTTCCACACATTTGAGTCTAAACCCGACCGATTTTGGAGCAACTTAATTTTTGTTCAAATTTTTAAGATTGTCAAAAGCAATGTTGTTTGAGTACGCTACTCATAACAATGGGTCATATGGATTTTTTTTGCAAAAATTTAATCTTCTTTAATCGAGTTTTTATTTTGTACACGTGAATATAAATGTATTTCCACACAATTGAGTCTAAACACTACCGATTTTGGAGCAACAAAATTTTTGTTCAAATTTTTAAGATTGTCAAAAGCAATGTTGTATGAGCACGCTACTCATAACAATGGGTCATAAGGATTTTTTTTGCAAAACTTTCATCATCTTTAATCGAGTTTTTATTTTGTACACGTGATTATATATATGTATTTCCACACATTTAAGTCTAAACCCAACAGATTTTGGAGCAACTTAATTTTTGTTTAAATTTGTAAGATTGTCAAAAGCAATGTTGTATGAGTACGCTACTCATAACAATGGGTCATATGGATTTTTTTTGCAAAAATTTAATCTTCTTTAATCGAGTTTTTATTTTGTACACGTGAATATAAATGTATTTCCACACAAAAGCAATGTTGTATCAGTACGCTACTCATAACAATGCGTCATATGGATTTTTTTTTGCAAAAATTTAATCATCTTTAATCGAGTTTTAATTTTGTACACGTGATTATACATGTATTTCCACACAATTGAGTCTAAACACTACCGATTTTGGAGCAACTTAATTGTTGTTCAAATTTTTAAGATTGTCAAAAGCAATGTTGTATGAGTATGCTACTCATAACAATGGGTCATATGGATTTTTTTTGCAAAAATTTCATCATCTTTAATCGAGTTTTTATTTTGTACACGTGATTATATATGTATTTCCACACAATTGAGTCTAAACCCGACCGATTTTGGAGCAACTTAATTTTTGTTCAAATTTTTAAGATAGTCAAAAGCAATGTTGTATGAGTACGCTACTCATAACAATGGCTCATATGGATTTTTTTTTGCAAAAATTTCATCATCTTCAATCGAGTTTTTATTTTGTACACGTGATTATATATGTATTTCCACACATTTGAGTCTACACCCGACCGATTTTGGAGTAACTTAATTTTTGTTCAAATTTTGAAGATTGTCAAAAGCAATGTTGTATGAGTACGCTACTAATAACAATGGGTCATATGGATTTTTTTTGCAAACACTTTATCATCTTTAATCGAGTTTTTATTTTGTACACGTGATTATATATGTATTTCCACACATTTGAGTCTAAACCCGACCGATTTTGAAGCAACTTAATTTTTGTTCAAATTTTTAAGATTGTCAACAGCAATGTTGTATGAGTACGCTACTCATAACTATGCGTCATATGAATTTTTTTGGAAATATTTCATCATCTTTAATCGAGTTTTTATTTTGTACACGTGATTATATATGTATTTCCACACATTTGAGTCTGAACACGACCGATTTTGGAGCACCTTAATTTTTGTTAAAATTTTTAAGATTGACAAAAGCAATGTTGTATGAGTACGCTACTCATAACCATGCGTCATATGAATTTTTTTTGGAAAAATTTCATCATCTTAATTCGAGTTTTTATTTTGTACACGTGATTATATATGTATTTCCACACATTTGAGTCTAAACCCGACCGACTTTGGAGCACCTTAATTTTTGTTCAAATTTTTAAGATTGTCAAAAGCAATGTTGTATGAGCACGCTACTCATAACAATGGGTCATAAGGATTTTTTTTGCAAAACTTTCATCATCTTTAATCGAGTTTTTATTTTGTACACGTGATTATATATATGTATTTCCACACATTTGAGTCTAAACCCGACAGATTTTGGAGCAACTTAATTTTTGTTTAAATTTGTAAGATTGTCAAAAGCAATGTTGTATGAGTACGCTACTCATAACAATGGGTCATATGGATTTTTTTTGCAAAAATTTAATCTTCTTTAATCGAGTTTTTATTTTGTACACGTGAATATAAATGTATTTCCACACAATTGAGTCTAAACACTACCGATTTTGGAGCAACAAAATTTTTGTTCAAATTTTTAAGATGGACAAAAGCAATGTTGTATGAGTACGCTACTCATAACAATGCGTCATAAGGATTTTTTTTTGCAAAAATTTCATCATCTTGAATCGAGTTTTTATTTTGTACACGTGATTATATATGTATTTCCACACATTTGAGTCTAAACCCGACAGATTTTGGAGCAACTTAATTTTTGTTTAAATTTGTAAGATTGTCAAAAGCAATGTTGTATGAGTACGCTACTCATAACAATGGGTCATATGGATTTTTTTTGCAAAAATTTAATCTTCTTTAATCGAGTTTTTATTTTGTACACGTGAATATAAATGTATTTCCACACAATTGAGTCTAAACACTACCGATTTTGGAGCAACAAAATTTTTGTTCAAATTTTTAAGATGGACAAAAGCAATGTTGTATGAGTACGCTACTCATAACCATGCGTCATATGAATTTTTTTTGGAAAAATTTCATCATCTTTATTCGAGTTTTTATTTTGTACACGTGATTATATATGTATTTCCACACATTTGAGTCTAAACCCGACCGACTTTGGAGCACCTTAATTTTTGTTCAAATTTTTAAGATTGTCAAAAGCAATGTTGTATGAGCACGCTACTCATAACAATGGGTCATAAGGATTTTTTTTGCAAAACTTTCATCATCTTTAACCGAGTTTTTATTTTGTACACGTGATTATATATATGTATTTCCACACATTTGAGTCTAAACCCGACAGATTTTGGAGCAACTTAATTTTTGTTTAAATTTGTAAGATTGTCAAAAGCAATGTTTAATCTTCTTTAATCGAGTTTTTATTTTGTACACGTGAATATAAATGTATTTCCACACAATTGAGTCTAAACACTACCGATTTTGGAGCAACAAAATTTTTGTTCAAATTTTTAAGATGGACAAAAGCAATGTTGTATGAGTACGCTACTCATAACAATGCGTCATATGGATTTTTTTTTGCAAAAATTTAATCATCTTTAATCGAGTTTTAATTTTGTACACGTGATTATATATGTATTTCCACACAATTGAGTCTAAACACTACCGATTTTGGAGCAACAAAATTTTTGTTCAAATTTTTAAGATGGACAAAAGCAATGTTGTATGAGTACGCTACTCATAACAATGCGTCATATGGATTTTTTTTTGCAAAAATTTCATCATCTTGAATCGAGTTTTTATTTTGTACACGTGATTATATATGTATTTCCACACATTTGAGTCTAAACCCAAACGACTTTGGAGCAACGTAATTTTTGTTCAAATTTTTAAGATTGTCAAAAGCAATGTTGTATGAGTACGCTACTCATAACAATGGGTCATATGGATTTTTTTTGCAAAAATTTCATCATCTTTAATAGAGTTTTTATTTTGTACAAGTGATTATACATATATGTATTTCCACACATTTGAGTCTAAACCCGACCGATTTTGGAGCAACTTAATTTTTGTTCAAATTTTTAAGATTGTCAAAAGCAATGTTGTTTGAGTACGCTACTCATAACAATGGGTCATATGGATTTTTTTTCCAAAAATTTCATCATCTTTAATCAAGTTTTTATTTTGTACACGTGATTATATATGTATTTCCACACATTTGAGCCTAAACCCGACCGACTTTGGAGCAACGTAATTTTTGTTCAAATTTTTAAGATTGTCAAAAGCAATGTTGTATGAGCACGCTACTCATAACAATGGGTCATAAGGATTTTTTTTGCAAAACTTTCATCATCTTTAATCGAGTTTTTATTTTGTACACGTGATTATATATATGTATTTCCACACATTTGAGTCTAAACCCGACAGATTTTGGAGCAACTTAATTTTTGTTTAAATTTGTAAGATTGTCAAAAGCAATGTTGTATGAGTACGCTACTCATAACAATGGGTCATATGGATTTTTTTTGCAAAAATTTAATCTTCTTTAATCGAGTTTTTATTTTGTACACGTGAATATAAATGTATTTCCACACAATTGAGTCTAAACACTACCGATTTTGGAGCAACAAAATTTTTGTTCAAATTTTTAAGATGGACAAAAGCAATGTTGTATGAGTACGCTACTCATAACAATGCGTCATATGGATTTTTTTTTACAAAAATTTAATCATCTTTAATCGAGTTTTAATTTTGTACACGTGATTATATATGTATTTCCACACAATTGAGTCTAAACACTACCGAATTTGAAGCAACAAAATTTTTGTTCAAATTTTTAAGATGGACAAAAGCAATGTTGTATGAGTACGCTACTCATAACAATGCGTCATATGGATTTTTTTTTGCAAAAATTTCATCATCTTGAATCGAGTTTTTATTTTGTACACGTGATTATATATGTATTTCCACACATTTGAGTCTAAACCCGACCGACTTTGGAGCAACGTAATTTTTGTTCAAATTTTTAAGATTGTCAAAAGCAATGTTGTATGAGTACGCTACTCATAACAATGGGTCATATGGATTTTTTTTGCAAAAATTTCATCATCTTTAATAGAGTTTTTATTTTGTACAAGTGATTATACATATATGTATTTCCACACATTTGAGTCTAAACCCGACCGATTTTGGAGCAACTTAATTTTTGTTCAAATTTTTAAGATTGTCAAAAGCAATGTTGTTTGAGTACGCTACTCATAACAATGGGTCATATGGATTTTTTTTCCAAAAATTTCATCATCTTTAATCAAGTTTTTATTTTGTACACGTGATTATATATGTATTTCCACACATTTGAGCCTAAACCCGACCGTCTTTGGAGCAACGTAATTTTTGTTCAAATTTTTAAGATTGTCAAAAGCAATGTTGTATGAGCACGCTACTCATAACAATGGGTCATAAGGATTTTTTTTGCAAAACTTTCATCATCTTTAATCGAGTTTTTATTTTGTACACGTGATTATATATATGTATTTCCACACATTTGAGTCTAAACCCGACAGATTTTAGAGCAACTTAATTTTTGTTTAAATTTGTAAGATTGTCAAAAGCAATGTTGAATGAGTACGCTACTCATAAAAATGGGTCATATGGATTTTTTTTGCAAAAATTTAATCTTCTTTAATCGAGTTTTTATTTTGTACACGTGAATATAAATGTATTTCCACACAATTGAGTCTAAACACTACCGATTTTGGAGCAACAAAATTTTTGTTCAAATTTTTAAGATGGACAAAAGCAATGTTGTATGAGTACGCTACTCATAACAATGGGTCATATGGATTTTTTTTGCAAAAATTTAATCTTCTTTAATCGAGTTTTTATTTTGTACACGTGAATATAAATGTATTTCCACACATTTGAGTCTAAACACGACCGATTTTGGAGCACCTTAATTTTTGTTAAAATTTTTAAGATTGACAAAAGCAATGTTGTATGAGTACGCTACTCATAACCATGCGTCATATGAATTTTTTTTGGAAAAATTTGATCATCTTTATTCGAGTTTTTATTTTGTACACGTGATTATATATGTATTTCCACACATTTGAGTCTAAACCCGACCGACTTTGGAGCACCTTAATTTTTGTTCAAATTTTTAAGATTGTCAAAAGCAATGTTGTATGAGCACGCTACTCATAACAATGGGTCATAAGGATTTTTTTTGCAAAACTTTCATCATCTTTAATCGAGTTTTTATTTTGTACACGTGATTATATATATGTATTTCCACACATTTGAGTCTAAACCCGACAGATTTTGGAGCAACTTAATTTTTGTTTAAATTTGTAAGATTGTCAAAAGCAATGTTGTATGAGTACGCTACTCATAACAATGGGTCATATGGATTTTTTTTGCAAAAATTTAATCTTCTTTAATCGAGTTTTTATTTTGTACACGTGAATATAAATGTATTTCCACACAATTGAGTCTAAACACTACCGATTTTGGAGCAACAAAATTTTTGTTCAAATTTTTAAGATGGACAAAAGCAATGTTGTATGAGTACGCTACTCATAACAATGCGTCATATGGATTTTTTTTTGCAAAAATTTAATCATCTTTAATCGAGTTTTAATTTTGTACACGTGATTATATATGTATTTCCACACAATTGAGTCTAAACACTACCGATTTTGGAGCAACAAAATTTTTGTTCAAATTTTTAAGATGGACAAAAGCAATGTTGTATGAGTACGCTACTCATAACAATGCGTCATATGGATTTTTTTTTGCAAAAATTTCATCATCTTGAATCGAGTTTTTATTTTGTACACGTGATTATATATGTATTTCCACACATTTGAGTCTAAACCCGACCGACTTTGGAGCAACTTAATTTTTGTTCAAATTTTTAAGATTGTCAAAAGCAATGTTGTATGAGTACGCTACTCATAACAATGGGTCATATGGATTTTTTTTGCAAAAATTTCATCATCTTTAATAGAGTTTTTATTTTGTACAAGTGATTATACATATATGTATTTCCACACATTTGAGTCTAAACCCGACCGATTTTGGAGCAACTTAATTTTTGTTCAAATTTTTAAGATTGTCAAAAGCAATGTTGTTTGAGTACGCTACTCATAACAATGGGTCATATGGATTTTTTTTCCAAAAATTTCATCATCTTTAATCAAGTTTTTATTTTGTACACGTGATTATATATGTATTTCCACACATTTGAGTCTAAACCCGACCGATTTTGGAGCAACATAATTTTTGTTCAAATTTTGAAGATTGTCAAAAGCAATGTTGTATGAGTACACTACTCATAACAATGCGTCATACTGATTTTTTTTGCAAAAATTGCATCTTCTTTAATCGAGTTTTTATTTTGTACACGTGAATATAAATGTATTTCCACACAATTGAGTCTAAACACTACCGATTTTGGAGCAACAAAATTTTTGTTCAAATTTTTAAGATGGACAAAAGCAATGTTGTATGAGTACGCTACTCATAACAATGCGTCATATGGATTTTTTTTTGCAAAAATTTAATCATCTTTAATCGAGTTTTAATTTTGTACACGTGATTATATATGTATTTCCACACAATTGAGTCTAAACTCTACCGATTTTGGAGCAACTTAATTGTTGTTCAAATTTTTAAGATTGTCAAAAGCAATGTTGTATGAGTATGCTACTCATAACAATGGGTCATATGGATTTTTTTTGCAAAAATTTCATCATCTTTAATCGAGTTTTTATTTTGTACACGTGATTATATATGTATTTCCACACAATTGAGTCTAAACCCGACCGATTTTGGAGCAACTTAATTTTTGTTCAAATTTTTAAGATAGTCAAAAGCAATGTTGTATGAGTACGCTACTCGTAACAATGGCTCATATGGATTTTTTTTTGCAAAAATTTCATCATCTTCAATCGAGTTTTTATTTTGTACACGTGATTATATATGTATTTCCACACATTTGAGTCTACACCCGACCGATTTTGGAGTAACTTAATTTTTGTTCAAATTTTGAAGATTGTCAAAAGCAATGTTGTATGAGTACGCTACTAATAACAATGGGTCATATGGATTTTTTTTGCAAACACTTTATCATCTTTAATCGAGTTTTCATTTTGTACACGTGATTATATATGTATTTCCACACATTTGAGTCTAAACCCGACCGATTTTGAAGCAACTTAATTTTTGTTCAAATTTTTAAGATTGTCAACAGCAATGTTGTATGAGTACGCTACTCATAACTATGCGTCATATGAATTTTTTTGGAAAAATTTCATCATCTTTAATCGAGTTTTTATTTTGTACACGTGATTATATATGTATTTCCACACATTTGAGTCTGAACACGACCGATTTTGGAGCACCTTAATTTTTGTTAAAATTTTTAAGATTGACAAAAGCAATGTTGTATGAGTACGCTACTCACAACCATGCGTCATATGAATTTTTTTTGGAAAAATTTCATCATCTTTATTCGAGTTTTTATTTTGTACACGTGATTATATATGTATTTCCACACATTTGAGTCTAAACCCGACCGACTTTGGAGCACCTTAATTTTTGTTCAAATTTTTAAGATTGTCAAAAGCAATGTTGTATGAGCACGCTACTCATAACAATGGGTCATAAGGATTTTTTTTGCAAAACTTTCATCATCTTTAATCGAGTTTTTATTTTGTACACGTGATTATATATATGTATTTCCACACATTTGAGTCTAACCCCGACAGATTTTGGAGCAACTTAATTTTTGTTTAAATTTGTAAGATTGTCAAAAGCAATGTTGTATGAGTACGCTACTCATAACAATGGGTCATATGGATTTTTTTTGCAAAAATTTAATCTTCTTTAATCGAGTTTTTATTTTGTACACGTGAATATAAATGTATTTCCACACAATTGAGTCTAAACACTACCGATTTTGGAGCAACAAAATTTTTGTTCAAATTTTTAAGATGGACAAAAGCAATGTTGTATGAGTACGCTACTCATAACAATGCGTCATATGGATTTTTTTTTGCAAAAATTTAATCATCTTTAATCGAGTTTTAATTTTGTACACGTGATTATATATGTGTTTCCACACAATTGAGTCTAAACACTACCGATTTTGGAGCAACAAAATTTTTGTTCAAATTTTTAAGATGGACAAAAGCAATGTTGTATGAGTACGCTACTCATAACAATGCGTCATATGGATTTTTTTTTGCAAAAATTTCATCATCTTGAATCGAGTTTTTATTTTGTACACGTGATTATATATGTATTTCCACACATTTGAGTCTAAACCCGACCGACTTTGGAGCAACGTAATTTTTGTTCAAATTTTTAAGATTGTCAAAAGCAATGTTGTATGAGTACGCTACTCATAACAATGGGTCATATGGATTTTTTTTGCAAAAATTTCATCATCTTTAATAGAGTTTTAATTTTGTACAAGTGATTATACATATATGTATTTCCACACATTTGAGTCTAAACCCGACCGATTTTGGAGCAACTTAATTTTTGTTCAAATTTTTAAGATTGTCAAAAGCAATGTTGTTTGAGTACGCTACTCATAACAATGGGTCATATGGATTTTTTTTCCAAAAATTTCATCATCTTTAATCAAGTTTTTATTTTGTACACGTGATTATATATGTATTTCCACACATTTGAGCCTAAACCCGACCGACTTTGGAGCAACGTAATTTTTGTTCAAATTTTTAAGATTGTCAAAAGAAATGTTGTATGAGTACGCTACTCATAACAGTGGGTCATATGGATTTTTTTTGCAAAAATTTCATCATCTTGAATCGAGTTTTTATTTTGTACACGTGATAATATATGTATTTCCACACTTTTGAGTCTCAACCGGACCGATTTTGGAGCAACTTAATTTTTGTTCAAACTTTTAAGATTGTCAAAAGCAATGTTGTATGAGTACGCTACAATGGGTCATATGGATTTTTTTTGCAAAACTTTCATCATCTTTAATCGAGTTTTTATTTTGTATGAGTACGATATTCATTACAATGGGTCGTATGGATTTGTTTTGCAAAAATTTTATCATCTTTAATCGAGTTTTTATTTTATACACGTGATTATATATGTATTTACACACATTTGAGTCTAAACCCGACCGATTTAGGAGCAACTTAGTTTTTGTTCAAATTTTTAAGATTGACAAAAGCAATGCTGTATGAGTACACTACTCATAACAATGCGTCATACTGATTTTTTTTGCAAAAATTTCATCATCTTTAATCGAGTTTTTATTTTGTACACGTGATTATATATGTATTTCCACACATTTGAGTCTAAACCCGACCGAGTTTGGAGCAACTTAATTTTTGTTCAAATTTTTAAGATTGACAAAAGCAATGCTGTATGAGTACACTACTCATAACAATGCGTCATACTGACTTTTTTTGCAAAAATTTCATCATCTTTAATCGAGTTTTTATTTTGTACACGTGATTATATATGTATTTCCACACATTTGAGTCTAAACCCGACCGAGTTTGGAGCAACTTAATTTTTGTTCAAATTTTGAAGATTGTCAAAAGCAATGTTGTATGAGTACGCTACTCATAACAATGGGTCATATGGATTTTTTTTGCAAAACTTTCATCATCTTTAATCGAGTTTTTATTTTGTACACGTGATTATATATACATATGTATTTCCACACATTTGAGTCTAAACCCGACCGATTTTGGAGCAACTTAATTTTTGTTCAAATTTGTAAGAATGTCAAAAGCAATGTTGTATGAGTACGCTACTCATAACAATGGGTCATATGGATTTTTTTTGCAAAACTTTCATCATCTTTAATCGAGTTTTTATTTTGTACTAGTGATTATATATATGTATTTCCACACGATTGAGTCTAAACCCGACCGATTTTGGAGCAACTTAATTTTTGTTCAAATTTGTAAGATTGTCAAAAGCAATGTTGTATGAGTACGCTACTCATAAAAATGGGTCATATGGATTTTTTTTGCAAAATTTTAATCATCTTTAATCGAGTTTTTATTTTGTACACGTGATTATATATGTATTTCCACACAATTGAGTCTAAACACGACCGATTTTGGAGCAACTAAATTTTTGTTCAAATTTTTAAGATGGACAAAAGCAATGTTGTATGAGTACGCTACTCATAACAATGCGTCATATGGATTTTTTTTGCAAAAATTTCATCATCTTTAATCGAGTTTTTATTTTGTACACGTGATTATATATGTATTTCCACACATTTGAGTCTAAACCCGACCGAGTTTGGAGCAACTTAATTTTTGTTCAAATTTTGAAGATTGTCAAAAGCAATGTTGTATGAGTACGCTACTCATAACAATGGGTCATATGGATTTTTTTTGCAAAACTTTCATCATCTTTAATCGAGTTTTTATTTTGTACACGTGATTATATATATGTATGTATTTCCACACATTTGAGTCTAAACCCGACCGATTTTGGAGCAACTTAATTTTTGTTCAAATTTGTAAGAATGTCAAAAGCAATGTTGTATGAGTACGCTACTCATAACAATGGGTCATATGGATTTTTTTTGCAAAACTTTCATCATCTTTAATCGAGTTTTTATTTTGTACTAGTGATTATATATATGTATTTCCACACATTTGAGTCTAAACCCGACCGATTTTGGAGCAACTTAATTTTTGTTCAAATTTTTAAGATAGTCAAAAGCAATGTTGTATGAGTACGCTACTCGTAACAATGGCTCATATGGATTTTTTTTTGCAAAAATTTCATCATCTTCAATCGAGTTTTTATTTTGTACACGTGATTATATATGTATTTCCACACATTTGAGTCTACACCCGACCGATTTTGGAGTAACTTAATTTTTGTTCAAATTTTGAAGATTGTCAAAAGCAATGTTGTATGAGTACGCTACTAATAACAATGGGTCATATGGATTTTTTTTGCAAACACTTTATCATCTTTAATCGAGTTTTCATTTTGTACACGTGATTATATATGTATTTCCACACATTTGAGTCTAAACCCGACCGATTTTGAAGCAACTTAATTTTTGTTCAAATTTTTAAGATTGTCAACAGCAATGTTGTATGAGTACGCTACTCATAACTATGCGTCATATGAATTTTTTTGGAAAAATTTCATCATCTTTAATCGAGTTTTTATTTTGTACACGTGATTATATATGTATTTCCACACATTTGAGTCTGAACACGACCGATTTTGGAGCACCTTAATTTTTGTTAAAATTTTTAAGATTGACAAAAGCAATGTTGTATGAGTACGCTACTCACAACCATGCGTCATATGAATTTTTTTTGGAAAAATTTCATCATCTTTATTCGAGTTTTTATTTTGTACACGTGATTATATATGTATTTCCACACATTTGAGTCTAAACCCGACCGACTTTGGAGCACCTTAATTTTTGTTCAAATTTTTAAGATTGTCAAAAGCAATGTTGTATGAGCACGCTACTCATAACAATGGGTCATAAGGATTTTTTTTGCAAAACTTTCATCATCTTTAATCGAGTTTTTATTTTGTACACGTGATTATATATATGTATTTCCACACATTTGAGTCTAACCCCGACAGATTTTGGAGCAACTTAATTTTTGTTTAAATTTGTAAGATTGTCAAAAGCAATGTTGTATGAGTACGCTACTCATAACAATGGGTCATATGGATTTTTTTTGCAAAAATTTAATCTTCTTTAATCGAGTTTTTATTTTGTACACGTGAATATAAATGTATTTCCACACAATTGAGTCTAAACACTACCGATTTTGGAGCAACAAAATTTTTGTTCAAATTTTTAAGATGGACAAAAGCAATGTTGTATGAGTACGCTACTCATAACAATGCGTCATATGGATTTTTTTTTGCAAAAATTTAATCATCTTTAATCGAGTTTTAATTTTGTACACGTGATTATATATGTGTTTCCACACAATTGAGTCTAAACACTACCGATTTTGGAGCAACAAAATTTTTGTTCAAATTTTTAAGATGGACAAAAGCAATGTTGTATGAGTACGCTACTCATAACAATGCGTCATATGGATTTTTTTTTGCAAAAATTTCATCATCTTGAATCGAGTTTTTATTTTGTACACGTGATTATATATGTATTTCCACACATTTGAGTCTAAACCCGACCGACTTTGGAGCAACGTAATTTTTGTTCAAATTTTTAAGATTGTCAAAAGCAATGTTGTATGAGTACGCTACTCATAACAATGGGTCATATGGATTTTTTTTGCAAAAATTTCATCATCTTTAATAGAGTTTTAATTTTGTACAAGTGATTATACATATATGTATTTCCACACATTTGAGTCTAAACCCGACCGATTTTGGAGCAACTTAATTTTTGTTCAAATTTTAAAGATTGTCAAAAGCAATGTTGTTTGAGTACGCTACTCATAACAATGGGTCATATGGATTTTTTTTCCAAAAATTTCATCATCTTTAATCAAGTTTTTATTTTGTACACGTGATTATATATGTATTTCCACACATTTGAGCCTAAACCCGACCGACTTTGGAGCAACGTAATTTTTGTTCAAATTTTTAAGATTGTCAAAAGAAATGTTGTATGAGTACGCTACTCATAACAGTGGGTCATATGGATTTTTTTTGCAAAAATTTCATCATCTTGAATCGAGTTTTTATTTTGTACACGTGATAATATATGTATTTCCACACTTTTGAGTCTCAACCGGACCGATTTTGGAGCAACTTAATTATTGTTCAAACTTTTAAGATTGTCAAAAGCAATGTTGTATGAGTACGCTACAATGGGTCATATGGATTTTTTTTGCAAAACTTTCATCATCTTTAATCGAGTTTTTATTTTGTATGAGTACGATATTCATTACAATGGGTCGTATGGATTTGTTTTGCAAAAATTTTATCATCTTTAATCGAGTTTTTATTTTATACACGTGATTATATATGTATTTACACACATTTGAGTCTAAACCCGACCGATTTAGGAGCAACTTAGTTTTTGTTCAAATTTTTAAGATTGACAAAAGCAATGCTGTATGAGTACACTACTCATAACAATGCGTCATACTGATTTTTTTTGCAAAAATTTCATCATCTTTAATCGAGTTTTTATTTTGTACACGTGATTATATATGTATTTCCACACATTTGAGTCTAAACCCGACCGAGTTTGGAGCAACTTAATTTTTGTTCAAATTTTTAAGATTGACAAAAGCAATGCTGTATGAGTACACTACTCATAACAATGCGTCATACTGACTTTTTTTGCAAAAATTTCATCATCTTTAATCGAGTTTTTATTTTGTACACGTGATTATATATGTATTTCCACACATTTGAGTCTAAACCCGACCGAGTTTGGAGCAACTTAATTTTTGTTCAAATTTTGAAGATTGTCAAAAGCAATGTTGTATGAGTACGCTACTCATAACAATGGGTCATATGGATTTTTTTTGCAAAACTTTCATCATCTTTAATCGAGTTTTTATTTTGTACACGTGATTATATATACATATGTATTTCCACACATTTGAGTCTAAACCCGACCGATTTTGGAGCAACTTAATTTTTGTTCAAATTTGTAAGAATGTCAAAAGCAATGTTGTATGAGTACGCTACTCATAACAATGGGTCATATGGATTTTTTTTGCAAAACTTTCATCATCTTTAATCGAGTTTTTATTTTGTACTAGTGATTATATATATGTATTTCCACACGATTGAGTCTAAACCCGACCGATTTTGGAGCAACTTAATTTTTGTTCAAATTTGTAAGAATGTCAAAAGCAATGTTGTATGAGTACGCTACTCATAACAATGGGTCATATGGATTTTTTTTGCAAAACTTTCATCATCTCTAATCGAGTTTTTATTTTGTACACGTGATTATATATGTATTTCCACACATTTGAGTCTACACCCGACCGATTTTGGAGCAACTTAATTTTTGTTCAAATTTTGAAGACTGTCAAAAGCAATGTTGTATGAGTACGCTACTCATAACAATGGCTCATATGGATTTTTTTTGCAAAAATTTCATCATCTTTAGTCAAGTTTTTATTTTGTGCACGTGATTATATATGTATTTCCACACATTTGAGCCTAAACCCGACCGGTTTTGGAGCAACTTAATTTTTGTTCAAATTTGTAAGATTGTCAAAAGCAATGTTGTATGAGTGCGCTACTCATAACAATGGGTCATATGGATTTTTTTTGCAAAAATTTCATCATCTTTAATCGAGTTTTTATTTTGTACACGTGATTATATATGCATTTCCACACTTTTGAGTCTAAACCGGACCGATTTTGGAGCAACTTAATTTTTGTTAAAATTTTTAAGATTGTCAAAAGCAATGTTGTATGAGTACGCTACAATGGGCCATATGGATTTTTTTTGCAAAAATTTCATCATCTTCAATCGAGTTTTTATTTTGTACACGTGATTATATATGTTTTTCCACACATTTGAGCCTAAACACGACCGATTTTGGAGCAACTTAATTTTTATTAAAATTTTGAAGATTGTCAAAAGCAATGTTGTATGAGTGCGCTACTCATAGCAATGGGTCATATGGATTTTTTTTGCAAAAATTTCATCATCTTTAATCGAGTTTTTATTTTGTACACGTGATTATATATGTATTTCCACACATTTGAGTCTACACCCGAACGATTTTGGAGCAACTTAATTTTTGTTCAAATTTTTAAGATTGGCAAAAGCAATGTTGTATGAGTACACTACTCATAACAATGGGTCATATGAATTTTTTTTGCATAAATTTCATCATCCTTAATCAAGTTTTTATTTTGTACACGTGATTATATATGTATTTCCACACATTTGAGCCTAAACCCGACCGATTTTGGAGCAACTTAATTTTTGTTCAAATTTTTAAGATTGGCAAAAGCAATGTTGTATGAGTACACTACTCATAACAATGGGTCATATGGATTTTTTTTGCAAAAATTTCATCATCCTTAATCAAGTTTTTATTTTGTATACGTGATTATATATGTATTTCCACACATTTGAGCCTAAACCCGACCGATTTTGGAGCAACTTAATTTTTGTTCAAATTTTTAAGATTGTCAAAAGCAATGTTGTATGAGTACGCTACTCATAACCATGCGTCATATGAATTTTTTTTGGAAAAACTTCATCATCTTTAATCGAGTTTTTATTTTGTACACGTGATTATATATGTATTACCACACATTTGAGTCTAAACACGACCGATTTTGGAGCAACTTAATTTTTGTTCAAATTTTGAAGATTGTCAAAAGCAATGTTGTATGACCACGATACTCATAACAATGGGTCATATGGATTTTTTTTGCAAAAATTTCATCATCTTCAATCGAGTTTTTATTTTGTACACGTGATTATATATGTATTTCCACACATTTGAGTCTAAACCCGACCGAGTTTGGAGCAACTTAATTTTTGTTCAAATTTTGAAGATTGTCAAAAGCAATGTTGTATGAGTACGCTACTCATAACAATGGGTCATATGGATTTTTTTTGCAAAACTTTCATCATCTTTAATCGAGTTTTTATTTTGTACACGTGATTATATATATGTATGTATTTCCACACATTTGAGTCTAAACCCGACCGATTTTGGAGCAACTTAATTTTTGTTCAAATTTGTAAGAATGTCAAAAGCAATGTTGTATGAGTACGCTACTCATAACAATGGGTCATATGGATTTTTTTTTGCAAAACTTTCATCATCTTTAATCGAGTTTTTATTTTGTACTAGTGATTATATATATGTATTTCCACACGATTGAGTCTAAACCCGACCGATTTTGGAGCAACTTAATTTTTGTTCAAATTTGTAAGATTGTCAAAAGCAATGTTGTATGAGTACGCTACTCATAAAAATGGGTCATATGGATTTTTTTTGCAAAATTTTAATCATCTTTAATCGAGTTTTTATTTTGTACACGTGATTATATATGTATTTCCACACAATTGAGTCTAAACACGACCGATTTTGGAGCAACTAAATTTTTGTTCAAATTTTTAAGATGGACAAAAGCAATGTTGTATGAGTACGCTACTCATAACAATGCGTCATATGGATTTTTTTTGCAAAAATTTAATCATCTTTAATCGAGTTTTTATTTTGTACACGTGATTATATATGTATTTCCACACATTTGAGTCTAAACACGACCGATTTTGGAGCACCTTAATTTTTGTTCAAATTTTTAAGATTGTCAAAAGCATGAGTACGCTACTCATAACAATGGGTCATATGGAATTTTTTTGCAAAAATTTCATCATCTTTAATCGAGTTTTTATTTTGTACACGTGATTATATATGTATTTCCACACAATTGAGTCTAAACACGACCGATTTTGGAGCAACTAAATTTTTGTTCAAATTTTTAAGATGGACAAAAGCAATGTTGTATGAATACGCTACTCATAACAATGCGTCAAATGGATTTTTTTTGCAAAAATTTCATCATCTTTAATGGAGTTTTTATTTTGTACAAGTGATTATATATGTATTTCCACACATTTGAGTCTTAACCCGACCGATTTTTGAGCAACTTAATTTTTGTTCAAATTTTTAAGATTGTCAAAAGCAATGTTGTATGAGCACGCTACTCATAACAATGGGTCATATGGATTTTTTTTGCAAAACTTTCATCATCTTTAATCGAGTTTTTATTTTGTACACGTGATTATATATGTATTTCCACACATTTGAGTCTAAACCCGACCGATTTTGGAGCAACTTAATTTTTGTTCAAATTTTTAAGATTGTCAAAAGCAATGTTGTTTGAGTACGCTACTCATAACAATGGGTCAACTTAATTTTTGTTCAAATTTTTAAGATTGTCAAAAGCAATGTTGTTTGAGTACGCTACTCATAACAATGGGTCATATGGATTTTTTTTGCAAAACTTTCATCATCTTTAATCGAGTTTTTATTTTGTACAAGTGATTAATTATGTATTTCCACACATTTGAGTCTAAACCCGACCGATTTTGGAGCAACTTAATTTTTGTTCAAATTTTTAAGATTGTCAAAAGCAATGTTGTATGAGTACGCTACTCATTACAATGGGTCGTATGGATTTTTTTTGCAAAAATTTGATCATCTTTAATCGAGTTTTTATTTTATACACGTGATTATATATGTATTTCCACACATTTGAGTCTAAACCCGACCGATTTTGGAGCAACTTAGTTTTTGTTCAAATTTTTAAGGATGACAAAAGCAATGCTGTCTGAGTACACTTGTCATAACAATGCATCATACTGATTTTTTTTGCAAAAATTTCATCATCTTTAATCGAGTTTTTATTTTGTACACGTGATTATATATGTATTTCCACACATTTGAGTCTAAACCCGACCGAGTTTGGAGCAACTTAATTTTTGTTTAAATTTTGAAGATTGTCAAAAGCAATGTTGTATGAGTACGCTACTCATAACAATGGGTCATATGGATTTTTTTTGCAACAATTTCATCATCTTTAATCGAGTTTTTATTTTGTACACGTAATAATATATGTATTTCCACACATTTGAGTCTCAACCCGACCGATTTTGGAGCAACTTAATTTTTGTTCAAATTTTTAAGATTGTCAAAAGCAATGTTGTATGAGTACACTACTCATAACAATGCGTCATACTGATTTTTTTTGCAAAAATTTCATCATCTTTAATCGAGTTTTTATTTTGTACACGTGATTATATATGTATTTCCACACATTTGAGTCTAAACCCGACCGAGTTTGGAGCAACTTAATTTTTGTTCAAATTTTGAAGATTGTCAAAAGCAATGTTGTATGAGTACGCTACTCATAACAATGGGTCATATGGATTTTTTTTGCAACAATTTCATCATCTTTAATCGAGTTTTTATTTTGTACACGTAATAATATATGTATTTCCACACATTTGAGTCTACACCCGACCGATTTTGGAGCAACTTAATTTTTGTTCAAATTTTGAAGATTGTCAAAAGCAATGTTGTATGAGTACGCTACTCATAACAATGGCTCATATGGATTTTTTTTGCAAAAATTTCATCATCTTTAGTCAAGTTTTTATTTTGTGCACGTGATTATATATGTATTTCCACACATTTGAGCCTAAACCCGAACGATTTTGGAGCAACTTAATTTTTGTTCAAATTTTTAAGATTGGCAAAAGCAATGTTGTATGAGTACACTACTCATAACAATGCGTCATACTGATTTTTTTTGCAAAAATTTCATCATCTCTAATCGAGTTTTTATTTTGTACACGTGATTATATATGTATTTCCACACATTTGAGTCTACACCCGACCGATTTTGGAGCAACTTAATTTTTGTTCAAATTTTGAAGACTGTCAAAAGCAATGTTGTATGAGTACGCTACTCATAACAATGGCTCATATGGATTTTTTTTGCAAAAATTTCATCATCTTTAGTCAAGTTTTTATTTTGTGCACGTGATTATATATGTATTTCCACACATTTGAGCCTAAACCCGACCGGTTTTGGAGCAACTTAATTTTTGTTCAAATTTGTAAGATTGTCAAAAGCAATGTTGTATGAGTGCGCTACTCATAACAATGGGTCATATGGATTTTTTTTGCAAAAATTTCATCATCTTTAATCGAGTTTTTATTTTGTACACGTGATTATATATGCATTTCCACACTTTTGAGTCTAAACCGGACCGATTTTGGAGCAACTTAATTTTTGTTAAAATTTTTAAGATTGTCAAAAGCAATGTTGTATGAGTACGCTACAATGGGCCATATGGATTTTTTTTGCAAAAATTTCATCATCTTCAATCGAGTTTTTATTTTGTACACGTGATTATATATGTTTTTCCACACATTTGAGCCTAAACACGACCGATTTTGGAGCAACTTAATTTTTATTAAAATTTTGAAGATTGTCAAAAGCAATGTTGTATGAGTGCGCTACTCATAGCAATGGGTCATATGGATTTTTTTTGCAAAAATTTCATCATCTTTAATCGAGTTTTTATTTTGTACACGTGATTATATATGTATTTCCACACATTTGAGTCTACACCCGAACGATTTTGGAGCAACTTAATTTTTGTTCAAATTTTTAAGATTGGCAAAAGCAATGTTGTATGAGTACACTACTCATAACAATGGGTCATATGAATTTTTTTTGCATAAATTTCATCATCCTTAATCAAGTTTTTATTTTGTACACGTGATTATATATGTATTTCCACACATTTGAGCCTAAACCCGACCGATTTTGGAGCAACTTAATTTTTGTTCAAATTTTTAAGATTGGCAAAAGCAATGTTGTATGAGTACACTACTCATAACAATGGGTCATATGGATTTTTTTTGCAAAAATTTCATCATCCTTAATCAAGTTTTTATTTTGTATACGTGATTATATATGTATTTCCACACATTTGAGCCTAAACCCGACCGATTTTGGAGCAACTTAATTTTTGTTCAAATTTTTAAGATTGTCAAAAGCAATGTTGTATGAGTACGCTACAATGGGCCATATGGATTTTTTTTGCAAAAATTTCATCATCTTTAATCGAGTTTTTATTTTGTACACGTGATTATATATGTATTTCCACACATTTGAGTCTAAACCCGACCGACTTTGGAGCAGCGTAATTATTGTTCAAATTTTTAAGATTGTCAAAAGCAATGTTGTATGAGTACGCTACTCATTACAATGGGTCATATGGATTTTTTTGCAAAAATTTCATCATCTTTAATCGAGTTTTTATTTTGTACACGTAATTATATATGTATTTCCACACATTTGAGTCTCAACCCGACCGATTTTGGAGCAACTTAATTTTGTTCAAATTTTTAAGATTGGCATAAGCAATGTTGTATGAGTACACTACTCATAACAATGCGTCATACTGATTTTTTTTGCAAAAATTTCATCATCTTTAATCGAGTTTTTATTTTGTACACGTGATTATATATGTATTTCCACACATTTGAGTCTACACCCGAACGATTTTGGAGCAACTTAATTTTTGTTCAAATTTTTAAGATTGGCAAAAGCAATGTTGTATGAGTACACTACTCATAACAATGGGTCATATGAATTTTTTTTGCATAAATTTCATCATCCTTAATCAAGTTTTTATTTTGTACACGTGATTATATATGTATTTCCACACATTTGAGCCTAAACCCGACCGATTTTGGAGCAACTTAATTTTTGTTCAAATTTTTAAGATTGGCAAAAGCAATGTTGTATGAGTACACTACTCATAACAATGGGTCATATGGATTTTTTTTGCAAAAATTTCATCATCCTTAATCAAGTTTTTATTTTGTATACGTGATTATATATGTATTTCCACACAATTGAGCCTAAACCCGACCGATTTTGGAGCAACTTAATTTTTGTTCAAATTTTTAAGATTGTCAAAAGCAATGTTGTATGAGTACGCTACTCATAACAATGGGTCATATGGATTTTTTTTGCAAAAATTTCATCATCTTTAATCGAGTTTTTATTCTTTACACGTGATTATATATGTATTTCCACACATTTGAGTCTAAACACGACCGACATACTGACACAGACACACTATTGACATACAAGTGAGTAAGTGGACGCAGCTCTTCATAAGGGAAGGAAAAACAACAAAAACCTACGAAAATACCTGGTGTTTACAAATCAAAAGGCGATATTCAAATCCTGAAGGAGTTCGGTGAGTCCGTTCCATGTTGGCGTGGTCCAGTGCAGGCTCGCTTTCCTCGCTTTTCATAATTTACACTTCTTGATATTAAAGGAAATTATAACTTTTCTATATTTTTACTGGAAGTAGCAAGCGGGGGAGATAGAATAAAGTCGCGCGATTGTAGCAAACCCTGCCATCAGCAGCTGATCTCCTCTTCCGAAAGTGGGAACAGATCTGCTTTGCAAATCTGACTGCAGTAAGTGACTCCACTTAGTGTAGTCTCAAACCCATCAAAATATGTACAAATAAAAATCGCAAATAAAATAAAAGCAATCAATAATAATATAAATCAAAAAAAACAATATAAAGTAAATAATTAAACTTAAATAATAATAATACTAAAAAATATCTATAATAAAATCAAAATAAACAATTAAATATATAAATAAAGATTAATAATAATAATAATATAAAAATATTCAATAAACATTGTCCAAACTAAACTGAAATAAGAATAAATATTTACATCTATAATAATATAAATATAAGATGAATTTCATTTCAAAGTCTGAAAAAAACGTACATTTTGAACCCGACCCCCTCAGAATTTGATGAAATTTTGCATATAGGTACATCTTACCTACCCAACCACAACCTTATTTTTAGAAAATGGATTTTCGAAAAATTGTGGGCGTGGCAAGGTATCGAAATATTCGAAAATATTCGAAAAATTACGATAATAGGTACTTTTAAAGTGTGATTACTACGGAATGGCTTTACCGATTTCAAAGATATTCATACCATTAGAAAGGTATTGAAATAAGCTTTCAAAAAATTAAAATGGGGTGTTTTTTCTTTTTTTTTTAAATTTATTTAAGTAAATGCATCTCTTGTTAACTTTTTTTATTTTGATATTATTGTGTGACAAAAAAAGGTACCTAGCTATACTTTGGAAGTTATACAGATTTTTTTTTATTCTAATAGAGTCGAACAAGAATTTTTGTTGTCAAATTTTCAGGCATTCCCAAAATATAAAATTAATGACCTTGGTAACACAAAAATTTAACCGCTCATCAAAGGATACAGCGGATCAACCTTCCACCACATGAAATCAGTAGCGAAAATAATTTTTTGTACCTGTTTGTTGTGCTGTTTACCGCAACAACTGAAATAGATTCCTAGAATATCGCTCTATGAAGCTAACAGTCAGGTAGAAATAGTATCTAAACGAAGGGTGTATGTTTATGTTGTACAATAGATCCTATGCATAGTAGTGCCGAAACGTACCTAGGATCTATTGGACAACATAAACATACACCCTTCGGTTAGATAGTACAATAAACTTTTAATGACTAAGTATATACTATTTATACCTGATTGTTGGCTTCATAGCGATATTCTGTGAATTCGTTTCAGTTGCCATTGCAAATTCAAAGCGAATCTACGTTAATTTCGTCTAGTAAAAATTTTAGTTGTGTTTAAACGGCTGTTATACTTCGTGCTTAGTTTCTCCTTAAATTACAAATAGATATGGAATCAACTAATAAATACAGATGTGTGCAGCTATCAACAAAATGTTCCTCTAAACTTCGAAAAATTAGCTTAAACGAAGCAGCGGTGATATCTGAGCATTTTCCAGCAGTCTCCAACACCCATTGTTGCCGTATTTGCGAAAATTGTCGCTTTAAACTGAAGGATGCTATCAAGATTGCTGATAATCAGCGTTCTACTGAAACGGAAATTGAGGATTTACATGACTTGGCTAGCGGTGAATTGTATCAAGAATATAAGGAAGTTCCAACATGCACCAGCTATACTAAATCACTCGAACGCAACGAACTCGTCGACAATATAAATAAGCATGTTATTCCTCATCTTGCAAGCCATCCATCGCCAATGCAGCGAAAATATTTAGAAAGGGATTCATACTGCAAAAAAAAAACACAGCAATTTGCGCAAGGTATTTCGGATTCACTTGGAGGTGGTTCACTGTCAACTTTATCAGAAGACCAAAAGAAGATCAAAGCTTACTACGAACAAATTTTGGAGAACATGAAATATCAAATCGAAAACTGCTCAAATAATTTGGATAAGCAAAAAATATTATCTCTATTACCAAACACCATGACATCTAAGGAAATTAAAGACATTTTTGGGCATGATTTATCTTACAAATTGATAAAAATTAGCAAAGATATACAAAAAAATAAAACAAAGTTTTCGGACGTCAAACGCTTTAGCATGGACAGACGTAGTTTACCTGAACAAACTTTAAACACAGTAAAATTGTGAAGATGATGAAATCAGCCGAATCATGCCTGGGTCACAGGACTCAATTGTAGTAAGACAAGGAAACATACGCGAGAAACTTCAAAAAAGACTAATGCTGTCATCGCTTCGTGAAACTTACTATGAATTTAGAAAAAAAAATCCTTCACTTCAATTAGAATTTACAAAGTTTACCATGTTGCGACCAGAGAATTGTATCAAACTTGGGGTTGGAAACCAGCAAAATGTTTGTGTGTGCACATTGCATCAGAATGTAAAACTGATGTTCGAAAAATCGGGCTTGAAATCGATGGAAGGTCAACATAATTTCAGAAACTATAAAGATGTTATTAAATTCGTTGTCTGTAATGTTAATATAGAAAACAGCGAGTGTTGCGTATCAATGTGTGGTCGGTGCTACGATAATTTAACGAACCTTAGAACGGTGATGTTGGAATATTACGAAAAAAATTCGATTCAAGAAGTCATTTACAAAAAATGGAACACAACACTCAGATGTAATCTCGAAACCATTTCCTCTGCTACAAACACATTTGTTGACGATTTTGAACAACACATCAATAAGCTGGTGTCAGTAGTGGCGAAACATCTGGTGGACGTGTCGCGCATGTGTAGCGAAGCAATAGCGTCAGCAAAAACTTGGCTGCAGAACGCAGGACTAGAGTTGGCTGATCACAAGACAGAGGCATTGCTCATGACCAGTCGAAAAAAGCTGGAAATTCAAATCCGCATAGGAGAACATACTGTAACGTCAGCGCAAACTTTAAAATACCTCGGTGTCGTACTCGATCCACGACTGAACTTTAAGGAACACTTGAAATATGCCAGCGAGAAGGCAAGGAAGACCAGTATGGCTCTTGCAAGACTCATGCCAAATATGGGAGGCCCAAAAGAGAAACAAAGAACCCTGCTTGCGAGCGTCGGCTCATCAATTTTAATGTACGCGGCACCAATCTGGGCAAGCGCGACCCCAATAATCTCATATATGAGAGCACCAGCCTCGGTGCACAGATTATCATCTCTTAGAGTATGCTGTGCATTCGTGACTGTGTCAGACGAGGCTTTAAATTTGCTGGCTGGAAGATGCCCGGTAGACATAGCTGCAAGAACGGCGGCAGCAATAAAGCATAGCCCAAGTGAACGCAACAAGATCCTGCAACAAAGCACCGACGAGTGGCAACAAAGGTGGGACTCGTCTCCAAAAGGACGTTGGACAAAGAGATTGATCCCAAGGGTAGACGAGTGGATTAAGAGAAAACACGGGGAAACAAACTTCTACCTTACCCAGTTCCTTACCGGGCATGGCTGCTTCCGACAATATTTATATAAATACAAGCACGTTGACCACCCCTTCTGCCTACATTGCGATGAGAAAATTGAAAGCGCAGAACACATACTTATGGACCGCCACAGATTCGACACAGAATTTTGAGCGAGCAGTATAAGAAGTCTGGGAAAGGAACTTGGATTCCTGATAACAAAGGCAAAGCAGCAATATGGGTGTGTGGGCAAAAATGCATTACCGTAAAGCCTTACAGCCATGAGTTCTTTGTAAGGACCAAAATTGACGGTACTTATATATACAGCTGTTATGCACCCCCTAGTCTTAGCCAGCAAGAATTTGAACTTTTGCTGGATAGACTCGTTGAAGATGCGGTTTTGTGCTCTCCCAAAATAATAGCCGGAGATTTTAATGCGTGGGCTCTAGAATGGGGCAGCAGCAGGACAAATCAGCGAGGACGCGCTCTTCTTAAAGCCTTTGCACCATTAGACTTGCTTCTCTTGAATAGAGGAAACAAAAATACTTTCGAAAAAAATGGAAGAGGTTCCATTATCGATATTGCTTTCTGTAGTGAATCAATGATGACAAACGTTTCCTGGCAATTAAGCGATATTTACACACATAGCGATCACTTGGCTGTAATAATCGATGTTGATTACATGAGAAGTAGGGCTCGTGGATATGTGAAGAACGACGCAAAGGCCTGGTGCACTAATTCATTTGATCCCGATATGTTTAATTTGGTACTGGATGGTATGCAAAGCGTAACACAAATGCAGGTCAATGCAGAAAGTCTATCGGATGAACTTTATAAAGTATTAGCTAGGGCTTGTGATGCATCTATGAATAGAAAAGTGCGCAAAAATAGCCGCAACCCTGTTTATTGGTGGAATGCTGAAATCGCAGACTTGCGGTCTGAATGCAACAAAGCCAGAAGAAAATACCAAAGAAACAGATCTGATATTCTGAGAGATGAATTTAAATGCTTGCGTAAACAATTAAAAAATGCAATAAAGGCAAGCAAAAAATCTTGTTTCAAAGAGCTTTGTAGTGAAATTGACGAGTACCCTTGGGGTGGCGCCTATAAAATTGTTATGAAAAGTTTAAAAGTAGCCAAAAGCAGATGCCAACATGTCCTACTCTGCTCAAGCAAATAGTCGAAACGCTTTCTCCCAAAGATAGCCCCCAAATGAGGCCTGTGAATAACAATACATTGACAACTTGTCCACCTGTTATACCGGATGAAATTCTAGCTGCAGCTGAACGGCTAAAGAACGGCAAGGCTCCGGGACCCGATGGTATACCGAACATTGCCATCAGAGCGGCAGTAGCTGATTCCCCTATGGCCTTCTCACATGTCGTTAATATATGCCTGCAAAATGGCGTTTTCCCGAGGAGGTGGAAAAAGCAGAAGTTAGTGTTGCTTCCAAAGCCCAACAAGCCTCCAGGTGATCCAGGTTCTTACAGACCGCCTTGTATGATAGATTCGTTAGGCAAATTGTTGGAACGTGTAATTTGCGATCGCTTATTGAAACACATTGACACCTATCAATGTTTGTCGGAAGCCCAGTACGGGTTTCGAAAGGGAAGATCCACAGTCGATGCTATTTGTCGTGTCACTGAAATAGCGGAAGAAGCAATATCAGGCAAGCGCTGGAAGTACGGTTCGAAAGAATACTGCGCAGTAGTAACCTTAGACATAAAAAACGCGTTTAACTCATTAAAATGGTCGCACATTATTAATGCATTAAAGGCAATAAATACTCCACCTTATCTTATAAATATAGTAGATAGCTATCTTACTGATAGAGTTCTATTTTATAATACTGATCTAGGTAGAAATAGATATGACGTCAGCAGAGGAGTTCCCCAAGGCTCAGTTCGCGGCCCAGTTTTGTGGATTATTGCTTACGATGGAGTCCTGCGTCTACCTGTTCCAAAAGGAGTGAAGGTAATTGGATACGCAGATGATATTGCGGTTATCATTGTAGCGAAAGACATAGAAAAAATTCAATTGGCCACGAAAGACACGGCTACATTAATCGATGACTGGCTCAAGACCAAAGGGCTCCAATTGGCAGCTCACAAAACCGAAGGGGTGCTTATAACAAGCAGAAAGAAAAAAGAAACTACACGTCTAGACATCAATGGGTATGTATTCGAAACTATGCCTGCAGTACGGTATTTAGGTGTTATGATAGATGCCAGGCTGTCATTTAAACTACATATAGAAACTGTGACACAAAAAGCCCCAACAGTCCATAGTTCTCTAGCTAGATTAATGGCAAATATAGGTGGACCTGGTCAAAATCGCAGGAAGATGCTAACTAAGGTCACACAATCAGTGGTTATGTACGCGGCCCCTGTATGGGGCCACGCGCTTCAGCATACGTCATATGCAAAAAATGTGAATTTCATATTTCGACTTAGGGCACTACGCGTTTGTAGCGCTTTCCGCACTGTTTCATATGAGGCGGCCTGTGTAATTGCTGACATAATGCCTGCCGATCTGCTGGCTAACGAAATCCAGCGAACCTATCAGACGGCCCGAGATAAAGGCAAAGCCCTCTCACTACAAGAGACAGCGGCCGAACGCCATAAAAGCCCAACCCAATGGCAACAACGCTGGGCCACGTCGACAAAGGGACGCTGGACTTTCCGACTCATCCCGAGTATCGAGGCCTGGCTGAGCAGATCGCATGGCGAAATAGACTTGTATATGACCCAGGTGCTAAGTGGGCACGGCTGTTTCAGAGAATACTTATGTAAATATGGTCATGATAATACAATGGCTTGTGCCTCGTGTGAGACTGTGGCGGAGAACGCAGAACACATACTGTTTTCTTGTCCTTCCTTTTCATTTGAGCGGGAGAAATTAAGAATCATCATGAAGGTAGATCCAAGGCCAGAAAATCTGATATCCTATATGATTAATGATAAAGCAGTTTGGAATACAGTAAAAAACATCTGTAAAGAGATAATGACTGAGCTCAGAATACGCGAACAACGCCGTCGTTTAGCAACGCGATTAAGTTAGTCCTGAATATGTTTAATATTTTATTTGCTTGTATCTTTCACAGGTGAAGTCGTAGTAGAACGCTCCTGAACCCCTAATCACCTTACGTGGATGGGGGACTATGGAAACGGCGTCATGGAAGTCAGGCATATTTATGCCATAGCCCCTCCATGATGAAATGCGTGAGTAGTCCCGGGGAGGTGGCTTCACCAGAGATTCATACGGGCCTCTTGATGGATAGCGCGCTATCCCAACGTCCGTAAAAAAAAAAAAAAAAAAAAAGATTCGACACAGAACGCAACTATCTAGAACGTTATATGTGAAAAGCAGTGTCCCCCGAAGGCTTGTTGGAGGCTATGCTGTCCGATAAGGATATTTGGCACAAATGTGTTGACAACATCACGGGAATAATGAAAAGACTCCGAATAGACGAGCGAAACGCGAACCGCGCAGAATTATAACGCACGCTGAGTGAAGACGAAGAATAACGTCCAGTGTCTGCCCTGCGAAGTAATATCGGAATTGATAGTCCCGCAGGGGTGCCACAGGCCCAGCTTACGAAGGAGGTTGGGTTTAGTCCGTAGGTGCCTGGAGGCAAATCGGGCATGCGGGCAGCACGGGCTGCTCGTATCTATGAAGATTCCTCCTCCCTGATCGTAACCGAAAAAAAAAAAAAAAAAAAAAAAACATGCACACACACGCTCACGCACACACACTTTCACCCACATGCACACAGTGAAAAAGTGCGTCTACGTGGAGGCTGCAAGTCCCACTTCTGGAGGTAGAGGACTTTTTACTGTAAGTGTTTATTTTCCAGTTTTCTTTCAGGCGAGATTTGTTTTTTCAAAGTAGCAAACGAAGAAAAAACAAAAGGCTGAATCGCGCCAAATCGGGCTGAAAACAGCTGAGCGAGTGGAGTAAGTTCAGCAAAGTGGTCCAATAAGCCAAGCTTTATTGAAACATCCTGTGCCTAATAAAGCCGAGCTTAAATAGCGGAGACACACACCCCCTACCGGCGTTGTTCTTAAATCACGGTAGGTGGCGCTGAGATCGCCACACAGTGGGCAGAAGCAACTAAATTAGAAGTAAAAGTAGTTGAATACGTTTATAAATATATAAATAATTATCTAATTATAATTATTAAAAATAATAATAATTACTTAATAAATAATAAAATAAATAATAAATAAATAGCATATAAAATAGCAATAAATATAACGAGTTACAGTAAATTAAAGTTAAATTAAATAAATAGTAAGCAATTTAATAGGAAATCGATAAATATTAATTAATTATCAATTAATAAATAAATTAAAAGAAATAATAGCAAAAATTATTAAAAAATAGAAGCTTGCTTAAAATTAAAATGAGTGTCTCCCGGTCGCCCCCGGCAGGGCGAAATAATAAGGGAGTTTCGGGACCCCAAATAACCGGGAGTGAGTCATCCGAAGTAGGAACGACTCTCAACGTTTTTGGAAAGCGTCCTAGGTTGATGAGTTCGCCTCCAGAGATTTGTCCGGTGCCCAAAAATGTTTGTCTGACTCAAACAGATTATCAGCCATCAGCATGGGTTACCCTCGGAGCAAAGATTCGCGAGCTTGTTGACATGCTGGAGGATGGAAAAAGAAGATCCATCCATCAGCCCATGCGCGATGTTATAGGCGAACTCTCTGCTTTGTTTGAGAAAGCGAAACCCCCAACTCCGAAAGAAAAAACAAATACCGGGAGCCAAACAACCACGGTAAACCACTCTATTCGGCGATCTCAAAGGGGAGTCACAGACGCGTCATCACAGCCAAGCGTTCAACCCAGCAAGAATATGGAAGGAGAGGAGAGGGCAGATTGGCAAACCGTAGAAAGGAGGAAGAAGCCAAAACCTAAGCACCCACGGCCAGATGCTTTAATAATAAAGGATCGTGGGGGAAGGTCTTACGCAGACATTTTGCGGGCTGTCAGGAACGAGCCAAAGCTGAAACACGTAGGAGAGATGGTAACAAAAATAAGGAAAACCACCAATGGGGACTTACTCATTCAGCTGGAGAAACCAACAGACTCGCACACTTCCGAGGTACAGCGAGCTGTCGAAGAAGCGCTTGGCGAAAGCGTCTCTGTCCAGACTCTCACCTCGCAAATTGCGTTAGAGGTTAAAGACCTGGACGAAGTATCAACGAAAGAAGAGATTTGCGCCGCTTTTGAAAAAGAGTTCGAGGGGATAAAGTTTAAAGAAGACGCAGTAAAATCTATGCGAAAGGCATACAGTGGTACGAAGACAGCGACTATACTTCTCCCAGCTGCAGCCGCAAATAGAGTAATAGCAGCAGGAAAAATACGTATAGGATGGGTGGTTTGCCGAATTCGGCAAAAAACACAGCCGATGCAATGCTTTAAATGCTTAGAGTTTGGACACGTAGCACGAAACTGCAGATCTCCACACGATATGAAGGGATCGTGTTTCAACTGTGGTGACTCAAGTCATATGGCCCGTGATTGCAAGAAAGAGCTGAGGTGTGCCATTTGCACGAGGAAAAACTTGGCAGATTTGAAGCACAGAACAGGTGGAAGAGAATGCCCTTGTTATGTACAGGCAGTACAGGCAGTACAAAAGACACGTAAAGAATGAAGGTTTGCCAACTAAATCTAAACCACTGTAAGGCGGCACAGGAATTGCTGCAGCAGTCGGTATTAGAACTGAATATCGACGTAGCTCTACTGAGTGAACCATACAAAGTGGTCGACTGTCAACTATGGGCCAAGGCCAGCGCAGGGCGATCAGCGGTATGGAGTTGTGCCAAAAAACCACTCCCATTAGAAAAACTGAAATCGGAAGTAGGCTTCGTCTGCGTGAAAATTGCTGGCATCATACTGTACAGTTGCTACATACCACCTAGCTTCAACCTCGAGGAGTTTGAAACAATATTAGATAACTTGGTCACCGATGCTAGAACTAGAACGCCGGTTGTAATCGCAGGTGACTTCAATGCATGGGCCCAAGCATGGGGAAGCCGTAAAACAAATCCCAAAGGCAGAGCGCTCCTGACAGCTCTTTCGATCCTAGAAGTGGTGCTATTAAATTCCGGAAGTAAAGCTACATTCAAAAAAGACGGAAGTGAGTCTATAATAGACTTAACATTCATAACTAGTAGACTATCCCGAAATGTCCATTGGGAGGTTAGTGACGACTATACTCACAGCGATCACCAAGCAATTATCTTCACTATAAACGAACCAAAGCAAACAGGGTCTTGCACCGAAAGGAGAACAGTGGGCTGGAAAATCGACTCTCTAGATAAAGAAGCGCTAAAAGTTATGACGTCTGAAGTTACCCTAACACAAGGAGCTACGAATATGGCCAACAAGCTCAAGACCACCATAGCAAACGCCTGTGATGCTTCAATGAGGAGAAGAGGAAGAAACCAATCGAGCAGACGTCCCTCAGTATACTGGTGGAATTCCCAGATAGCAGATGTTCGTCAACAATGCAATAGAGCAAGGCGCGACTACCAAAGGGCCAGAAAAACGGCCAATTATTTGGAACAACAAATACACTACAGGGCCAAGCGAAAGGAATTAAAGCAAACCATTAAAGCGAGCAAGAAGAAGTGTTTTCTCCAGCTTTGCGACAGTGCCGAACAAAACCCTTGGGGTATGGCATACAAAGTGGTTACTAAAAAGCTACAGGCATCTGTCCAGCCGCAGCTCACAAGCGCCGACCAACTGGGTATAATAGTAAGCAAACTGTTTCCAGGCCAAAAAGCATTCAGTAGAGAGATCCTCTCCCATGCTGAATGCAAATTCCCCCAGATCACCGCTGGAGAGGTGCTGCTTGCGGTTGATGAATTTAAAGACAGAAAGGCCCCAGGCCCTGACGCAATTCCGAATAAAGTTCTTAAACTAGCAGTGAAAGCGAATACTGAGGTTTTCGTTCACACGTTTAACGAATGCTTTACAGAGGGCGTATTTCCGAAAATATGGAAACGCCAGCGGCTCGTTCTACTACCAAAGGCGGGAAAATCTCCTGGGGATCCCTCTGCATATCGACCAATATGTATGCTTAATACAACAGGGAAGCTTCTGGAACGCATAATTACCAATAGAGTTACAGAAGCAATGGAGGCGAATGGAGGACTCTCCGAAACACAATTTGGATTTAGAAAAGGGCGGTCCACAGTTGATGCAGCCAATTTCATAAAAAGAATAGCAGAAGATGCGATTAGCGGTGAGAGATGGAGATGGGGCTCAAAAGAATATTGTTTAATAATTACGCTCGACGTGAAAAACGCATTTAACACCGCAAGCTGGCGGAAAATAACAGAGGCGCTAATAACTTTCGATATTCCAGCATATCTCAGAAGAATCCTAAACAATTACTTGTCGGACAGACTTCTACTCTACGACACCGATGAAGGCAGAAAGAAATATAAGATTTCAGGCGGAGTTCCACAAGGCTCAGTGCTGGGTCCAACGCTATGGAACATAATGTATGATGGCATATTGAAACTACATCTACCAAAAGGGGCGAAAATAGTTGGTTTTGCTGATGACATAGCCATTGTGGTCGTAGCTAAGCACATAAAAGACATTGAAGAGAGTGCAAACAACTCGATCACTAGTGTTCAAAACTGGCTCCTCGATGCAGGTCTAGAGCTTGCACAGCAAAAAACCGAGACAGTGCTAATTAGCAGCAGGAAGATCCGAGAAGTGGCGAAAATAAACGTATGTGGCCATGAAATAGAATCAGCCCCAGATCTGAAATACCTCGGAATCATACTGGATGCTAGATTAACATTCAGGCGGCATATTGAATATGCAGTCGGAAAAGCGGAAAAAGTCGCAGTAGCGCTTTCGAGACTGATGCTTAACGTCGGAGGTCCAAAGCAACAGCGAAGGCAGTTATACGCCAATATAGTCAGAAGTGTCCTGCTATACGGGTTTCAAATCTGGGGTGAAGCCTTTAAGAAGACGTCATACGCACGCGAAGCGAAGTCTTTATACCGGCTCTGCGCGGTTAAGGTATGCTGCGCTTACCGAACTACATCGGAAGATGCTGCGTTGGTTATTGCTGGCCTATGTCCAATAGATATCCTGGCGACGCAGACGTTGGCAAGATCTGTAAACAAGGCGAATCGCCAAGCAGAAATCAAGATCTGCTGGCAACAGTGGCAATGCCGTTGGGACCAGACAGATAAAGGTCGCTGGACACACCGTCTCATACCATCAATAGAAAAATGGTTAAGCCGGAAACATGGAGAAGTAAACTTCCAGTTAACCCAAATGCTTACAAGGCATGGCTGTTTTAAATCTTACTTTTATAGATTTAAAATCGATGATGACCCTTACTGCACTCTCTGCGAAGAGGACGATATCCAAGATGCTGAACATTGCTTTTTTGCCTGCACATATTTTGAAGATGAACGAAACTGCCTAAACGTACAGGTAGGGCGGCTGACAAAAGTAGAGAATTTGATCGATATAATGCTCGAATCGATCGAAAACTGGTCTGCCGTCTGCAACATGGCAAATATGGTAATATCGAAACTACGTCAGGCGGAACGACTCCGCAGAAATACATAATCTTTTAATGTCGGTTGACGGCAACAAACTTCACACCGAATCGGCGGCTCGGAACCTAGTCCGTTCCGACTGCCTGCACTAATAAAAAAAAAAAAAAAAAATAAAAAATGTAAGCAGTTTGGCTCTTTGGCCCTAAGCACAGCTCCCAACGAACAGCCCAAAGCGGTTACACACGGCCGGGTAGCCCGGAATCTCGTCCGTTCCGGCTACCAAGAAAGGTTAGTGCTCAATAAACTACTTTTGAGAAATTTATATATATATGTATGTTAAATCCTCAGCTATAAAATATTGTGTTTTTTCCAATAGTTCATACAAAGCAGAAAAAATCGAATTAAGTAAGTAGACGGCTCGGAATCCAGTCCGTTCCGACCGTTGCAGAATAGTTGGAAACCATAAATTTTGAAAAACCAGACGAGAAGAAGTAAAGAGAGTAACAGAGCGGCTCGGAACCCAGTTCGTTCCGACCGGCGGGCAAGGTAATCTAAAATCGTAAATTATATTAAAATGAATAGTTTATATAATAGGAGAAATACCATGTTGAGCGGCTTGGAACCTCGTTCGTTCCAACCGGCAGTCAAGCAAAAAAAAAAAAAAAAAAAAAAAATGCTTGGAAATGAAACGGGGCAATTTAAACCCCCACGAAGATGTAACAAACAACAGCACAGAGGGCGGTACAAACAGACTTCACGTACGTAGAGCGTAAGCTCAAGCCATCTCCCGACGAAATACCTGACGGTAGTACCGGGGGAAATGGTACTCAGACAGTAGGAGGTTTAGTTAGGGTTAAAGTCCCACACTGACAAACCGGTGACGGTTAGGCTTTCGATGCTTCCTCCTCGTAAAAAAAAAAAAAAAAAAAAAAAAAAAAAAAAAAACCCACATGCACACACACACACACACAGTCCTTTACACTTTTCGGAGCGCCGGTACTTGCCGCCAAACAGTGCCCTTTCGGTAACTTTCCCCTTAACTCGGTGCACCGTTTGGCGGTTCAACGGCGTTTAAACAAACTCCGTCTGATCACTTCTTTTCCGAAGACGAGACAATCAAGTTATCCAGCAGCCACCACGCCACTACGGAGGTAATTCACAGTGTTATATACATATTATCATATCACCACAGATTCCGATTTGTAACGTTTGAAAGCGAATAAATTCGATAGCTAATATCAAAACACTTGTTCATTTCTTATTTTTTCCATAAACTTTACACCGGAGCGTATATTCCGTATACGCCGAGCGTAAATATTGGTCCTATCGGAGCCGTGAGAAAATACAGTCCACTACTACTACTACGGAGCTATCAACTCATCACCGTGTACACCACATTTTTCCAAGAATTAATCTCAGCGAGAAGCTTTAAGCGAACGAGTCGCTAACACACAACATCACTTGTAACCGCACTTGCATCCGCACCGAACAGAGATAAAGTTAAAACAAATCAGCACTGCAATCATTCCAGATATTATAAACACAAGGTACGTGGTTTGAATTTCAGTGCTACTCCTTTTTTTTCTTTAAAACAATTTGAATAAAATCTTCAAAAAGTTTGTAAACGCAAATGCGGGAGTGAAGAAGAATATTCAGTGAAGACAATTTTTGAGGCGCGCACATTAATATTGATGAATTTTCTTTTGTTCCAATAAATCCGCGTATTCACACATAAAATTGTTCACTTTATAAAAATAAAATTTACGCGCGAACATTAATTTAGTGTAAGACTTTTCCATACAATTTTCACAAATCACCGGTCTGCGCAATATATGCACACGCACATATATTATTGATCACTTCGCGCACTGTGTTGTTGTTTCATTGCTTATTCCATCAAGTGATCGACTTAAACGAATCTAATCACGTTCCACTTACATGGCATTTTAATTCGAGATCACAAAGTTTATTTGGCACATATTAATTGTTACGCATAAGCCGTAAATTTTTTTTTTAAATAATTTTATGTTATAAGGGTTCATTTGCACATAACCTTGAATATCACCTTGCACACTGCTTCTTCTTCTTCAGACTTGCGGCGACACAATCACTTATTGCATTGTCAAAAAAAAAAAACTTTGAGTTTGAGAATTGCGAGATTAAAATAAACCTTTATACTGTTGCGTATATTCCGTATACGCGGCCGTGTAAATATTGTTTGGATAAATATTGTAAAACTTTGCACTGTTGCGTATATTCCGTATACGCAGCCGTGTACATATTGTTATTGTTATTGGTATATTCCATATACACGTCTATAAAATTTTACATTATACACTTGAAAATCACCGGTCGTTGGGGTGGCGAGTTAGCTAGAGAAATTAATACATATTAACAAAAATACATATATATAATTGAATTAATAAATACTATTACTTTTATATGCACATTCTTGCATACATAAAACCAAGTTGTTATTTTTTAAAGAGGCGTTTGTGTTTTTTCCTAGAGTGATTAGGCTAAGGCTACTAATTTTGTCAGAGATTTCAAAAGAGACAATAAAAATTTTCTGGAAAACTTTTCAACTACGGTCATAGACACAGAAACTCGAATAATGGAAACCTTCATTCGGTTGGCAGACTCAGTAGCAGAATTCGAAACTGACTACACCAGCGCTGACGCAGCTGAACACACAAAACACTCTATTGCAATTGAGCAAGATGAACTTAAAGCTTTATGGGGAAAAACTAAAGAAGCTTATGATGAACTCGTTGGTTCAACACAGCTATCTTCAAAGGACCTCACGGCTATAAAGAAAAAATGTAAAATGAGTTATTATAGTTTTGTTCGCTGCCAGACTACCATGGCCGACCTCTCCGAAAAATTTACCAAATCGGAGAAGGTCAATGAAGATAAACCTGCTCGCGAGCACAATATTCATCTGCCTCCATGCGATACAGATATCTTTAGGGGAGATTATCTCTCATGGCCTTCTTTCCGAGATATGTTCACGGCCATATATATAATAAATAAACGTCTTACCCCGGTTGAAAAACTATTTCATCTAAACCAAAAAACCCAAGGGGAAGCGAAAGAAATCGTGCAAAGGTGCCCGTTAACAAACGAAGGTTTTTCAACAGCCTGGAAAAACCTCAGTGACAGATACGAAAACAAACGTATACTAGTCAACACCCAGCTAAAGCTTCTCTTTAGCTTAAAGTCAGTTGAGAGTGAATGTGGTAGCTCTATCAAAAAGTTGCAGCGCGATATAAATAATTGCATCTCATCACTTCAATGTCATCAAATTGACATCTCCAATTGGGATTCAATCATCACATATTTGTGCTCAACAAAACTGCCAGAATGCACACTGGCACTATGGGAACAATCCATTGAAAACAAAACCGAAATATCCAAATGGGAGGATATGGATCGATTCCTGTCAAATCGGTTTCAGACTTTGGAAACAGTGTCAGGCTTGAGAGCCAGTAAAATTTCACAGGCACCTAAACCACAAAGCCTGCGGCAAAATACTGACAATCCTCCAAAAAGATTTGGCGCTTATCCAACGAACGTGAAGCAACATTCCTGTAAAATTTGCCAAAGCAATGACCACAAATTACGAAATTGTCAAAGATTCCGACAACTAACCACGACTCAAAAAATAGAGTATGTCAAGAGCAATAATGGATGCTTGAATTGCTTATCATTTGGACATACGGTGTCAAGATGCACAAGCTCCTTCAATTGCAGCACGTGTCACTCGCGACATCACACACTGCTCCATGTGCAAGCATTCCAGCCAAAAGCACAAGCTCAGAGGGGAACTCCGAACCCCCAAGATGACATACCTTCCACTTCAAGGCAAGCACAGTGGAGACGAGAATCTGCGAATAATCATGACAAAGCTGTGAAAAACGTGAACTCCTGCTACGCAAACACAAATATGGGAGTGCTACTAGGTACGGCACGTGTCAACATATTTTATAATGGCACAAATTTTTATGCTAGGGCACTCATTGATTCGGGTTCTGAGTGTTCATTCATTACCGAAAAGCTCAAGCGCCGAATCAACATACCATCACAGCGGTTCTGTGCTCAAGTGTCGGGAATCAACAATACCAAGTATGCGCAAGTTAAAGGGGCATGTGCAATACAACTGCGGTCCTCCACAGACCCACTAGTCAAAATCGAAACAGTGGCCCTTGTTCTACCACATCTAACTGGGAATCTGTCAACTTGCCAAGTAAGTGCAATGACGAGGCAGGCATTCCCAGACTTGGTATTGGCGGATAAGAGGTTCTTCGTCAACGAACCAGTTGATCTTATCCTTGGCGGAGACGTTTATCCCCAAATTATTCTAAGTGGCTTAAGAAAAAATGTGCTTAATACACTCATTGCCCAAGAAACTGTGTTTGGTTGGATAATTACCGGCAATGCAGAAACGTGAAGTGCTTCCACTAATATCGTCTCATTTTTCAACGAAGTTTCAGTGGATAAGCAGTTAGCGGCTTTCTGGGAATTAGAGGAGATTCCTAAAAAGCGGAAGGCAAGCGAAGAAGACGCTTATTGTGAAAAGCTCTTCAAAACAACAACTCAACGAGATTCTGACGGAAAATACGTTGTATCCCTACCGTTTCGACAAGATTTTCCGAATCATGTCTCCCTCGGGCCTTCCTTGAAAAGTGCATGCTCTCAGTTCTACCGGAATGAGACACGACTAGCAAAGAAGCCTGTACTACAGACGGAATACAACAGGGTTGTTAAGGAATACGAGACACTTGGACACATGACGAAAATTACTAACAACGTTGCAGCGGATTCCGCCGATTGTTACTTCCTACCACACCATGTAGTCCTGAAAGAAGAGAGTGTCTCAACAAAGGTCCGAGTGGTGTTCAATGCCTCGTGTCCTACCGCAAACGGCGTGAGTCTAAATGATGTCCTCCTTCCAGATCCAGTTTTACAAGCCGACCTAACAATACTGATCCTGCGTTGGAGATTGTTTAAGTACGTTTTCAATAGTGATATCGAGAAAATGTATCGGCAAATTCTGATAAACGAAAACCAAGTAAAGTATCAACGCATAGTTTTCAGAAACAATCCTCAAGATCCAATCAGTTTATACGAATTAAAAACCGTGACCTTTGGTATCAACTGCGCCCCATTCCTGGCGATAAGGACTTTACATCAATTGGCCGACGACGTGGAAACTTCCCACCCACGAGCATCGCCCATTCTTAAACGATGTATGTACGTCGATGACGTCCTCGCCGGGGAACACAATATAGAAGCTGCTATAACAGCGAGAGACGAGATAACACACGTACTACAATCGGCTGGTTTCCCATTAAGAAAATGGACCTCAAACTGTAGCGAAATATTAAACGGCATACCTAAGGAACATTTGCTGTCCGGAGACTTCCTGGAGTTTGAGGATACCAGCACGCTGAAGGCACTTGGCATCAGATGGAATGCTCATGCCGACCATTTCTATTTCAACGCTAAACTGATTGAGGACCAGAATAAAATCACAAAGAGAGCAATACTTTCTGCTATCGCCAAACTTTTTGATCCTCTAGGTTGGCTCGCACTCATAATCATCATTGCAAAAATTATCATGCAAGATATATGGTTGGAAAAAACAGGCTGGGATGAAGAAGTATCGTCAACCACTTTGGATCGATGGCTAGCATTTATGCGTGATTATACAGAAATCAACAGCATCCGCATACCAAGATGGGTCCAATTCGCACCAACGGAAGAGGCCGAGATACATGGGTTTAGCGATGCGTCAGAAAAGGCATAAGGAGCAACTATCTACTTACGGGTTAAGACCGCCAACAAAGTGTTCGTCAACTTACTCATGGCAAAGACAAGAGTAGCCCCAGTAAAAACAATATCCTTGCCTAGATTAGAACTGTGTGGCGCAGTCCTATTAGCGGACATTGTCGAAGCGGTCACCGATAATCCCAACCTCAGTCATTTAAAGATCAATCTTTGGACTGACTCAACAATTGTGCTAGCCTGGATTCGGAAACCACCTTGTTCGTGGTCAACTTTTGTGGCACATCGAATAACAAAGATAATAGAAAAGGTTGGAAACAAAACCTGGCGTCATGTGGATTCTGCATCGAATCCTGCAGATTTAGCAAGCAGAGGATTATTAGCAAGCGAACTGATCGACAATGCCTTGTGGTGGCAGGGACCTTCTTGGCTGCAAAAAGACAATTCCCAATGGCCAGCACAAGAAGAGCATTATAATACAGTCATTGAGGAAAAAAGGATACAAGTTCACGCTGCTGCCACATATAGAAACAACATTAACATTTTTCTCGAGCGATTTTCAGATTTACCTAGGGCTTTGCGAGTTATCTCATACATTCTGAGATTCTTTCAAAGAACATACTCAAAAACAAAATCTTCTGTTCAAGCAGAGTCTTGCCTCATTTCATCTGATGAAATTAAAGCAACGACTCAACGCTTAATAAGCCTTTCTCAAAAGCAATATTACTTAGAGGAATATAAGAGTCTTAAATCTGATAAGTCGATTGGAGCGAAAAGTGAAATTCTGCCTCTCAACCCTTTCATCGATTCAGCTGATATTATAAGGATCGGAGGCCGTCTAGGTGCTTCGTTAGACCTGGCGTATAGTGAACGACATCCAATCATATTACCGTATGATTGCAGGTTGTCCCGACTCATTGTTCAGTTCATCCATCGAATTTCCCTTCATGTAGAAAATCAGCTCATGCTACGCATAATCCGAACACAGTATTGGATCCCACGGGTAAAGAATATGATCCGATCTGTCATTCATAATTGTTAGGTATGCAGCATTCATAAAAAAACGCACTCAAACGCAAATTATGGGCATCTTACCCCAAGAACGCACCACCTTCTCCCGGGCCTTCACAAATAGCGGTGTAGACTTCGCAGGACCCTTTGATATTAAGAGCTGTCGCTGGAGAGGATGCCGAACTTCAAAAGGGTATGTCTGCTTATTTGTATGTTTCACCACCAAAGCCATACACCTCGAAGCTACCACCGACCTCAGTGTCGCGTCTTTTTTGGCTGCATTTGCCCGTTTTACCGCGAGACGAGGTTGTCCGCAAAACGTTTATTCCGACAATGGCACTAACTTTGTCGGAGCTTCTCGATCTTTACGATCCGAAGCCAAAGCCTTTATGGCACGCAGTAGCACCCTATCGAAGTATTCGCACCAATTGATTTCCTGGCATTTCATACCTGCGGCTGCCCCACACATGGGAGGATTGAGGGAGGCCGGGGTAAAAAGTTTTAAAAGCCATTTCAAGAAAATCGCCTCGAATACAAAATATACGTTAGAAGAGTTTATGACTCTCCTATGCCGAGTTGAATCGTGCCTCAACTCACGCCCAATGAGTCCTGCTTCGAACAACCCATCAGACCTGGAGCCGCTTACCCCAGGCCACTTTTTAGTGGGAGGACATTTATTGGCTCCACCTGAGCCTGACACCCACGAAAACCCTGCCTCTGTCATCAATCGATGGGAAAAGCTCAAGGCCCTCCATCAACTATTTTGTAGAAGATGGAAGTCAGAATACCTGAATGAGATGCAAAAGCGCATCAAATGGAAGCAGTGAAACCACGGCAGTGAAACCACAGAAAAACCAACGTCTACGAAATCTGCCTAAACCCTCATTTCTCTTCCCAACCAACCACCAGCAAACCCAACGATAACTATAAGAAAAGGGCTTGAATCGATATCTAAAAAAAAAAAAAAAAAAAAAAAATTTTTTTCTTTGATGGTTCTTCTCCCGGTCAACCTCGGGTCGATCTGGTGACATAAAACCGACCATCGTCAGATCCTTCACCCAATTTATTCGGATAAACCCTAACCGTAGAGCAGAGCCCGAAGCGATCCCAGAATGAACATATACCCATATAACCCCTTCTATCTAAAAGGTAACCATAAACCAAACTCACCCCAAATTCCAAGATCCGACTTACGCCTTCCCATCACGCTCCGCCACTGGTAAAGGGTGATCCAACAAAGGCGTCCATCTTTTCCAGGGACCTTGAGAACGGCAGATACCATATCGTACCAGTAACGAGTTAACATCCACACCATCTGAAAATGTAAAAGTTTTAGATCTCCGCAATAAATTTCATAATTTATAGAAGAAAACGATCAATTAAACATGTATGCAGCGGCGGTGATTGGTACGTTGTTGGCGTTGTGGCCTTTTATGCAGCTGCGGGCGTTGCACCGCTGGCCGGCTTCCGAAATGTGGGTGGTGTATCCTGTCGTTTTTTAGAATCGTATGTTGTTAGATTTGAATATCCGCTGACACAACAAGCGATATTCAGGTAGCTAGGCTATTCTATCCGGGCTTGTATCAATAAAGTTTATAATTTTATCGAATTCAGTTTCGCAGAACTTAAGTACAGTTGCATTGAGCGTTGCAGCGTCGCCAATTTGCTTTTTACTGAACGCTGTGACTCCTGAATGATACCACTAATTTGCTGTGAGCTCGCCCATGCACTTTGGCGTAATGCGTAATTTATTTTTAGCGGAGCAGATGGAGTTTCGCTGCTCGTAGTTGCTATGTTATTCTTACTTTGATGGAGTAACGCTTGTGCCTTATCCAAAAATTGCAAAATTGGCGATACAAGCATTTGCACCGCGTCACGTATAAATTGCTCACACACCGTTTTCAACTGACGATCGACTTCCTTGCGTGAGTCGAGCAAGTGCTCCTTAACCTGTGGAGTACCCTCAAGCAGAAATTCGAGAAACTCAAGTAAGGCATTATTGCTACCCATGGAGAGAAGTTGTTTGCGCTTGTGTAGCAAACCGAATGCAGCAGTTTTTACTTTGCTGAAGTCCAGCGAAGTCTCCTTGATGGTGAAGTCAACACGAAAAGGTGCGATTTGTTCACGTAAAATAAGTAAATGTTTAATTTCGAGGAGCTCACCATCGATAGGGGTCTTGGCTGTTGAAATTTTTGTTGCTGCGGTAGTTGTTGGCACTTTTGTTGTTGTCGAATCGGTAGTTCCCGCCGGCGCTGTTGTTATACTTTCGCGCTCTGTTGTTGATAAACGTACAGTGGCAATGCTTGATGAGCTGCGATGCGTCTGAATGACATTTAGCGCAGCTGTGTGTGATACTTTTTTTTTGATATACGCGAATCATTTTTCGATGATCCACCTGCGGCTTCGCCTGATATTATGCAAGACTCATCATCACCCGTATCCCAAGCATCGCTTACAGATTGTTGATAATCACGAAATGTTGATACCATACCGTCACCTTTCCCACCAGAACGACCTGCACCACGGCCAAAGCTATTGTTGTTAAGATTAGAGACGTCACTGCGCTTAGGACTGGGACGTCTTGGCATCCATCGTCCACTATTCTTCCAAAAAGATGAGTTCGTACTACCGCTGTTATTAATATTGATACTACCTATAGAGCTGCTAATAGGCTGTGTAGCAGGTACTGCACTGGCCGTGATGTTATTGCTTTTGTTACTGCCGTTTTGTCTTGCTCCGTCTACATTATGGTCCATAGTATGCGCGAAAGCGAAATGCCTAATTTAGTACATATATATTTTCTTTTTTTATAAAGCTTCCATAAATATGTAGAACAAAGAATACTTTTTCCCGAAATTTGAATAGTAGCTTTCCTTGCACTGACCTCTTGTGGAATTATATTTCTAATTTCTTCTGCACATTTTAGTGAACTATGGGGTAAGAAAATACACGATTAGCTTTACATTCAATCAAAATTTATAAAATTTTAATTGAAGTTTTCTCATCAAAAGGTGAAAAAGTTCTTATTGGGAATAAATAAATACGTGTTCAGCATTGGCGTGATTGTCTGCATCGAATCGATGAGTGTCTTGAATACCTGAGGGCAAATCCAAAACTCAAAGATGCCGGTGCTTACACCGTTAAATACAGACATTGTTTGGCGAAAGCTGTGACATTAATAAAAAATTACACAACTGTTGTGATGTCGCAAGCCACCGCTGCTACGCTGCATCCGAAACAAACGAATTCAATAATGTTCCAAACAGGAAGCGACAACAGATCCAGCATATCTGCGGCGACTGCTTCTCCGGATGCTGCATTCGCACTATATTATGGCAAATACCAGTCAGCTGCAGTAAAAATTAAGCGGGTGGCACAACTGGTTGAATCACGTTTAGAACGCAGTGCAGAGTATAACCAACTGCTTGGAGAAATGCATCACTCGCAACTGGGAGCGTAGGACTTTGTAGTCTCTGATGTAGCAGCTCCACTTGGCTGAAATAGTGCAACCTCCGTTGGATTTCATCCCCTAACTTTTGCAAACGCAGCTGCTCCTCCGTCAACTTTTCACTAGCCGTATTTAGTGCACTTGGTTTTTGTGACACTGTTTCATATTCAGTGCTCAATGAGTTTAGCTGCTTTATTGCCGAGTTGATCTGCTCGAGAATTTCTCCACATTCTGCATCCCGTTGTTTCAATTGCATAATAAGAAGTCTTTAGTGTTATTAATTCCTGGTGAAGGCAATTCCAGTAATTCTTGTGCACTTTCACTACTAGCTTGCATACAAGTTGATTTGTTAGGTTGTGCGTTGATTTGTTCCGTCGTTTATGCCGAATGTGGTATTAGGCGGCACCTCGTTTGCGTTCCGGCATTGGTTGGTTATCACATCTAAACATTCCAGAATTGTTGGCACGTTTTTAGCGGATCGGTCGGCCACACGGTGTATTAGGCTCTATCCGAGCCCGACAATGATTCTGATGCGGGTGTTGCTTCTACCACCGCAGTCGGGGCCATTGTCGGGCACGTCGAACTTGCACGTACACCTGTTTTTTGCCTTTTTTCGAGGCTGGGACCGCGCTGGCTATGCGTGTGTGCACGAAGTACACATATTCTGCGCTGGCAATTGATCGGCAGACAGATGTGGCATTTGTCCTTAAATAGGGAAATAATTAGTAAAATATATACTAAATAATCTAAGTTACTACATACTTTACCGTTTAATTACTGTAACTTACCAATTATTGCGTAAGAAAAATCCATTTTGTCTCGACCTCGTGCTGCTGCAAATGTTCTGAATGACAGCTGAGTCAATTCAAGAAAATGGCAGGTATGGTGTGGTGAATAAACACATACAGTGTTGCCACGTGCGACAATTCAAAGTAGTAAAAAACTTGGAAATTTTATTCAACCTTTTGAATGTTCCACCTTTTTTCCTTTTTTTTTCAAAATCAAAACAGAACGATTCCTCAATTCTAAATAATTATTTAGATGAGCGTGAAACCAATCGTGGCGCGCCATCTGCAGGGGATTAATTTTAATTTATTCAATTCAACCGTCTCGACTTAGCCAAGGACACAAACCAATTTGGCTAAGATCGTAAATTTTTTCGGGTTGCAGGCTATGGTGACAGACAAAGTCACCACTTATATCGGACACCTAGTAACTAGGGATGTTCAAGTAAATATTCGAAAATCAAAAAAAATGAATGAATGAATTTCTCAATTGTTTTGAACTCAATTTAATTTCATTCAACTCAATTCACTTACCATGAAAAACAAGGAATGAATGAACTTTCGATTATTTTTAATTCAATTTAATTTCATTTGATGCAATTCAAGTTTTTTCACTTCACTTAATACTACCAGTAACAACAACTCGTCTAGAACCACAATTTTAGCTGCCCACGGTAGACACAAAATGCCGGACCTCCACACTACGTAGGCCAAAGCCATCAGCAGTTACACGCAGGGTCATGCGTGGGGGCGGCGGGACGGGCTTCGATGCACCCAAACCAATCCTGGGTTGAGTCGGAGCATCACGCCAATGGCAAACCACCACCCGACGTGTTTCAAGGCCTCGGGTATGCACAACCACGCGCATGGTTACGACTTTCTTAACCGGGCTCGAATCTCCCAATTTATTCCTGAGAAATAAAAAAGAAAAAAAATAAAAATAAATAAATATGTATAATAAAGAAAATAATAATAAGCGCATAAAATAAAAATAACCATGCAATACTTAAATTGCTACTTACAAATTTGGATTATCCATAACTTTGTTCGACCGCGTGCTGTATGTTATGCTGTAGGTTATGCGCCAAATGACCGCTAACCAGTCAGGACACCGGTCAAGTGTGGGTGGTGAAAACCACTCAGCCAGCGTTGCCATACCTTATCTGTATTTCCGATACAAGATAACTAAATGAATGTTGACAAACCGATTTCACGCGTAGTACCTCAAGAATGGGCACCCTCAGCACACCCAATAGCACAAATTTTTATGCCTTCCATAGCTCGCCGGTAATTGACAGCATACCAGAAATCTGGCATGAACCTTTGTAAGCCCCTTTGGTAACTCCCTTAAAAGGGGCAATAAGTAAAATGCAACTCTGAACATACTCACCTCAGACTCGAATAAAACCTTATAAGTAGCCTACACTGACGAGTTTTTTCGCATTATAGTACTTAGCTCTCTATCAGTTTTTTTAGCATCCCATTCCAACTTCTTAACCAATTGCAAGGGGATAGTTAGGAGCGTATTAGCCACTACTCGCCACCCAATAACGACAAGAAAGTGGGAGATAGATAACAACAATGTACCTTTTCCAGAAATATGGGCCGTTTCACAGTAACGCGAACCAAGCAGGAGGACCGTGGCCAGCGACTCGAGATCGCATGTCGACTCTGCGACAAGAACCACGGATTACGGTTCTGCCCGATATATCGGAAGAAATCAGCGGAAGAGAGACTCCGAGTGGTCATCCGTCACCGGTACTGCACCAACTGCCTATCCCCGTTTCATCACCGGGAATTATGCGGCAGCCAGGGGCGGTGCTTCAGGTGCCACGACAAGCATCACACCACTCTGCATCTCGACGAGGAAGATGCTCGCCGATCGCCAAGCTCCGCAACGCTGCCGGAAATGGACGAGGTATTGTCACTCGACCTCACTGGGCAGACGTTGTCCTGGGCGCAGCAAGTTGAGGAGGCGGAGAGGCTGGAAACGGAGGAACTCGAAGAATCTGCGCAGCCGACAACCACGGAAATATACAGAATAAGGAGATTGCGTCCGAAACTGCAACACGAAAAGCACGCAGACGGCTCGGAAACCCGTCCTTTCCGACCATCAAAGCAGCGCGGCTCTGGATCACGTCCATTCAGACCGCCTGCTCAGCGGCGTGTTCGCCACACTGAGGACAGCTCAGAAACTCGTCCTTTCCGACTGTCAACACGCGAAAACCACCAACGTATGGGTGGCTCGGGAACACGTCCTTCCCGACCACTCCCTCGCACAACGCGCCGCGATGCAATCGTCCCTCGTGGGGCTATGCTGAGGCGACTGGGCCAACCGGCCAGCTTCCGAACCGGGCGACTCACCAGTTCTAACATTCCCCCCCTAACGAGGGTCTTTGAAGCCGTGGCACCAACTGTGGTGGCCAAAATAGAAGCAGGGGGGCGCCTCCATCTGGTCCGCGCGCTGGTCGACCCCTGTGCGTCGGCCACGATAATAGACGATGAGCTGGCGCGAACCCTCCGACTCGAGCGCGCCACAACAGAGCGCGGAGCGACGTGCGCACTGATTCTCAGGGGAAGACATGGCGTAGCGGAAAGAATTACGACGCAGGCGACCGTTGCCGAATATTATAGCCGCATCGTTCCGCGAGAAACACTGGACCCAAAGGTGGCGATCCCATTCAGGCTAATGCGGCTTGCGGACCCGCAGTTCTACCAGTCCACACCCGTGAGACTAACCCTGGGGTGCGATGTGGTCCCCCAGATTATGCTGAGCGACCCCCCTCCTACGACAGTCGGCGGTCTCCTCACACAGGCCACAATCTTTGGCCTGATGGTCTCCGGTGCTCAGCAACGTTAATCATTTTCGTACCAAAACCGTTGTAGAGACCTATATAACTCCAATAAATTTTTCAGCAAACGAACGATATGCGTAAATTAAAAATTTAAACAAATTATTATTAACATATTATACACTTCATGTATATTTACTTATTTGTAAACTATATAAGAGCACTGAAATTCATCCATAACCACGTCCATATCGTTGTATTTAAGTTTATTTTTTTCATAGAATTATATTCCCGCACGTGAGCGTGGTGGCGCGCATTTCTCTGTAATTTTGCTGACAGCAAGGGGGCCGGTATGTTTAGGCTTCCGGCCTAAATCTCATCGCCACCCTCCTTCGACCGACAAATCGTACGCGCACCCCTAGTAAGCGGTTTGCGTGTACACACTCACACACACACACACACTTTCACTTACATGACACACACATGTTGTGAACAGTCGACAAAATCATAAGCTCTGTGTTTTATTAAAAATTTATAGTGAAAAGTGACGGTGTATTCCGAAAAAAGTGTACAGGGCGGTCGTTAAAATTACCCGCTTCCCTGCAGCAGTGAAAAACACCGACACAAACGGAATCCAGATAAGTATCATCATCAGTGAGAAAATTTATAAACCTTTTTTTTCAGCCTACGTTTTGTTTTGTTTTGGGTTTTCATAAAGAAACCAAAACAACACCAACAGCAAACAAAAGTACTTTTGGCGCGCTAAACAGCTGATTAAAAGTGTGCGTTCAACCACAAGCTGCAAAACAGCTGGAAATAGTGAAAGTGATAAAGCAGCGTCTTTCGTCGATAAGAAAGCTCCAAGTCCAAGTTTTCCTCCGAATAGCAAGGACACAAACCACACGTCGATAAAGCAGTATATACAGCGATCACTCGAAATACAACGGCGTGCACAAAATTAGCAGCGGGCCAAGTCGAAACTAATGGAGAATGGCTGAACCCGCCGAAAACCCATTTAGGCGGAGTTCAGGTGTTATGCACTCCCCTCCGAGAGTAAGGGAAAGGAATGAGGCTGAAAAAGCCGAAGTCCAAAAGAGAAGTGCGCTCGCTTTAGAAGACGACGGATGTCAAGAAGCGAAAAAAGCCAAAAAAGCCGATATAAGCGATAAAGCGCCAGCTAAATGTTCTCCTAACGCGGAAAGACGTCACAACATAAATGTTGAGAAGGAAGCAGAAAATTTACGTTCGCGCTCCTCACCACCGGATATCAGCCGCGGGGTAGCCCCTTTGCCCGAAAACTCTTTAGCAAACGTTAAAAGTCCTATGAAAGAGTTGGGCTCCAAGATAAATGAGCTCTTAAGCATGATAGGCGGAGGCAGAAGATCTATTCACCAACCCATGCGCGATCTAGTCGGGGAAATTGCGAAGCTGCACAAACAGGCAACAGAAGTGCAGAACGCAGGCGTTAGCAACAAAACAAGTAAGATTACCAAAGAGCAATACGTCCAAACATCAAGCGACCGAAAGGTTAACAAGCCGACAGTAAACGCGAACCATGCGCAGGCAGAACCGACTAAAAGAAATACTGATGCAAAGGTTATAAACAAGGCGGCCGCAAGGGCAGAAACCCCAGCTAACAAATGGACCCTGGTGCAAAACCAGAAAAAATTGAGCAAAACCGCAAGGAAAACGTCAAAGCCTGATGCGGTAATAATCTCAAAAACAGGCGAAACCTCATATGCGGACATCATCAAGCAAATGAAGAAGCAACCCGCAATGCAAGAACTAGGGCAAAGCGTCAACAAAATTGTCACCACAGCTAGGGGAGACTTACTAGTCCAATTACGCGATAAAACCGGCCACGTGGCAAGCAAGTTCAGAGAGTGCGCTAACGAGGTACTAAAAAACGTCGCAAACGTAAAAGTCCTGACCCACACAGTAAATGTAGAGATTCGCGACATGGATGCTGCAACAACAGAAGAAGAGGTTGCCGATGCAATCAAGCACCAATTCCCCGAAGTAAATTATGGGAATCCAGTTCCAGTCAAATCCATAAAAACGTTAAGAAATGGAACGCAAACTGCGCTCATAAGCCTTCCATTACGGGACGCAAAAACTTTAGTAGAGGCGGGACGAATTCGCATTGGCTGGGTCAACTGCCGAATTAGGGAACTAATCAGTCCCCTCAGGTGTTATCGATGCCTCGATTTTGGACACATATCCAGGCATTGCAAGTCCGCCGAAGATCGCAGCGGTACGTGTCTTCGTTGTGGAGAGAAAGGACACTTCGCCAAGCAATGCAAAGCAGCACCCAAATGCGCCATTTGCAAGACAGCACAAGACCACCCTACTGGAAGCTACAGATGCCCAGCGTACAAAAAAGCGGTCAACCAGATAAAACAATGATTAAGTGCATACAGATTAATTTAAATCACTGCAAGGCTGCACAAGACCTCCTAAAGCAAGCAGTATACGAACAAAAGATTGATATTGCGCTCATCAGCGAGCAGTACAAAGAACTCTCAGTGGAAGGAAGTTGGCTGCAAGACAAAGGGAAAAAAACTGCAATATGGGCATGCGGAGACTTCCCCATTGAATCCATGGACAACGACCAGCAGCAGGGCTTTATCTACGCAAAAATTGGCAAAATCCACTTTTACAGCTGCTACGCGCCACCAAGTGAACCGTTAGATGCTTATAAAAACATGTTAAGTCGTCTGGTAGCAGACGCGCTGGGAAAAACACCCCTCATAATATCTGGAGACTTCAACGCATGGGCCGTCGAATGGGGTAGCCCAAAAACAACTCCACGGGGTCAGGCGCTTCTTGAAGCCTTTGCCAGCCTTAATGTCGTGCTACTCAATAACGGAAGGAAAAACACATTCCAAAAGGGCAACGCGGGTTCAATCATTGACCTGACCTTTAGCAGTCCTGGAATATATAATAATATAACATGGGATGTTTCCGATGAATTTACATTCAGCGACCACTTTGCCATTAAATTTACCATAAACTCGCACCGAAACTCTTCGAATAGGAAAAAAGGGTCGAAAGTTCAGAGAATTGGTTGGAAAACCAAAATGCTTGATAACAGCATGTTGGAATATATGACGGAACTCCTTCCAGACACACTCGATGGAAACATTGAAAGCCCTAATACATGCGCTAATACACTAATGAAGCATGTCACCGACATTTGCAATGCATCAATGCCACGTAAAAAGAGCGGAAAGGAGAGAACACCCGCTTACTGGTGGACAAAGGAAATAGCGGAGCTGCGAGGGGAATGTTTAAGACTGCGCCGACGATACCAAAGGCAGAGGGCAAGGAGCAATTCCGAGTACCAATGTTTCCAAGATGCGTATAAAAACTGGCGAGTGAGACTGCGAAAAGAAATACAAAAAAGTAAGCGCGAGGCCTTTGTGGAACTTATCAAAGACGTGGACGACAACCCCTGGGGCAGCGGATACCACATCGTCCTGAAAAAACTAAAAGGGCGCAACGCCAAGCCGCCAGTATGCCCACATATAATGAAACGCATTGTCTCAGGGCTTTTCCCGCAGCAAGAAGCATGTAGCGCACCAAGAGAGCTAAAAGTAGAGCCCACCGAGATCCCTCCAGTAACAAATACCGAAGTGCTCGCCGCTGCAGCAAAAATCAAAAGCAATAAGTCCCCAGGCATGGACGGTATACCGAATAGCATCCTGAAGTATATTATTAAGAAGAAGACTGAAACCTTTAGCAAACTGTACACGCAGTGCATACAAGAAGGCACCTTTCCAAAGAAATGGAAGCGCCAACGGCTAGTTTTACTACCCAAGGGTAATAAGCCCCCAGAAGAGCCGTCCTCATATAGACCTCTGTGCATGTTAGACACAGCAGGAAAAGTACTGGAAGCAATTATATGCGCGCGACTCCAAGAGATCACGGAGGGTGACAGGGGACTCTCGAATCAACAATACGGCTTCCGAAAAATGCGGTCAACGGTCGATTCCATTGCGTCTGTCTGCGATATAGCGCGAAGAGCACTCGAGGGCAAAAGATGGTTCGAAGGAACAAAACAGTACTGCGCTGTAGTTACGCTGGATGTAAAAAATGCATTCAACTCCGCCAACTGGAACTACATAATTAAGGCGTTGATAGAGATGAAAATTCCAGACTACCTGACCCGAATACTCCTTAACTATTTTAGCGAAAGAGAGTTATTTTATGATACAAATGAAGGCCCAAAAAGGTACCATGTCACAGGTGGTGTGCCGCAGGGTTCGGTCCTCGGACCAATCCTTTGGAACATCATGTATGATGGCATCCTTAAAATTGAAAAACCCGAGGGCGTGTCTATAATAGGCTATGCGGATGACATAGCGATCGTAGTAGTGGCGAAACATCTGGTGGACGTGTCGCGCATGTGTAGCGAAGCAATAGCGTCAGCTAAAACTTGGCTGCAGAACGCAGGACTAGAGTTGGCTGATCACAAGACAGAGGCATTGCTCATGACCAGTCGAAAAAAGCTGGAAAAGATTCAAATTCGCATAGGAGAGCACACTGTAACGTCAGCGCAAACCTTAAAATACCTCGGTGTCGTACTCGATCCACGACTGAACTTTAAGGAACACCTGAAATATGCCAGCGAGAAGGCAAGGAAGACCAGTATGGCTCTTGCAAGACTCATGCCAAATATGGGAGGCCCAAAACAGAAACAAAGAACCCTGCTTGCGAGCGTCAGCTCATCAATCTTAATGTACGCGGCACCAATCTGGGCAAGCGCGACCCCTATAACCTCATACATGAGAGCACCAGCCTCGGTGCACAGATTGTCATCCCTTAGAGTATGCTGTGCATTCGTGACTGTGTCAGACGAGGCCTCAAACTTACTAGCTGGAAGATGCCCGGTAGACATAGCTGCAAGAACGGCGGCAGCAATAAAGCATAGCCCAAACGAACGCAGCAATATGCTGCAACAAAGCATCGACGAGTGGCAACAAAGGTGGGACTCGTCCCCAAAAGGACGTTGGACAAAGAGATTGATCCCAAGGGTAGACGAGTGGATTAAGAGAAAACACGGAGAAACAAATTTCTACCTTACCCAGTTCCTTACCGGGCATGGCTGCTTCCGACAATATTTACATAAATACAAGCACGTTGACCACCCCTTCTGCTTATACTGCGATGGGAAAATTGAAAGCGCCGAACACATACTGATGGACTGCCACAGATTCGACACAGAACGCAACGATCTAGAACGTTATATGGGAAAAGCAGTGTCTCCGGAAGGCTTGCTGAAGGTTATGCTATCCGATAAAGATATTTGGCACAAATGTGTAGACACCATCACGGGAGTAATGAAAAGACTTCGAATAGACGAGCGATACGCGAACCGCGCAGAAATATAACGCACGCTGAGTGAAGACGAAGAATAACGTCCAGTGCCTGCCCTGCGAAGTAATATCGGAATTGATAGTCCCGCAGGGGTGCCACAGGCCCAGCGTACGAAGGAGGTTGGGTTTAGTCCGTAGGTGCCAGGAGGCAAATCGGGCATGCGGGCAGTACGGGCTGCTCGTATCTATGAAGATTCCTCCTCCCTGGTCGTAACCGAAAAAAAAAAAAAAAAAAAAAAAACATGCACACACACGCTCACGCACACACACTTCCACTGGACTGGAAGATTTTGCAGACAACCGACTTTCCTGCAATCAACACGGCTTTAGAAAGAAGCACTCGACAGTCGATGCCATTGAAATTGTAAAATCAATAGCAGAAAAAGCGATCGATGGTAAACGTTGGCTAGGAGGAAGTAAAGAGTACTGTCTGCTAGTCACACTCGATGTCAAAAATGCATTTAATAGCGCAAGCTGGAAGGAAATACTGAACGCACTTCGCAGCATGGAGGCCCCATTCTACCTGCAGCGAATAATCTCCAGCTACCTCTCTGATAGAGTGCTACGCTACGATTGCGACCACGGGATCGCTGAACATGAAATAACTGCAGGAGTACCACAGGGATCGGTGCTGGGGCCCATACTGTGGAATATCATGTATGATGGAATTTTACGACTTACCGTACCAAAAGGCGCAACATTTGTTGGTTTCGCGGACGATATATGCATTGCAATAACAGGGAAAACGATTGATCAAGTAGTACATGTCGCTGAGAACTCGATCAAAGCAGCAGAAGAGTGGCTAAGAGAGAAATCGCTCACTCTAGCTGCCCACAAGACGGAAGCCGTTCTCATCAGCAGCCGCAAGAAAGTGGAAACGGTCTCAATTAGAGTAGGTGATACTATTGTAGAGTCTAAACCATCGGTGAGGTACCTTGGTGTCCTAGTGGATCACCGCCTGTGTTTTCGTGACCACTTGGAGTATGTCAATAAAAAGGCCGCGACGGCCACAGTATCCCTCTCCAGACTAATGGCAAACATTGGAGTGCCAAGACAGCAGTCCAGGCAAATCCTAGTAGGAGTTGTCAGGTCGATACTCCTCTACGGATCGACGGTATGGCACAATGCTCTTTCGCGAACATCATATGCCCGGAACATTAACTCAACATATCGCCTCTGCGCTCTCAGAGTATGTTCTGCATACCGAACAGTTTCCCAAGACGCGGCCCTTGTTATTGCAGGACTATGCCCGCTTGACCTCGTAGCTCGTGAGATGTGCGAGATCAGCAAAACAAAACACGATCAATACAACATTGATGACAGCAGCCTCAGAAACGCGGCAAGACAGCGAAGCATATCGCTGTGGCAGTCACGATGGGTAAAATCAACAAAGGGCAGATGGACGTACCGACTCATACCCGTCCTAGATAAATGGCTCAACAGGCAACATGGAGACGTGGATTTTTACCTATCACAACTCATCAGCGGCCACGGATGCTTTAAAGCTTATCTCTACCGCTTCGGGTACGAGACGAACCCCTTCTGCGAAAGATGCGGACCCCCGACAATCGAAGACGCGGAACACGTTTTCTTCCAGTGTCCAAGGTTTAGTAATCAAAGGTATGTATTCAATAACCCTCTAAGCGTATGTGCAACACCAGAAAACTTTATATCCCTGTTGTTAATGAGCAAAACGGCATGGAATAAAGCCTGTCATATGGCTGCCGTAGTCATGCAAGAGTTGAGAAAAAGCGAGCAGGCTAGACGCGCGCTCGATCGGCGTATTGCTGCAAACTCAAGCACATGAATACAAGTTGGGGGGAGAATAAGCTTAATGGCGTATATAGATAGAATCATTACTAGTACAGTGGGTGGTAACAAGTAGATGCAATTTTTTGACGGACTGCATCAGACCAGTAACTGACGTAGAGCTTAGCGCTCAAACCGCCTCCCGACGCAATACTTAACGGTGGTACCGGGGGGATTGGTACTTGACGGTAGGAGGTTTAGTGCGGTTAAAGTCCCACACTGACGGGGTATAGGCTTTCGATGCTTCCTCCTCTGAAAAAAAAAAAAAAAAAAAAAAAAAAAAAAAAAAAAAAAAAAAAAACACACACTTCCACCCACTTACTTCTCTAAGTGATAAAATACAGAGAATACAAACGACCAAATAAAAAGTGCGCGAAACCGAGCTGAGAGACCGCGAGCAGTTACTCATCAACAGAGTGATCAGCAAAACAAAAAGACTGTAGATGAGCAACAGCGGTAGCTGCAAAGAGAGACTTGAGTAGGAAAATAAAACGCTTCTGTGGACAAACAATCCAAATGTCTAGTGATAAGCCCCCGAGTAGATACGCTGAACAAAGCGAAGAGGCTAATCCGTTTATTAGGAGAGCAAAAATAGCTCGCTCACCGGTAAGAGACATACCACTTACTCTAGAGCACTCTAGAGCACTCGAGAGCATTCGGACCTGAACATCAGTTGAGCCCCCAAGAAAATGCGCGGGAAAAAACGCAGCATGAATGCGAGAAAGGGCAAACTGCAGAGCGAGAATCCAAAGAAGACCCGCTAGAACTATTGGGAGCGAAGATTAAAGAGCTCATTGCTATGATGGAGATACAAAGGCACATAAATATGCCAATGAGAGACCTCGTGAGCGCGATAGATAAGCAGCACCAACTAGTGCTGTCAGAGCGTAAATCGACTCGCGCCAATAAGAGCACGCAAACTGCAGAGGAAAAAGGAAAGAGAACACGCGCTGCAATTGAAAGAGAAGCAGATGCGCTCAATCCGCCGCAACGAAAAACAAAGCGCAGCCGCCTAATATCGCCATTGGAGCAAAGATCTTCGCGAAAAGGGCAACAACAGGTAAAGGTCCCCGACCAATCAGGAATTGATAGGGAGACCGTAGCAAAAGTACGTGGTGCAGATATAAGCAAAAGGCCTGCTATAGGTGCAAAAATTAGCCAATCGCAAGAAGGGTGGACCAAAGTCACTAACCGCAAGCCCAGAAGCAAGCCAATAAAACCGGATGCGCTGGTCTTGAAAAATATGAGCGATCTCTCGTACGCGGATATATTAAAAGAAATTAAGGCACAGCCTGACCTTAAAGAGCTCGCTTTAAGCGTAACGAGTATAAGAAAAACCGCTAAGGACGAGCTGCTGTTTGAGCTAAAAAAGCAAGGTGACCCAGTTACTCAAAAGCTTAAGACAGCCGTAGAAGCAGTATTGGGTGGAAAAGCCCAGGTCCGCTCCCTAACCCAGGAAACGCTCATTGAGTTTAAGGATATCGACGAGGCCACGTCAAGTGATGAAGTGCTTGAAGCAATAAGAAGCAGCCTTCCTAGCGAAGAGATTATGCCGTCGGCAATTCGCTCGATGCGCGCCGCATATAGGGGCACACAGACCTGCACCGTCAGCTTGCCATCAGCTATCGCCCAAAAGCTTATGATGTGCGCAAAAATCCGCATCGGATGGGTAATCTGTCGCATTAGAGGAAAAGACGCTCCCACAAGATGTTATAAATGCCACGACTTTGGACACATCGCCCGAAAATGTCGGAGTGAAGTAGACCGAACTAAACTATGCTTCAGATGCGGTGGCCAAGACCACCAAGCGAAGAGCTGTAATAAGCCACCATCATGCGTACTGTGCTCCAAACAGGGAGAAAGTAACACCAGCCATGTGGGTGGTAGTCGAATGTGCCCTGCTTTTCAGCGGGCCATAGCTAAAAATGTGGAAAGAAAACGACGGGTATGAAGTTTCTGCAACTTAACCTTAACCACTGTGAAGCGGCACAAGATCTGCTGGCGCAAACAGTCTCCGAATTAGACATCGATATTGCAATATTGAGCGAGCAATATAGGGATAAGCAGGATTCCTCATGGGCAAGAAACGAATCTGGAAAATGCGCCATATGGAGCTGCGGCGCTACCCCGCTCCATCTCGAAAAAGTTGTTTCCTCAAATGGATTTGTCTGCGTAAAAGTGCTCAACATATACGTGTACAGCTGCTATATACCACCCAGTTATGATCTTAATACTTTCATAAGCATTATCACCGCTCTTGTAAACGACGTGAAGCTGAGAAGCGCAGCACTGGTGGCAGGCGACTTTAACGCATGGGCTGTCGAGTAGGGCTGTAAGCGAACAAACCCAAAAGGCAGACAACTCCTAGATGCATTCGCGGCGCTTAACCTGGTGCTACTCAACAGCGGAGACGAAAACACCTTTTGCAGAAATGGGGCTGGCTCTGTCCTTGACCTATCGTTTTTAAGCGCAGGGCTGAGTAGGAACACAAGCTGGCATATTGACGAATCCTACACCCACAGCGACCACCGAGCGATTATTATTAATGTGGGTCGCACTGCCTGTTCTACTGCGGATGCAACACCTTCAAAAGTAAACACGGGGTGGAAAATTAAAAGCTTTGACGAAGAGCTCTTTCTCGTAGCTTTTGACGTTTTTAAAGTACTGTCCTCGCCAGATGATGCAGCCTTGGAGCTCTCGAAAGCACTAATAAAAGCATGTGATACTAGCATGGAACGTAAAGGCCGTGGAAAAACACGAAAGTCAGCATATTGGTGGAATGAACAGATTGCCGCCCTTCGTGAGCAGTGTAATCGATCCCGCCGATTATGTCAACGTTCACGCAACGCAGCAAATGCTCTGCAGCTCAGGCAAAACTTTAAGAACTGCAGAAAACTTCTCAAGAACGCCATCCGAGACAGCAAGCGTAAAATGTTCAAAGAAATATGCGAGGATGTCAACGACAATCCATTTGGGTTCGCGTATAAGTTGGTGCTTAAAAGACTAAAGAAAACAGCCCAGCCAACATGCCCCATACTTATGACGCGAATTGTAAAAGATCTCTTCCCTGAGCAGCCAAAGTTTCCAAGGATGCTGGAAATAGAGCGCGAAAGTCATATTCCGACCATAACAGAGGAAGAAGTGCTTAAAGCAGGCTCCAAACTATCGGCTAACAAGGCACCAGGCCCCGACGGCATTCCGAACATTGCTCTGAAGACAGCTGTTGTTAACAATCCAGGGATATTTGCGAGGGTATTCAACATATGCTTAAAAAAAGGTGTTTTCCCAAGAACATGGAAACTGCAGAAGCTGGTGCTTGTACCAAAAACTGCGAACCCCTCCTCCACTACCGGCTTTCGCCCGTTATGCATGCTGGACACTACAGGGAAACTGTTCGAAGACATAATAAAAAGCAGACTGGAAGATTTTGCAGACAACCGACTTTCCTGCTATCAACACGGCTTTAGAAAGAAGCACTCGACAGTCGATGCCATTGAAATTGTAAAATCAATAGCAGAAAAAGCGATCGATGGTAAACGTTGGCTAGGAGGAAGTAAAGAGTACTGTCTGCTAGTCACACTCGATGTCAAAAATGCATTGAATAGCGCAAGCTGGAAGGAAATACTGAACGCACTTCGCAGCATGGAGGCCCCATTCTACCTGCAGCGAATAATCTCCAGCTACCTCTCTGATAGAGTGCTACGCTACGATTGCGACCACGGGATCGTTGAACATGAAATAACTGCAGGAGTACCACAGGGATCGGTGCTGGGGCCCATACTGTGGAATATCATGTATAATGGAATTTTACGACTTACCGTACCAAAAGGCGCAACATTTGTTGGTTTCGCGGACGATATATGCATTGCAATAACAGGAAAAACGATTGATCAAATAGTACATGTCGCTGAGAACTCGATTAAAGCAGCAGAAGAGTGGCTAAGAGAGAAATCGCTCACTCTAGCTGCCCACAAGACAAGATGTATCTATTATAGGTGACATCGATTTAAGACGTGCTTCTTCTTATTCTTGTTGTCGAAAGCTCGTATGTCAAACTATCAGGTGTGTTGGCTTTGTTTACGTTTTATTGTTTACATCTTTCTTTTGCGAAAAGTATTGTGATTTGTGACTACGCGTTAGTTTTGTGAATAATATTATTTTTTATACATTTAAAATATGTGCGACATTTGCGGAAAGCCGAAAAGGAGAGGAGGATCGTTTTTTCGTGTTCCGGGTGTTATGCGACGCAGAGCTGCGTGGAGTGAATGCTTTCACTGAATGCTTTTCGCAATGCTTCTACACTGCTAAGAGTGTTACCACTTACACAACAAATATAAATAAAGCATTAAATTAGCAATTTGTATTTAAATATTTAAAGTTTTTAACATTTCAATTTTCTTCGATTTCATTTCCTTGTTGTTTTACGAAAATATGTAAATAAACAAATCAAAGCAGCTGTCTCTGACATGTCGAATAACAGTCGTCAAACGGGAAATTTTATTGTTGCCTGATCAACACAACCTTACATTATTGAGTCATGCCCACAAGACGGAAGCCGTTCTCATCAGCAGCCGCAAGAAAGTGGAAACGGTCTCAATTAGAGTAGGTGATACTATTGTAGAGTCTAAACCATCGGTGAGGTACCTTGGTGTCCTAGTGGATCACCGCCTGTGTTTTCGTGACCACTTGGAGTATGTCAATAAAAAGGCCGCGACGGCCACAGTATCCCTCTCCAGACTAATGGCAAACATTGGAGTGCCAAGACAGCAGTCCAGGCAAATCCTAGTAGGAGTTGTCAGGTCGATACTCCTCTACGGATCGACGGTATGGCACAATGCTCTTTCGCGAACATCATATGCCCGGAACATTAACTCAACATATCGCCTCTGCGCTCTCAGAGTATGTTCTGCATACCGAACAGTTTCCCAAGACGCGGCCCTTGTTATTGCAGGACTATGCCCGCTTGACCTCGTAGCTCGTGAGATGTGCGAGATCAGCAAAACAAAACACGATCAATACAACATTGATGACAGCAGCCTCAGAAACGCGGCAAGACAGCGCAGCATATCGCTGTGGCAGTCACGATGGGTAACATCAACAAAGGGCAGATGGACGTACCGACTCATACCCGTCCTAGATAAATGGCTCAACAGGCAACATGGAGACGTGGATTTTTACCTATCACAACTCATCAGCGGCCACGGATGCTTTAAAGCGTATCTCTACCGCTTCGGGTACGAGACGAACCCCTTCTGCGAAAGATGCGGACCCCCGACAATCGAAGACGCGGAACACGTTTTCTTCCAGTGTCCAAGGTTTAGTAATCAAAGGTATGTATTCAATAACCCTCTAAGCGTATGTGCAACACCAGAAAACTTTATATCCCTGTTGTTAATGAGCAAAACGGCATGGAATAAAGCCTGTCATATGGCTGCCGTAGTCATGCAAGAGTTGAGAAAAAGCGAGCAGGCTAGACGCGCGCTCGATCGGCGTATTGCTGCAACCTCAAGCACATGAATACAAGTTGGGGGGAGAATAAGCTTAATGGCGTATATAGATAGAATCATTACTAGTACAGTGGGTGGTAACAAGTAGATGCAATTTTTTGACGGACTGCATCAGACCAGTAACTGACGTAGAGCTTAGCGCTCAAACCGCCTCCCGACGCAATACTTAACGGTGGTACCGGGGGGATTGGTACTTGACGGTAGGAGGTTTAGTGCGGTTAAAGTCCCACACTGACGGGGTATAGGCTTTCGATGCTTCCTCCTCTGATTATATATGTATTTCCACACATTTGAGTCTAAACAGGACCGATTTTGGAGCAACTTAATTTTTGTTAAAATTTTTAAGATGGACAAAAGCAATGTTGTATGAGTACGCTACTCATAACAATGGGTCATATGGATTTTTTTTGCAAAAATTGCATCATCTTCAATCGAGTTTTTATTTTGTACACGTGATTATATATGTATTTCCACACATTTGAGTCTAAACCCGACCGATTTTGGAGCAATTTAATTTTTGTTCAAATTTTTAAAATGGTCAAAAGCAATGTTGTATGAGTACGCTACTCATAACAATGGGTCATATGGATTTTTTTTGCAAAAATTTCATCATCTTTAGTCGAGTTTTTATTTTGTACACGTGATTATATATGTATTTCCACACATTTGAGTCTAAACACGACCGATTTTGGAGCAACTTAATTTTTGTTCAAATTTTGAAGATTGTCAAAACCAATGTTGTATGAGTACGCTACTCATAACAATGGGTCATATGGATTTTTTTGCAAAAATTGCATCATCTTAAATCGAGTTTTTATTTTGTACACGTGATTATATACGTATTACCACACATTTGAGTCTAAACACGACCGATTTTGTAGCAACTTAATTTTTGTTCAAATTTTTAAGATTGACAAAAGCAATGTTGTATGAGTACGCTACTCATAACAATGGGTCATATGGATTTTTTTTGCAAAAATTTCATTATCTTCAATCGAGTTTTTATTTTGTACACGTGATTATATATGTATTTCCACACATTTGAGTCTAAACCCGACCGATTTTGGAGCAATTTAATTTTTGTTCAAATTTTTAAAATGGTCAAAAGCAATGTTGTATGAGTACGCTACTCATAACAATGGGTCATATGGATTTTTTTTGCAAAAATTTCATCATCTTTAATCGAGTTTTTATTTTGTACACGTGATTATATATGTATTTCCACACATTTGAGTCTAAACACGACCGATTTTGGAGCAACTTAATTTTTGTTCAAATTTTGAAGATTGCCAAAAGCAATGTTGTATGAGTACGCTACTCATAACAATGGGTCATATGGATTTTTTTGCAAAAATTGCATCATCTTAAATCGAGTTTTTATTTTGTACACGTGATTATATATGTATTTCCACACATTTGAGTCTAAACACGACCGATTTTGGAGCAACTTAATTTTTGTTCAAATTTTTAAGATGGACAAAAGCAATGTTGTATGAGTACGCTACTCATAACAATGGGTCATATGGATTTTTTTTGCAAAAATTTCATCATCTTCAATCGAGTTTTTATTTTGTACACGTGATTATATATGTATTTCCACACATTTGAGTCTAAACCCGACCGATTTTGGAGCAACTTAATTTTTGTTCAAATTTTGAAGATTGTCAAAAGCAATGTTGTATGAGTACGCTACTCATAACAATGCGTCATAGAATTTATTTTGGAAAAATTTCATCATCTTTAATCGAGTTTTTATTTTCTACACGTGATTATATATGTATTTCCACACATTTGAGTCTAAACCCGACCGATTTTGGAGCAACTTAATTTTTGTAAAAATTTTGAAGATTGTCAAAAGCAATGTTGTATGAGTACGCTACTCATAACAATGGGTCATATGGATTTTTTTTGTAAAAATTTTATCATCTTTAGTCGAGTTTTTATTTTGTACACGTGATTATATATGTATTTCCACACATTTGAGTCTAAACACGACCGATTTTGGAGCAACTTAATTTTTGTTCAAATTTTTAAGATTGTCAAAAGCAATGTTGTATGAGTACGCTACTCATAACCATGCGTCATATAAATTTTTTTTGGAAAAATTTCATCATCTTTAATCGAGTTTTTATTTTGTACACGTGATTATATATGTATTTCCACACATTTGAGTCTAAACCCGACCGATTTTGGAGCAACTTAATTTTTGTTCAAATTTTTAAGATTGTCAGAAACAATGTTGTATGAGTACGCTACTCATAACAATGGGTCATATGGATTTTTTTTTGCAAAAATTTCATCATCTTTAATCGAGTTTTTATTTTGTACACGTGATTATATATGTATTTCCACACATTTGAGTCTAAACACGACCGATTTTGGAGCAACTTAATTTTTTTTCAAATTTTTAAGATGGACAAAAGCAATGTTGTATGAGTACGCTACTCATAACAATGGGTCATATGGATTTTTTTTGCAAAAATTTCATCATCTTTAATCGAGTTTTTATTTTGTACACGTGATTATATATGTATTTCCACACATTTGAGTCTAAACCCGACCGATTTTGGAGCAACTTAATTTTTGTTCAAATTTTTAAGATTGTCAAAAACAATGTTGTATCAGTACGCTACTCATAACAATGGGTCATATGGATTTTTTTTGCAAAAATTTCATCATCTTTAATCGAGTTTTTATTTTGTACACGTGATTATATATGTATTTCCACACATTTGAGTCTAAACACGACCGATTTTGGAGCAACCTAATTTTTTTTCAAATTTTTAAGATGGACAAAAGCAATGTTGTATGAGTACGCTACTCATAACAATGGGTCATATGGATTTTTTTTGCAAAAATTTCATCATCTTTAATCGAGTTTTTATTTTGTATACGTGATTATATATGTATTTCCACACATTTGAGTCTAAACCCGACCGATTTTGGAGCAACTTAATTTTTGTTCAAATTTTTAAGATTGTCAAAAGCAATGTTGTATGAGTACGCTACTCATAACCATGCGTCATATGAATTTTTTTTGGAAAAATTTCATCAGCTTTAATCGAGTTTTTATTTTGTACACGTGATTATATATGTATTTCCACACATTTGAGTCTAAACCCGACCGATTTTGGAGCAACTTAATTTTTGTTCAAATTTTGAAGATTGTCAAAAGCAATGTTGTATGAGTACGCTACTTATAACAATGGGTCACATGGATTTTTTTGCCAAAATTTCATCATCTTTAATCGAGTTTTTATTTTGTACACGTGATTATATATGTATTTCCATACATTTGAGTCTAAACACGACCGATTTTGGAGCAACTTAATTTTTTTTCAAATTTTTAAGATGGACAAAAGCAATGTTATATGAGTAGGCTACTCATAACAATGGGTCATATGGATTTTTTTTGCAAAAATTTCATCATCTTCAATCGAGTTTTTATTTTGTACACGTGATTATATATGTATTTCCACACATTTGAGTCTAAACAGGACCGATTTTGGAGCAACTTAATTTTTGTTAAAATTTTTAAGATGGACAAAAGCAATGTTGTATGAGTACGCTACTCATAACAATGGGTCATATGGTTTTTTTTTGCAAAAATTGCATCATCTTCAATCGAGTTTTTATTTTGTACACGTGATTATATATGTATTTCCACACATTTGAGTCTAAACCCGACCGATTTTGGAGCAATTTAATTTTTGTTCAAATTTTTAAGATGGTCAAAAGCAATGTTGTATGAGTACGCTACTCATAACAATGGGTCATATGATTTTTTTTTGCAAAAATTTCATCATCTTTAGTCGAGTTTTTATTTTGTACACGTGATTATATATGTATTTCCACACATTTGAGTCTAAACACGACCGATTTTGGAGGAACTTAATTTTTGTTCAAATTTTGAAGATTGTCAAAAGCAATGTTGTATGAGTACGCTACTCATAACAATGGGTCATATGGATTTTTTTGCAAAAATTGCATCATCTTAAATCGAGTTTTTATTTTGTACACGTGATTATATATGTATTTCCACACATTTGAGTCTAAACACGACCGATTTTGGAGCAACTTAATTTTTGTTCAAATTTTTAAGATTGTCAAAAGCAATGTTGTATGAGTACGCTACTCATAACAATGGGTCATATGGATTTTTTTTGCAAAAATTTCATCATCTTTAATCGAGTTTTTATTTTGTACAAGTGATTATATATGTATTTCCACACAATTGAGTCTAAACCCGACCGATTTTGGAGCAACCTAATTTTTGTTCAAATTTTTAAGATTGACAAAAGCAATGTTGTATGAGTACGCTACTCATAACCATGCGTCATATAAATTTTTTTAGGAAAAATTTCATCATCTTTAGTCGAGTTTTTATTTTGTACACGTGATTATATGTGTATTTCCACACATTTGAGTCTAAACACGACCGATTTTGGAGCAACTTAATTTTTGTTCAAATTTTTAAGATTGTCAAAAGCAATGTTGTATGAGTACGCTACTCATAACAATGGGTCATATGGATTTTTTTTGCAAAAATTTCATCATCTTTAATCGAGTTTTTATTTTGTACAAGTGATTATATATGTATTTCCACACAATTGAGTCTAAACCTGACCGATTTTGGAGCAACTTAATTTTGGTTCAAATTTTGAAGATTGTCAAAAGCAATGTTGTATGAGTACGCTACTCATAACAATGCGTCATAGAATTTTTTTTGGAAAAATTTCATCATCTTTAATCGAGTTTTTATTTTCTACATGTGATTATATATGTATTTCCACACATTTGAGTCTAAACCCGACCGATTTTGGAGCAATTTAATTTTTGTTCAAATTTTGAAGATTGTCAAAAGCAATGTTGTATGAGTACGCTACTCATAACAATGGGTCAATTGGTTTTTTTTTTTTTAAATTTTATCATCTTTAGTCGAGTTTTTATTTTGTACACGTGATTATATATGTATTTCCACACATTTGAATCCAAACACGACCGATTTTGGAGCAACTTAATTATTGTTCAAATTTTTAAGATTGTCAAAAGCAATGTTGTATGAGTACGCTACTCATAACCATGCGTCATATAAATTTTTTTTGGAAAAATTTCATCATCTTTAATCGAGTTTTTATTTTGTACACGTGATTATATATGTATTTCCACACATTTGAGTCTAAACCCGACCGATTTTGGAGCAACTTAATTTTTGTTCAAATTTTTAAGATTGTCAAAAACAATGTTGTATGAGTACGCTACTCATAACAATGGGTCATATGGATTTTTTTTGCAAAAATTTCATCATCTTTAATCGAGTTTTTATTTTGTACACGTGATTATATATGTATTTCCACACATTTGAGTCTAAACACGACCGATTTTGGAGCAACTTAATTTTTTTCAAATTTTTAAGATGGACAAAAGCAATGTTGTATGAGTACGCTACTCATAACAATGGGTCATATGGATTTTTTTTGCAAAAATTTCATCATCTTTAATCGAGTTTTTATTTTGTACACGTGATTATTTATGTATTTCCACCCATTTGAGTCTAAACCCGACCGATTTTGGAGCAACTTAATTTTTGTTCAAATTTTTAAGATTGTCAAAAGCAATGTTGTATGAGTACGCTACTCATAACCATGCGTCATATAAATTTTTTTTGGAAAAATTTCATCATCTTTAATCGAGTTTTTATTTTGTACACGTGATTATATATGTATTTCCACACATTTGAGTCTAAACCCGACCGATTTTGGAGCAACTTAATTTTTGTTCAAATTTTTAAGATTGTCAAAAACAATGTTGTATGAGTACGCTACTCATAACAATGCGTCATAGAATTTTTTTTGGAAAAATTTCATCATCTTTAATCGAGTTTTTATTTTCTACATGTGATTATATATGTATTTCCACACATTTGAGTCTAAACCCGACCGATTTTGGAGCAATTTAATTTTTGTTCAAATTTTTAAGATTGACAAAAGCAATGTTGTATGAGTACGCTACTCATAACCATGCGTCATATAAATTTTTTTAGGAAAAATTTCATCATCTTTAGTCGAGTTTTTATTTTGTACACGTGATTATATGTGTATTTCCACACATTTGAGTCTAAACACGACCGATTTTGGAGCAACTTAATTTTTGTTCAAATTTTTAAGATTGTCAAAAGCAATGTTGTATGAGTACGCTACTCATAACAATGGGTCATATGGATTTTTTTTGCAAAAATTTCATCATCTTTAATCGAGTTTTTATTTTGTACAAGTGATTATATATGTATTTCCACACAATTGAGTCTAAACCTGACCGATTTTGGAGCAACTTAATTTTGGTTCAAATTTTGAAGATTGTCAAAAGCAATGTTGTATGAGTACGCTACTCATAACAATGCGTCATAGAATTTTTTTTGGAAAAATTTCATCATCTTTAATCGAGTTTTTATTTTCTACATGTGATTATATATGTATTTCCACACATTTGAGTCTAAACCCGACCGATTTTGGAGCAATTTAATTTTTGTTCAAATTTTGAAGATTGTCAAAAGCAATGTTGTATGAGTACGCTACTCATAACAATGGGTCAATTGGTTTTTTTTTTTTTAAATTTTATCATCTTTAGTCGAGTTTTTATTTTGTACACGTGATTATATATGTATTTCCACACATTTGAATCCAAACACGACCGATTTTGGAGCAACTTAATTATTGTTCAAATTTTTAAGATTGTCAAAAGCAATGTTGTATGAGTACGCTACTCATAACCATGCGTCATATAAATTTTTTTTGGAAAAATTTCATCATCTTTAATCGAGTTTTTATTTTGTACACGTGATTATATATGTATTTCCACACATTTGAGTCTAAACCCGACCGATTTTGGAGCAACTTAATTTTTGTTCAAATTTTTAAGATTGTCAAAAACAATGTTGTATGAGTACGCTACTCATAACAATGGGTCATATGGATTTTTTTTGCAAAAATTTCATCATCTTTAATCGAGTTTTTATTTTGTACACGTGATTATATATGTATTTCCACACATTTGAGTCTAAACACGACCGATTTTGGAGCAACTTAATTTTTTTCAAATTTTTAAGATGGACAAAAGCAATGTTGTATGAGTACGCTACTCATAACAATGGGTCATATGGATTTTTTTTGCAAAAATTTCATCATCTTTAATCGAGTTTTTATTTTGTACACGTGATTATTTATGTATTTCCACCCATTTGAGTCTAAACCCGACCGATTTTGGAGCAACTTAATTTTTGTTCAAATTTTTAAGATTGTCAAAAGCAATGTTGTATGAGTACGCTACTCATAACCATGCGTCATATGAATTTTTTTTGGAAAAATTTCATCATCTTTAATCGAGTTTTTATTTTGTACACGTGATTATATATGTATTTCCACACATTTGAGTCTAAACCCGACCGATTTTGGAGCAACTTAATTTTTGTTCAAATTTTGAAGATTGTCAAAAGCAATGTTGTATGAGTACGCTACTCATAACAATGGGTCACATGGATTTTTTTGCAAAAATTTCATCATCTTTAATCGAGTTTTTATTTTGTACACGTGATTATATATGTATTTCCATACATTTGAGTCTAAACACGACCGATTTTGGAGCAACATAATTTTTTTTCAAATTTTTAAGATGGACAAAAGCAATGTTGTATGAGTACGCTACTCATAACAATGGGTCACATGGATTTTTTTTGCAAAAATTTCATCATCTTCAATCGAGTTTTTATTTTGTACACGTGATTATATATGTATTTCCACACATTTGAGTCTAAACCCGACCGATTTTGGAGCAACTTAATTTTTGTTCAAATTTTGAAGATTGTCAAAAGCAATGTTGTATGAGTACGCTACTCATAACAATGCGTCATAGAATTTATTTTGGAAAAATTTCATCATCTTTAATCGAGTTTTTATTTTGTACACGTGATTATATATGTATTTCCATACATTTGAGTCTAAACACGACCGATTTTGGAGCAACATAATTTTTTTTCAAATTTTTAAGATGGACAAAAGCAATGTTGTATGAGTACGCTACTCATAACAATGGGTCATATGGATTTTTTTTGCAAAAATTTCATTATCTTCAATCGAGTTTTTATTTTGTACACGTGATTATATATGTATTTCCACACATTTGAGTCTAAACCCGACCGATTTTGGAGCAATTTAATTTTTGTTCAAATTTTTAAAATGGTCAAAAGCAATGTTGTATGAGTACGCTACTCATAACAATGGGTCATATGGATTTTTTTTGCAAAAATTTCATCATCTTTAATCGAGTTTTTATTTTGTACACGTGATTATATATGTATTTCCACACATTTGAGTCTAAACCCGACCGATTTTGGAGCAACTTAATTTTTGTTCAAATTTTGAAGATTGCCAAAAGCAATGTTGTATGAGTACGCTACTCATAACAATGGGTCATATGGATTTTTTTGCAAAAATTGCATCATCTTAAATCGAGTTTTTATTTTGTACACGTGATTATATATGTATTTCCACACATTTGAGTCTAAACACGACCGATTTTGGAGCAACTTAATTTTTGTTCAAATTTTTAAGATGGACAAAAGCAATGTTGTATGAGTACGCTACTCATAACAATGGGTCATATGGATTTTTTTTGCAAAAATTTCATCATCTTCAATCGAGTTTTTATTTTGTACACGTGATTATATATGTATTTCCACACATTTGAGTCTAAACCCGACCGATTTTGGAGCAACTTAATTTTTGTTCAAATTTTGAAGATTGTCAAAAGCAATGTTGTATGAGTACGCTACTCATAACAATGCGTCATAGAATTTATTTTGGAAAAATTTCATCATCTTTAATCGAGTTTTTATTTTCTACACGTGATTATATATGTATTTCCACACATTTGAGTCTAAACCCGACCGATTTTGGAGCAACTTAATTTTTGTTAAAATTTTGAAGATTGTCAAAAGCAATGTTGTATGAGTACGCTACTCATAACAATGGGTCATATGGATTTTTTTTGTAAAAATTTTATCATCTTTAGTCGAGTTTTTATTTTGTACACGTGATTATATATGTATTTCCACACATTTGAGTCTAAACACGACCGATTTTGGAGCAACTTAATTTTTGTTCAAATTTTTAAGATTGTCAAAAGCAATGTTGTATGAGTACGCTACTCATAACCATGCGTCATATAAATTTTTTTTGGAAAAATTTCATCATCTTTAATCGAGTTTTTATTTTGTACACGTGATTATATATGTATTTCCACACATTTGAGTCTAAACCCGACCGATTTTGGAGCAACTTAATTTTTGTTAAAATTTTGAAGATTGTCAAAAGCAATGTTGTATGAGTACGCTACTCATAACAATGGGTCATATGGATTTTTTTTGTAAAAATTTTATCATCTTTAGTCGAGTTTTTATTTTGTACACGTGATTATATATGTATTTCCACACATTTGAGTCTAAACACGACCGATTTTGGAGCAACTTAATTTTTGTTCAAATTTTTAAGATTGTCAAAAGCAATGTTGTATGAGTACGCTACTCATAACCATGCGTCATATAAATTTTTTTTGGAAAAATTTCATCATCTTTAATCGAGTTTTTATTTTGTACACGTGATTATATATGTATTTCCACACATTTGAGTCTAAACCCGACCGATTTTGGAGCAACTTAATTTTTGTTAAAATTTTTAAGATTGTCAGAAACAATGTTGTATGAGTACGCTACTCATAACAATGGGTCATATGGATTTTTTTTGCAAAAATTTCATCATCTTTAATCGAGTTTTTATTTTGTACACGTGATTATATATGTATTTCCACACATTTGAGTCTAAACACGACCGATTTTGGAGCAACTCAATTTTTTTTCAAATTTTTAAGATGGACAAAAGCAATGTTGTATGAGTACGCTACTCATAACAATGATTCATATGGATTTTTTTTGCAAAAATTTCATTATCTTCAATCGAGTTTTTATTTTGTACACGTGATTATATATGTATTTCCACACATTTGAGTCTAAACCCGACCGATTTTGGAGCAATTTAATTTTTGTTCAAATTTTTAAAATGGTCAAAAGCAATGTTGTATGAGTACGCTACTCATAACAATGGGTCATATGGATTTTTTTTGCAAAAATTTCATCATCTTTAATCGAGTTTTTATTTTGTACACGTGATTATATATGTATTTCCACACATTTGAGTCTAAACACGACCGATTTTGAAGCAACTTAATTTTTGTTCAAATTTTGAAGATTGCCAAAAGCAATGTTGTATGAGTACGCTACTCATAACACTGGGTCATATGGATTTTTTTGCAAAAATTGCATCATCTTAAATCGAGTTTTTATTTTGTACACGTGATTATATATGTATTTCCACACATTTGAGTCTAAACACGACCGATTTTGGAGCAACTTAATTTTTGTTCAAATTTTTAAGATGGACAAAAGCAATGTTGTATGAGTACGCTACTCATAACAATGGGTCATATGGATTTTTTTTGCAAAAATTTCATCATCTTCAATCGAGTTTTTATTTTGTACATGTGATTATATATGTATTTCCACACATTTGAGTCTAAACCCGACCGATTTTGGAGCAACTTAATTTTTGTTCAAATTTTGAAGATTGTCAAAAGCAATGTTGTATGAGTACGCTACTCATAACAATGCGTCATAGAATTTATTTTGGAAAAATTTCATCATCTTTAATCGAGTTTTTATTTTCTACACGTGATTATATATGTATTTCCACACATTTGAGTCTAAACCCGACCGATTTTGGAGCAACTTAATTTTTGTTAAAATTTTGAAGATTGTCAAAAGCAATGTTGTATGAGTACGCTACTCATAACAATGGGTCATATGGATTTTTTTTGTAAAAATTTTATCATCTTTAGTCGAGTTTTTATTTTGTACACGTGATTATATATGTATTTCCACACATTTGAGTCTAAACACGACCGATTTTGGAGCAACTTAATTTTTGTTCAAATTTTTAAGATTGTCAAAAGCAATGTTGTATGAGTACGCTACTCATAACCATGCGTCATATAAATTTTTTTTGGAAAAATTTCATCATCTTTAATCGAGTTTTTATTTTGTACACGTGATTATATATGTATTTCCACACATTTGAGTCTAAACCCGACCGATTTTGGAGCAACTTAATTTTTGTTCAAATTTTTAAGATTGTCAAAAGCAATGTTGTATGAGTACGCTACTCATAACCATGCGTCATATAAATTTTTTTTGGAAAAATTTCATCATCTTTAATCGAGTTTTTATTTTGTACACGTGATTATATATGTATTTCCACACATTTGAGTCTAAACCCGACCGATTTTGGAGCAACTTAATTTTTGTTCAAATTTTTAAGATTGTCAGAAACAATGTTGTATGAGTACGCTACTCATAACAATGGGTCATATGGATTTTTTTTGTAAAAATTTTATCATCTTTAGTCGAGTTTTTATTTTGTACACGTGATTATATATGTATTTCCACACATTTGAGTCTAAACACGACCGATTTTGGAGCAACTTAATTTTTGTTCAAATTTTTAAGATTGTCAAAAGCAATGTTGTATGAGTACGCTACTCATAACCATGCGTCATATAAATTTTTTTTGGAAAAATTTTATCATCTTTAGTCGAGTTTTTATTTTGTACACGTGATTATATATGTATTTCCACACATTTGAGTCTAAACACGACCGATTGTGGAGCAACTTAATTTTTGTTCAAATTTTTAAGATTGTCAAAAGCAATGTTGTATGAGTACGCTACTCATAACCATGCGTCATATAAATTTTTTTTGGAAAAATTTCATCATCTTTAATCGAGTTTTTATTTTGTACACGTGATTATATATGTATTTCCACACATTTGAGTCTAAACCCGACCGATTTTGGAGCAACTTAATTTTTGTTCAAATTTTTAAGATTGTCAGAAACAATGTTGTATGAGTACGCTACTCATAACAATGGGTCATATGGATTTTTTTTGCAAAAATTTCATCATCTTTAATCGAGTTTTTATTTTGTACACGTGATTATATATGTATTTCCACACATTTGAGTCTAAACACGACCGATTTTGGAGCAACTTAATTTTTTTTCAAATTTTTAAGATGGACAAAAGCAATGTTGTATGAGTACGCTACTCATAACAATGGGTCATATGGATTTTTTTTGCAAAAATTTCATTATCTTCAATCGAGTTTTTATTTTGTACACGTGATTATATATGTATTTCCACACATTTGAGTCTAAACCCGACCGATTTTGGAGCAATTTAATTTTTGTTCAAATTTTTAAAATGGTCAAAAGCAATGTTGTATGAGTACGCTACTCATAACAATGGGTCATATGGATTTTTTTTGCAAAAATTTCATCATCTTTAATCGAGTTTTTATTTTGTACACGTGATTATATATGTATTTCCACACATTTGAGTCTAAACACGACCGATTTTGGAGCAACTTAATTTTTGTTCAAATTTTGAAGATTGCCAAAAGCAATGTTGTATGAGTACGCTACTCATAACACTGGGTCATATGGATTTTTTTGCAAAAATTGCATCATCTTAAATCGAGTTTTTATTTTGTACACGTGATTATATATGTATTTCCACACATTTGAGTCTAAACACGACCGATTTTGGAGCAACTTAATTTTTGTTCAAATTTTTAAGATGGACAAAATCAATGTTGTATGAGTACGCTACTCATAACAATGGGTCATATGGATTTTTTTTGCAAAAATTTCATCATCTTCAATCGAGTTTTTATTTTGTACATGTGATTATATATGTATTTCCACACATTTGAGTCTAAACCCGACCGATTTTGGAGCAACTTAATTTTTGTTCAAATTTTGAAGATTGTCAAAAGCAATGTTGTATGAGTACGCTACTCATAACAATGCGTCATAGAATTTATTTTGGAAAAATTTCATCATCTTTAATCGAGTTTTTATTTTCTACACGTGATTATATATGTATTTCCACACATTTGAGTCTAAACCCGACCGATTTTGGAGCAACTTAATTTTTGTTAAAATTTTGAAGATTGTCAAAAGCAATGTTGTATGAGTACGCTACTCATAACAATGGGTCATATGGATTTTTTTTGTAAAAATTTTATCATCTTTAGTCGAGTTTTTATTTTGTACACGTGATTATATATGTATTTCCACACATTTGAGTCTAAACACGACCGATTTTGGAGCAACTTAATTTTTGTTCAAATTTTTAAGATTGTCAAAAGCAATGTTGTATGAGTACGCTACTCATAACCATGCGTCATATAAATTTTTTTTGGAAAAATTTCATCATCTTTAATCGAGTTTTTATTTTGTACACGTGATTATATATGTATTTCCACACATTTGAGTCTAAACCCGACCGATTTTGGAGCAACTTAATTTTTGTTCAAATTTTTAAGATTGTCAGAAACAATGTTGTATGAGTACGCTACTCATAACAATGGGTCATATGGATTTTTTTTGCAAAAATTTCATCATCTTTAATCGAGTTTTTATTTTGTACACGTGATTATATATGTATTTCCACACATTTGAGTCTAAACACGACCGATTTTGGAGCAACTTAATTTTTTTTCAAATTTTTAAGATGGACAAAAGCAATGTTGTATGAGTACGCTACTCATAACAATGGGTCATATGGATTTTTTTTGCAAAAATTTCATCATCTTTAATCGAGTTTTTATTTTGTACACGTGATTATATATGTATTTCCCCACATTTGAGTCTAAACCGGACCGATTTTGGAGCAACTTAATTTTTGTTCAAATTTTTAAGATTGTCAAAAACAATGTTGTATCAGTACGCTACTCATAACAATGGGTCATATGGATTTTTTTTGCAAAAATTTCATCATCTTTAATCGAGTTTTTATTTTGTACACGTGATTATATATGTATTTCCACACATTTGAGTCTAAACACGACCGATTTTGGAGCAACCTAATTTTTTTTCAAATTTTTAAGATGGACAAAAGCAATGTTGTATGAGTACGCTACTCATAACAATGGGTCATATGGATTTTTTTTGCAAAAATTTCATCATCTTTAATCGAGTTTTTATTTTGTATACGTGATTATATATGTATTTCCACACATTTGAGTCTAAGCCCGACCGATTTTGGAGCAACTTAATTTTTGTTCAAATTTTTAAGATTGTCAAAAGCAATGTTGTATGAGTACGCTACTCATAACCATGCGTCATATGAATTTTTTTTGGAAAAATTTCATCAGCTTTAATCGAGTTTTTATTTTGTACACGTTATTATATATGTATTTCCATACATTTGAGTCTAAACACGACCGATTTTGGAGCAACTTAATTTTTTTTCAAATTTTTAAGATGGACTAAAGCAATGTTATATGAGTAGGCTACTCATAACAATGGGTCATATGGATTTTTTTTGCAAAAATTTCATCATCTTTAATCGAGTTTTTATTTTGTACACGTGATTATATATGTATTTCCACACATTTGAGTCTAAACCCGACCGATTTTGGAGCAACTTAATTTTTGTTCAAATTTTTAAGATGGACAAAAGCAATGTTGTATGAGTACGCTACTCATAACAATGGGTCATATGGATTTTTTTTGCAAAAATTTCATCATCTTTAATCGAGTTTTTATTTTGTACACGTGATTATATATGTATTTCCCCACATTTGAGTCTAAACCGGACCGATTTTGGAGCAACTTAATTTTTGTTCAAATTTTTAAGATTGTCAAAAACAATGTTGTATCAGTACGCTACTCATAACAATGGGTCATATGGATTTTTTTTGCAAAAATTTCATCATCTTTAATCGAGTTTTTATTTTGTACACGTGATTATATATGTATTTCCACACATTTGAGTCTAAACACGACCGATTTTGGAGCAACCTAATTTTTTTTCAAATTTTTAAGATGGACAAAAGCAATGTTGTATGAGTACGCTACTCATAACAATGGGTCATATGGATTTTTTTTGCAAAAATTTCATCATCTTTAATCGAGTTTTTATTTTGTACACGTGATTATATATGTATTTCCACACATTTGAGTCTAAACCCGACCGATTTTGGAGCAACTTAATTTTTGTTCAAATTTTGAAGATTGTCAAAAGCAATGTTGTATGAGTACGCTACTTATAACAATGGGTCACATGGATTTTTTTGCAAAAATTTCATCATCTTTAATCGAGTTTTTATTTTGTACACGTTATTATATATGTATTTCCATACATTTGAGTCTAAACACGACCGATTTTGGAGCAACTTAATTTTTTTTCAAATTTTTAAGATGGACTAAAGCAATGTTATATGAGTAGGCTACTCATAACAATGGGTCATATGGATTTTTTTTGCAAAAATTTCATCATCTTCAATCGAGTTTTTATTTTGTACACTTGATTATATATGTATTTCCACACATTTGAGTCTAAACAGGACCGATTTTGGAGCAACTTAATTTTTGTTAAAAGTTTTAAGATGGACAAAAGCAATGTTGTATGAGTACGCTACTCATAACAATGGGTCATATGGATTTTTTTTGCAAAAATTGCATCATCTTCAATCGAGTTTTTATTTTGTACACGTGATTATATATGTATTTCCACACATTTGAGTCTAAACCCGACCGATTTTGGAGCAATTTAATTTTTGTTCAAATTTTTAAGATGGTCAAAAGCAATGTTGTATGAGTACGCTACTCATAACAATGGGTCATATGGATTTTTTTTGCAAAAATTTCATCATCTTTAGTCGAGTTTTTATTTTGTACACGTGATTATATATGTATTTCCACACATTTGAGTCTAAACACGACCGATTTTGGAGCAACTTAATTTTTGTTCAAATTTTGAAGATTGTCAAAAGCAATGTTGTATGAGTACGCTACTCATAACAATGGGTCATATGGATTTTTTTGCAAAAATTGCATCATCTTAAATCGAGTTTTTATTTTGTACACGTGATTATATATGTAACGGGTGTTTTTTTAGGGGTATAGAACTTCGAATTGAAATAAAACACAAGAAAATCGTTTTAAGGTCCATCAATTTGGCTTTATTGGAAGGATAATTTTATGCCATTAATGTTTAAATATGATTTCGGGCATGTGGCCGCCGCGGCTGGCTCGAATAAAGCCAATTATACAGGTCCAATTTTCAACCACTTTTTCGAGCATATGGGGCCGTATGTCGGCAATAACGCCACGAATGTTGGCTTCCAATTCCCCTAACGTTTCTGGTTTGTTGGTGTAGACGAGCGACTTCACATATCCCCAAAGAAAATAATCCAATGGTGTCAAATCACACGATCTTGGTGGCCAATTGACAGGTCCATTCCGCGAAATTATGCGCTCAGCGAATGTTTCCTTCAATAAATCGATTGTGACGTGCGCTGTGTGGCATGTAGAGCCGTCTTGTTGGAACCACAACTCATCCACATTCATGCCATCCAATTCGGGAACAAAATAGTCGGTTATCATGGCTCTATACCACACATTTGAGTCTAAACACGACCGATTTTGGAGCAACCTAATTTTTTTTCAAATTTTTAAGATGGACAAAAGCAATGTTGTATGAGTACGCTACTCATAACAATGGGTCATATGGATTTTTTTTGCAAAAATTTCATCATCTTTAATCGAGTTTTTATTTTGTATACGTGATTATATATGTATTTCCACACATTTGAGTCTAAGCCCGACCGATTTTGGAGCAACTTAATTTTTGTTCAAATTTTTAAGATTGTCAAAAGCAATGTTGTATGAGTACGCTACTCATAACCATGCGTCATATGAATTTTTTTTGGAAAAATTTCATCAGCTTTAATCGAGTTTTTATTTTGTACACGTGATTATATATGTATTTCCACACATTTGAGTCTAAACCCGACCGATTTTGGAGCAACTTAATTTTTGTTCAAATTTTGAAGATTGTCAAAAGCAATGTTGTATGAGTACGCTACTTATAACAATGGGTCACATGGATTTTTTTGCAAAAATTTCATCATCTTTAATCGAGTTTTTATTTTGTACACGTTATTATATATGTATTTCCATACATTTGAGTCTAAACACGACCGATTTTGGAGCAACTTAATTTTTTTTCAAATTTTTAAGATGGACTAAAGCAATGTTATATGAGTAGGCTACTCATAACAATGGGTCATATGGATTTTTTTTGCAAAAATTTCATCATCTTCAATCGAGTTTTTATTTTGTACACTTGATTATATATGTATTTCCACACATTTGAGTCTAAACAGGACCGATTTTGGAGCAACTTAATTTTTGTTAAAAGTTTTAAGATGGACAAAAGCAATGTTGTATGAGTACGCTACTCATAACAATGGGTCATATGGATTTTTTTTGCAAAAATTGCATCATCTTCAATCGAGTTTTTATTTTGTACACGTGATTATATATGTATTTCCACACATTTGAGTCTAAACCCGACCGATTTTGGAGCAATTTAATTTTTGTTCAAATTTTTAAGATGGTCAAAAGCAATGTTGTATGAGTACGCTACTCATAACAATGGGTCATATGGATTTTTTTTGCAAAAATTTCATCATCTTTAGTCGAGTTTTTATTTTGTACACGTGATTATATATGTATTTCCACACATTTGAGTCTAAACACGACCGATTTTGGAGCAACTTAATTTTTGTTCAAATTTTGAAGATTGTCAAAAGCAATGTTGTATGAGTACGCTACTCATAACAATGGGTCATATGGATTTTTTTGCAAAAATTGCATCATCTTAAATCGAGTTTTTATTTTGTACACGTGATTATATATGTAACGGGTGTTTTTTTAGGGGTATAGAACTTCGAATTGAAATAAAACACAAGAAAATCGTTTTAAGGTCCATCAATTTGGCTTTATTGGAAGGATAATTTTATGCCATTAATGTTTAAATATGATTTCGGGCATGTGGCCGCCGCGGCTGGCTCGAATAAAGCCAATTATACAGGTCCAATTTTCAACCACTTTTTCGAGCAAATGGGGCCGTATGTCGGCAATAACGCCACAAATGTTGGCTTCCAATTCCCCTAACGTTTCTGGTTTGTTGGTGTAGACGAGCGACTTCACATATCCCCAAAGAAAATAATCCAATGGTGTCAAATCACACGATCTTGGTGGCCAATTGACAGGTCCATTCCGCGAAATTATGCGCTCAGCGAATGTTTCCTTCAATAAATCGATTGTGACGTGCGCTGTGTGGCATGTAGAGCCGTCTTGTTGGAACCACAACTCATCCACATTCATGCCATCCAATTCGGGAACAAAATAGTCGGTTATCATGGCTCTATACCGGTCTCCATTAACGGTAACTGCCTCTTCAGCATTATTGCGGAAGAAGTATGGCCCAATGACTCCACCAGCCCATAGAGCACACCAAACAGTCAGTTTTTGTGGATGTAATGGCGTTTCAAGGGTCTCATGTGGATTCTCTTCACTCTAAATGCGGCAATTTTGCTTGTTGACGTAGCCATTCAACCAAAAATGAGCCTCATCACTGAACACTGAACTCACGGTAAACTTCGCGAACTGAACCATTATTTTCGAAATAAATTTGCACGATTTGCAAGCGTTGTTCTTTTGTCAACCTGTTCATGATGAAATGGCAAACCAAACTGAACATAAATGACATTAGAGTTGCCACATTTGACCTCAAAAAGCCAGTTTTATCTCTATTCGAAAAACAAACCTCTAAAAAAAACACCCTTTATTTCCACACATTTGAGTCTAAACACGACCGATTTTGGAGCAACTTAATTTTTGTTCAAATTTTTAAGATTGTCAAAAGCAATGTTGTATGAGTACGCTACTCATAACAATGGGTCATATGGATTTTTTTTGCAAAAATTTCATCATCTTTAATCGAGGTTTTATTTTGTACAAGTGATTATATATGTATTTCCACACAATTGAGTCTAAACCCGACCGATTTTGGAGCAACTTAATTTTTGTTCAAATTTTTAAGATTGTCAAAAGCAATGTTGTATGAGTACGCTACTCATAACAATGGGTCATATGGATTTTTTTTGCAAAAATTTCATCATCTTTAATCGAGTTTTTATTTTCTACATGTGATTATATATGTATTTCCACACATTTGAGTCTAAACCCGACCGATTTTGGAGCAATTTAATTTTTGTTCAAATTTTGAAGATTGTCAAAAGCAATGTTGTATGAGTACGCTACTCATAACAATGGGTCAATTGGTTTTTTTTTTTAAATTTTATCATCTTTAGTCGAGTTTTTATTTTGTACACGTGATTATATATGTATTTCCACACATTTGAGTCTAAACACGACCGATTTTGGAGCAACTTAATTTTTTTCAAATTTTTAAGATTGTCAAAAACAATGTTGTATGAGTACGCTACTCATAACAATGGGTCATATGGATTTTTTTTGCAAAAATTTCATCATCTTTAATCGAGTTTTTATTTTGTACACGTGATTATATATGTATTTCCACACATTTGAGTCTAAACACGACCGATTTTGGAGCAACTTAATTTTTTTCAAATTTTTAAGATGGACAAAAGCAATGTTGTATGAGTACGCTACTCATAACAATGGGTCATATGGATTTTTTTTTGCAAAAATTTCATCATCTTTAATCGAGTTTTTATTTTGTACACGTGATTATATATGTATTTCCACACATTTGAGTCTAAACCCGACCGATTTTGGAGCAACTTAATTTTTGTTCAAATTTTTAAGATTGTCAAAAGCAATGTTGTATGAGTAGTCTACTCATAACCATGCGTCATATAAATTTTTTTTGGAAAAATTTCATCATCTTTAATCGAGTTTTTATTTTGTACACGTGATTATATATGTATTTCCACACATTTGAGTCTAAACCCGACCGATTTTGGAGCAACTTAATTTTTGTTCAAATTTTGAAGATTGTCAAAAGCAATGTTGTATGAGTACGCTACTCATAACAATGGGTCACATGGATTTTTTTGCAAAAATTTCATCATCTTTAATCGAGTTTTTATTTTGTACACGTGATTATATATGTATTTCCATACATTTGAGTCTAAACCCGACCGATTTTGGAGCAACATAATTTTTTTTCAAATTTTTAAGATGGACAAAAGCAATGTTGTATGAGTACGCTACTCATAACAATGGGTCACATGGATTTTTTTTGCAAAAATTTCATCATCTTCAATCGAGTTTTTATTTTGTACACGTGATTATATATGTATTTCCACACATTTGAGTCTAAACCCGACCGATTTTGGAGCAACTTAATTTTTGTTCAAATTTTGAAGATTGTCAAAAGCAATGTTGTATGAGTACGCTACTCATAACAATGCGTCATATGAATTTATTTTGGAAAAATTTCATCATCTTCAATCGAGTTTTTATTTTGTACACGTGATTATATATGTATTTCCACACATTTGAGTCTAAACCCGACCGATTTTGGAGCAATTTAATTTTTGTTCAAATTTTTAAGATGGACAAAAGCAATGTTGTATGAGTACGCTACTCATAACCATGCGTCATATGGATTTTTTTTGCAAAAATTTCATCATCTTTAGTCGAGTTTTTATTTTGTACACGATTATATATGTATATCCACACATTTGAGTCTAAACACGACCGATTTTGGAGCAACTTAATTTTTTTTCAAATTTTTAAGATGGACAAAAGCAATGTTGTATGAGTACGCTACTCATAACAATGGGTCATATGGATTTTTTTTGCAAAAATTTCATCATCTTTAATCGAGTTTTTATTTTGTACACGTGATTATATATGTATTTCCACACATTTGAGTCTAAACCCGACCGATTTTGGAGCAACTTAATTTTTGTTAAAATTTTGAAGATTGTCAAAAGCAATGTTGTTTGAGTACGCTACTCATAACCATGCGTCATATGCATTTTTTTTGGAAAAATTTCATCATCTTTAATCAAGTTTTTATTTTGTACACGTGATGATATATGTATTTCCACACATTTGAGTCTAAACCCGACCGATTTTGGAGCAACTTAATTTTTGTTCAAATTTTGAAGATTGTCAAAAGCAATGTTGTATGAGTACGCTACTCATAACAATGGGTCACATGGATTTTTTTGCAAAAATTTCATCATCTTTAATCGAGTTTTTATTTTGTACACGTGATTATATATGTATGTATTTCCACACATTTGAGTCTAAACACGACCGATTTTGGAGCAACTTAATTTTTGTTCAAATTTTGAAGATTGTCAAAAGCAATGTTGTATGAGTACGCTACTCATAACAATGGGTCATATGGATTTTTTTTGCAAAAATTGCATCATCTTTAATCGAGTTTTTATTTTGTACACGTGATTATATATGCATTTCCACACATTTGAGTCTACACACGACCGATTTTGGAGCAACTTAATTTTTGTTCAAATTTTTAAGATGGACAAAAGCAATGTTCTATGAGTACGCTACTCATAACAATGGGTCATATGGATTTTTTTTGCAAAAATTTCATCATCTTCAATCGAGTTTTTATTTTGTACACGTGATTATATATGTATTTCCACACATTTGAGTCTAAACCCGACCGATTTTGGAGCAACTTAATTTTTGTTCAAATTTTTAAGATTGTCAAAAGCAATGTTGTATGAGTACGCTACTCATAACCATGCGTCATATGAATTTTTTTTGGAAAAACTTCATCATCTTTAATCGAGTTTTTATTTTGTACACGTGATTATATATGTATTACCACACATTTGAGTCAAAACACGACCGATTTTGGAGCAACTTAATTTTTGTTCAAATTTTGAACATTGTCAAAAGCAATGTTGTATGAGTACGCTACTCATAACCATGCGTCATATGAATTTTTTTTGGAAAAATTTCATCATCTTTAATCGAGTTTTTATTTTGTACACGTGATTATATACATATGTATTTCCACACATTTGAGTCTAAACCCGACCGATTTTGGAGCAACTTAATTTTTGTTCAAATTTTGAAGATTGTCAAAAGCAATGTTGTATGAGTACGCTACTCATAACAATGGGTCATATGGATTTTTTTTGCAAAAATTTCATCATCTTTAATCGAGTTTTTATTTTGTACACGTGATTATATATGTATTTCCACACATTTGAGTCTAAACCCGACCGATTTTGGAGCAACTTAATTTTTGTTAAAATTTTGAAGATTGTCAAAAGCAATGTTGTTTGAGTACGCTACTCATAACCATGCGTCATATGCATTTTTTTTGGAAAAATTTCATCATCTTTAATCAAGTTTTTATTTTGTACACGTGATGATATATGTATTTCCACACATTTGAGTCTAAACCCGACCGATTTTGGAGCAACTTAATTTTTGTTCAAATTTTGAAGATTGTCAAAAGCAATGTTGTATGAGTACGCTACTCATAACAATGGGTCACATGGATTTTTTTGCAAAAATTTCATCATCTTTAATCGAGTTTTTATTTTGTACACGTGATTATATATGTATGTATTTCCACACATTTGAGTCTAAACACGACCGATTTTGGAGCAACTTAATTTTTGTTCAAATTTTGAAGATTGTCAAAAGCAATGTTGTATGAGTACGCTACTCATAACAATGGGTCATATGGATTTTTTTTGCAAAAATTGCATCATCTTTAATCGAGTTTTTATTTTGTACACGTGATTATATATGCATTTCCACACATTTGAGTCTACACACGACCGATTTTGGAGCAACTTAATTTTTGTTCAAATTTTTAAGATGGACAAAAGCAATGTTCTATGAGTACGCTATTCATAACAATGGGTCATATGGATTTTTTTTGCAAAAATTTCATCATCTTCAATCGAGTTTTTATTTTGTACACGTGATTATATATGTATTTCCACACATTTGAGTCTAAACCCGACCGATTTTGGAGCAACTTAATTTTTGTTCAAATTTTTAAGATTGTCAAAAGCAATGTTGTATGAGTACGCTACTCATAACCATGCGTCATATGAATTTTTTTTGGAAAAACTTCATCATCTTTAATCGAGTTTTTATTTTGTACACGTGATTATATATGTATTACCACACATTTGAGTCAAAATACGACCGATTTTGGAGCAACTTAATTTTTGTTCAAATTTTGAACATTGTCAAAAGCAATGTTGTATGAGTACGCTACTCATAACAATGGGTCATATGGATTTTTTTTGCAAAAATTTCATCATCTTTAGTCGAGTTTTTATTTTGTACACGTGATTATATATGTATTTCCACACATTTGAGTCTAAACACGACCGATTTTGGAGCAATTTAATTTTTGTTCAAATTTTTGAGATGGACAAAAGCAATGTTGTATGAGTACGCTACTCATAACCATGCGTCATATGAATTTTTTTTGGAAAAATTTCATCATCTTTAATCGAGTTTTTATTTTGTACACGTGATTATATACATATGTATTTCCACACATTTGAGTCTAAACCCGACCGATTTTGGAGCAACTTAATTTTTGTTCAAATTTTGAAGATTGTCAAAAGCAATGTTGTATGAGTACGCTACTCATAACAATGGGTCATATGGATTTTTTTTGCAAAAATTTCATCATCTTTAGTCGAGTTTTTATTTTGTACACGTGATTATATATGTATTTCCACACATTTGAGTCTAAACACGACCGATTTTGGAGCAACTTAATTTTTGTTCAAATTTTGAAGCTTGTCAAAAGCAATGTTGTATGACTACGCTACTCATAACCATGCGTCATATGAATTTTTTTTGGAAAAATTTCATCATCTTTAATCGAGTTTTTATTTTGTACACGTGATTATATATGTATTTCCACACATTTGAGTCTAAACCCGACCGATTTTGGAGCAACTCAATTTTTGTTCAAATTTTTAAGATTGTCAAAAGCAATGTTGTATGAGTACGCTACTCATAACAATGGGTCATATGGATTTTTTTTGCAAAAATTTCATCATCTTTAATCGAGTTTTTATTTTGTACACGTGATTATATATGTATTTCCACACATTTGAGTCTAAACACGACCGATTTTGGAGCAACTCAATTTTTTTTCAAATTTTTAAGATGGACAAAAGCAATGTTTTATGAGTACGCTACTCATAACAATGGGTCATATGGATTTTTTTTGCAAAAATTTCATCATCTTTAATCGAGTTTTTATTTTGTACACGTGATTATATATGTATTTCCACACATTTGAGTCTAAACCCGACCGATTTTGGAGCAACTTAATTTTTGTTCAAATTTTTAAGATTGTCAAAAGCAATGTTGTTTGAGTACGCTACTCATAACCATGCGTCATATGCATTTTTTTTGGAAAAATTTCATCATCTTTAATCAAGTTTTTATTTTGTACACGTGATGATATATGTATTTCCACACATTTGAGTCTAAACCCGACCGATTTTGGAGCAACTTAATTTTTGTTCAAATTTTGAAGATTGTCAAAAGCAATGTTGTATGAGTACGCTACTCATAACAATGGGTCACATGGATTTTTTTGCAAAAATTTCATCATCTTTAATCGAGTTTTTATTTTGTACACGTGATTATATATGTATGTATTTCCACACATTTGAGTCTAAACACGACCGATTTTGGAGCAACTTAATTTTTGTTCAAATTTTGAAGATTGTCAAAAGCAATGTTGTATGAGTACGCTACTCATAACAATGGGTCATATGGATTTTTTTTGCAAAAATTGCATCATCTTTAATCGAGTTTTTATTTTGTACACGTGATTATATATGCATTTCCACACATTTGAGTCTAAACACGACCGATTTTGGAGCAACTTAATTTTTGTTCAAATTTTTAAGATGGACAAAAGCAATGTTCTATGAGTACGCTACTCATAACAATGGGTCATATGGATTTTTTTTGCAAAAATTTCATCATCTTCAATCGAGTTTTTATTTTGTACACGTGATTATATATGTATTTCCACACATTTGAGTCTAAACCCGACCGATTTTGAAGCAACTTAATTTTTGTTCAAATTTTTAAGATTGTCAAAAGCAATGTTGTATGAGTACGCTACTCATAACAATGGGTCATATGGATTTTTTTTGCAAAAATTTCATCATCTTTAATCGAGTTTTTATTTTGTACACGCGATTATATATGTATTTCCACACATTTGAGTCTAAACACGACCGATTTTGGAGCAACTCAATTTTTTTTCAAATTTTTAAGATGGACAAAAGCAATGTTGTATGAGTACGCTACTCATAACAATGGGTCATATGGATTTTTTTTGCAAAAATTTCATCATCTTTAATCGAGTTTTTATTTTGTACACGTGATTATATATGTATTTCCACACATTTGAGTCTAAACCCGACCGATTTTGGAGCAACTTAATTTTTGTTCAAATTTTTAAGATTGTCAAAAGCAATGTTGTTTGAGTACGCTACTCATAACCATGCGTCATATGCATTTTTTTTGGAAAAATTTCATCATCTTTAATCAAGTTTTTATTTTGTACACGTGATGATATATGTATTTCCACACATTTGAGTCTAAACCCGACCGATTTTGGAGCAACTTAATTTTTGTTCAAATTTTGAAGATTGTCAAAAGCAATGTTGTATGAGTACGCTACTCATAACAATGGGTCACATGGATTTTTTTGCAAAAATTTCATCATCTTTAATCGAGTTTTTATTTTGTACACGTGATTATATATGTATGTATTTCCACACATTTGAGTCTAAACACGACCGATTTTGGAGCAACTTAATTTTTGTTCAAATTTTGAAGATTGTCAAAAGCAATGTTGTATGAGTACGCTACTCATAACAATGGGTCATATGGATTTTTTTTGCAAAAATTGCATCATCTTTAATCGAGTTTTTATTTTGTACACGTGATTATATATGCATTTCCACACATTTGAGTCTAAACACGACCGATTTTGGAGCAACTTAATTTTTGTTCAAATTTTTAAGATGGACAAAAGCAATGTTCTATGAGTACGCTACTCATAACAATGGGTCATATGGATTTTTTTTGGAAAAATTTCATCATCTTCAATCGAGTTTTTATTTTGTACACGTGATTATATATGTATTTCCACACATTTGAGTCTAAACCCGACCGATTTTGAAGCAACTTAATTTTTGTTCAAATTTTTAAGATTGTCAAAAGCAATGTTGTATGAGTACGCTACTCATAACAATGGGTCATATGGATTTTTTTTGCAAAAATTTCATCATCTTTAATCGAGTTTTTATTTTGTACACGTGATTATATATGTATTTCCACACATTTGAGTCTAAACACGACCGATTTTGGAGCAACTCAATTTTTTTTCAAATTTTTAAGATGGACAAAAGCAATGTTGTATGAGTACGCTACTCATAACAATGGGTCATATGGATTTTTTTTGCAAAAATTTCATCATCTTTAATCGAGTTTTTATTTTGTACACGTGATGATATATGTATTTCCACACATTTGAGTCTAAACCCGACCGATTTTGGAGCAACTTAATTTTTGTTCAAATTTTGAAGATTGTCAAAAGCAATGTTGTATGAGTACGCTACTCATAACAATGGGTCACATGGATTTTTTTGCAAAAATTTCATCATCTTTAATCGAGTTTTTATTTTGTACACGTGATTATATATGTATGTATTTCCACACATTTGAGTCTAAACACGACCGATTTTGGAGCAACTTAATTTTTGTTCAAATTTTGAAGATTGTCAAAAGCAATGTTGTATGAGTACGCTACTCATAACAATGGGTCATATGGATTTTTTTTGCAAAAATTGCATCATCTTTAATCGAGTTTTTATTTTGTACACGTGATTATATATGTATTTCCACACATTTGAGTCTAAACCCGACCGATTTTGGAGCAACTTAATTTTTGTTCAAATTTTTAAGATTGTCAAAAGCAATGTTGTTTGAGTACGCTACTCATAACCATGCGTCATATGCATTTTTTTTGGAAAAATTTCATCATCTTTAATCAAGTTTTTATTTTGTACACGTGATGATATATGTATTTCCACACATTTGAGTCTAAACCCGACCGATTTTGGAGCAACTTAATTTTTGTTCAAATTTTGAAGATTGTCAAAAGCAATGTTGTATGAGTACGCTACTCATAACAATGGGTCATATGGATTTTTTTGCAAAAATTTCATCATCTTTAATCGAGTTTTTATTTTGTACACGTGATTATATATGTATGTATTTCCACACATTTGAGTCTAAACAAAAATTTCATCATCTTCAATCGAGTTTTTATTTTGTACACGTGATTATATATGTATTTCCACACATTTGAGTCTAAACCCGACCGATTTTGAAGCAACTTAATTTTTGTTCAAATTTTTAAGATTGTCAAAAGCAATGTTGTATGAGTACGCTACTCATAACCATGCGTCATATGAATTTTTTTTGGAAAAACTTCATCATCTTTAATCGAGTTTTTATTTTGTACACGTGATTATATATGTATTACCACACATTTGAGTCTAAACACGACCGATTTTGGAGCAACTTAATTTTTGTTCAAATTTTGAAGATTGTCAAAAGCAATGTTGTATGAGTACGCTACTCATAACAATGCGTCATATGAATTTATTTTGGAAAAATTTCATCATCTTCAATCGAGTTTTTATTTTGTACACGTGATTATATATGTATTTCCACACATTTGAGTCTAAACCCGACCGATTTTGGAGCAACTTAATTTTTGTTCAAATTTTTAAGATTGTCAAAAGCAATGTTGTATGAGTACGCTACTCATAACAATGGGTCATATTGATTTTTTTTGCAAAAATTTCATCATCTTTAATCGAGTTTTTATTTTGTACACGTGATTATATATGTATTTCCACACATTTGAGTCTAAACCCGACCGATTTTGGAGCAACTTAATTTTTGTTCAAATTTTTAAGATTGTCAAAAGCAATGTTGTATGAGTACGCTACTCATAACCATGCGTCATATGCATTTTTTTTGGAAAAATTTCATCATCTTTAATCAAGTTTTTATTTTGTACACGTGATGATATATGTATTTCCACACATTTGAGTCTAAACCAGACCGATTTTGGAGCAACTTAATTTTTGTTCAAATTTTTAAGATTGTCAAAAGCAATGTTGTATGAGTACGCTACTCATAACAATGGGTCATATGGATTTTTTTTGCAAAAATTGCATCATCTTTAATCGAGTTTTTATTTTGTACACGTGATTATATATGTATTTCCACACATTTGAGTCTAAACACGACCGATTTTGGAGCAATTTAATTTTTGTTCAAATTTTTGAGATGGACAAAAGCAATGTTGTATGAGTACGCTACTCATAACCATGCGTCATATGAATTTTTTTTGGACAAATTTCATCATCTTTAGTCGAGTTTTTATTTTGTACACGTGATTATATATGTATTTCCACACATTTGAGTCTAAACCCGACCGATTTTGGAGCAACTTAATTTTTGTTCAAATTTTGAAGATTGTCAAAAGCAATGTTGTATGAGTACGCTACTCATAACAATGGGTCATATGGATTTTTTTTGCAAAAATTTCATCATCTTTAGTCGAGTTTTTATTTTGTACACGTGATTATATATGTATTTCCACACATTTGAGTCTAAACACGACCGATTTTGGAGCAACTTAATTTTTGTTCAAATTTTTAAGATTGTCAAAAGCAATGTTGTATGAGTACGCTACTCATAACCATGCGTCATATGAATTTTTTTTGGAAAAATTTCATCATCTTTAATCGAGTTTTTATTTTGTACACGTGATTATATATGTATTTCCACACATTTGAGTCTAAACCCGACCGATTTTGGAGCAACTTAATTTTTGTTCAAATTTTTAAGATTGTCAAAAGCAATGTTGTATGAGTACGCTACTCATAACAATGGGTCATATTGATTTTTTTTGCAAAAATTTCATCATCTTTAATCGAGTTTTTATTTTGTACACGTGATTATATATGTATTTCCACACATTTGAGTCTAAACCCGACCGATTTTGGAGCAACTTAATTTTTGTTCAAATTTTTAAGATTGTCAAAAGCAATGTTGTATGAGTACGCTACTCATAACCATGCGTCATATGCATTTTTTTTGGAAAAATTTCATCATCTTTAATCAAGTTTTTATTTTGTACACGTGATGATATATGTATTTCCACACATTTGAGTCTAAACCAGACCGATTTTGGAGCAACTTAATTTTTGTTCAAATTTTTAAGATTGTCAAAAGCAATGTTGTATGAGTACGCTACTCATAACAATGGGTCATATGGATTTTTTTTGCAAAAATTGCATCATCTTTAATCGAGTTTTTATTTTGTACACGTGATTATATATGCATTTCCACACATTTGAGTCTAAACCCGACCGATTTTGGAGCAACTTAATTTTTGTTCAAATTTATAAGATTGTCAAAAGCAATGTTGTATGAGTACGCTACTCATAACCATGCGTCATATGAATTTTTTTTGGAAAAACTTCATCATCTTTAATCGAGTTTTTATTTTGTACACGTGATTATATATGTATTACCACACATTTGAGTCTAAACACGACCGATTTTGGAGCAACTTAATTTTTGTTCAAATTTTGAAGATTGTCAAAAGCAATGTTGTATGAGTACGCTACTCATAACAATGCGTCATATGAATTTATTTTGGAAAAATTTCATCATCTTCAATCGAGTTTTTATTTTGTACACGTAATTATATATGTATTTCCACACATTTGAGTCTAAACACGACCGATTTTGGAGCAACTTAATTTTTGTTCAAATTTTGAAGATTGTCAAAAGCAATGTTGTATGAGTACGCTACTCATAACAATGCGTCATATGAATTTATTTTGGAAAAATTTCATCATCTTCAATCGAGTTTTTATTTTGTACACGTGATTATATATGTATTTCCACACATTTGAGTCTAAACCCGACCGATTTTGGAGCAATTTAATTTTTGTTCAAATTTTTAAGATTGTCAAAAGCAATGTTGTATGAGTACGCTACTCATAACAATGGGTCATATGGATTTTTTTTGCAAAAATTTCATCATCTTAAGTCGAGTTTTTATTTTGTACACGTGATTATATATGTATTTCCACACATTTGAGTCTAAACACGACCGATTTTGGAGCAATTTAATTTTTGTTCAAATTTTTGAGATGGACAAAAGCAATGTTGTATGAGTACGCTACTCATAACCATGCGTCATATGAATTTTTTTTGGAAAAATTTCATCATCTTTAGTCGAGTTTTTATTTTGTACACGTGATTATATATGTATTTCCACACATTTGAGTCTAAACCCGACCGATTTTGGAGCAACTTAATTTTTGTTCAAATTTTGAAGATTGTCAAAAGCAATGTTGTATGAGTACGCTACTCATAACAATGGGTCATATGGATTTTTTTTGCAAAAATTTCATCATTTTTAGTCGAGTTTTTATTTTGTACACGTGATTATATATGTATTTCCACACATTTGAGTCTAAACACGACCGATTTTGGAGCAACTTAATTTTTGTTCAAATTTTTAAGATTGTCAAAAGCAATGTTGTATGAGTACGCTACTCATAACCATGCGTCATATGAATTTTTTTTGGAAAAATTTCATCATCTTTAATCGAGTTTTTATTTTGTACACGTGATTATATATGTATTTCCACACATTTGAGTCTAAACCCGACCGATTTTGGAGCAACTTAATTTTTGTTCAAATTTTTAAGATTGTCAAAAGCAATGTTGTATGAGTACGCTACTCATAACAATGGGTCATATTGATTTTTTTTGCAAAAATTTCATCATCTTTAATCGAGTTTTTATTTTGTACACGTGATTATATATGTATTTCCACACATTTGAGTCTAAACCCGACCGATTTTGGAGCAACTTAATTTTTGTTCAAATTTTTAAGATTGTCAAAAGCAATGTTGTATGAGTACGCTACTCATAACCATGCGTCATATGCATTTTTTTTGGAAAAATTTCATCATCTTTAATCAAGTTTTTATTTTGTACACGTGATGATATATGTATTTCCACACATTTGAGTCTAAACCAGACCGATTTTGGAGCAACTTAATTTTTGTTCAAATTTTTAAGATTGTCAAAAGCAATGTTGTATGAGTACGCTACTCATAACAATGGGTCATATGGATTTTTTTTGCAAAAATTGCATCATCTTTAATCGAGTTTTTATTTTGTACACGTGATTATATATGCATTTCCACACATTTGAGTCTAAACCCGACCGATTTTGGAGCAACTTAATTTTTGTTCAAATTTATAAGATTGTCAAAAGCAATGTTGTATGAGTACGCTACTCATAACCATGCGTCATATGAATTTTTTTTGGAAAAACTTCATCATCTTTAATCGAGTTTTTATTTTGTACACGTGATTATATATGTATTACCACACATTTGAGTCTAAACACGACCGATTTTGGAGCAACTTAATTTTTGTTCAAATTTTGAAGATTGTCAAAATCAATGTTGTATGAGTACGCTACTCATAACAATGCGTCATATGAATTTATTTTGGAAAAATTTCATCATCTTCAATCGAGTTTTTATTTTGTACACGTGATTATATATGTATTTCCACACATTTGAGTCTAAACACGACCGATTTTGGAGCAACTTAATTTTTGTTCAAATTTTGAAGATTGTCAAAAGCAATGTTGTATGAGTACGCTACTCATAACAATGCGTCATATGAATTTATTTTGGAAAAATTTCATCATCTTCAATCGAGTTTTTATTTTGTACACGTGATTATATATGTATTTCCACACATTTGAGTCTAAACCCGACCGATTTTGGAGCAATTTAATTTTTGTTCAAATTTTTAAGATTGTCAAAAGCAATGTTGTATGAGTACGCTACTCATAACAATGGGTCATATGGATTTTTTTTGCAAAAATTTCATCATCTTAAGTCGAGTTTTTATTTTGTACACGTGATTATATATGTATTTCCACACATTTGAGTCTAAACACGACCGATTTTGGAGCAATTTAATTTTTGTTCAAATTTTTGAGATGGACAAAAGCAATGTTGTATGAGTACGCTACTCATAACCATGCGTCATATGAATTTTTTTTGGAAAAATTTCTTCATCTTTAGTCGAGTTTTTATTTTGTACACGTGATTATATATGTATTTCCACACATTTGAGTCTAAACCCGACCGATTATGGAGCAACTTAATTTTTGTTCAAATTTTGAAGATTGTCAAAAGCAATGTTGTATGAGTACGCTACTCATAACAATGGGTCATATGGATTTTTTTTGCAAAAATTTCATCATCTTTAGTCGAGTTTTTATTTTGTACACGTGATTATATATGTATTTCCACACATTTGAGTCTAAACACGACCGATTTTGGAGCAACTTAATTTTTGTTCAAATTTTTAAGATTGTCAAAAGCAATGTTGTATGAGTACGCTACTCATAACCATGCGTCATATGAATTTTTTTTGGAAAAATTTCATCATCTTTAATCGACTTTTTATTTTGTACACGTGATTATATATGTATTTCCACACATTTGAGTCTAAACCCGACCGATTTTGGAGCAACTTAATTTTTGTTCAAATTTTTAAGATTGTCAAAAGCAATGTTGTATGAGTACGCTACTCATAACAATGGGTCATATGGATTTTTTTTGCAAAAATTCCATCATCTTTAATCGAGTTTTTATTTTGTACACGTGATTATATATGTATTTCCACACATTTAAGTCTAAACCCGACCGATTGTGGAGCAACTTAATTTTCGTTCAAATTTTAAAGATTCTCAAAAGCAATGTTGTATGAGTACGCTACTCATAACAATGCGTCATATGGATTTTTTTTGGAAAAATTTCATCATCTTTAGTCGAGTTTTTATTTTGTACACGTGATTATATATGTATTTCCACACATTTGAGTCTAAACACGACCGATTTTGGAGCAACTTAATTTTTGTTCAAATTTTTAAGATTGTCAAAAGCAATGTTGTATGAGTACGCTACTCATAACCATGCGTCATATGAATTTTTTTTGGAAAAATTTCATCATCTTTAATCGAGTTTTTATTTTGTACACGTGATTATATATGTATTTCCACACATTTGAGTCTAAACCCGACCGATTTTGGAGCAACTTAATTTTTGTTCAAATTTTTAAGATTGTCAAAAGCAATGTTGTATGAGTACGCTACTCATAACAATGGGTCATATTGATTTTTTTTGCAAAAATTTCATCATCTTTAATCGAGTTTTTATTTTGTACACGTGATTATATATGTATTTCCACACATTTGAGTCTAAACCCGACCGATTTTGGAGCAACTTAATTTTTGTTCAAATTTTTAAGATTGTCAAAAGCAATGTTGTATGAGTACGCTACTCATAACAATGCGTCATATGAATTTATTTTGGAAAAATTTCATCATCTTCAATCGAGTTTTTATTTTGTACACGTGATTATATATGTATTTCCACACATTTGAGTCTAAACCCGACCGATTTTGGAGCAATTTAATTTTTGTTCAAATTTTTAAGATTGTCAAAAGCAATGTTGTATGAGTACGCTACTCATAACAATGGGTCATATGGATTTTTTTTGCAAAAATTTCATCATCTTAAGTCGAGTTTTTATTTTGTACACGTGATTATATATGTATTTCCACACATTTGAGTCTAAACACGACCGATTTTGGAGCAATTTAATTTTTGTTCAAATTTTTGAGATGGACAAAAGCAATGTTGTATGAGTACGCTACTCATAACCATGCGTCATATGAATTTTTTTTGGAAAAATTTCATCATCTTTAGTCGAGTTTTTATTTTGTACACGTGATTATATATGTATTTCCACACATTTGAGTCTAAACCCGACCGATTTTGGAGCAACTTAATTTTTGTTCAAATTTTGAAGATTGTCAAAAGCAATGTTGTATGAGTACGCTACTCATAACAATGGGTCATATGGATTTTTTTTGCAAAAATTTCATCATCTTTAGTCGAGTTTTTATTTTGTACACGTGATTATATATGTATTTCCACACATTTGAGTCTAAACACGACCGATTTTGGAGCAACTTAATTTTTGTTCAAATTTTTAAGATTGTCAAAAGCAATGTTGTATGAGTACGCTACTCATAACCATGCGTCATATGAATTTTTTTTGGAAAAATTTCATCATCTTTAATCGACTTTTTATTTTGTACACGTGATTTTATATGTATTTCCACACATTTGAGTCTAAACCCGACCGATTTTGGAGCAACTTAATTTTTGTTCAAATTTTTAAGATTGTCAAACGCAATGTTGTATGAGTACGCTACTCATAACAATGGGTCATATGGATTTTTTTTGCAAAAATTCCATCATCTTTAATCGAGTTTTTATTTTGTACACGTGATTATATATGTATTTCCACACATTTAAGTCTAAACCCGACCGATTGTGGAGCAACTTAATTTTCGTTCAAATTTTAAAGATTCTCAAAAGCAATGTTGTATGAGTACGCTACTCATAACAATGCGTCATATGGATTTTTTTTGGAAAAATTTCATCATCTTTAGTCGAGTTTTTATTTTGTACACGTGATTATATATGTATTTCCACACATTTGAGTCTAAACACGACCGATTTTGGAGCAACTTAATTTTTGTTCAAATTTTTAAGATTGTCAAAAGCAATGTTGTATGAGTACGCTACTCATAACAATGGGTCATATTGATTTTTTTTGCAAAAATTTCATCATCTTTAATCGAGTTTTTATTTTGTACACGTGATTATATATGTATTTCCACACATTTGAGTCTAAACCCGACCGATTTTGGAGCAACTTAATTTTTGTTCAAATTTTTAAGATTGTCAAAAGCAATGTTGTATGAGTACGCTACTCATAACAATGGGTCATATTGATTTTTTTTGCAAAAATTTCATCATCTTTAATCGAGTTTTTATTTTGTACACGTGATTATATATGTATTTCCACACATTTGAGTCTAAACCCGACCGATTTTGGAGCAACTTAATTTTTGTTCAAATTTTTAAGATTGTCAAAAGCAATGTTGTATGAGTACGCTACTCATAACAATGCGTCATATGAATTTATTTTGGAAAAATTTCATCATCTTCAATCGAGTTTTTATTTTGTACACGTGATTATATATGTATTTCCACACATTTGAGTCTAAACCCGACCGATTTTGGAGCAATTTAATTTTTGTTCAAATTTTTAAGATTGTCAAAAGCAATGTTGTATGAGTACGCTACTCATAACAATGGGTCATATGTATTTTTTTTGCAAAAATTTCATCATCTTAAGTCGAGTTTTTATTTTGTACACGTGATTATATATGTATTTCCACACATTTGAGTCTAAACACGACCGATTTTGGAGCAATTTAATTTTTGTTCAAATTTTTGAGATGGACAAAAGCAATGTTGTATGAGTACGCTACTCATAACCATGCGTCATATGAATTTTTTTTGGAAAAATTTCATCATCTTTAGTCGAGTTTTTATTTTGTACACGTGATTATATATGTATTTCCACACATTTGAGTCTAAACCCGACCGATTTTGGAGCAACTTAATTTTTGTTCAAATTTTGAAGATTGTCAAAACCAATGTTGTATGAGTACGCTACTCATAACAATGGGTCATATGGATTTTTTTTGCAAAAATTTCATCATCTTTAGTCGAGTTTTTATTTTGTACACGTGATTATATATGTATTTCCACACATTTGAGTCTAAACACGACCGATTTTGGAGCAACTTAATTTTTGTTCAAATTTTTAAGATTGTCAAAAGCAATGTTGTATGAGTACGCTACTCATAACCATGCGTCATATGAATTTTTTTTTGGAAAAATTTCATCATCTTTAATCGACTTTTTATTTTGTACACGTGATTTTATATGTATTTCCACACATTTGAGTCTAAACCCGACCGATTTTGGAGCAACTTAATTTTTGTTCAAATTTTTAAGATTGTCAAAAGCAATGTTGTATGAGTACGCTACTCATAACAATGGGTCATATGGATTTTTTTTGCAAAAATTCCATCATCTTTAATCGAGTTTTTATTTTGTACACGTGATTATATATGTATTTCCACACATTTAAGTCTAAACCCGACCGATTGTGGAGCAACTTAATTTTCGTTCAAATTTTAAAGATTCTCAAAAGCAATGTTGTATGAGTACGCTACTCATAACAATGCGTCATATGGATTTTTTTTGGAAAAATTTCATCATCTTTAGTCGAGTTTTTATTTTGTACACGTGATTATATATGTATTTCCACACATTTGAGTCTAAACACGACCGATTTTGGAGCAACTTAATTTTTGTTCAAATTTTTAAGATTGTCAAAAGCAATGTTGTATGAGTACGCTACTCATAACCATGCGTCATATGAATTTTTTTTGGAAAAATTTCATCATCTTTAATCGAGTTTTTATTTTGTACACGTGATTATATATGTATTTCCACACATTTGAGTCTAAACCCGACCGATTTTGGAGCAACTTAATTTTTGTTCAAATTTTTAAGATTGTCAAAAGCAATGTTGTATGAGTACGCTACTCATAACAATGGGTCATATTGATTTTTTTTGCAAAAATTTCATCATCTTTAATCGAGTTTTTATTTTGTACACGTGATTATATATGTATTTCCACACATTTGAGTCTAAACCCGACCGATTTTGGAGCAACTTAATTTTTGTTCAAATTTTTAAGATTGTCAAAAGCAATGTTGTATGAGTACGCTACTCATAACCATGCGTCATATGCATTTTTTTTGGAAAAATTTCATCATCTTTAATCAAGTTTTTATTTTGTACACGTGATGATATATGTATTTCCACACATTTGAGTCTAAACCAGACCGATTTTGGAGCAACTTAATTTTTGTTCAAATTTTTAAGATTGTCAAAAGCAATGTTGTATGAGTACGCTACTCATAACAATGGGTCATATGGATTTTTTTTGCAAAAATTGCATCATCTTTAATCGAGTTTTTATTTTGTACACGTGATTATATATGTATTTCCACACATTTGAGTCTAAACACGACCGATTTTGGAGGAATTTAATTTTTGTTCAAATTTTTGAGATGGACAAAAGCAATGTTGTATGAGTACGCTACTCATAACCATGCGTCATATGAATTTTTTTTGGAAAAATCTCATCATCTTTAGTCGAGTTTTTATTTTGTACACGTGATTATATATGTATTTCCACACATTTGAGTCTAAACCCGACCGATTTTGGAGCAACTTAATTTTTGTTCAAATTTTGAAGATTGTCAAAAGCAATGTTGTATGAGTACGCTACTCATAACAATGGGTCATATGGATTTTTTTTGCAAAAATTTCATCATCTTTAGTCGAGTTTTTATTTTGTACACGTGATTATATATGTATTTCCACACATTTGAGTCTAAACACGACCGATTTTGGAGCAACTTAATTTTTGTTCAAATTTTTAAGATTGTCAAAAGCAATGTTGTATGAGTACGCTACTCATAACCATGCGTCATATGAATTTTTTTTGGAAAAATTTCATCATCTTTAATCGAGTTTTTATTTTGTACACGTGATTATATATGTATTTCCACACATTTGAGTCTAAACCCGACCGATTTTGGAGCAACTTAATTTTTGTTCAAATTTTTAAGATTGTCAAAAGCAATGTTGTATGAGTACGCTACTCATAACAATGGGTCATATTGATTTTTTTTGCAAAAATTTCATCATCTTTAATCGAGTTTTTATTTTGTACACGTGATTATATATGTATTTCCACACATTTGAGTCTAAACCCGACCGATTTTGGAGCAACTTAATTTTTGTTCAAATTTTTAAGATTGTCAAAAGCAATGTTGTATGAGTACGCTACTCATAACCATGCGTCATATGCATTTTTTTTGGAAAAATTTCATCATCTTTAATCAAGTTTTTATTTTGTACACGTGATGATATATGTATTTCCACACATTTGAGTCTAAACCAGACCGATTTTGGAGCAACTTAATTTTTGTTCAAATTTTTAAGATTGTCAAAAGCAATGTTGTATGAGTACGCTACTCATAACAATGGGTCATATGGATTTTTTTTGCAAAAATTGCATCATCTTTAATCGAGTTTTTATTTTGTACACGTGATTATATATGCATGTCCACACATTTGAGTCTAAACCCGACCGATTTTGGAGCAACTTAATTTTTGTTCAAATTTATAAGATTGTCAAAAGCAATGTTGTATGAGTACGCTACTCATAACCATGCGTCATATGAATTTTTTTTGGAAAAACTTCATCATCTTTAATCGAGTTTTTATTTTGTACACGTGATTATATATGTATTACCACACATTTGAGTCTAAACACGACCGATTTTGGAGCAACTTAATTTTTGTTCAAATTTTGAAGATTGTCAAAAGCAATGTTGTATGAGTACGCTACTCATAACAATGCGTCATATGAATTTATTTTGGAAAAATTTCATCATCTTCAATCGAGTTTTTATTTTGTACACGTGATTATATATGTATTTCCACACATTTGAGTCTAAACACGACCGATTTTGGAGCAACTTAATTTTTGTTCAAATTTTGAAGATTGTCAAAAGCAATGTTGTATGAGTACGCTACTCATAACAATGCGTCATATGAATTTATTTTGGAAAAATTTCATCATCTTCAATCGAGTTTTTATTTTGTACACGTGATTATATATGTATTTCCACACATTTGAGTCTAAACCCGACCGATTTTGGAGCAATTTAATTTTTGTTCAAATTTTTAAGATTGTCAAAAGCAATGTTGTATGAGTACGCTACTCATAACAATGGGTCATATGGATTTTTTTTGCAAAAATTTCATCATCTTTAGTCGAGTTTTTATTTTGTACACGTGATTATATATGTATTTCCACACATTTGAGTCTAAACACGACCGATTTTGGAGCAATTTAATTTTTGTTCAAATTTTTGAGATGGACAAAGGCAATGTTGTATGAGTACGCTACTCATAACCATGCGTCATATGAATTTTTTTTGGAAAAATTTCATCATCTTTAGTCGAGTTTTTATTTTGTACACGTGATTATATATGTATTTCCACACATTTGAGTCTAAACCCGACCGATTTTGGAGCAACTTAATTTTTGTTCAAATTTTGAAGATTGCCAAAAGCAATGTTGTATGAGTACGCTACTCATAACAATGGGTCATATGGATTTTTTTTGCAAAAATTTCATCATCTTTAGTCGAGTTTTTATTTTGTACACGTGATTATATATGTATTTCCACACATTTGAGTCTAAACACGACCGATTTTGGAGCAACTTAATTTTTGTTCAAATTTTTAAGATTGTCAAAAGCAATGTTGTATGAGTACGCTACTCATAACCATGCGTCATATGAATTTTTTTTGGAAAAATTTCATCATCTTTAATCGACTTTTTATTTTGTACACGTGATTATATATGTATTTCCACACATTTGAGTCTAAACCCGACCGATTTTGGAGCAACTTAATTTTTGTTCAAATTTTTAAGATTGTCAAAAGCAATGTTGTATGAGTACGCTACTCATAACAATGGGTCATATGGATTTTTTTTGCAAAAATTCCATCATCTTTAATCGAGTTTTTATTTTGTACACGTGATTATATATGTATTTCCACACATTTCAGTTTAAGCCCGACCGATTTTGGAGCAACTTAATTTTTGTTCAAATTTTTAAGATTGTCAAAAGCAATGTTGTATGAGTACGCTACTCATAACCATGCGTCATATGAATTTTTTTTGGAAAAACTTCATCATCTTTAATCGAGTTTTTATTTTGTACACGTGATTATATATGTATTTCCACACATTTGAGTCTAAACACGACCAATTTTGGAGCAACTTAATTTTTGTTCAAATTTTTAAGATTGTCAAAAGCAATGTTGTATGACTACGGTACTCATAACAATGCGTCATATGCATTTTTTTTGCAAAAATTTCATCATCTTTAATCGAGTTTTTATTTTGTACACGTGATTATATATGTATTACCACACATTTGAGTCTAAACACGACCGATTTTGGAGCAACTTAATTTTTGTTCAAATTTTGAAGATTGTCAAAAGCAATGTTGTATGACTACGCTACTCATAACAATGGGTCATATGGATTTTTCTTGCAAAAATTTCATCATCATCAATCGAGTTTTTATTTTGTACACGTGATTTTATATGTATTTCCACACATTTGAGTCTAAACACGACCAATCTTGGAGCAACTTAATTTTTGTTCAAATTTTTAAAATTGTCAAAAGCAATGTTGTATGACTACGCTACTCATAACAATGGGTCATATGGATTTTTTTTGGAAAAATTTCATCATCTTCAATCGAGTTTTTATTTTGTACACCTGATTATATATGTATTTCCACACATTTGAGTCTAAACACGACCAATTTTGGAGCAACTTAATTTTTGTTCAAATTTTTAAGAGGGACAAAAGCAATGTTGTATGAATACGCTACTCATAACAATGGGTCATATGGATTTTTTTTGCAAAAATTGCATCATCTTTAATCGAGTTTTTATTTTGTACACGTGATTATATATGTATTTCCACACATTTGAGTCTAACCACGACCGATTTTGGAGCAACTTAATTTTTGTTCAAATTTTTAAGATGGACAAAAGCAATGTTGTATGAGTACGCTACTCATAACAATGGGTCATATGGATTTTTTTTGCAAAAATTTCATCATCTTCAACCGAGATTTTATTTTGTACACGTGATTATATATGTATTTCCACACATTTGAGTCTAAACCCGACCGATTTTGGAGCAACTTCATTTTTGTTCAAATTTTGAAGATTGTCAAAAGCAATGTTGTATGAGTACGCTACTCATAACAATGCGTCATAGAATTTATTTTGGAAAAATTTCATCATCTTTAATCGAGTTTTTATTTTGTACACGTGATTATATATGTATTTCCACACATTTGAGTCTAAACCCGACCGATTTTGGAGCATCTTAATTTTTGTTTTAATTTTGAAGATTGTCAAAAGCAATGTTGTATGAGTACGCTACTCATAACAATGGGTCATATGAATTTTTTTTGCAAAAATTGCATCATCTTTAATCGAGTTTTTATTTTGTACACGTGATTATATATGTATTTCCACACATTTGAGTCTAACCACGACCGATTTTGGAGCAACTTAATTTTTGTTCAAATTTTGAAGATTGTCAAAAGCAATGTTGTATGAGTACGCTACTCATAACAATGGGTCATATGGATTTTTTTTGCAAAAATTTCATCATCTTTAGTCGAGTTTTTATTTTGTACACGTGATTGTATATGTATTTCCACACATTTGAGTCTAAACACGACCGATTTTGGAGCAATTTAATTTTTGTTCAAATTTTTGAGATGGACAAAAGCAATGTTGTATGAGTACGCTACTCATAACCATGCGTCATATGAATTTTTTTTGGAAAAATTTCATCATCTTTAGTCGAGTTTTTATTTTGTACACTTGATTATATATGTATTTCCACACATTTGAGTCTAAACCCGACCGATTTTGGAGCAACTTAATTTTTGTTCAAATTTTGAAGATTGTCAAAAGCAATGTTGTATGAGTACGCTACTCATAACAATGGGTCATATGGATTTTTTTTGCAAAAATTTCATCATCTTTAGTCGAGTTTTTATTTTGTACACGTGATTATATATGTATTTCCACACATTTGAGTCTAAGCACGACCGATTTTGGAGCAACTTAATTTTCGTTCAAATTTTTAAGATTGTCAAAAGCAATGTTGTATGAGTACGCTACTCATAACCATGCGTCATATGAATTTTTTTTGGAAAGATTTCATCATCTTTAATCGAGTTTTTATTTTGTACACGTGATTATATATGTATTTCCACACATTTGAGTCTAAACCCGACCGATTTTGGAGCAACTTAATTTTTGTTCAAATTTTTAAGATTGTCAAAAGCAATGTTGTATGAGTACGCTACTCATAACAATGGGTCATATGGATTTTTTTTGCAAAAATTTCATCATCTTTAATCGAGTTTTTATTTTGTACACGTGATTATATATGTATTTCCACACATTTGAGTCTAAACCCGACCGATTTTGGAGCAACTTAATTTTTGTTCAAATTTTTAAGATTGTCAAAAGCAATGTTGTATGAGTACGCTACTCATAACCATGCGTCATATGAATTTTTTTTGGAAAAACTTCATCATCTTTAATCGAGTTTTTATTTTGTACACGTGATTATATATGTATTACCACACATTTGAGTCTAAACACGACCGATTTTGGAGCAACTTAATTTTTGTTCAAATTTTGAAGATTGTCAAAAGCAATGTTGTATGACCACGATACTCATAACAATGGGTCATATGGATTTTTTTTGCAAAAATTTCATCATCTTCAATCGAGTTTTTATTTTGTACACGTGATTATATATGTATTTCCACACATTTGAGTCTAAACACGACCAATTTTGGAGCAACTTAATTTTTGTTCAAATTTTTAAGATTGTCAAAAGCAATGTTGTATGACTACGCTACTCATAACAATGCGTCATATGAATTTTGTTTGCCAAAATTCATCATCTTTAATCGAGTTTTTATTTTGTACACGTGATTATATATGTTTTACCACACATTTGAGTCTAAACACGACCGATTTTGGAGCAACTTAATTTTTGTTCAAATTTTGAAGATTGTCAAAAGCAATGTTGTATGACTACGCTACTCATAACAATGGGTCATATGGATTTTTTTTGCAAAAATTTCATCATCTTCAATCGAGTTTTTATTTTGTACACGTGATTTTATATGTATTTCCACACATTTGAGTCTAAACACGACCAATTTTGGAGCAACTTAATTTTTGTTCAAATTTTTAAGATTGTCAAAAGCAATGTTGTATGACTACGCTACTCATAACAATGGGTCATATGGATTTTTTTTGCAAAAATTTCATCATCTTCAATCGAGTTTTTATTTTGTACACGTGATTATATATGTATTTCCACACATTTGAGTCTAAACACGACCAATTTTGGAGCAACTTAATTTTTGTTCAAATTTTTAGATGGACAAAAGCAATGTTGTATGACTCCGCTACTCATAACAATGGGTCATATGGATTTTTTTTGCAAAAATTTCATCATCTTTAATCGAGTTTTTATTTTGTACACGTGATTATATATGTATTTCCACACATTTGAGTCTAACCACGACCGATTTTGGAGCAACTTAATTTTTGTTCAAATTTTTAAGATGGACAAAAGCAATGTTGTATGAGTACGCTACTCATAACAATGGGTCATATGGATTTTTTTTTGCAAAAATTTCATCATCTTCAATCGAGTTTTTATTTTGTACACATGATTATATATGTATTTCCACACATTTGAGTCTAAACCCGACCGATTTTGGAGCATCTTAATTTTTGTTCAAATTTTGAAGATTGTCAAAAGCAATGTTGTATGAGTACGCTACTCATAACCATGCGTCATATGAATTTTTTTTGGAAAAATTTCATCATCTTTAATCGAGTTTTTATTTTGTACACGTGATTATATATGTATTTCCACACATTTGAGTCTAAACCCGACCGATTTTGGAGCAACTTAATTTTTGTTCAAATTTTGAAGATTGTCAAAAGCAATGTTGTATGAGTACGCTACTCATAACCATGCGTCATATGAATTTTTTTTGGAAAAATTTCATCATCTTTAGTCGAGTTTTTATTTTGTACACGTGATTATATATGTATTTCCACACATTTGAGTCTAAACCCGACCGATTTTGGAGCAACTTAATTTTTGTTCAAATTTTGAAGATTGTCAAAAGCAATGTTGTATGAGTACGCTACTCATAACAATGGGTCATATGGATTTTTTTTGCAAAAATTTCATCATCTTTAGTCGAGTTTTTATTTTGTACACGTGATTATATATGTATTTCCACACATTTGAGTCTAAACACGACCGATTTTGGAGCAACTTAATTTTTGTTCAAATTTTTAAGATTGTCAAAAGCAATGTTGTATGAGTACGCTACTCATAACCATGCGTCATATGAATTTTTTTTGGAAAAATTTCATCATCTTTAATCGACTTTTTATTTTGTACACGTGATTATATATGTATTTCCACACATTTGAGTCTAAACCCGACCGATTTTGGAGCAACTTAATTTTTGTTCAAATTTTTAAGATTGTCAAAAGCAATGTTGTATGAGTACGCTACTCATAACAATGGGTCATATGGATTTTTTTTGCAAAAATTCCATCATCTTTAATCGAGTTTTTATTTTGTACACGTGATTATATATGTATTTCCACACATTTGAGTTTAAGCCCGACCGATTTTGGAGCAACTTAATTTTTGTTCAAATTTTTAAGATTGTCAAAAGCAATGTTGTATGAGTACGCTACTCATAACCATGCGTCATATGAATTTTTTTTGGAAAAACTTCATCATCTTTAATCGAGTTTTTATTTTGTACACGTGATTATATATGTATTTCCACACATTTGAGTCTAAACACGACCAATTTTGGAGCAACTTAATTTTTGTTCAAATTTTTAAGATTGTCAAAAGCAATGTTGTATGACTACGGTACTCATAACAATGCGTCATATGAATTTTTTTTGCAAAAATTTCATCATCTTTAATCGAGTTTTTATTTTGTACACGTGATTATATATGTATTACCACACATTTGAGTCTAAACACGACCGATTTTGGAGCAACTTAATTTTTGTTCAAATTTTGAAGATTGTCAAAAGCAATGTTGTATGACTACGCTACTCATAACAATGGGTCATATGGATTTTTCTTGCAAAAATTTCATCATCATCAATCGAGTTTTTATTTTGTACACGTGATTTTATATGTATTTCCACACATTTGAGTCTAAACACGACCAATCTTGGAGCAACTTAATTTTTGTTCAAATTTTTAAAATTGTCAAAAGCAATGTTGTATGACTACGCTACTCATAACAATGGGTCATATGGATTTTTTTTGGAAAAATTTCATCATCTTCAATCGAGTTTTTATTTTGTACACCTGATTATATATGTATTTCCACACATTTGAGTCTAAACACGACCAATTTTGGAGCAACTTAATTTTTGTTCAAATTTTTAAGAGGGACAAAAGCAATGTTGTATGAATACGCTACTCATAACAATGGGTCATATGGATTTTTTTTGCAAAAATTGCATCATCTTTAATCGAGTTTTTATTTTGTACACGTGATTATATATGTATTTCCACACATTTGAGTCTAACCACGACCGAGTTTGGAGCAACTTAATTTTTGTTCAAATTTTTAAGATGGACAAAAGCAATGTTGTATGAGTACGCTACTCATAACAATGGGTCATATGGATTTTTTTTGCAAAAATTTCATCATCTTCAATCGAGATTTTATTTTGTACACGTGATTATATATGTATTTCCACACATTTGAGTCTAAACCCGACCGATTTTGGAGCAACTTCATTTTTGTTCAAATTTTGAAGATTGTCAAAAGCAATGTTGTATGAGTACGCTACTCATAACAATGCGTCATAGAATTTATTTTGGAAAAATTTCATCATCTTTAATCGAGTTTTTATTTTGTACACGTGATTATATATGTATTTCCACACATTTGAGTCTAAACCCGACCGATTTTGGAGCATCTTAATTTTTGTTTTAATTTTGAAGATTGTCAAAAGCAATGTTGTATGAGTACGCTACTCATAACAATGGGTCATATGAATTTTTTTTGCAATAATTGCATCATCTTTAATCGAGTTTTTATTTTGTACACGTGATTATATATGTATTTCCACACATTTGAGTCTAACCACGACCGATTTTGGAGCAACTTAATTTTTGTTTAAATTTTGAAGATTGTCAAAAGCAATGTTGTATGAGTACGCTACTCATAACAATGGGTCATATGGATTTTTTTTGCAAAAATTTCATCATCTTTAGTCGAGTTTTTATTTTGTACACGTGATTATATATGTATTTCCACACATTTGAGTCTAAACACGACCGATTTTGGAGCAATTTAATTTTTGTTCAAATTTTTGAGATGGACAAAAGCAATGTTGTATGAGTACGCTACTCATAACCATGCGTCATATGAATTTTTTTTGGAAAAATTTCATCATCTTTAGTCGAGTTTTTATTTTGTACACTTGATTATATATGTATTTCCACACATTTGAGTCTAAACCCGACCGATTTTGGAGCAACTTAATTTTTGTTCAAATTTTGAAGATTGTCAAAAGCAATGTTGTATGAGTACGCTACTCATAACAATGGGTCATATGGATTTTTTTTGCAAAAATTTCATCATCTTTAGTCGAGTTTTTATTTTGTACACGTGATTATATATGTATTTCCACACATTTGAGTCTAAGCACGACCGATTTTGGAGCAACTTAATTTTTGTTCAAATTTTTAAGATTGTCAAAAGCAATGTTGTATGAGTACGCTACTCATAACCATGCGTCATATGAATTTTTTTTGGAAAAATTTCATCATCTTTAATCGAGTTTTTATTTTGTACACGTGATTATATATGTATTTCCACACATTTGAGTCTAAACCCGACCGATTTTGGAGCAACTTAATTTTTGTTCAAATTTTTAAGATTGTCAAAAGCAATGTTGTATGAGTACGCTACTCATAACAATGGGTCATATGGATTTTTTTTGCAAAAATTTCATCATCTTTAATCGAGTTTTTATTTTGTACACGTGATTATATATGTATTTCCACACATTTGAGTCTAAACCCGACCGATTTTGGAGCAACTTAATTTTTGTTCAAATTTTTAAGATTGTCAAAAGCAATGTTGTATGAGTACGCTACTCATAACCATGCGTCATATGAATTTTTTTTGGAAAAACTTCATCATCTTTAATCGAGTTTTTATTTTGTACACGTGATTATATATGTATTACCACACATTTGAGTCTAAACACGACCGATTTTGGAGCAACTTAATTTTTGTTCAAATTTTGAAGATTGTCAAAAGCAATGTTGTATGACTACGCTACTCATAACAATGGGTCATATGGATTTTTTTTGCAAAAATTTCATCATCTTCAATCGAGTTTTTATTTTGTACACGTGATTATATATGTATTTCCACACATTTGAGTCTAAACACGACCAATTTTGGAGCAACTTAATTTTTGTTCAAATTTTTAAGATTGTCAAAAGCAATGTTGTATGACTACGCTACTCATAACAATGCGTCATATGAATTTTGTTTGCCAAAATTCATCATCTTTAATCGAGTTTTTATTTTGTACACGTGATTATATATGTTTTACCACACATTTGAGTCTAAACACGACCGATTTTGGAGCAACTTAATTTTTGTTCAAATTTTGAAGATTGTCAAAAGCAATGTTGTATGACTACGCTACTCATAACAATGGGTCATATGGATTTTTTTTGCAAAAATTTCATCATCTTCAATCGAGTTTTTATTTTGTACACGTGATTTTATATGTATTTCCACACATTTGAGTCTAAACACGACCAATTTTGGAGCAACTTAATTTTTGTTCAAATTTTTAAGATTGTCAAAAGCAATGTTGTATGACTACGCTACTCATAACAATGGGTCATATGGATTTTTTTTGCAAAAATTTCATCATCTTCAATCGAGTTTTTATTTTGTACACGTGATTATATATGCATTTCCACACATTTGAGTCTAAACACGACCAATTTTGGAGCAACTTAATTTTTGTTCAAATTTTTAAGATGGACAAAAGCAATGTTGTATGACTCCGCTACTCATAACAATGGGTCATATGGATTTTTTTTGCAAAAATTTCATCATCTTTAATCGAGTTTTTATTTTGTACACGTGATTATATATGTATTTCCACACATTTGAGTCTAACCACGACCGATTTTGGAGCAACTTAATTTTTGTTCAAATTTTTAAGATGGACAAAAGCAATGTTGTATGAGTACGCTACTCATAACAATGGGTCATATGGATTTTTTTTTGCAAAAATTTCATCATCTTCAATCGAGTTTTTATTTTGTACACATGATTATATATGTATTTCCACACATTTGAGTCTAAACCCGACCGATTTTGGAGCATCTTAATTTTTGTTCAAATTTTGAAGATTGTCAAAAGCAATGTTGTATGAGTACGCTACTCATAACCATGCGTCATATGAATTTTTTTTGGAAAAATTTCATCATCTTTAATCGAGTTTTTATTTTGTACACGTGATTATATATGTATTTCCACACATTTGAGTCTAAACCCGACCGATTTTGGAGCAACTTAATTTTTGTTCAAATTTTTAAGATTGTAAAAAGCAATGTTGTATGAGTACGCTACTCATAACAATGGGTCATATGGATTTTTTTTGCAAAAATTTCATCATCTTTAATCGAGTTTTTATTTTGTACACGTGATTATATATGTATTTCCACACATTTGAGTCTAAACCCGACCGATTTTGGAGCAACTTAATTTTTGTTCAAATTTTTAAGATTGTCAAAAGCAATGTTGTATGAGTACGCTACTCATAACCATGCGTCATATGAATTTTTTTTGGAAAAACTTCATCATCTTTAATCGAGTTTTTATTTTGTACACGTGATTATATATGTATTACCACACATTTGAGTCTAAACACGACCGATTTTGGAGCAACTTAATTTTTGTTCAAATTTTGAAGATTGTCAAAAGCAATGTTGTATGAGTACGCTACTCATAACAATGCGTCATAGAATTTATTTTGGAAAAATTTCATCATCTTTAATCGAGTTTTTATTTTGTACACGTGACTATATATGTATTTCCACACATTTGAGTCTAAACACGACCAATTTTGGAGCAACTTAATTTTTGTTCAAATTTTTAAGATTGTCAAAAGCAATGTTGTATGACTACGCTACTCATAACAATGGGTCATATGGATTTTTTTTGCAAAAATTTCATCATCTTCAATCGAGTTTTTATTTTGTACACGTGATTATATATGTATTTCCACACATTTGAGTCTAACCACGACCGATTTTGGAGCAACTTAATTTTTGTTCAAATTTTTAAGATGGACAAAAGCAATGTTGTATGAGTACGCTACTCATAACAATGGGTCATATGGATTTTTTTTGCAAAAATTTCATCATCTTCAATCGAGTTTTTATTTTGTACACGTGATTATATATGTATTTCCACACATTTGAGTCTAAACCCGACCGATTTTGGAGCAACTTCATTTTTGTTCAAATTTTGAAGATTGTCAAAAGCAATGTTGTATGAGTACGCTACTCATAACAATGCGTCATAGAATTTATTTTGGAAAAACTTCATCATCTTTAATCGAGTTTTTATTTTGTACAAGTGATTATATATGTATTTCCACACATTTGAGTCTAAACCCGACCGAATTTGGAGCAACTTAATTTTTGTTCAAATGTTTAAGATTGTCAAAAGCAATGTTGTATGAGTACGCTACTCATAACAATGGGTCATATGGATTTTTTTTGCAAAAATTTCATCATCTTTAATCGAGTTTTTATTTTGTACACGTGATTATATATGTATTTCCACACATTCGAGTCTAACCACGACCGATTTTGGAGCAACTTAATTTTTGTTCAAATTTTTAAGATGGACACAAGCAATGTTGTATGAGTACGCTACTCATAACAATGGGTCATATGGATTTTTTTTGCAAAAATTTCATCATCTTCAATCGAGTTTTTATTTTGTACACGTGATTTTATATGTATTTCCACACATTTGAGTCTAAACACGACCAATTTTGGAGCAACTTAATTTTTGTTCAAATTTTTAAGATGGACAAGAGCAATGTTGTATGACTACGCTACTCATAACAATGTGTCATATGGATTTTTTTTGCAAAAATTGCATCATCTTTAATCGAGTTTTTATTTTGTACACGTGATTATATATGTATTTCCACACATTCGAGTCTAACCACGACCGATTTTGGAGCAACTTAATTTTTGTTCAAATTTTTAAGATGGACACAAGCAATGTTGTATGAGTACGCTACTCATAACAATGGGTCATATGGATTTTTTTTGCAAAAATTTCATCATCTTCAATCGAGTTTTTATTTTGTACACGTGATTATATATGTATTTCCACACATTTGAGTCTAAACCCGACCGATTTTGGAGCAACTTCATTTTTGTTCAAATTTTGAAGATTGTCAAAAGCAATGTTGTATGAGTACGCTACTCATAACAATGCGTCATAGAATTTATTTTGGAAAAATTTCATCATCTTTAATCGAGTTTTTATTTTGTACACGTGATTATATATGTATTTCCACACATTTGAGTCTAAACCCGACCGATTTTGGAGCATCTTAATTTTTGTTCAAATTTTGAAGATTGTCAAAAGCAATGTTGTATGAGTACGCTACTCATAACAATGGGTCATATGGATTTTTTTTGCAAAAATTTCATCATCTTTATTCGAGTTTTTATTTTGTACACGTGATTATATATGTATTTCCACACATTTAAGTCTAAACACGACCGATTTTGGAGCAACTTAATTTTTGTTCAAATTTTTAAGATTGTCAAAAGCAATGTTGTATGAGTACGCTACTTATAACCATACGTCATACGAATTTTTTTTGGAAAAATTTCATCATCTTTAATCGAGTTTTTATTTTGTACACGTGATTATATATGTATTTCCACACATTTGAGTCTAAACCCGACCGATTTTGGAGCAACTTAATTTTTGTTCAAATTTTTAAGATTGTCAAAAGCAATGTTGTATGAGTACGCTACTCATAACAATGGGTCATATGGATTTTTTTTGCAAAAATTTCATCATCTTTAATCGAGTTTTTATTTTGTACACGTGATTATATATGTATTTCCACACATTTGAGTCTAAACACGACCGATTTTGGAGCAACTTAATTTTTTTTCAAATTTTTAAGATGGACAAAAGCAATGTTGTATGAGTACGCTACTCATAACAATGGGTCACATGGATTTTTTTGCAAAAATTTCATCATCTTTAATCGAGTTTTTATTTTGTACACGTGATTGTATATGTATTTCCACACATTTGAGTCTAAACTCGACCGATTTTGGAGCAACTTAATTTTTTTTCAAATTTTTAAGATGGACAAAAGCAATGTTGTATGAGTACGCTACTCATAACAATGGGTCATATGGATTTTGTTTGCAAAAATTTCATCATCTTTAGTCGAGTTTTTATTTTGTACACGTGATTATATATGTATTTCCACACATTTGAGTCTAAACACGACCGATTTTGGAGCAATTTAATTTTTGTTCAAATTTTTGAGATGGACAAAAGCAATGTTGTATGAGTACGCTACTCATAACCATGCGTCATATGAATTTTTTTTGGAAAAATTTCATCATCTTTAATCGAGTTTTTATTTTGTACCCGTGATTATATATGTATTTCCACACATTTGAGTCTAAACACGACCGATTTTGGAGCAACTTAATTTTTGTTCAAATTTTGAAGCTTGTCAAAAGCAATGTTGTATGACTACGCTACTCATAACAATGGGTCATATGGATTTTTTTTGCAAAAATTTCATCATCTTCAATCGAGTTTTTATTTTGTACACGTGATTATATATGTATTTCCACCCATTTGAGTCTAAACACGACCAATTTTGGAGCAACTTAATTTTTGTTCAAATTTTTAAGATTGTCAAAAGCAATGTTGTATGAGTACGCTACTCATAACAATGGGTCACATGGATTTTTTTGCAAAAATTTCATCATCTTTAATCGAGTTTTTATTTTGTACACGTGATTGTATATGTATTTCCACACATTTGAGTCTAAACACGACCGATTTTGGAGCAACTTAATTTTTTTTCAAATTTTTAAGATGGACAAAAGCAATGTTGTATGAGTACGCTACTCATAACAATGGGTCACATGGATTTTTTTGCAAAAATTTCATCATCTTTAATCGAGTTTTTATTTTGTACACGTGATTGTATATGTATTTCCACACATTTGAGTCTAAACACGACCGATTTTGGAGCAACTTAATTTTTTTTCAAATTTTTAAGATGGACAAAAGCAATGTTGTATGAGTACGCTACTCATAACAATGGGTCATATGGATTTTTTTTGCAAAAATTTCATCATCTTTAGTCGAGTTTTTATTTTGTACACGTGATTATATATGTATTTCCACACATTTGAGTCTAAACACGACCGATTTTGGAGCAATTTAATTTTTGTTCAAATTTTTGAGATGGACAAAAGCAATGTTGTATGAGTACGCTACTCATAACCATGCGTCATATGAATTTTTTTTGGAAAAATTTCATCATATTTAGTCGAGTTTTTATTTTGTACACGTGATTATATATGTATGTATTTCCACACATTTGAGTCTAAACACGACCGATTTTGGAGCAACTTAATTTTTGTTCAAATTTTGAAGATTGTCAAGAGCAATGTTGTATGAGTACGCTACTCATAACAATGGGTCATATGGATTTTTTTTGCAAAAATTGCATCATCTTTAATCGAGTTTTTATTTTGTACACGTGATTATATATGCATTTCCACACATTTGAGTCTAAACACGACCGATTTTGGAGCAACTTAATTTTTGTTCAAATTTTTAAGATGGACAAAAGCAATGTTGTATGAGTACGCTACTCATAACAATGGGTCATATGGATTTTTTTTTGCAAAAATTTCATCATCTTTAATCGAGTTTTTATTTTGTACCCGTGATTATATATGTATTTCCACACATTTGAGTCTAAACACGACCGATTTTGGAGCAACTTAATTTTTGTTCAAATTTTGAAGCTTGTCAAAAGCAATGTTGTATGACTAGGCTACTCATAACAATGGGTCATATGGATTTTTTTTGAAAAAATTTCATCATCTTCAATCGAGTTTTTATTTTGTACACGTGATTATATATGTATTTCCACACATTTGAGTCTAAAGACGACCAATTTTGGAGCAACTTAATTTTTGTTCAAATTTTTAAGATTGTCAAAAGCAATGTTGTATGACTACGCTACTCATAACAATGCGTCATATGGATTTTTTTTGCAAAACTTTCATCATCTTTAATCGAGTTTTTATTTTGTACACGTGATTATATATGTATTACCACACATTTGAGTCTAAACACGACCGATTTTGGAGCAACTTAATTTTTGTTCAAATTTTGAAGATTGTCAAAAGCAATGTTGTATGACTACGCTACTCATAACAATGGGTCATATGGATTTTTTTTGCAAAAATTTCATCATCTTCAATCGAGTTTTTATTTTGTACACGTGATTATATATGTATTTCCACACATTTGAGTCTAAACACGACCAATTTTGGAGCAACTTAATTTTTGTTCAAATTTTTAAGATTGTCAAAAGCAATGTTGTATGAGTACGCTATCATAACCATGCGTCATATGAATTTTTTTTGGAAAAATTTCATCATCTTTAGTCGAGTTTTTATTTTGTACACGTGATTATATATGTATTTCCACACATTTGAGTCTAAACCCGACCGATTTTGGAGCAACTCAATTTTTTTTTCAAATTTTGAAGATTGTCAAAAGCAATGTTGTATGAGTACGCTACTCATAACAATGGGTCATATGGATTTTTTTTGCGAAAATTTCATCATCTTCAATCGAGTTTTTATTCTTTACACGTGATTATATACGTATTTCCACACATTTGAGTCTAAACACGGCCGATTTTGGAGCAACTTAATTTTTGTTCAAATTTTTAAGATTGTCAAAAGCAATGTTGTATGACTACGCTACTCATAACAATGGGTCATATGGATTTTTTTTGCAAAAATTTCATTATCTTCAATCGAGTTTTTATTTTGTACACGTGATTATATATGTATTTCCACACATTTGAGTCTAAACACGACCGATTTTGGAGCAACTTAATTTTTGTTCAAATTTTTAAGATTGTCAAAAGCAATGTTGTATGAGTACGCTACCCATAACAATGGGTCATATGGATTTTTTTTGCAAAAATTGCATCATCTTTAATCGAGTTTTTATTTTGTACACGTGATTATATATGTATTTCCACACATTTGAGTCTAAACACGACCGATTTTGGAGCCACTTAATTTTTGTTCAAATTTTTAAGATTGTCAAAAGCAATGTTGTATGAGTACGCTACTCATAACCATGCGTCATATGGATTTTTTTTTGCAAAAATTGCATTATCTTTAATCGAGTTTTTATTTTGTACACGTGATTATATATGTATTTCCACACATTTGAGTCTACACCCGACCGATTTTGGGGCACCTTAATTTTTGTTCAAATTTTTAAGATTGTCAAAAGCAATGTTGTATGAGTACGCTACCCATAACAATGGGTCATATGGATTTTTTTTGCAAAAATTGCATCATCTTTAATCGAGTTTTTATTTTGTACACGTGATTATATATGTATTTCCACACATTTGAGTCTAAACACGACCGATTTTGGAGCCACTTAATTTTTGTTCAAATTTTTAAGATTGTCAAAAGCAATGTTGTATGAGTACGCTACTCATAACCATGCGTCATATGGATTTTTTTTTGCAAAAATTGCATTATCTTTAATCGAGTTTTTATTTTGTACACGTGATTATATATGTATTTCCACACATTTGAGTGTAAACACGACCGATTTTGGAGCAACTTAATTTTTGTTCAAATTTTTAAGATTGTCAAAAGCAATGTTGTATGAGTACGCTACCCATAACAATGCGTCATATGGATTTTTTTTTGCAAAAATTGCATTATCTTTAATCGAGTTTTTATTTTGTACACGTGATTATATATGTATTTCCACACATTTGAGTCTACACCCGACCGATTTTGGGGCACCTTAATTTTTATTAAAATTTTGAAGATTGTCAATAGCAATGTTGTATGAGTACGCTACTCATAACAATGGGTCATATGAATTTTTTTGCAAAAATTTCATCACCTTCAATCCAGTTTTTATTTTGTACACGTGATTATATACATATGTATTTCCACACATTTGAGTCTAAACACGACCGATTTTGGAGCACCTTAATTTTTGTTCAAATTTTTTAGATTGTCAAAAGCAATGTTGTATGAGTACGCTACTCATAACAATGGGTCATATGGATTTTTTTTGCAAAAGCTTCATAATCTTCAATCGAGTTTTTATTTGGTACACGTGATTATATATGTATTTCCACACATTTAAGTCTAAACTCGACCGATTTTGGAGCAACTTAATTTTTGTTCAAATTTTGAAGATTGTCAAAAGCAATGTTGTATGACTACGCTACTCATAACAATGGGTCATATGGATTTTTTTTGCAAAAATTTCATTATCTTCAATCGAGTTTTTATTTTGTACACGTGATTATATATGTATTTCCACACATTTGAGTCTAAACACGACCGATTTTGGAGCAACTTAATTTTTGTTCAAATTTTTAAGATTGTCAAAAGCAATGTTGTATGAGTACGCTACCCATAACAATGGGTCATATGGATTTTTTTTGCAAAAATTGCATCATCTTTAATCGAGTTTTTATTTTGTACACGTGATTATATATGTATTTCCACACATTTGAGTCTAAACACGACCGATTTTGGAGCAAATTAATTTTTGTTCAAATTTTTAAGATTGTCAAAAGCAATGTTGTATGAGTACGCTACTCATAACCATGCGTCATATGGATTTTTTTTTGCAAAAATTGCATTATCTTTAATCGAGTTTTTATTTTGTACACGTGATTATATATGTATTTCCACACATTTGAGTCTACACCCGACCGATTTTGGGGCACCTTAATTTTTATTAAAATTTTGAAGATTGTCAATAGCAATGTTGTATGAGTACGCTACTCATAACAATGGGTCATATGAATTTTTTTGCAAAAATTTCATCACCTTCAATCCAGTTTTTATTTTGTACACGTGATTATATACATATGTATTTCCACACATTTGAGTCTAAACACGACCGATTTTGGAGCACCTTAATTTTTGTTCAAATTTTTTAGATTGTCAAAAGCAATGTTGTATGAGTACGCTACTCATAACCATGCGTCATATGAATTTTCTTTGGAAAAATTTCATCATCTTTAATCGAGTTTTTATTTTGTACAGGTGATTATATATGTATTTCCACACATTTGAGTTTAAACGGGACCGATTTTGGAGCAACTTAATTTTTGTTCAAATTTTTAAGATTGTCAAAAGCAATGTTGTATGAGTATGTGGATTTTTTTTGCAAAAATTTCATTATCTTTAATCGAGTTTTTATTTTGTACACGTGATTATATATGTATTTCCACACATTTGAGTCTAAACACGACCGATCTTGGAGCCACTTAATTTTTGTTCAAATTTTTAAGATGGACAAAAGCAATGTTGTATGAGTACGCTACACATAACAATGCGTCATATGGATTTTTTTTGCAAAAATTTCATCATCTTTAATAGAGATTTTATTTTGTACACGTGGTTGTATACGTATTTCCACACATTTGAGTCTAAACCCGACCGATTTTGGAGCAACTTAATTTTTGTTCAAATTTTGAAGATTGTCAATAGCAATGTTGTATGAGTACGCTACTCATAACAATGGGTCATATGGATTTTTTTTGCAAAAATTTCATCACCTTAAATCGAGTTTTTATTTTGTACACGTGATTATATATGTATTTCCACACATTTGAGTCTAAACACGACCGATTTTGGAGCACCTCAATTTTTGTTCAAATTTTTTAGATTGTCAAAAGCAATGTTGTATGAGTACGCTACTCATAACAATGGATCATATGGATTTTTTTAGCAAACATTTCATCATCTTTAATCGAGTTTTTATTTTGTACAAGTGATTATATATGTATTTCCACACATTTGAGTCTAAACCCGACCGATTTTGGAGCAACTTAATTTTTGTTCAAATTTTTAAGATTGTCAAAAGCAATGTTGTATGAGTACGCTACTCACAACAATGCGTCATATGGATTTTTTTTGCAAAAATTGCATTATCTTTAATCGAGTTTTTATTTTGTACACGTGATTATATATGTATTTCCACACATTTGAGTCTAAACCCGACCGATTTTGGAGCAACTTAATTTTTGTTCAAATTTTGAAGATTCTCAATAGCAATGTTGTATGAGTACGCTACTCATAACAATGGGTCATATGGATTTTTTTAGTTTTTATTTTGTACACGTGATTATATATGTATTTCCACACATTTGAGTCTAAACACGACCGATTTTGGAGCAACTTAATTTTTGTTCAAATTTTGAAGATTGTCAATAGCAATGTTGTATGAGTACGCTACTCATAACAATGGGTCATATGAATTTTTTTGCAAAAATTTCATCACCTTCAATCCAGTTTTTATTTTGTACACGTGATTATATATGTATTTCCACACATTTGAGTCTAAACACGACCGATTTTGGAGCACCTTAATTTTTGTTCAAATTTTTTAGATTGTCAAAAGCAATGTTGTATGAGAACGCTACTCATAACCATGCGTCATATGAATTTTCTTTGGAAAAATTTCATCATCTTTAATCGAGTTTTTATTTTGTACACGTGATTATATATGTATTTCCACACATTTGAGTTTAAACAGGACCGATTTTGGAGCAACTTAATTTTTGTTCAAATTTTTAAGATTGTCAAAAGCAATGTTGTATGAGTATGTGGATTTTTTTTGCAAAAATTGCATCATCTTTAATCGAGTTTTTATTTTGTACACGTGATTATATATGTAGTTCCACACATTTGAGTCTAAACACGACCGATTTTGGAGCCACTTAATTTTTGTTCAAATTTTTAAGATGGACAAAAGCAATGTTGTATGAGTACGCTACTCATAACAATGCGTCATATTGATTTTTTTTGCAAAAATTTCATTAACTTTAATCGATTTTTTATTTTGTACACGTGATTATATATGTATTTCCAAACATTTGAGTCTAAACCCGACCGATTTTGGAGCAACTTAATTTTTATTCAAATTTTGAAGATTGTCAATAGCAATGTTGTATGAGTACGCTACTCATAACAATGGGTCATATGAATTTTTTTGCAAAAATTTCATCACCTTCAATCCAGTTTTTATTTTGTACACGTGATTATATATGTATTTCCACACATTTGAGTCTAAACACGACCGATTTTGGAGCACCTTAATTTTTGTTCAAATTTTTTAGATTGTCAAAAGCAATGTTGTATGAGTACGCTACTCATAACAATGGATCATATGGATTTTTTTAGCAAAAATTACATCATCTTTAATCGAGTTTTTATTTTTTACAAGTGATTATATATGTATTTCCACACATTTGAGTCTAAACACGACCGATTTTGGAGCAACTTAATTTTTGTTCAAATTTTTAAGATTGTCAAAAGCAATGTTGTACGAGTACGCTACTCATACCAATGCGTCATATGGATTTTTTTTGCAAAAATTTCATTATCTTTAATCGAGTTTTTATTTTGTACACGTGATTATATATGTATTTCCACAGATTTGAGTCTAAACACGACCGATCTTGGAGCCACTTAATTTTTGTTCAAATTTTTACGATGGACAAAAGCAATGTTGTATGAGTACGCTACTCATAACAATGCGTCATATGGATTTTTTTTGCAAAAATGTCATCATCTTTAATAGAGTTTTTATTTTGTACACGTGGTTATATACGTATTTCCACACATTTGAGTCTAAACCCGACCGATTTTGGAGCAACTTAATTTTTGTTCAAATTTTGAAGATTGTCAATAGCAATGTTGTATGAGTACGCTACTCATAACAATGGGTCATATGGATTTTTTTTGCAAAAATTTCATCACCTTAAATCGAGTTTTTATTTTGTACACGTGATTATATATGTATTTCCACACATTTGAGTCTAAACACGACCGATTTTGGAGCACCTTAATTTTTGTTCAAATTTTTTAGATTGTCAAAAGCAATGTTGTATGAGTACGCTACTCATAACAATGGATCATATGGATTTTTTTAGCAAAAATTTCATCATCTTTAATTGAGTTTTTATTTTGTACAAGTGATTATATATGTATTTCCACACATTTGAGTCTAAACCCGACCGATTTTGGAGCAACTTAATTTTTGTTCAAATTTTTAAGATTGTCAAAAGCAATGTTGTATGAGTACGCTACTCATAACAATGGATCATATGGATTTTTTAAGCAATAATTTCATAATTTTTAATCAAGTTTTTATTTTGTACACGTGATTATATATGTATTTCCACACATTTGAGTCTAAACACGACCGATTTTGGAGCAACTTAATTTTTGTTCAAATTTTGCAGATTGTCAAAAGCAATGTTGTATGAGTACGCTACTCATAACAGTGGGTCATATGAATTTTTTTTGGAAAAATTTCATCATCCTTAATCGTGTTTTTATTTTGTACACGTGATTATATATGTATTTCCACACATTTGAGTCTAAACCCGACCGATTTTGGAGCAACTTAATTTTTGTTCAAATTTTTAAGATTGTCAAAAGCAATGTTGTATGAGTACGCTACTCATAACAATGGATCATATGGATTTTTTAAGCAATAATTTCATCATTTTTAATCAAGTTTTTATTTTGTACAAGTAATTATATATGTATTTCTACACATTTGAGTCTAAACCCGACCGATTTTGGAGCAACTTAATTTTTGTTCAAATTTTTAAGATTGTCAAAAGCAATGTTGTATGAGTACGCTACTCATAACAATGGGTCATATGGATTTTTTTAGCAAAAATTTCATCACCTTTAATCGAGTTTTTATTTTGTACAAGTGATTATATATGTATTTCTAGACATTTGAGTCTAAACCCGACCGATTTTGGAGCAACTTAATTTTTTTTCAAATTTTTAAGATTGTCAAAAGCAATGTTGTATGAGTACGCTACTCATAACAATGGGTCATATGGATTTTTTTTGCAAAAATTTCATCATCTTCAATCGAGTTTTTATTTTGTACACGTGATTATATATGTATTTCCACACATTTGAGTCTATACCCGACCGATTTTGGAGCAACTTAATTTTTGTTCAAATTTTGAAGATTGTCAAAAGCAATGTTGTATAAGTACGCTACTCATAACAATGGGTCATATGGATTTTTTTTGTAAAAATTTCATCATCTTCAATCGAGTTTTTATTTTGTACACGTGATTATATATGTATTTCCACACATTTGAGCCAAAACCCGACCGATTTTGGAGCAACTTAATTTTTGTTCAAATTTTGAAGATTGTCAAAAGCAATGTTGTATGAGTACGCTACTAATAACAATGGGTCATATGGATTTTTTTTGCAAAAATTTCATCATCTTTAATCGAGTTTTTATTTTGTACACGTGATTATATATGTATTTCCACACATTTGAGTCTACACCCGACCGATTTTGGAGCAACTTAACTTTTGTTCAAATTTTTAAGATTGTCAAAAGCAATGTTGTTTGAGTACGCTACTCATAACAATGGGTCATATGGATTTTTTTTGCAAAAATTTCATCATCTCCAATCGAGTTTTTATTTTTTACATGTGACTATATATGTATTTCCACACATTTGAGTCTAAACCCGACCAAATTTGGAGCAACTTAATTTTTGTTCAAATATCTAAGATTGTCAAAAGCAATGTTGTATGAGTACGCTACTCATAACAATGGGTCATATGAATTTTTTTTTGAAAATTTCATCATCCTTAATCGTGTTTTTATTTTGTACACGTGATTATATATGTATTTGCACACATTTGAGTCTAAACCCGACCGAATTTGGAGAAAATTAATTTTTGTTCAAATTTTTAAGATTGTCAAAAGCAATGTTGTATGAATACGCTACTCATAACAATGGGTCATATGAATTTTTTTTTGAAAATTTCTTCATCCTTAATCGTGTTTTTATTTTGTACACGTGATTATATATGTATTTGCACACATTTGAGTCTAAACCCGACCGAATTTGGGGAAACTTAATTTTTGATCAAATTTTTTAGGTTGTCAAAAGCAATGTTGTATGAGTACGCTACTCATAACAATGGATCATATGGATTTTTTTAGCAAAAATTTCATCATCTTTAATCGAGTTTTTATTTTGTACAAGTGATTATATATGTATTTCCACACATTTGAGTCTAAACCCGACCGATTTTGGAGCAACTTAATTTTTGTTCAAATTTTTAAGATTGTCAAAAGCAATGTTGTATGAGTACGCTACTCATAACAATGGATCATATGGATTTTTTTAGCAATAATTTCATCATCTTTAATCAAGTTTTTATTTTGTACAAGTGATTATATATGTATTTCTACACATTTGAGTCTAAACCCGACCGATTTTGGAGCAACTTAATTTTTGTTCAAATTTTTAAGATTGTCAAAAGCAATGTTGTATGAGTACGCTACTCATAACAATGGGTCATATGGATTTTTTAGCAAAAATTTCATCACCTTTAATCGAGTTTTTATTTTGTACAAGTGATTATATATGTATTTCTACACATTTGAGTCTAAACCCGACCGATTTTGGAGCAACTTAATTTTTTTTCAAATTTTTAAGATTGTCAAAAGCAATGTTGTATGCGTACGCTACTAATAACAATGGGTCATATGGATTTTTTTTGCAAAAATTTCATCATCTTTAATCGAGTTTTTATTTTGTACACGTGATTATATATGTATTTCCACACATTTGAGTCTACACCCGACCGATTTTGGAGCAACTTAACTTTTGTTCAAATTTTTAAGATTGTCAAAAGCAATGTTGTATGAGTACGCTACTAATAACAATGGGTCATATGGATTTTTTTTGCAAAAATTTCATCATCTTTAATCGAGTTTTTATTTTGTACTCGTGATTATATATGTATTTCCACACATTTGAGTCTACACCCGACCGATTTTGGAGCAACTTAATTTTTGTTCAAATTTTTAAGATTGTCAAAAGCAATGTTGTATAAGTACGCTACTCATAACAATGGGTCATATGGATTTTTTTTGCAAAAATTTCATCATCTTTAATCGAGTTTTTATTTTGTACACGTGATTATATATGTATTTCCACACATTTGAGTCTACACCCGACCGATTTTGGAGCAACTTAACTTTTGTTCAAATTTTTAAGATTGTCAAAAGCAATGTTGTTTGAGTACTCTACTCATAACAATGGGTCATAAGGATTTTTTTTGCAAAAATTTCATCATCTCCAATCGAGTTTTTATTTTTTACATGTGATTATATATGTAATTCCACACATTTGAGTCTAAACCCGACCAAATTTGGAGCAACTTAATTTTTGTTCAAATATCTAAGATTGTCAAAAGCAATGTTGTATGAGTACGCTACTCATAACAATGGGTCATATGCATTTTTTTTGGAAAATTTCATCATCCTTAATCGTGTTTTTATTTTGTACACGTGATTATATATGTATTTGCACACATTTGAGTCTAAACCCGACCGAATTTGGAGAAACTTAATTTTTGTTCAAATTTTTAAGATTGTCAAAAGCAATGTTGTATGAATACGCTACTCATAACAATGGGTCATATGGATTTTTTTTGCAAAAATTTCATCATCTTTAATCGAGTTTTTATTTTGTACACGTGATTATATATGTATTTCCACACATTTGAGTCTACACCCGACCGATTTTGGAGCAACTTAATTTTTGTTCAAATTTTTAAGATTGTCAAAAGCAATGTTGTATAAGTACGCTACTCATAACAATGGGTCATATGGATTTTTTTTGTAAAAATTTCATCATCTTCAATCGAGTTTTTATTTTGTACACGTGATTATATATGTATTTGCACACATTTGAGTCTAAACCCGACCGAATTTGGAGAAACTTAATTTTTGTTCAAATTTTTAAGATTGTCAAAAGCAATGTTGTATGAGTACGCTACTCATAACAATGGGTCATATGAATTTTTTTTGGAAAATTTCATCATCCTTAATCGTGTTTTTATTTTGTACACGTGATTATATATGTATTTGCACACATTTGAGTCTAAACCCGACCGAATTTGGGGAAACTTAATTTTTGATCAAATTTTTTAGATTGTCAAAAGCAATGTTGTATGAGTACGCTACTCATAACAATGGATCATATGGATTTTTTTAGCAAAAATTTCATCATCTTTAATCGAGTTTTTATTTTGTACAAGTGATTATATATGTATTTCCACACATTTGAGTCTAAACCCGACCGATTTTGGAGCAACTTAATTTTTGTTCAAATTTTTAAGATTGTCAAAAGCAATGTTGTATGAGTACGCTACTCATAACAATGCGTCATATGGATTTTTTTTTGCAAAAATTGCATTATCTTTAATCGAGTTTTTATTTTGTACACGTGATTATATATGTATTTCCACACATTTGAGTCTAAACCCGACCGATTTTGGAGCAACTTAATTTTTGTTCAAATTTTGAAGATTCTCAATAGCAATGTTGTATGAGTACGCTACTCATAACAATGGGTCATATGGATTTTTTTAGCAAAAATTTCATCATCTTCAATCGAGTTTTTATTTTGTACACGTGATCATATATGTATTTCCACACATTTGAGTCTAAACCCGACCGATTTTGGAGCACCTTAATTTTTGTTCAAATTTTTTAGATTGTCAAAAGCAATGTTGTATGAGTACGCTACTCATAACAATGGATCATATGGATTTTTTTAGCAAAAATTTCATTATCTTTAATCGAGTTTTTATTTTGTACAAGTGATTATATATGTATTTCCACACATTTAAGTCTAAACCCGACCGATTTTGGAGCAACTTAATTTTTGTTCAAATTTTTAAGATTGTCAAAAGCAATGTTGTATGAGTACGCTACTCATAACCATGCGTCATATGGATTTTTTTTGCAAAAATTGCATTATTTTTAATCGAGTTTTTATTTTGTACACGTGATTATATATGTATTTCCACACATTTGAGTCTAAACCCGACCGATTTTGGAGCCACTTAATTTTTGTTCAAATTTTGAAGATTCTCAATAGCAATGTTGTATGAGTACGCTACTCATAACAATGGGTCATATGGATTTCTTTAGCAAAAATTTCATCATCTTCAATCGAGTTTTTATTTTGTACACGTGATTATATATGTATTTCCACACATTTGAGTCTAAACACGACCGATTTTGGAGCAACTTAATTTTTGTTCAAATTTTGCAGATTGTCAAAAGCAATGTTGTATGAGTACGCTACTCATAACAATGGGTCATATAAATTTTTTTGGAAAAATTTCATCATCCTTAATCGTGTTTTTATTTTGTACACGTGATTATATATGTATTTCCACACGTTTGAGTCTAAACCCGACCGATTTTGGAGCAACTTAATTTTTGTTCAAATTTTTAAGATTGTCAAAAGCAATGTTGTATGAGTACGCTACTCATAACAATGGGTCATATGGATTTTTTTAGCAAAAATTTCATCATCTTCAATCGAGTTTTTATTTTGTACACGTGATTATATATGTATTTGCACACATTTGAGTCTAAACCCGACCGAATTTGGAGAAACTTAATTTTTGTTCAAATTTTTAAGATTGTCAAAAGCAATGTTGTATGAGTACGCTACTCATAACAATGGGTCATATGGATTTTTTTTGCAAAAATTTCATCATCTCCAATCGAGTTTTTATTTTGTACATGTGATTATATATGTATTTCCACACATTTGAGTCTAAACCCGACCGAATTTGGAGCAACTTAATTTTTGTTAAAATTTTTAAGATTGTCAAAAGCAATGTTGTATGAGTACGCTACTCATAACAATGGGTCATATTGATTTTTTTTGCAAAAATTTCATCATTCTCAATCGAGTTTTTATTTTGTACACGTGATTATATATGTATTTGCACACATTTGAGTCTACACCCGACCGATTTTGGAGCAACTTAATTTTTGTTCAAATTTTTAAGATTGTCAAAAGCAATGTTGTATGAGTACGCTACTAATAACAATGGGTCATATGGATTTTTTTTGCAAAAATTTCATCATCTTTAATCGAGTTTTTATTTTGTACACGTGATTATATATGTATTTCCACACATTTGAGTCTAAACCCGACCGATTTTGGAGCAACTTAACTTTTGTTCAAATTTTTAAGATTGTTAAAAGCAATGTTGTTTGAGTACGCTACTCATAACAATGGGTCATATGGATTTTTTTTGCAAAAATTTCATTATCTCCAATCGAGTTTTTATTTTTTACATGTGATTATATATGTATTTCCAGACATTTGAGTCTAAACCCGACCGAATTTGGAGCAACTTAATTTTGTTCAAATTTTTAAGATTGTCAAAAGCAATGTTGTATGAGTACGCTACTCATAACAATGGGTCATATGGATTTTTTTTGTAAAAATTTCATCATCTCCAATCGAGTTTTTATTTTGTACATGTGATTATATATGTATTTCCACACATTTGAGTCTAAACCCGACCAAAATTGGAGCAACTTAATTTTTGTTCAAATATCTAAGATTGTCAAAAGCAATGTTGTATGAGTACGCTACTCATAACAATGGGTCATATGAATTTTTTTTGGAAAATTTCATCATCCTTAATCGTGTTTTTATTTTGTACACGTGATTATATATGTATTTGCACACATTTGAGTATAAACCCGACCGAATTTGGAGAAACTTAATATTTTATCAAATTTTTTAGGTTGTCAAAAGCAATGTTGTATGAGTACGCTACTCATAACAATGGATCATATGGATTTTTTTTTGAAAATTTCTTCATCCTTAATCGTGTTTTTATTTTGTACACGTGATTATATATGTATTTGCACACATTTGAGTCTAAACCCGACCGATTTTGGAGCAACTTAACTTTTGTTCAAATTTTTAAGATTGTTAAAAGCAATGTTGTTTGAGTACGCTACTCATAACAATGGGTCATATGGATTTTTTTTGCAAAAATTTCATTATCTCCAATCGAGTTTTTATTTTTTACATGTGATTATATATGTATTTCCAGACATTTGAGTCTAAACCCGACCGAATTTGGAGCAACTTAATTTTGTTCAAATTTTTAAGATTGTCAAAAGCAATGTTGTATGAGTACGCTACTCATAACAATGCGTCATATGGATTTTTTTTGCAAAAATTGCATTATCTTTAATCGAGTTTTTATTTTGTACACGTGATTATATATGTATTTCCACACATTTGAGTCTAAACCCGACCGATTTTGGAGCAAATTAATTTTTGTTCAAATTTTGAAGATTCTCAATAGCAATGTTGTATGAGTACGCTACTCATAACAATGGGTCATATGGATTTTTTTAGCAAAAATTTCATCATCTTCAATCGAGTTTTTATTTTGTACACGTGATCATATATGTATTTCCACACATTTGAGTCTAAACCCGACCGATTTTGGAGCACCTTAATTATTGTTCAAATTTTTTAGATTGTCAAAAGCAATGTTGTATGAGTACGCTACTCATAACAATGGATCATATGGATTTTTTTAGCAAAAATTTCATTATCTTTAATCGAGTTTTTATTTTGTACAAGTGATTATATATGTATTTCCACACATTTAAGTCTAAACCCGACCGATTTTGGAGCAACTTAATTTTTGTTCAAATTTTTAAGATTGTCAAAAGCAATGTTGTATGAGTACGCTACTCATAACAATGCGTCATATGGATTTTTTTTGCAAAAATTGCATTATTTTTAATCGAGTTTTTATTTTGTACACGTGATTATATATGTATTTCCACACATTTGAGTCTAAACCCGACCGATTTTGGAGCAACTTAATTTTTGTTCAAATTTTGAAGATTCTCAATAGCAATGTTGTATGAGTACGCTACTCATAACAATGGGTCATATGGATTTCTTTAGCAAAAATTTCATCATCTTCAATCGAGTTTTTATTTTGTACACGTGATTATATATGTATTTCCACACATTTGAGTCTAAACACGACCGATTTTGGAGCAACTTAATTTTTGTTCAAATTTTGCAGATTGTCAAAAGCAATGTTGTATGAGTACGCTACTCATAACAATGGGTCATATGAATTTTTTTGGAAAAATTTCATCATCCTTAATCGTGTTTTTATTTTGTACACGTGATTATATATGTATTTCCACACGTTTGAGTCTAAACCCGACCGATTTTGGAGCAACTTAATTTTTGTTCAAATTTTTAAGATTGTCAAAAGCAATGTTGTATGAGTACGCTACTCATAACAATGGGTCATATGGATTTTTTTTGCAAAAATTTGCACTTCTTTAATCGAGTTTTTATTTTGTACACGTGATTATATATGTATTTCCACACATTTGAGTCTCAACACGACCGATTTTGGAGCCACTTAATTTTTGTTCAAATTTTTAAGATGGACAAAAGCAATGTTGTATGAGTACGCTACTCATAACAATGCGTCATATGGATTTTTTTGCAAAAATTTCATCATCTTTAATCGAGTTTTTATTTTGTACACGTGATTATATATGTATTTCCACACATTTGAGTCTGAACCCGACCGATTTTGGAGCAACTTAATTTTTGTTCAAATTTTTAAGATTGTCAAAAGCAATGTTGTATGAGTACACTACTCATAACCATACGTCATACTGATTTTTTTTGCAAAAATTTCATCATCTTCAATCGAGTTTTTATTTTGTACATGTGATTATATATGTATTTCCACACATTTGAGTCTAAACCCGACCGATTTTGGAGCAACTTAATTTTTGTTCAAATTTTTAAGATTGTCAAAAGCAAGGTTGTATGAGTACACTACTCATAACCATGCGTCATACTGATTTTTTTTGCAAAAATTTCATCATCTTCAATCGAGTTTTTATTTTGTACACGTGATTATATATGTATTTCCACACATTTGAGTCTACACCCGACCGATTTTGGAGCAACCTAATTTTTGTTCAAATTTTGAAGATTGTCAAAAGCAATGTTGTATAAGTACGCTACTCATAACAATGGGTCATATGGATTTTTTTTGTAAAAATTTCATCATCTTCAATCGAGTTTTTATTTTGTACACGTGATTATATATGTATTTCCACACATTTGAGTCTAAACCCGACCGAATTTGGAGAAACTTAATTTTTGTTCAAATTTTTAAGATTGTCAAAAGCAATGTTGTATGAGTACGCTACTCATAACAATGGGTCATATGGATTTTTTTTGCAAAAATTTCATCATCTCCAATCGAGTTTTTATTTTGTACATGTGATTATATATGTATTTCCACACATTTGAGTCTAAACCCGACCGAATTTGGAGCAACTTAATTTTTGTTAAAATTTTTAAGATTGTCAAAAGCAATGTTGTATGAGTACGCTACTCATAACAATGGGTCATATGAATTTTTTTTGGAAAATTTCATCATCTCCAATCGTGTTTTTATTTTGTACACGTGATTATATATGTATTTGCACACATTTGTGTCTAAACCCGACCGAATTTGGATAAACTTAATTTTTGTTCAAATTTTTAAGATTGTCAAAAGCAATGTTGTATGAGTACGCTACTCATAACAATGGGTCATATGGATTTTTTTTGCAAAAATTTCATCATCTTCAATCGAGTTTTTATTTTGTACACGTGATTATATATGTATTTCCACACATTTGAGTCTAAACCCGACCGATTTAGGAGCAACTTAATTTTTGTTCAAATTTTTAAGATTGTCAAAAGCAATGTTGTATGAGTACGCTACTCATAACAATGGGTCATATTGATTTTTTTTGCAAAAATTTCATCATCTTCAATCGAGTTTTTATTTTGTACACGTGATTATATATGTATTTGCACACATTTGAGTCTACACCCGACCGATTTTGGAGCAACTTAATTTTTGTTCAAATTTTTAAGATTGTCAAAAGCAATGTTGTATGAGTACGCTACTAATAACAATGGGTCATATGGATTTTTTTTGCAAAAATTTCATCATCTTTAATCGAGTTTTTATTTTGTACACGTGATTATATATGTATTTCCACACATTTGAGTCTAAACCCGACCGATTTTGGAGCAACTTAACTTTTGTTCAAATTTTTAAGATTGTTAAAAGCAATGTTGTTTGAGTACGCTACTCATAACAATGGGTCATATGGATTTTTTTTGCAAAAATTTCATTATCTCCAATCGAGTTTTTATTTTTTACATGTGATTATATATGTATTTCCAGACATTTGATTCTAAACCCGACCGAATTTGGAGCAACTTAATTTTGTTCAAATTTTTAAGATTGTCAAAAGCAATGTTGTATGAGTACGCTACTCATAACAATGGGTCATATGGATTTTTTTTGTAAAAATTTCATCATCTCCAATCGAGTTTTTATTTTGTACATGTGATTATATATGTATTTCCACACATTTGAGTCTAAACCCGACCAAAATTGGAGCAACTTAATTTTTGTTCAAATATCTAAGATTGTCAAAAGCAATGTTGTATGAGTACGCTACTCATAACAATGGGTCATATGAATTTTTTTTGGAAAATTTCATCATCCTTAATCGTGTTTTTATTTTGTACACGTGATTATATATGTATTTGCACACATTTGAGTCTAAACCCGACCGAATTTGGGGAAACTTAATATTTTATCAAATTTTTTAGGTTGTCAAAAGCAATGTTGTATGAGTACGCTACTCATAACAATGGATCATATGGATATTTTTAGCAAAAATTTCATTATCTTTAATCGAGTTTTTATTTTGTACAAGTGATTATATATGTATTTCCACACATTTGAGTCTAAACCCGACCGATTTTGGAGCAACTTAATTTTTGTTCAAATTTTTAAGATTGTCAAAAGCAATGTTGTATGAGTACGCTACTCATAACAATGCGTCATATGGATTTTTTTTGCAAAAATTGCATTATTTTTAATCGAGTTTTTATTTTGTACACGTGATTATATATGTATTTCCACACATTTGAGTCTAAACCCGACCGATTTTGGAGCAACTTAATTTTTGTTCATATTTTGAAGATTCTCAATAGCAATGTTGTATGAGTACGCTACTCATAACAATGGGTCATATGGATTTTTTTAGCAAAAATTTCATCATCTTCAATCGAGTTTTTATTTTGTACACGTGATTATATATGTATTTCCACACATTTGAGTCTAAACCCGACCGATTTTGGAGCAACTTAATTTTTGTTCAAATTTTGCAGATTGTCAAAAGCAATGTTGTATGAGTACGCTACTCATAACAATGGGTCATATGAATTTTTTTTGGAAAAATTTCATCATCCTTAATCGTGTTTTTATTTTGTACACGTGATTATATATGTATTTCCACACGTTTGAGTCTAAACCCGACCGATTTTGGAGCAACTTAATTTTTGTTCAAATTTTTAAGATTGTCAAAAGCAATATTGTATGAGTACGCTACTCATAACAATGGGTCATATGGATTTTTTTTGCAAAAATTTGCACTTCTTTAATCGAGTTTTTATTTTGTACACGTGATTATATATGTATTTCCACACATTTGAGTCTCAACACGACCGATTTTGGAGCCACTTAATTTTTGTTCAAATTTTTAAGATTGGCAAAAGAAATGTTGTATGAGTACGCTACTCATAACCATGGGTCATATGATTTTATTTTGCAAAAAGTTCATCATCTTTAATCGAGTTTTTATTTTGTACACCTAATTATATATGTATTTCCACACATTTGAGTCTAAACCCGACCGATTTTGGAGCAACTTAATTTTTGTTCAAATTTTGAAGATTGTCAAAAGCAATGTTGTATGAGTACGCTACTCATAACCATGGGTCATAAGATTTTTTTTTGCAAAAATTTCATCATCTTTATTCGAGTTTTTGTTTTGTACACGTGATTATATACATATGTATTTCCACACATTTGAGTCTAAACCCGACCGATTTTGGAGCAACTTAATTTTTGTTCAAATTTTTAAGATTGTCAAAAGAAATGTTGTATGAGTACGCTACTCATAACAATGGGTCATATGGATTTCTTTTGCAAAAATTTCATCATCTTTAATCGAGTTTTTATTTTGTACACGTGATTATATATGTATTTCCACACATTTGAGTCTTAAGCCGACCGATTTTGGAGAAACTTAATTTTTGTTCAAATTTTTAAGATTGTCAAAAGCAATGTTGTATGAGTACGCTACTCATAACAATGGGTCATATGGATTTTTTTTGCAAAAATTTCATCATCTCCAATCGAGTTTTTATTTTGTGCATGTGATTATATATGTATTTCCACACATTTGAGTCTAAACCCGACCGAATTTGGAGCAACTTAATTTTTGTTAAAATTTTTAAGATTGTCAAAAGCAATGTTGTATGAGTACGCTACTCATAACAATGGGTCATATGAATTTTTTTTGGAAAATTTCATCATCTCCAATCGTGTTTTTATTTTGTACACGTGATTATATATGTATTTGCACACATTTGTGTCTAAACCCGACCGAATTTGGATAAACTTAATTTTTGTTCAAATTTTGAAGATTGTCAAAAGCAATGTTGTATGAGTACGCTACTCATAACAATGGGTCATATGGATTTTTTTTGCAAAAATTTCATCATCTTTAATCGAGTTTTTATTTTGTACACGTGATTATATATGTATTTCCACACATTTGAGTCTCAACCCGACCGATTTTGGAGCAACTTAATTTTTGTTCAAATTTTTAAGATTGTCAAAAGCAATGTTGTATGAGTACGCTACTCATAACAATGGGTCATATGAATTTTTTTTGGAAAATTTCATCATCTCCAATCGTGTTTTTATTTTGTACACGTGATTATATATGTATTTGCACACATTTGTGTCTAAACCCGACCGAATTTGGATAAACTTAATTTTTGTTCAAATTTTGAAGATTGTCAAAAGCAATGTTGTATGAGTACGCTACTCATAACAATGGGTCATATGGATTTTTTTTGCAAAAATTTCATCATCTTTAATCGAGTTTTTATTTTGTACACGTGATTATATATGTATTTCCACACATTTGAGTCTCAACCCGACCGATTTTGGAGCAACTTAATTTTTGTTCAAATTTTTAAGATTGTCAAAAGCAATGTTGTATGAGTACGCTACTCATAACAATGGGTCATATTGATTTTTTTGCAAAAATTTCATCATCTTCAATCGAGTTTTTGTTTTGTACACGTGATTATATACATATGTATTTCCACACATTTGAGTCTAAACCCGACCGATTTTGGAGCAACTTAATTTTTGTTCAAATTTTTAAGATTGTCAAAAGAAATGTTGTATGAGTACGCTACTCATAACAATGCGTCATATGGATTTTTTTTGCAAAAATTGCATTATTTTTAATCGAGTTTTTATTTTGTACACGTGATTATATATGTATTTCCACACATTTGAGTCTAAACCCGACCGATTTTGGAGCAACTTAATTTTTGTTCAAATTTTTAAGATTGTCAAAAGCAATGTTGTATGAGTACGCTACTCATAACAATGGGTCATATGGATTTCTTTTGCAAAAATTTCATCATCTTTAATCGAGTTTTTATTTTGTACACGTGATTATATATGTATTTCCACACGTTTGAGTCTAAACCCGACCGATTTTGGAGCAACTTAATTTTTGTTCAAATTTTTAAGATTGTCAAAAGCAATGTTGTATGAGTACGCTACTCATAACAATGCGTCATATGGATTTTTTTTGCAAAAATTGCATTATTTTTAATCGAGTTTGGAGCAACTTAATTTTTGTTCAAATTTTTAAGATTGTCAAAAGCAATGTTGTATGAGTACGCTACTCATAACAATGCGTCATATGGATTTTTTTTGCAAAAATTGCATTATTTTTAATCGAGTTTTTATTTTGTACACGTGATTATATATGTATTTCCACACATTTGAGTCTAAACCCGACCGATTTTGGAGCAACTTAATTTTTGTTCATATTTTGAAGATTCTCAATAGCAATGTTGTATGAGTACGCTACTCATAACAATGGGTCATATGGATTTTTTTAGCAAAAATTTCATCATCTTCAATCGAGTTTTTATTTTGTACACGTGATTATATATGTATTTCCACACATTTGAGTCTAAACCCGACCGATTTTGGAGCAACTTAATTTTTGTTCAAATTTTGCAGATTGTCAAAAGCAATGTTGTATGAGTACGCTACTCATAACAATGGGTCATATGAATTTTTTTTGGAAAAATTTCATCATCCTTAATCGTGTTTTTATTTTGTACACGTGATTATATATGTATTTCCACACGTTTGAGTCTAAACCCGACCGATTTTGGAGCAACTTAATTTTTGTTCAAATTTTTAAGATTGTCAAAAGCAATATTGTATGAGTACGCTACTCATAACAATGGGTCATATGGATTTTTTTTGCAAAAATTTGCACTTCTTTAATCGAGTTTTTATTTTGTACACGTGATTATATATGTATTTCCACACATTTGAGTCTCAACACGACCGATTTTGGAGCCACTTAATTTTTGTTCAAATTTTTAAGATTGGCAAAAGAAATGTTGTATGAGTACGCTACTCATAACCATGGGTCATATGATTTTATTTTGCAAAAAGTTCATCATCTTTAATCGAGTTTTTATTTTGTACACCTAATTATATATGTATTTCCACACATTTGAGTCTAAACCCGACCGATTTTGGAGCAACTTAATTTTTGTTCAAATTTTGAAGATTGTCAAAAGCAATGTTGTATGAGTACGCTACTCATAACCATGGGTCATAAGATTTTTTTTTGCAAAAATTTCATCATCTTTATTCGAGTTTTTGTTTTGTACACGTGATTATATACATATGTATTTCCACACATTTGAGTCTAAACCCGACCGATTTTGGAGCAACTTAATTTTTGTTCAAATTTTTAAGATTGTCAAAAGAAATGTTGTATGAGTACGCTACTCATAACAATGGGTCATATGGATTTCTTTTGCAAAAATTTCATCATCTTTAATCGAGTTTTTATTTTGTACACGTGATTATATATGTATTTCCACACATTTGAGTCTTAAGCCGACCGATTTTGGAGAAACTTAATTTTTGTTCAAATTTTTAAGATTGTCAAAAGCAATGTTGTATGAGTACGCTACTCATAACAATGGGTCATATGGATTTTTTTTGCAAAAATTTCATCATCTCCAATCGAGTTTTTATTTTGTGCATGTGATTATATATGTATTTCCACACATTTGAGTCTAAACCCGACCGAATTTGGAGCAACTTAATTTTTGTTAAAATTTTTAAGATTGTCAAAAGCAATGTTGTATGAGTACGCTACTCATAACAATGGGTCATATGAATTTTTTTTGGAAAATTTCATCATCTCCAATCGTGTTTTTATTTTGTACACGTGATTATATATGTATTTGCACACATTTGTGTCTAAACCCGACCGAATTTGGATAAACTTAATTTTTGTTCAAATTTTGAAGATTGTCAAAAGCAATGTTGTATGAGTACGCTACTCATAACAATGGGTCATATGGATTTTTTTTGCAAAAATTTCATCATCTTTAATCGAGTTTTTATTTTGTACACGTGATTATATATGTATTTCCACACATTTGAGTCTCAACCCGACCGATTTTGGAGCAACTTAATTTTTGTTCAAATTTTTAAGATTGTCAAAAGCAATGTTGTATGAGTACGCTACTCATAACAATGGGTCATATTGATTTTTTTGCAAAAATTTCATCATCTTCAATCGAGTTTTTATTTTGTACACGTGATTATATATGTATTTCCACACATTTGAGTCTACACCCGACCGATTTTGGAGCAACTTAATTTTTGTTCAAATTTTGAAGATTGTCAAAAGCAATGTTGTATGAGTACGCTACTAATAACAATGGGTCATATGGATTTTTTTTGCAAAAATTGCATCATCTTTAATCGAGTTTTTATTTTGTACACGTGATTATATATGTATTTCCACACATTTGAGTCTAAACCCGACCGATTTTGGAGCAACTTAACTTTTGTTCAAATTTTTAAGATTGTTAAAAGCAATGTTGTTTGAGTACGCTACTCATAACAATGGGTCATATGGATTTTTTTTGCAAAAATTTCATTATCTCCAATCGAGTTTTTATTTTTTACATGTGATTATATATGTATTTCCACACATTTGAGTCTAAACCCGACCGAATTTGGAGCAACTTAATTTTTGTTCAAATTTTTAAGATTGTCAAAAGCAATGTTGTATGAGTACGCTACTCATAACAATGGGTCATATGGATTTTTTTTGCAAAAATTGCATTATCTTTAATCGAGTTTTTATTTTGCACACGTGATTATATATGTATTTCCACACATTTGAGTCAACACCCGACCGATTTTGGAGCAACTTAATTTTTGTTCAAATTTTGAAGATTGTCAAAAGCAATGTTGTATAAGTACGCTACTCATAACAGTGGGTCATATGGATTTTTTTTGTAAAAATTTCATCATCTCCAATCGAGTTTTTATTTTGTACATGTGATTATATATGTATTTCCACACATTTGAGTCTAAACCCGACCGAATTTGGAGCAACTTAATTTTTGTTCAAATTTTTAAGATTGTCAAAAGCAATGTTGTATGAGTACGCTACTCATAACAATGGGTCGTATGAATTTTTTTTGGAAAATTTCATCATCCTTAATCGTGTTTTTATTTTGTACACGTGATTATATATGTATTTGCAAACATTTGAGTCTAAACCCGACCGAATTTGGAGAAACTTAATTTTTGTTCAAATTTTTAAGATTGTCAAAAGCAATGTTGTATGAGTACGCTACTAATAACAATGGGTCATATGGATTTTTTTTGCAAAAATTTCATCATCTTCAATCGAGTTTTTATTTTGTACACGTGATTATATATGTATTTCCACACATTTGAGTCTACACCCGACCGATTTTGGAGCAACTTAATTTTTGTTCAAATTTTTAAGATTGTCAAAAGCAATGTTGTATGAGTACGCTACTCATAACAATGGGTCATATGGATTTTTTTTGCAAAAATTTCATCATCTTCAATCGAGTTTTTATTTTGTACACGTGATTATATATGTATTTCCACACATTTGAGTCTACACCCGACCGATTTTGGAGCAACTTAATTTTTGTTCAAATTTTGAAGATTGTCAAAAGCAATGTTGTATAAGTACGCTACTCATAACAATGGGTCATATGGATTTTTTTTGTAAAAATTTCATCATCTTCAATCGAGTTTTTATTTTGTACACGTGATTATATATGTATTTCCACACATTTGAGTGTACACCCGACCGATTTTGGAGCAACTTAATTTTTGTTCAAATTTTGAAGATTGTCAAAAGCAATGTTGTATGAGTACGCTACTAATAACAATGGGTCATATGGATTTTTTTTGCAAAAATTTCATCATCTTTAATCGAGTTTTTATTTTGTACACGTGATTATATATGTATTTCCACACATTTGAGTCTACTACCGACCGATTTTGGAGCAACTTAACTTTTGTTCAAATTTTTAAGATTGTCAAAAGCAATGTTGTATGAGTACGCTACTCATAACAATGGGTCATATGAATTTTTTTGGAAAATTTCATCATCCTTAATCGTGTTTTTATTTTGTACACGTGATTATATATGTATTTGCACACATTTGAGTCTAAACCCGACCGAATTTGGAGAAACTTAATTTTTGTTCAAATTTTTAAGATTGTCAAAAGCAATGTTGTATGAGCACGCTACTCATAACAATGGGTCATATTGATTTTTTTTGCAAAAATTTCATCATCTTCAATCGAGTTTTTATTTTGTACACGTGATTATATATGTATTTCCACACATTTGAGTCTACACCCGACCGATTTTGGAGCAACTTAATTTTTGTTCAAATTTTGAAGATTGTCAAAAGCAATGTTGTATGAGTACGCTACTCATAACAATGGGTCATATGAATTTTTTTTGGAAAATTTCATCATCATTAATCGTGTTTTTATTTTGTACACGTGATTATATATGTATTTGCACACATTTGAGTCTAAACCCGACCGAATTTGGAGAAACTTAATTTTTGTTCAAATTTTTAAGATTGTCAAAAGCAACGTTGTATGAGTACGCTACTCATAACAATGGGTCATATTGATTTTTTTTGCAAAAATTTCATCATCTTCAATCGAGTTTTTATTTTGTACACGTGATTATATATGTATTTGCACACATTTGAGTCTAAACCCGACCGATTTTGGAGCAACTTAATTTTTGTTCAAATTTTTAAGATTGTCAAAAGCAATGTTGTATGAGTACGCTACTCATTACAATGGGTCATATTGATTTTTTTTGCAAAAATTTCATCATCTTCAATCGAGTTTTTATTTTGTACTTGTGATTATATACATATGTATTTCCACACATTTGAGTCTAAACGCAACCGATTTTGGAGCAACTTAATTTTTGGCCAAATTTTGAAGATTGTCAAAAGCAATGTTGTATGAGTACGCTACTAATAACAATGGGTCATATGGATTTTTTTTGCAAAAATTTCATCATCTTTAATCGAGTTTTTATTTTGTACACGTGATTATATATGTATTTCCACACATTTGAGTCTAAACCCGACCGATTTTGGAGCAACTTAACTTTTGTTCAAATTTTTAAGATTGTCAAAAGCAATGTTGTTTGAGTACGCTACTCATAACAATGGGTCATATGGATTTTTTTTGCAAAAATTTCTTTATCTCCAATCGAGTTTTTATTTTTTACATGTGATTATATATGTATTTCCACACATTTGAGTCTAAACCCGACCGAATTTGGAGAAACTTAATTTTTGTTCAAATTTTTAAGATTGTCAAAAGCAATGTTGTATGAGTACGCTACTCATAACAATGGGTCATATGGATTTTTTTTGCAAAAATTGCATTATCTTTAATCGAGTTTTTATTTTGTACACGTGATTATATATGTATTTCCACACATTTGAGTCAACACCCGACCGATTTTGGAGCAACTTAATTTTTGTTCAAATTTTGAAGATTGTCAAAAGCAATGTTGTATAAGTACGCTACTCATAACAATGGGTCATATGGATTTTTTTTGTAAAAATTTCATCATCTCCAATCGAGTTTTTATTTTGTACATGTGATTATATATGTATTTCCACACATTTGAGTCTAAACCCGACCAAATTTGGAGCAACTTAATTTTTGTTCAAATTTTTAAGATTGTCAAAAGCAATATTGTATGAGTACGCTACTCATAACAATGGGTCATATGGATTTTTTTTGCAAAAATTTGCACTTCTTTAATCGAGTTTTTATTTTGTACACGTGATTATATATGTATTTCCACACATTTGAGTCTCAACACGACCGATTTTGGAGCCACTTAATTTTTGTTCAAATTTTTAAGATTGGCAAAAGAAATGTTGTATGAGTACGCTACTCATAACCATGGGTCATATGATTTTATTTTGCAAAAAGTTCATCATCTTTAATCGAGTTTTTATTTTGTACACCTAATTATATATGTATTTCCACACATTTGAGTCTAAACCCGACCGATTTTGGAGCAACTTAATTTTTGTTCAAATTTTTAAGATTGTCAAAAGCAATGTTGTATGAGCACGCTACTCATAACAATGGGTCATATTGATTTTTTTTGCAAAAATTTCATCATCTTCAATCGAGTTTTTATTTTGTACACGTGATTATATATGTATTTCCACACATTTGAGTCTACACCCGACCGATTTTGGAGCAACTTAATTTTTGTTCAAATTTTGAAGATTGTCAAAAGCAATGTTGTATGAGTACGCTACTCATAACAATGGGTCATATGAATTTTTTTTGGAAAATTTCATCATCATTAATCGTGTTTTTATTTTGTACACGTGATTATATATGTATTTGCACACATTTGAGTCTAAACCCGACCGAATTTGGAGAAACTTAATTTTTGTTCAAATTTTTAAGATTGTCAAAAGCAATGTTGTATGAGTACGCTACTCATAACAATGGGTCATATTGATTTTTTTTGCAAAAATTTCATCATCTTCAATCGAGTTTTTATTTTGTACACGTGATTATATATGTATTTGCACACATTTGAGTCTAAACCCGACCGATTTTGGAGCAACTTAATTTTTGTTCAAATTTTTAAGATTGTCAAAAGCAATGTTGTATGAGTACGCTACTCATTACAATGGGTCATATTGATTTTTTTTGCAAAAATTTCATCATCTTCAATCGAGTTTTTATTTTGTACTTGTGATTATATATGTATTTCCACACATTTGAGTCTAAACGCAACCGATTTTGGAGCAACTTAATTTTTGGCCAAATTTTGAAGATTGTCAAAAGCAATGTTGTATGAGTACGCTACTAATAACAATGGGTCATATGGATTTTTTTTGCAAAAATTTCATCATCTTTAATCGAGTTTTTATTTTGTACACGTGATTATATATGTATTTCCACACATTTGAGTCTAAACCCGACCGATTTTGGAGCAACTTAACTTTTGTTCAAATTTTTAAGATTGTCAAAAGCAATGTTGTTTGAGTACGCTACTCATAACAATGGGTCATATGGATTTTTTTTGCAAAAATTTCTTTATCTCCAATCGAGTTTTTATTTTTTACATGGGATTATATATGTATTTCCACACATTTGAGTCTAAACCCGACCGAATTTGGAGAAACTTAATTTTTGTTCAAATTTTTAAGATTGTCAAAAGCAATGTTGTATGAGTACGCTACTCATAACAATGGGTCATATGGATTTTTTTTGCAAAAATTGCATTATCTTTAATCGAGTTTTTATTTTGTACACGTGATTATATATGTATTTCCACACATTTGAGTCAACACCCGACCGATTTTGGAGCAACTTAATTTTTGTTCAAATTTTGAAGATTGTCAAAAGCAATGTTGTATAAGTACGCTACTCATAACAATGGGTCATATGGATTTTTTTTGTAAAAATTTCATCATCTCCAATCGAGTTTTTATTTTGTACATGTGATTATATATGTATTTCCACACATTTGAGTCTAAACCCGACCGAATTTGGAGCAACTTAATTTTTGTTAAAATTTTTAAGATTGTCAAAAGCAATATTGTATGAGTACGCTACTCATAACAATGGGTCATATGGATTTTTTTTGCAAAAATTTGCACTTCTTTAATCGAGTTTTTATTTTGTACACGTGATTATATATGTATTTCCACACATTTGAGTCTCAACACGACCGATTTTGGAGCCACTTAATTTTTGTTCAAATTTTTAAGATTGGCAAAAGAAATGTTGTATGAGTACGCTACTCATAACCATGGGTCATATGATTTTATTTTGCAAAAAGTTCATCATCTTTAATCGAGTTTTTATTTTGTACACCTAATTATATATGTATTTCCACACATTTGAGTCTAAACCCGACCGATTTTGGAGCAACTTAATTTTTGTTCAAATTTTGAAGATTGTCAAAAGCAATGTTGTATGAGTACGCTACTCATAACCATGGGTCATAAGATTTTTTTTTGCAAAAATTTCATCATCTTTATTCGAGTTTTTGTTTTGTACACGTGATTATATACATATGTATTTCCACACATTTGAGTCTAAACCCGACCGATTTTGGAGCAACTTAATTTTTGTTCAAATTTTTAAGATTGTCAAAAGAAATGTTGTATGAGTACGCTACTCATAACAATGGGTCATATGGATTTCTTTTGCAAAAATTTCATCATCTTTAATCGAGTTTTTATTTTGTACACGTGATTATATATGTATTTCCACACATTTGAGTCTTAAGCCGACCGATTTTGGAGAAACTTAATTTTTGTTCAAATTTTTAAGATTGTCAAAAGCAATGTTGTATGAGTACGCTACTCATAACAATGGGTCATATGGATTTTTTTTGCAAAAACTTCATCATCTCCAATCGAGTTTTTATTTTGTGCATGTGATTATATATGTATTTCCACACATTTGAGTCTAAACCCGACCGAATTTGGAGCAACTTAATTTTTGTTAAAATTTTTAAGATTGTCAAAAGCAATGTTGTATGAGTACGCTACTCATAACAATGGGTCATATGAATTTTTTTTGGAAAATTTCATCATCTCCAATCGTGTTTTTATTTTGTACACGTGATTATATATGTATTTGCACACATTTGTGTCTAAACCCGACCGAATTTGGATAAACTTAATTTTTGTTCAAATTTTGAAGATTGTCAAAAGCAATGTTGTATGAGTACGCTACTCATAACAATGGGTCATATGGATTTTTTTTGCAAAAATTTCATCATCTTTAATCGAGTTTTTATTTTGTACACGTGATTATATATGTATTTCCACACATTTGAGTCTAAACCCGACCGATTTTGGAGCAACTTAATTTTTGTTCAAATTTTTAAGATTGTCAAAAGCAATGTTGTATGAGTACGCTACTCATAACAATGGGTCATATTGATTTTTTTGCAAAAATTTCATCATCTTCAATCGAGTTTTTATTTTGTACACGTGATTATATATGTATTTCCACACATTTGAGTCTACACCCGACCGATTTTGGAGCAACTTAATTTTTGTTCAAATTTTGAAGATTGTCAAAAGCAATGTTGTATGAGTACGCTACTAATAACAATGGGTCATATGGATTTTTTTTGCAAAAATTGCATCATCTTTAATCGAGTTTTTATTTTGTACACGTGATTATATATGTATTTCCACACATTTGAGTCTAAACCCGACCGATTTTGGAGCAACTTAACTTTTGTTCAAATTTTTAAGATTGTTAAAAGCAATGTTGTTTGAGTACGCTACTCATAACAATGGGTCATATGGATTTTTTTTGCAAAAATTTCATTATCTCCAATCGAGTTTTTATTTTTTACATGTGATTATATATGTATTTCCACACATTTGAGTCTAAACCCGACCGAATTTGGAGCAACTTAATTTTTGTTCAAATTTTTAAGATTGTCAAAAGCAATGTTGTATGAGTACGCTACTCATAACAATGGGTCATATGGATTTTTTTTGCAAAAATTGCATTATCTTTAATCGAGTTTTTATTTTGCACACGTGATTATATATGTATTTCCACACATTTGAGTCAACACCCGACCGATTTTGGAGCAACTTAATTTTTGTTCAAATTTTGAAGATTGTCAAAAGCAATGTTGTATAAGTACGCTACTCATAACAGTGGGTCATATGGATTTTTTTTGTAAAAATTTCATCATCTCCAATCGAGTTTTTATTTTGTACATGTGATTATATATGTATTTCCACACATTTGAGTCTAAACCCGACCGAATTTGGAGCAACTTAATTTTTGTTCAAATTTTTAAGATTGTCAAAAGCAATGTTGTATGAGTACGCTACTCATAACAATGGGTCGTATGAATTTTTTTTGGAAAATTTCATCATCCTTAATCGTGTTTTTATTTTGTACACGTGATTATATATGTATTTGCAAACATTTGAGTCTAAACCCGACCGAATTTGGAGAAACTTAATTTTTGTTCAAATTTTTAAGATTGTCAAAAGCAATGTTGTATGAGTACGCTACTAATAACAATGGGTCATATGGATTTTTTTTGCAAAAATTTCATCATCTTCAATCGAGTTTTTATTTTGTACACGTGATTATATATGTATTTCCACACATTTGAGTCTACACCCGACCGATTTTGGAGCAACTTAATTTTTGTTCAAATTTTTAAGATTGTCAAAAGCAATGTTGTATGAGTACGCTACTCATAACAATGGGTCATATGGATTTTTTTTGCAAAAATTTCATCATCTTCAATCGAGTTTTTATTTTGTACACGTGATTATATATGTATTTCCACACATTTGAGTCTACACCCGACCGATTTTGGAGCAACTTAATTTTTGTTCAAATTTTGAAGATTGTCAAAAGCAATGTTGTATAAGTACGCTACTCATAACAATGGGTCATATGGATTTTTTTTGTAAAAATTTCATCATCTTCAATCGAGTTTTTATTTTGTACACGTGATTATATATGTATTTCCACACATTTGAGTGTACACCCGACCGATTTTGGAGCAACTTAATTTATGTTCAAATTTTGAAGATTGTCAAAAGCAATGTTGTATGAGTACGCTACTAATAACAATGGGTCATATGGATTTTTTTTGCAAAAATTTCATCATCTTTAATCGAGTTTTTATTTTGTACACGTGATTATATATGTATTTCCACACATTGGAGTCTACTACCGACCGATTTTGGAGCAACTTAACTTTTGTTCAAATTTTTAAGATTGTCAAAAGAAATGTTGTATGAGTACGCTACTCATAACCATGGGTCATATGATTTTATTTTGCAAAAAGTTCATCATCTTTAATCGAGTTTTTATTTTGTACACCTAATTATATATGTATTTCCACACATTTGAGTCTAAACCCGACCGATTTTGGAGCAACTTAATTTTTGTTCAAATTTTTAAGATTGTCAAAAGCAATGTTGTATGAGCACGCTACTCATAACAATGGGTCATATTGATTTTTTTTGCAAAAATTTCATCATCTTCAATCGAGTTTTTATTTTGTACACGTGATTATATATGTATTTCCACACATTTGAGTCTACACCCGACCGATTTTGGAGAAACTTAATTTTTGTTCAAATTTTTAAGATTGTCAAAAGCAATGTTGTATGAGTACGCTACTCATAACAATGGGTCATATGGATTTTTTTTGCAAAAATTGCATTATCTTTAATCGAGTTTTTATTTTGTACACGTGATTATATATGTATTTCCACACATTTGAGTCAACACCCGACCGATTTTGGAGCAACTTAATTTTTGTTCAAATTTTGAAGATTGTCAAAAGCAATGTTGTATAAGTACGCTACTCATAACAATGGGTCATATGGATTTTTTTTGTAAAAATTTCATCATCTCCAATCGAGTTTTTATTTTGTACATGTGATTATATATGTATTTCCACACATTTGAGTCTAAACCCGACCAAATTTGGAGCAACTTAATTTTTGTTCAAATTTTTAAGATTGTCAAAAGCAATATTGTATGAGTACGCTACTCATAACAATGGGTCATATGGATTTTTTTTGCAAAAATTTGCACTTCTTTAATCGAGTTTTTATTTTGTACACGTGATTATATATGTATTTCCACACATTTGAGTCTCAACACGACCGATTTTGGAGCCACTTAATTTTTGTTCAAATTTTTAAGATTGGCAAAAGAAATGTTGTATGAGTACGCTACTCATAACCATGGGTCATATGATTTTATTTTGCAAAAAGTTCATCATCTTTAATCGAGTTTTTATTTTGTACACCTAATTATATATGTATTTCCACACATTTGAGTCTAAACCCGACCGATTTTGGAGCAACTTAATTTTTGTTCAAATTTTTAAGATTGTCAAAAGCAATGTTGTATGAGCACGCTACTCATAACAATGGGTCATATTGATTTTTTTTGCAAAAATTTCATCATCTTCAATCGAGTTTTTATTTTGTACACGTGATTATATATGTATTTCCACACATTTGAGTCTACACCCGACCGATTTTGGAGCAACTTAATTTTTGTTCAAATTTTGAAGATTGTCAAAAGCAATGTTGTATGAGTACGCTACTCATAACAATGGGTCATATGAATTTTTTTTGGAAAATTTCATCATCATTAATCGTGTTTTTATTTTGTACACGTGATTATATATGTATTTGCACACATTTGAGTCTAAACCCGACCGAATTTGGAGAAACTTAATTTTTGTTCAAATTTTTAAGATTGTCAAAAGCAATGTTGTATGAGTACGCTACTCATAACAATGGGTCATATTGATTTTTTTTGCAAAAATTTCATCATCTTCAATCGAGTTTTTATTTTGTACACGTGATTATATATGTATTTGCACACATTTGAGTCTAAACCCGACCGATTTTGGAGCAACTTAATTTTTGTTCAAATTTTTAAGATTGTCAAAAGCAATGTTGTATGAGTACGCTACTCATTACAATGGGTCATATTGATTTTTTTTGCAAAAATTTCATCATCTTCAATCGAGTTTTTATTTTGTACTTGTGATTATATATGTATTTCCACACATTTGAGTCTAAACGCAACCGATTTTGGAGCAACTTAATTTTTGGCCAAATTTTGAAGATTGTCAAAAGCAATGTTGTATGAGTACGCTACTAATAACAATGGGTCATATGGATTTTTTTTGCAAAAATTTCATCATCTTTAATCGAGTTTTTATTTTGTACACGTGATTATATATGTATTTCCACACATTTGAGTCTAAACCCGACCGATTTTGGAGCAACTTAACTTTTGTTCAAATTTTTAAGATTGTCAAAAGCAATGTTGTTTGAGTACGCTACTCATAACAATGGGTCATATGGATTTTTTTTGCAAAAATTTCTTTATCTCCAATCGAGTTTTTATTTTTTACATGGGATTATATATGTATTTCCACACATTTGAGTCTAAACCCGACCGAATTTGGAGAAACTTAATTTTTGTTCAAATTTTTAAGATTGTCAAAAGCAATGTTGTATGAGTACGCTACTCATAACAATGGGTCATATGGATTTTTTTTGCAAAAATTGCATTATCTTTAATCGAGTTTTTATTTTGTACACGTGATTATATATGTATTTCCACACATTTGAGTCAACACCCGACCGATTTTGGAGCAACTTAATTTTTGTTCAAATTTTGAAGATTGTCAAAAGCAATGTTGTATAAGTACGCTACTCATAACAATGGGTCATATGGATTTTTTTTGTAAAAATTTCATCATCTCCAATCGAGTTTTTATTTTGTACATGTGATTATATATGTATTTCCACACATTTGAGTCTAAACCCGACCGAATTTGGAGCAACTTAATTTTTGTTCAAATTTTTAAGATTGTCAAAAGCAATATTGTATGAGTACGCTACTCATAACAATGGGTCATATGGATTTTTTTTGCAAAAATTTGCACTTCTTTAATCGAGTTTTTATTTTGTACACGTGATTATATATGTATTTCCACACATTTGAGTCTCAACACGACCGATTTTGGAGCCACTTAATTTTTGTTCAAATTTTTAAGATTGGCAAAAGAAATGTTGTATGAGTACGCTACTCATAACCATGGGTCATATGATTTTATTTTGCAAAAAGTTCATCATCTTTAATCGAGTTTTTATTTTGTACACCTAATTATATATGTATTTCCACACATTTGAGTCTAAACCCGACCGATTTTGGAGCAACTTAATTTTTGTTCAAATTTTGAAGATTGTCAAAAGCAATGTTGTATGAGTACGCTACTCATAACCATGGGTCATAAGATTTTTTTTTGCAAAAATTTCATCATCTTTATTCGAGTTTTTGTTTTGTACACGTGATTATATACATATGTATTTCCACACATTTGAGTCTAAACCCGACCGATTTTGGAGCAACTTAATTTTTGTTCAAATTTTTAAGATTGTCAAAAGAAATGTTGTATGAGTACGCTACTCATAACAATGGGTCATATGGATTTCTTTTGCAAAAATTTCATCATCTTTAATCGAGTTTTTATTTTGTACACGTGATTATATATGTATTTCCACACATTTGAGTCTTAAGCCGACCGATTTTGGAGAAACTTAATTTTTGTTCAAATTTTTAAGATTGTCAAAAGCAATGTTGTATGAGTACGCTACTCATAACAATGGGTCATATGGATTTTTTTTGCAAAAACTTCATCATCTCCAATCGAGTTTTTATTTTGTGCATGTGATTATATATGTATTTCCACACATTTGAGTCTAAACCCGACCGAATTTGGAGCAACTTAATTTTTGTTAAAATTTTTAAGATTGTCAAAAGCAATGTTGTATGAGTACGCTACTCATAACAATGGGTCATATGAATTTTTTTTGGAAAATTTCATCATCTCCAATCGTGTTTTTATTTTGTACACGTGATTATATATGTATTTGCACACATTTGTGTCTAAACCCGACCGAATTTGGATAAACTTAATTTTTGTTCAAATTTTGAAGATTGTCAAAAGCAATGTTGTATGAGTACGCTACTCATAACAATGGGTCATATGGATTTTTTTTGCAAAAATTTCATCATCTTTAATCGAGTTTTTATTTTGTACACGTGATTATATATGTATTTCCACACATTTGAGTCTAAACCCGACCGATTTTGGAGCAACTTAATTTTTGTTCAAATTTTTAAGATTGTCAAAAGCAATGTTGTATGAGTACGCTACTCATAACAATGGGTCATATTGATTTTTTTGCAAAAATTTCATCATCTTCAATCGAGTTTTTATTTTGTACACGTGATTATATATGTATTTCCACACATTTGAGTCTACACCCGACCGATTTTGGAGCAACTTAATTTTTGTTCAAATTTTGAAGATTGTCAAAAGCAATGTTGTATGAGTACGCTACTAATAACAATGGGTCATATGGATTTTTTTTGCAAAAATTGCATCATCTTTAATCGAGTTTTTATTTTGTACACGTGATTATATATGTATTTCCACACATTTGAGTCTAAACCCGACCGATTTTGGAGCAACTTAACTTTTGTTCAAATTTTTAAGATTGTTAAAAGCAATGTTGTTTGAGTACGCTACTCATAACAATGGGTCATATGGATTTTTTTTGCAAAAATTTCATTATCTCCAATCGAGTTTTTATTTTTTACATGTGATTATATATGTATTTCCACACATTTGAGTCTAAACCCGACCGAATTTGGAGCAACTTAATTTTTGTTCAAATTTTTAAGATTGTCAAAAGCAATGTTGTATGAGTACGCTACTCATAACAATGGGTCATATGGATTTTTTTTGCAAAAATTGCATTATCTTTAATCGAGTTTTTATTTTGCACACGTGATTATATATGTATTTCCACACATTTGAGTCAACACCCGACCGATTTTGGAGCAACTTAATTTTTGTTCAAATTTTGAAGATTGTCAAAAGCAATGTTGTATAAGTACGCTACTCATAACAGTGGGTCATATGGATTTTTTTTGTAAAAATTTCATCATCTCCAATCGAGTTTTTATTTTGTACATGTGATTATATATGTATTTCCACACATTTGAGTCTAAACCCGACCGAATTTGGAGCAACTTAATTTTTGTTCAAATTTTTAAGATTGTCAAAAGCAATGTTGTATGAGTACGCTACTCATAACAATGGGTCGTATGAATTTTTTTTGGAAAATTTCATCATCCTTAATCGTGTTTTTATTTTGTACACGTGATTATATATGTATTTGCAAACATTTGAGTCTAAACCCGACCGAATTTGGAGAAACTTAATTTTTGTTCAAATTTTTAAGATTGTCAAAAGCAATGTTGTATGAGTACGCTACTAATAACAATGGGTCATATGGATTTTTTTTGCAAAAATTTCATCATCTTCAATCGAGTTTTTATTTTGTACACGTGATTATATATGTATTTCCACACATTTGAGTCTACACCCGACCGATTTTGGAGCAACTTAATTTTTGTTCAAATTTTTAAGATTGTCAAAAGCAATGTTGTATGAGTACGCTACTCATAACAATGGGTCATATGGATTTTTTTTGCAAAAATTTCATCATCTTCAATCGAGTTTTTATTTTGTACACGTGATTATATATGTATTTCCACACATTTGAGTCTACACCCGACCGATTTTGGAGCAACTTAATTTTTGTTCAAATTTTGAAGATTGTCAAAAGCAATGTTGTATAAGTACGCTACTCATAACAATGGGTCATATGGATTTTTTTTGTAAAAATTTCATCATCTTCAATCGAGTTTTTATTTTGTACACGTGATTATATATGTATTTCCACACATTTGAGTGTACACCCGACCGATTTTGGAGCAACTTAATTTATGTTCAAATTTTGAAGATTGTCAAAAGCAATGTTGTATGAGTACGCTACTAATAACAATGGGTCATATGGATTTTTTTTGCAAAAATTTCATCATCTTTAATCGAGTTTTTATTTTGTACACGTGATTATATATGTATTTCCACACATTGGAGTCTACTACCGACCGATTTTGGAGCAACTTAACTTTTGTTCAAATTTTTAAGATTGTCAAAAGCAATGTTGTATGAGTACGCTACTCATAACAATGGGTCATATGAATTTTTTTGGAAAATTTCATCATCCTTAATCGTGTTTTTATTTTGTACACGTGATTATATATGTATTTGCACACATTTGAGTCTAAACCCGACCGAATTTGGAGAAACTTAATTTTTGTTCAAATTTTTAAGATTGTCAAAAGCAATGTTGTATGAGCACGCTACTCATAACAATGGGTCATATTGATTTTTTTTGCAAAAATTTCATCATCTTCAATCGAGTTTTTATTTTGTACACGTGATTATATATGTATTTCCACACATTTGAGTCTACACCCGACCGATTTTGGAGCAACTTAATTTTTGTTCAAATTTTGAAGATTGTCAAAAGCAATGTTGTATGAGTACGCTACTCATAACAATGGGTCATATGAATTTTTTTTGGAAAATTTCATCATCATTAATCGTGTTTTTATTTTGTACACGTGATTATATATGTATTTGCACACATTTGAGTCTAAACCCGACCGAATTTGGAGAAACTTAATTTTTGTTCAAATTTTTAAGATTGTCAAAAGCAATGTTGTATGAGTACGCTACTCATAACAATGGGTCATATTGATTTTTTTTGCAAAAATTTCATCATCTTCAATCGAGTTTTTATTTTGTACACGTGATTATATATGTATTTGCACACATTTGAGTCTAAACCCGACCGATTTTGGAGCAACTTAATTTTTGTTCAAATTTTTAAGATTGTCAAAAGCAATGTTGTATGAGTACGCTACTCATTACAATGGGTCATATTGATTTTTTTTGCAAAAATTTCATCATCTTCAATCGAGTTTTTATTTTGTACTTGTGATTATATATGTATTTCCACACATTTGAGTCTAAACGCAACCGATTTTGGAGCAACTTAATTTTTGGCCAAATTTTGAAGATTGTCAAAAGCAATGTTGTATGAGTACGCTACTAATAACAATGGGTCATATGGATTTTTTTTGCAAAAATTTCATCATCTTTAATCGAGTTTTTATTTTGTACACGTGATTATATATGTATTTCCACACATTTGAGTCTAAACCCGACCGATTTTGGAGCAACTTAACTTTTGTTCAAATTTTTAAGATTGTCAAAAGCAATGTTGTTTGAGTACGCTACTCATAACAATGGGTCATATGGATTTTTTTTGCAAAAATTTCTTTATCTCCAATCGAGTTTTTATTTTTTACATGTGATTATATATGTATTTCCACACATTTGAGTCTAAACCCGACCGAATTTGGAGAAACTTAATTTTTGTTCAAATTTTTAAGATTGTCAAAAGCAATGTTGTATGAGTACGCTACTCATAACAATGGGTCATATGGATTTTTTTTGCAAAAATTGCATTATCTTTAATCGAGTTTTTATTTTGTACACGTGATTATATATGTATTTCCACACATTTGAGTCAACACCCGACCGATTTTGGAGCAACTTAATTTTTGTTCAAATTTTGAAGATTGTCAAAAGCAATGTTGTATAAGTACGCTACTCATAACAATGGGTCATATGGATTTTTTTTGTAAAAATTTCATCATCTCCAATCGAGTTTTTATTTTGTACATGTGATTATATATGTATTTCCACACATTTGAGTCTAAACCCGACCGAATTTGGAGCAACTTAATTTTTGTTCAAATTTTTAAGATTTTCAAAAGCAATGTTGTATGAGTACGCTACTCATAACAATGGGTCATATGAATTTTTTTTGGAAAATTTCATCATCCTTAATCGTGTTTTTATTTTGTACACGTGATTATATATGTATTTGCAAACATTTGAGTCTAAACCCGACCGAATTTGGAGAAACTTAATTTTTGTTCAAATTTTTAAGATTGTCAAAAGCAATGTTGTATGAGTACGCTACTAATAACAATGGGTCATATGGATTTTTTTTGCAAAAATTTCATCATCTTCAATCGAGTTTTTATTTTGTACACGTGATTATATATGTATTTCCACACATTTGAGTCTACACCCGACCGATTTTGGAGCAACTTAATTTTTGTTCAAATTTTGAAGATTGTCAAAAGCAATGTTGTATAAGTACGCTACTCATAACAATGGGTCATATGGATTTTTTTTGTAAAAATTTCATCATCTCCAATCGAGTTTTTATTTTGTACATGTGATTATATATGTATTTCCACACATTTGAGTCTAAACCCGACCGAATTTGGAGCAACTTAATTTTTGTTCAAATTTTTAAGATTGTCAAAAGCAATGTTGTATGAGTACGCTACTCATAACAATGGGTCATATGAATTTTTTTTTGAAAAATTTCATCATCCTTAATCGTGTTTTTATTTTGTACACGTGATTATATATGTATTTGCAAACATTTGAGTCAACACCCGACCGAATTTGGAGAAACTTAATTTTTGTTCAAATTTTTAAGATTGTCAAAAGCAATGTTGTATGAGTACGCTACTAATAACAATGGGTCATATGGATTTTTTTTGCAAAAATTTCATCATCTTCAATCGAGTTTTTATTTTGTACACGTGATTATATATGTATTTCCACACATTTGAGTCTACACCCGACCGATTTTGGAGCTACTTAATTTTTGTTCAAATTTTTAAGATTGTCAAAAGCAATGTTGTATGAGTACGCTACTCATAACAATGGGTCATATGGATTTTTTTTGCAAAAATTTCATCATCTTCAATCGAGTTTTTATTTTGTACACGTGATTATATATGTATTTCCACACATTTTAGTCTACACCCGACCGATTTTGGAGCAACTTAATTTTTGTTCAAATTTTGAAGATTGTCAAAAGCAATGTTGTATTAGTACGCTACTCATAACAATGGGTCATATGGATTTTTTTTGTAAAAATTTCATCATCTTCAATCGAGCTTTTATTTTGTACACGTGATTATATATGTATTTCCACACATTTGAGTCTACACCCGACCGATTTTGGAGCAACTTAATTTTTGTTCAAATTTTTAAGATTGTCAAAAGCAATGTTGTATGAGTACGCTACTAATAACAATGGGTCATATGGATTTTTTTTGCAAAAATTTCATCATCTTTAATCGAGTTTTTATTTTGTACACGTGATTATATATGTATTTCCACACATTTGAGTCTACAACCGACCGATTTTGGAGCAACTTAACTTTTGTTCAAATTTTTAAGATTGTCAAAAGCAATGTTGTTTGAGTACGCTACTCATAACAATGGGTCATATGGATTTTTTTTGCAAAATTTCATCATCTCCAATCGAGTTTTTATTTTTTACATGTGATTATATATGTATGTATTTCCACACATTTGAGTCTAAACCCGACCGAATTTGGAGCAACTTAATTTTTGTTCAAATTTTTAAGATTGTCAAAAGCAATGTTGTATGAGTACGCTACTCATAACAATGGGTCATATGAATTTTTTTTTGAAAATTTCTTCATCCTTAATCGTGTTTTTATTTTGTACACGTGATTATATATGTATTTGCACACATTTGAGTCTAAACCCGACCGAATTTGGAGAAACTTAATTTTTGTTCAAATTTTTAAGATTGTCAAAAGCAATGTTGTATGAGTACGCTACTCATAACAATGGGTCATATGGATTTTTTTTGCAAAAATTTCATCATCTTTAATCGAGTTTTTATTTTGTACACGTGATTATATATGTATTTCCACACATTTGAGTCTAAACCCGACCGATTTTGGAGCAACTTAACTTTTGTTCAAATTTTTAAGATTGTCAAAAGCAATGTTGTTTGAGTACGCTACTCATAACAATGGGTCATATGGATTTTTTTTGCAAAAATTTCATTATCTCCAATCGAGTTTTTATTTTTTACATGTGATTATATATGTATTTCCACACATTTGAGTCTAAACCCGACCGAATTTGGAGCAACTTAATTTTTGTTCAAATTTTTAAGATTGTCAAAAGCAATGTTGTATGAGTACGATACTCATAACAATGGGTCATATGAATTTTTTTTTTAAAATTTCTTCATCCTTAATCGTGTTTTTATTTTGTACACGTGATTATATATGTATTTGCACACATTTGAGTCTAAACCCGACCGAATTTGGAGAAACTTAATTTTCGTTCAAATTTTTAAGATTGTCAAAAGCAATGTTGTATGAGTACGCTACTCATAACAATGGGTCATATGGATTTTTTTTGCAAAAATTTCGTCATCTTTAATCGAGTTTTTATTTTGTACACGTGATTATATATGTATTTCCACACATTTGAGTCTAAACCCGGCCGATTTTGGAGCAACCTAATTTTTGTTCAAATTTTTAAGATTGTCAAAAGCAATGTTGTATGAGTACGCTACTCATAACAATGGATCATATTGATTTTTTTTGCAAAAATTTCATCATCTTTAATCGAGTTTTTATTTTGTACACGTGATTATATATGTATTTCCATACATTTGAGTCTACACCCGACCGATTTTGAAGCAACTTAATTTTTGTTCAAATTTTTAAGATTGTCAAAAGCAATGTTGTATGAGTACGCTACTAATAACAATGGGTCATATGGATTTTTTTTGCAAAAATTTCATCATCTTTAATCGAGTTTTTATTTTGTACACGTGATTATATATGTATTTCCACACATTTGAGTCTACACCCGACCGATTTTGGAGCAACTTAACTTTTGTTCAAATTTCTAAGATTGTCAAAAGCAATGTTGTTTGAGTACGCTACTCATAACAATGGGTCATATGGTTTTTTTTGCAAAAATTTCATCATCTCCAATCGAGTTTTTATTTTGTACATGTGATTATAAATGTATTTCCACACATTTGAGTCTAAACACGACCGAATATGGAGCAACTTAATTTTTGTTCAAATTTTTAAGATTGTCAAAAGCAATGTTGTATGAGTACGCTACTCATAACAATGGGTCATATGAATTTTTTTTGGAAAATTTCATCATCCTTAATCGTGCTTTTATTTTGTACACGTGATTATATATGTATTTGCACACATTTGAGTCTAAACCCGACCGAATTTGGAGCAACTTAATTTTTGTTCAAATTTTTAAGATTGTCAAAAGCATTGTTGTATGAGTACGCTACTCATAACAATGGGTCATATGGATTTTTTTTGCAAAAATTTCATCATCTTTAATCGAGTTTTTATTTTGTACACGTGATTATATATGTATTTCCACACATTTGATTCTAAAGCCGACCGATTTTGGAGCAACTTAATTTTTTTCAAATTTTTAAGATTGTCAAAAGCAATGTTGTATGAGTACGCTACTCATAACAATGGCTCATATGGATTTTTTTTTGCAAAAATTTCATCATCTTCAATCGAGTTTTTATTTTGTACACGTGATTATATATGTATTTCCACACATTTGAGTCTACACCCGACCGATTTTGGAGTAACTTAATTTTTGTTCAAATTTTGAAGATTGTCAAAAGCAATGTTGTATGAGTACGCTACTAATAACAATGGGTCATATGGATTTTTTTTGCAAAAATTTAATCATATTCAATCGAGTTTTTATTTTGTACACGTGATTATATATGTATTTCCACACATTTGAGTCTAAACACGACCGATTTTGGAGCAACTTAACTTTTGTTCAAATTTTTAAGATTGTCAAAAGCAATGTTGTTTGAGTACGCTTCTCATAACAATGGGTCATATGGATTTTTTTTGCAAAAATTTCACATCTCCAATCGAGTTTTTATTTTTTACATGTGATTATATATGTATTTCCACACATTTGAGTCTAAACCCGACCGAATTTGGAGCAACTTAATTTTTGTTCAAATTTTTAAGATTGTCAAAAGCAATGTTGTATGAGTACGCTACTCATAACAATGGGTCATATGAATTTTTTTTGGAAAATTTCTTCATCCTTAATCGTGTTTTTATTTTGTACACGTGATTATATATGTATTTCCACACATTTGAGTCTAAACCCGACCGATTTTGGAGCAACTTAATTTTTGTTCAAATTTTTAAAACTGTCAAAAGCAATTTTGTATGAGTACGCTACTCATAACAATGGGTCAAATGGATTTTTTTTGCAAAAATTTCATCATCTTCAATCGAGTTTTTATTTTGTACATGTGATTATATATGTATTTCCACACATTTGAGTCTAAACGCGACCGAATTTGGAGCAACTTAATTTTTGTTCAAATTTTGAAGATTGTCAAAAGCAATGTTGTATGAGTACGCTACTAATAACAATGGGTCATATGGATTTTTTTGCAAACATTTCATCATATTTAATCGAGTTATTTTGTACACGTGATTATATATGTATTTCCACATATTTGAGTCTACACCCGACCGATTTTGGAGCAACTTAACTTTTGTTCAAATTTTTAAGATTGTCAAAAGCAATGTTGTTTGAGTACGCTACTCATAACAATGGGTCATATGGATTTTTTTTGCAAAAATTTCATCATCTGCAATCGAGTTTTTATTTTGTACATGTGATTATATATGTATTTCCACACATTTGAGTATAAACACGACCGAATTTGGAGCAACTTAATTTTTGTTCAAATTTTTAAGATTGTCAAAAGCAATGTTGTATGAGTACGCTACTCATAACAATGGGTCATATGAATTTTTTTTGGAAAATTTCATCATCCTTAATCGTGTTTTTATTTTGTACACGTGATTATATATGTATTTGCACACATTTGAGTCTAAACCCGACCGAACTTGGAGCAACTTCATTTTTGTTCAAATTTTTAAGATTGTCAAAAGCAATGTTGTATGAGTACGCTACTCATAACAATGGGTCATATGGATTTTTTTTGCAAAAATTTCATCATCTTTAATCGAGTTTTTATTTTGTACACGTGATTATATATGTATTTCCACACATTTGAGTCTAAACCGGGCCGATTTTGGAGCAACCTAATTTTTGTTCAAATTTTTAAGATTGTCAAAAGCAATGTTGTATGAGTACGCTACTCATAACAATGGATCATATTGATTTTTTTTGCAAAAATTTCATCATCTTTAATCGAGTTTTTATTTTGTACACGTGATTATATATGTATTTCCATACATTTGAGTCTACACCCGACCGATTTTGAAGCAACTTAATTTTTGTTCAAATTTTTAAGATTGTCAAAAGCAATGTTGTATGAGTACGCTACTAATAACAATGGGACATATGGATTTTTTTTGCAAAAATTTCATCATCTTTAATCGAGTTTTTATTTTGTACACGTGATTATATATGTATTTCCACACATTTGAGTCTACACCCGACCGATTTTGGAGCAACTTAACTTTTGTTCAAATTTCTAAGATTGTCAAAAGCAATGTTGTTTGAGTACGCTACTCATAACAATGGGTCATATGGTTTTTTTTGCAAAAATTTCATCATCTCCAATCGAGTTTTTATTTTGTACATGTGATTATATATGTATTTCCACACATTTGAGTCTAAACACGACCGAATATGGAGCAACTTAATTTTTGTTCAAATTTTTAAGATTGTCAAAAGCAATGTTGTATGAGTACGCTACTCATAACAATGGGTCATATGAATTTTTTTTGGAAAATTTCATCATCCTTAATCGTGCTTTTATTTTGTACACGTGATTATATATGTATTTGCACACATTTGAGTCTAAACCCGACCGAATTTGGAGCAACTTAATTTTTGTTCAAATTTTTAAGATTGTCAAAAGCAATGTTGTATGAGTACGCTACTCATAACAATGGGTCATATGGATTTTTTTTGCAAAAATTTCATCATCTTTAATCGAGTTTTTATTTTGTACACGTGATTATATATGTATTTCCACACATTTGATTCTAAAGCCGACCGATTTTGGAGCAACTTAATTTTTTTCAAATTTTTAAGATTGTCAAAAGCAATGTTGTATGAGTATGCTACTCATAACAATGGCTCATATGGATTTTTTTTTGCAAAAATTTCATCATCTTCAATCGAGTTTTTATTTTGTACACGTGATTATATATGTATTTCCACACATTTGAGTCTACACCCGACCGATTTTGGAGTAACTTAGTTTTTGTTCAAATTTTGAAGATTGTCAAAAGCAATGTTGTATGAGTACGCTACTAATAACAATGGGTCATATGGATTTTTTTTGCAAAAATTTAATCATATTCAATCGAGTTTTTATTTTGTACACGTGATTATATATGTATTTCCACACATTTGAGTCTAAACACGACCGATTTTGGAGCAACTTAACTTTTGTTCAAATTTTTAAGATTGTCAAAAGCAATGTTGTTTGAGTACGCTTCTCATAACAATGGGTCATATGGATTTTTTTTGCAAAAATTTCACATCTCCAATCGAGTTTTTATTTTTTACATGTGATTATATATGTATTTCCACACATTTGAGTCTAAACCCGACCGAATTTGGAGCAACTTAATTTTTGTTCAAATTTTTAAGATTGTCAAAAGCAATGTTGTATGAGTACGCTACTCATAACAATGGGTCATATGAATTTTTTTTGGAAAATTTCTTCATCCTTAATCGTGTTTTTATTTTGTACACGTGATTATATATGTATTTCCACACATTTGAGTCTAAACCCGACCGATTTTGGAGCAACTTAATTTTTGTTAAAATTTTTAAAATTGTCAAAAGCAATTTTGTATGAGTACGCTACTCATAACAATGGGTCAAATGGATTTTTTTTGCAAAAATTTCATCATCTTCAATCGAGTTTTTATTTTGTACATGTGATTATATATGTTTTTCCACACATTTGAGTCTAAACGCGACCGAATTCGGAGCAACTTAATTTTTGTTCAAATTTTGAAGATTGTCAAAAGCAATGTTGTATGAGTACGCTACTAATAACAATGGGTCATATGGATTTTTTTTGCAAAAATTGCATCATATTTAATCGAGTTTTTATTTTGTACACGTGATTATATATGTATTTCCACATATTTGAGTCTACACCCGACCGATTTTGGAGCAACTTAACTTTTGTTCAAATTTTTAAGATTGTCAAAAGCAATGTTGTATGAGTACGCTACTCATAACAATGGGTCATATGAATTTTTTTTGGAAAATTTCATCATCCTTAATCGTGCTTTTATTTTGTACACGTGATTATATATGTATTTGCACACATTTGAGTCTAAACCCGACCGAATTTGGAGCAACTTAATTTTTGTTCAAATTTTTAAGATTGTCAAAAGCAATGTTGTATGAGTACGCTACTCATAACAATGGGTCATATGGATTTTTTTTGCAAAAATTTCATCATCTTTAATCGAGTTTTTATTTTGTACACGTGATTATATATGTATTTCCACACATTTGAGTCTACACCCGACCGATTTTGGAGTAACTTAATTTTTGTTCAAATTTTGAAGATTGTCAAAAGCAATGTTGTATGAGTACGCTACTAATAATAATGGGTCATATGGATTTTTTTTGCAAAAATTTAATCATATTCAATCGAGTTTTTATTTTGTACACGTGATTATATATGTATTTCCACACATTTGAGTCTAAACACGACCGATTTTGGAGCAACTTAACTTTTGTTCAAATTTTTAAGATTGTCAAAAGCAATGTTGTTTGAGTACGCTTCTCATAACAATGGGTCATATGGATTTTTTTTGCAAAAATTTCACATCTCCAATCGAGTTTTTATTTTTTACATGTGATTATATATGTATTTCCACACATTTGAGTCTAAACCCGACCGAATTTGGAGCAACTTAATTTTTGTTCAAATTTTTAAGATTGTCAAAAGCAATGTTGTATGAGTACGCTACTCATAACAATGGGTCATATGAATTTTTTTTGGAAAATTTCTTCATCCTTAATCGTGTTTTTATTTTGTACACGTGATTATATATGTATTTCCACACATTTGAGTCTAAACCCGACCGATTTTGGAGCAACTTAATTTTTGTTCAAATTTTTAAAACTGTCAAAAGCAATTTTGTATGAGTACGCTACTCATAACAATGGGTCAAATGGATTTTTTTTGCAAAAATTTCATCATCTTCAATCGAGTTTTTATTTTGTACATGTGATTATATATGTATTTCCACACATTTGAGTCTAAACGCGACCGAATTTGGAGCAACTTAATTTTTGTTCAAATTTTGAAGATTGTCAAAAGCAATGTTGTATGAGTACGCTACTAATAACAATGGGTCATATGGATTTTTTTGCAAAAATTTCATCATATTTAATCGAGTTTTTATTTTGTACACGTGATTATATATGTATTTCCACATATTTGAGTCTACACCCGACCGATTTTGGAGCAACTTAACTTTTGTTCAAATTTTTAAGATTGTCAAAAGCAATGTTGTTTGAGTACGCTACTCATAACAATGGGTCATATGGATTTTTTTTGCAAACATTTCATCATCTGCAATCGAGTTTTTATTTTGTACATGTGATTATATATGTATTTCCACACATTTGAGTCTAAACACGACCGAATTTGGAGCAACTTAATTTTTGTTCAAATTTTTAAGATTGTCAAAAGCAATGTTGTATGAGTACGCTACTCATAACAATGGGTCATATGAATTTTTTTTGGAAAATTTCATCATCCTTAATCGTGTTTTTATTTTGTACACGTGATTATATATGTATTTGCACACATTTGAGTCTAAACCCGACCGAACTTGGAGCAACTTCATTTTTGTTCAAATTTTTAAGATTGTCAAAAGCAATGTTGTATGAGTACGCTACTCATAACAATGGGTCATATGGATTTTTTTTGCAAAAATTTCATCATCTTTAATCGATTTTTTATTTTGTACACGTGATTATATATGTATTTCCACACATTTGAGTCTAAACCGGGCCGATTTTGGAGCAACCTAATTTTTGATCAAATTTTTAAGATTGTCAAAAGCAATGTTGTATGAGTACGCTACTCATAACAATGGATCATATTGATTTTTTTTGCAAAAATTTCATCATCTTTAATCGAGTTTTTATTTTGTACACGTGATTATATATGTATTTCCATACATTTGAGTCTACACCCGACCGATTTTGAAGCAACTTAATTTTTGTTCAAATTTTTAAGATTGTCAAAAGCAATGTTGTATGAGTACGCTACTAATAACAATGGGACATATGGATTTTTTTTGCAAAAATTTCATCATCTTTAATCGAGTTTTTATTTTGTACACGTGATTATATATGTATGTATTTCCACACATTTGAGTCTACACCCGACCGATTTTGGAGCAACTTAACTTTTGTTCAAATATCTAAGATTGTCAAAAGCAATGTTGTTTGAGTACGCTACTCATAACAATGGGTCATATGGTTTTTTTTTGCAAAAATTTCATCATCTCCAATCGAGTTTTTATTTTGTACATGTGATTATATATGTATTTCCACACATTTGAGTCTAAACACGACCGAATATGGAGCAACTTAATTTTTGTTCAAATTTTTAAGATTGTCAAAAGCAATGTTGTATGAGTACGCTACTCATAACAATGGGTCATATGAATTTTTTTTGGAAAATTTCATCATCCTTAATCGTGCTTTTATTTTGTACACGTGATTATATATGTATTTGCACACATTTGAGTCTAAACCCGACGAATTTGGAGCAACTTAATTTTTGTTCAAATTTTTAAGATTGTCAAAAGCAATGTTGTATGAGTACGCTACTCATAACAATGGGTCATATGGATTTTTTTTGCAAAAATTTCATCATCTTTAATCGAGTTTTTATTTTGTACACGTGATTATATATGTATTTCCACACATTTGATTCTAAAGCCGACCGATTTTGGAGCAACTTAATTTTTTTCAAATTTTTAAGATTGTCAAAAGCAATGTTGTATGAGTACGCTACTCATAACAATGGCTCATATGGATTTTTTTTTGCAAAAATTTCATCAACTTTAATCGAGTTTTTATTTTGTACACGTGATTATATATGTATTTCCACACATTTGAGTCTACACCCGACCGATTTTGGAGTAACTTAGTTTTTGTTCAAATTTTGAAGATTGTCAAAAGCAATGTTGTATGAGTACGCTACTAATAACAATGGGTCATATGGATTTTTTTTGCAAAAATTTAATCATATTCAATCGAGTTTTTATTTTGTACACGTGATTATATATGTATTTCCACACATTTGAGTCTAAACACGACCGATTTTGGAGCAACTTAACTTTTGTTCAAATTTTTAAGATTGTCAAAAGCAATGTTGTTTGAGTACGCTTCTCATAACAATGGGTCATATGGATTTTTTTTGCAAAAATTTCACATCTCCAATCGAGTTTTTATTTTTTACATGTGATTATATATGTATTTCCACACATTTGAGTCTAAACCCGACCGAATTTGGAGCAACTTAATTTTTGTTCAAATTTTTAAAATTGTCAAAAGAAATTTTGTATGAGTACGCTACTCATAACAATGGGTCAAATGGATTTTTTTTGCAAAAATTTCATCATCTTCAATCGAGTTTTTATTTTGTACACGTGATTATATATGTATTTCCACACATTTGAGTCTAAACCCGACCGAATTTGGAGCAACTTAATTTTTGTTCAAATTTTTAAGATTGTCAAAAGCAATGTTGTATGAGTACGCTACTCATAACAATGGGTCATATGAATTTTTTTTGGAAAATTTCTTCATCCTTAATCGTGTTTTTATTTTGTACACGTGATTATATATGTATTTCCACACATTTGAGTCTAAACCCGACCGATTTTGGAGCAACTTAATTTTTGTTCAAATTTTTAAAATTGTCAAAAGCAATTTTGTATGAGTACGCTACTCATAACAATGGGTCAAATGGATTTTTTTTGCAAAAATTTCATCATCTTCAATCGAGTTTTTATTTTGTACATGTGATTATATATGTATTTCCACACATTTGAGTCTAAACGCGACCGAATTCGGAGCAACTTAACTTTTGTTCAAATTTTTAAGATTGTCAAAAGCAATGTTGTTTGAGTACGCTACTCATAACAATGGGTCATATGGATTTTTTTTGCAAAAATTTCATCATCTGCAATCGAGTTTTTATTTTGTACATGTGATTATATATGTATTTCCACACATTTGAGTCTAAACACGACCGAATTTGGAGCAACTTAATTTTTGTTCAAATTTTTAAGATTGTCAAAAGCAATGTTGTATGAGTACGCTACTCATAACAATGGGTCATATGCATTTTTTTTGGAAAATTTCATCATCCTTAATCGTGTTTTTATTTTGTACACGTGATTATATATGTATTTGCACACATTTGAGTCTAAACCCGACCGAATTTGGAGCAACTTCATTTTTGTTCAAATTTTTAAGATTGTCTAAAGCAATGTTGTATGAGTACGCTACTCATAACAATGGCTCATATGGATTTTTTTTTGCAAAAATTTGATCATCTTCAATCGAGTTTTTATTTTGTACACGTGATTATATATGTATTTCCACACATTTGAGTCTAAACCCGACCGATTTTCGAGCAACTTAATTTTTGTTCAAATTTTTAAGATTGTCTAAGGCAATGTTGTATGAGTACGCTACTCATAACAATGGGTCATATGGATTTTTTTTGCAAAAATTTCATCATCTCCAATCGAGTTTTTATTTTTTACATGTGATTATATATGTATTTCCACACATTTGAGTCTAAACCTGACCGAATTTGGAGCAACTTAATTTTTGTTCAAATTTTTAAGATTGTCAAAAGCAATGTTGTATGAGTACGCTACTCATAACAATGGGTCATATGGATTTGTTTTGCAAAAATTTCATCATCTCCAATCGAGTTTTTATTTTTTACATGTGATTATATATGTATTTCCACACATTTGAGTCTAAACCCGACCGAATTTGGAGCAACTTCATTTTTGTTCAAATTTTTAAGATTGTCAAAAGCAATGTTGTATGAGTACGCTACTCATAACAATGGGTCATATGAATTTTTTTTGGAAAATTTCTTCATCCTTTATTGTGTTTTTATTTTGTACACGTGATTATATATGTATTTCCACACATTTGAGTCTAAACCCGACCGATTGTGGAGCAACTTAACTTTTGTTCAAAATTTTAAGATTGTCAAAAGCAATGTTGTATGAGTACGCTACTCATAACAATGGGTCATATGAATTTTTTTTGGAAAATTTCATCATCCTTAATCGTGCTTTTATTTTGTACACGTGATTATATATGTATTTGCACACATTTGAGTCTAAACCCGACCGAATTTGGAGCAACTTAATTTTTGTTCAAATGTTTAAGATTGTCAAAAGCAAACAATGGGTCATATGGATTTTTTTTGCAAAAATTTCATCATCTTTAATCGAGTTTTTATTTTGTGCACGTGATTATATATGTATTTCCACACATTTGAGTCTAAACTCGACCTATTTTGGAGCAACTTAATTTTTGTTCAAATTTTTAAGATTGTCAAAAGCAATGTTGTATGAGTACGCTACTCATATCAATGGGTCATATGGATTTTTTTTGCAAAAATTTCATCATCTTTAATCGAGTTTTTATTTTGTGCACGTGATTATATATGTATTTCCACACATTTGAGTCTAAACTCGACCGATTTTGGAGCAACTTAACTTTTGTTCAAAATTTTAAGATTGTCAAAAGCAATGTTGTTTGAGTACGCTACTCATAACAATGGGTCATATGGATTTTTTTTGCAAAAATTTCATCATCTCCAATCGAGTTTTTATTTTTTACATGTGATTATATATGTATTTCCACACATTTGAGTCTAAACCCGACCGAATTTGGAGCAACTTAATTTTTGTTCAAATTTTTAAGATTGTCAAAAGCAATGTTGTATGAGTACGCTACTCATAACAATGGGTCATATGAATTTTTTTGGAAAATTTCTTCATCCTTTATCGAGTTTTTATTTTGTACATGTGATTATATATGTATTTCCACACATTTGAGTCTAAACACGACCGAATTTGGAGCAACTTAATTTTTGTTCAAATTTTTAAGATTGTCAAACGCAATGTTGAATGAGTACGCTACTCATAACAGTGGGTCATATGAATTTTTTTTGGAAAATTTCATCATCCTTAATCGTGTTTTTATTTTGTACACGTGATTATAAATGTATTTGCACACATTTGAGTCTAAACCCGACCGAATTTGGAGCAACTTCATTTTTGTTCAAATTTTTAAGATTGTCAAAAGCAATGTTGTATGAGTACGCTACTCATAACAATGGGTCATATGGATTTTTTTTGCAAAAATTTCCTCATCTTTAATCGAGTTTTTATTTTGTACACGTGATTATATATGTATTTCCACACATTTGAGTCTAAACCCGACCGATTTTGGAGCAACTTAATTTTTGTTAAAATTTTTAAGATTGTCTAAAGCAATGTTGTATGAGTACGCTACTGATAACAATGGCTCATATGGATTTTTTTTTGCAAAAATTTGATCATCTTCAATCGAGTTTTTATTTTGTACACGTGATTATATATGTATTTCCACACATTTGAGTCTAAACCCGACCGATTTTGGAGCAACTTAATTTTTGTTAAAATTTTTAAGATTGTCTAAAGCAATGTTGTATGAGTACGCTACTCATAACAATGGGTCATATGGATTTTTTTTGCAAAAATTTCATCATCTCCAATCGAGTTTTTATTTTGTACATGTGATTATATATGTATTTCCACACATTTGAGTCTAAACCCGACCGATTTTGGAGCAACTTAACTTTTGTTCAAAATTTTAAGATTGTCAAAAGCAATGTTGTTCAAGTACGCTACTCATAACAATGGGTCATATGGATTTTTTTTGCAAAAATTTCATCATCTCCAATCGGGTTTTTATTTTTTACATGTGATTATATATGTATTTCCACACATTTGAGTCTAAACCCGACCGAATTTGGAGCAACTTAATTTTTGTTCAAATTTTTAAGATTGTCAAAAGCAATGTTGTATGAGTACGCTACTCATAACAATGGGTCATATGAATTTTTTTTGGAAAATTTCTTCATCCTTTATCGTGTTTTTGTTTTGTACACGTGATTATATATGTATTTCCACACATTTGAGTCTAAACCCGACCGATTTTGGAGCAACTTAACTTTTGTTCAAATTTTTAAGATTGTCAAAAGCAATTTTGTATGAGTACGCTACTCATAACAATGGGTCAAATGGATTTTTTTTGCAAAAATTTCATCATCTTCAATCGAGTTTTTATTTTGTACACGTGATTATATATGTATTTCCACACAATTGAGTCTAAACCCGACCGATTTTGGAGCAACTTAATTTTTGTTCAAATTTTTAAGATTGTCAAAAGCAATGTTGTATGAGTACGCTACTCATAACAATGGGTCATATGGATTTTTTTTGCAAAAATTTCATCATCTTTAATCGAGTTTTTATTTTGTACACGTGATTATATATGTATTTCCACTTATTTGAGTCAAACTCGACCGATTTTGGAGCAACTTAACTTTTGTTCAAATTTTTAAGATTGTCAAAAGCAATGTTGTTTGAGTACGCTACTCATAACAATGGGTCATATGGATTTTTTTTCCAAAAATTTCATCAACTCCAATCGAGTTTTTATTTTGTACATGTGATTATATATGTATTTCTACACATTTGAGTCTAAACACGACCGAATTTGGAGCAACTTAATTTTTGTTAAAATTTTTAAGATTGTCAAAAGCAATGTTGTATGAGTACGCTACTCATAACAATGGGTCATATGAATTTTTTTTGGAAAATTTCATCATCCTTAATCGTGTTTTTATTTTGTACACGTGATTATATATGTATTTGCACACATTTGAGTCTAAACCCGACCGAATTTTTAGCAACTTAATTTTTGTTCAAATGTTTAAGATTGTCAAAAGCAATGTTGTATGAGTACGCTACTCATAACAATGGGTCATATGGATTTTTTTTGCAAAAATTTCATCATCTTTAATCGAATTTTTATTTTGTGCACGTGATTATATATGTATTTCTACACATTTGAGTCTAAACCCGACCTATTTTGGAGCAACTTAATTTTTGTTCAAATGTTTAAGATTGTCAAAAGCAATGTTGTATGAGTACGCTACTCATAACAATGGATCATATGGATTTTTTTTGCAAAAATTTCATCATCTTTAATCGAGTTTTTATTTTGTGCACGTGATTATATATGTATTTCCACACATTTGAGTCTAAACCCGACCTATTTTGGAGTAACTTAATTTTTGTTCAAATTTTGAAGATTGTCAAAAGCAATGTTGTATGAGTACGCTACTAATAACAATGGGTCATATGGATTTTTTTTGCAAAAATTTAATCATCTTCAATCGAGTTTTTATTTTGTACACGTGATTATATAGTTAGTTAGTTAGTTAATTTATAGGGTAAAGTAGGATCAAGGGACACTGCGACCTAAAAGATCTTTTGTATCCCTGCAGTTAGTTCCTAGCCCTGACAGCCCAAGATACTGTCAGCTTCTCTAATAAAAGCCAATAATAACTTGGTACACGAGTTCCTAATGTTGAGAGACTCGACTATTGCTGAGTTGAAGTATCTAACTCTCAGTCTGGCCAAAGCCGGACAAACCTCCTCTTCGAGACATAGACGGCAGTCCGTTTCGGTGGCGAGTCCAATCCGGTGCATATGGACGCGTAGATTGTTGTGACCGGTCAGATAACCGGTAAGCAATCTTATATTGCCTCTATTTAGATTAATTATGTCCTTTCTGGAAAAAGGATACCCAAGTAATTTGGCCTGTCTGAGGCCTCCTGTCTCAGTCCAATACCTAGTGCGTTCAGAGCCCACCCACTTAGTGATTAAAGATTTTGAAGAGGACCAACTAAGTCCGCAAAAAGGTTCCGGTCCCATAAAGACAGACAAGGAGCCTTTTCTGGCCAGTTCATCAGCGGTCTCGTTGCCTTCAATCCCGCAGTGTCCTGGTACCCAGCATAGTATTACCTTGTTTTTCTTTGCCAGGAGCTGAATAGTGTCATAGCACTCTTTGACGAGCCTGGAACTGATAACCCTATTGGATAGAGATTTTATAGCCGCCTGGCTGTCTGAGAATATGATTAAAAAAGCGCCTTTCAACCCCTTTTCAAGGATTAATCTGGCGCACGTTGCGATTGCTAGAACCTCTGCCTGAAACACAGTAGGCCATGTGCCCATTGCAATCGAAATTTTAGTGCCGGGACCATAGACACCTGCACCTGTTCTTCCCTCCATCCTAGAGCCGTCTGTATACCAATGTATATATCTTGGATCTAGTTGAGGAGGTCCGTTTGACCAGACTTCCCGATCCGGTATTTTGACCTGGAAGATTCGACCAAAACAGAGTCAGTAAGCATGCTTGAATCCAAACCTGGGATTTTATCCAGAATACAACTGTGTTGTGAGCTCCTATACTGAGCTTCATTAGTTATTTGCATTTGCAGGATCCTCGTGGCCGCGACTGATTGAACATGAATATGTAGAGGAGTTCACCCTAAAAGTGACTCCAGAGCCGCGGTTGGACAAGTTCTTATTGATCCTGAGACCGAGAGCAGCGCCAGCCTTTGGAGCTTGTTAAGGCGAGTAACGGTGGTTTTTTGTAAGGTTTTTGGCCACCAGACTACGGAGGCATAGGTTAGAATCGGACGGACCACCGTGTGGTAGAGCCATCCAATCAACTTGGAATTTAGACCCCATGTCCGACCAAAAAGTTTTCTGCAGGCCCACATGGCTCGGGTAGCTTTCCTTAGAGTGTTGTCTAGGTGGGAATTCCAGCTTAGTCTCTTATCGAGGATTACTCCTAGATATTTGACTTCGTCGGAGTATTCAAGCACAGTGTCTCCAAGGGTTACCGAACCCAGATTCGGTTTATACCTTCTTGTAAACGGTACGAGAACAGTTTTTAGCGGGTTCACATTAAGGCCCTCAGTGGCACACCAGCTTGTCACCACGCGCAAAGCTGAACACATAACGTCTGACACCGTGCTGCCGAATTTTCCCGTGACAATGATAACTAGGTCATCTGCGTATCCAATAGCATCAAACCCGTTTTCTTGTAGTTTAGTTAGGAGGTCGTCTACTACTAGAGACCAAAGTAAGGGGGAAAGAACACCCCCTTGTGGGCATCCTTTATTAGCTCTAAAATTTAGAGCACTTTTGCCCAAGGATGTGGTTATGTCACGCTCACGCAGCATAGCGTCAATCCACCCAACAGTTGATAAATCCACTCCTCTTCGGACCAAAGCCCTCGAGATGGATCTATAGGCAGTATTATCAAAAGCTCCCTCGATGTCCAGGAAGGCGCACAGAGCAATCTCCCTGAATTCCAAGGCCCTTTCGATCTTACCGACCAGACACTGCAGAGCGGAATCCGTCGACTTCCCTTTGACGTAAGCAAACTGAGTCTTATGTATGGGAGTTGAGAACCTCAGATTGTGTCTTATGTGAAGATCTAGCAGTCTTTCGACTGTCTTAAGAATGAAGGAAGTCAAACTGATCGGCCGGTATGATTTAGGTGAGTCAGACGGCCGATTGCCTGTCTTAGGGATAAACACAACGGATACCTTCCTCCAAGTATACGGTATGTATTCCCAAGAATAACTGGCCCTAAATAAACAGATCAGCGGGTCAATGACATGATCAATACATCTCTGAACCAGAGCCGGATAGATTCCATCGCCCCCTGCCGCTTTAAAGGGTTCGAAGGATTCTATTGCCCAAAGTATCTTGTCCCTGTCAAAAATGGAGCCAGACCTGGCCATGCTTCTCACTCTGGGGATCACGTGTTCCGAAGAGTTTGCAGTGGACGGGCTCAGCTCCATCGAGGAGCCGGGGAAATGCACTTCGAGCAGGTATTCCAGAGTTTCTCTGTTGTTATTGGTGAAGGTGCCATCTTGCCTCCTAAGGAGTCCTATCCCATTGGAAGGCTCCTTTGATATAATTTTATGTAAACGGGAGGCCTCTGGCAGTGTCTCGATTGATACACATTTCTGTCTCCACGATTCTATTTTGGATCGCCTTATGAGTTTATTGTACTCAGTGAGAGCAGCCCTGTACTCGTCCCACTGACGTGATCTTTTTGCTCCGTTGAAAAGCCTCCTGACAAGCTTGCGTTTAGCATCCAGCTCCGCGCTCCACCAGGGAACCTTGCGTTTCATCAAGATGGAACTGGGAGCCGTACTGTCGTGGAAGGATTCCAGCAGAACATTATTGAGCACTCTCGCCGCATACTCCATTTCCTCGATTGAGTTAATTGAGGTTAGTAATGAGTCTGCTCTTGCCCTCACTAGATTTTTATAAAGGTCCCAGTTTGTTTTCCTGGGTGAGAAGGTTAGGTCCTGGAGTTGTGATCGTCCTAGGATTTCGAACCTTATGTGCTGGTGATCCGAGAGCGATGCCTCGTCCGACACCTGCCAGTCTCCAAGAGAGTCACTAATAGATCTGCTGCAGAGAGTGAGATCTAGTACCTCTTCTCTGGCAGCAGTAATAAAAGTAGGTTTGCACCCCCTATTTGCGAATTCTATATTGTTTTGCATAAGATATTCTAGAAGGTACTCACCCCTTTTATTTATGTCGGTGCTGCCCCACAACACATGGTGGGCGTTGGCATCGCAACCAATGATGAATTGTCGATTCGTTTGTTGGCAAAATTTGACAAGCTGCTGAACTTCCGCGGGAGGAATGGTGGGGATGTCACCTGGAAAGTAGGCGGATGCGATGACAATTTCTTGCATACCGCCTACCGTCGACACTTCGACGACAGCAGCTACTAGATCCCTGGAAATAAAAGGAGTAAGAGGTGTGAGATTAATGTTGTCAATGAACAGGAGGGCGGCACGGGGCAGGCCTCCCACCCGGTCATACACCAACCTACCTGATTGACTCAGCCCTCTTACTTGGCCTCCAGTATGCCAGGGCTCCTGGAGCAGGCCAACAGCGAAACTGCGTTCGCTGGCTAATCTGCAAAGTGTGGCAGATGCCCCCTTGGCATGATGCAGATTAGCTTGAAGCACCCTTATGGTGCTCATTGCTTCCTTTGTAGCGATTGACTGACGAGACTCTTCTTCTTGTCTCGTCGGGACCCTTTGTTCCTAGCTTATTTGGTAAGAGCCGGCCTACTGCATTTTGGCCCTGCGGCAACCTTTTGTATGTTGGTGCCGGTCGAAGTTGTTGGCAGTTGCTCTTCCCTCAAGATCGGGACCACCCCCGGAGCTGCCGCCATCGCCAGCACAGTTGCTTGGCTTTGACTACCGCTCTGAAGGTAGCTATGACCCCTTGAGAGGTCAGCTGTCGTTGGAGGTACCGGGGTCAGAGAAAGCGCCTTTGCGGACCCGGCGGCTACCGTGCTTGGTTTGGTCTCACTCCCACCACCTTCCTGCCCAGTGGCAGTGCTGGTAGAGGGGCGCAAGTCCAAATTGGCCTCCGCCAGGGCCCCAATGAGCGTTCCCTCCTCCTTTGGCTCTCTGGTCTGCGTAGGTGACCTCAGGTGGAGTTTTATGTGGCCAAATCTATACGCAATCCTGTGTTTCATGGCCACTAGTTTCGTCATTGACGCGTGATCAATTAGGAGCACCAAATGAACTAACTGACCATTTGTCAGCCTGTTAGAGACTTTCCAGCTAGTTGTCGAGATTGAATTCTGAGCAGCAATTGTTGCCAGAATTTTATCATTGCCTAGCTGGATACTCTGTGGGAAGTATCCTCGGACCACATGTGTCCTAGGAAATTCATTTTCCGTCACAAGATTGATATCAAGACCACACTTGGTCTTGATGTTCATGACGTTCGACCTTAACCACGTCGCTGTCGGAGGATTCGAGCAGACGACAAGAAGCCACCCAGCCCGGGGGACGCACCTTTCGAACTCCGGCTTTATGTCGTCCTTCGAGTACTCAATCGCGACGTCAATTATCGCCTCCTGTAGCAGTGCCAGTTGCTCTGCCGTAAGAGATTTGTTGACAGGGTCAACCGGAACAAATCCTAGTTCCACACTACCAACCACCCGGCTGAAGGTGGCTTTTTTAGGCTCCGTATGAGCCGGTCTTGGCCTCTTCTTGGCATTGTCCTGAGGAGACTGCTCTTCGGAGCGAACACGTTTCAACTCCGCTGTGGTAGTCGAATTAGATTTGGCAAGTTTAATGGCTTCTTCCCTAGATTTGCCATTATCTAGGGCGCGCTTAAAAATTCTCCTCTCCTTGGAGTTGAATAAAACGAAGCCGGAAGTTGAGTCCAGACTGACTCGCTGCACCAAGTTGCCGACTTCCGTAAGCCCTGAGATTTCAGAGCAGACGCTGATGGTGTCTGGTGTCATCGTGCTGCATGACTCGGAGTCAGATGCCGAGGCAAACTCCTGCCGAGCAGACAAAGCACTGGACGAAGGTCCGACAAACAGCGGTTCTCCAGGGGAGGTGGAGAGTGAAGGCCCATTGGCCTCCGAGATCTTCGCGCTAGTCTCTCCTGCAACGTGCCCAATGGCTCCGTCGGAGGAGGTTGAGGGCAGCCCACTGGCTGCAGTGTTTGCCGAACAGACCACCGCCGTGCAGGCCGGGTCCGGAAGTGATGATTTCTGAGCATCATCAGGCTCATCTAAATTTTTATGATTTGTATTAAACATTTTTATTCCCACGAGTGAGCGGGAAAGGGGAATGTCCACCGCGGTAATCCCGATCCCGCGGTAAGTCTATATGAAACTGGAGGTCGACAGGTATCCAGAGTTCGCATACTAGCGGCCAGGCACCCCCCTGGTCATGCATCCCTCGACGTATGCTGTTCCGTCTTGGAGTTGGGGTAATTTGTGAGGAGGTGGTTGCATCTCAGTGGGCCATTCGAGGAATGCAAGGAACCATAGTTCGAAGTCATTTCCCAAACAGACCACTAAGGAGCACCATCAACTCGGGAGTTTTCTTCTCCCCGCCCGGCTACCACTAGCCAGGAGTATAGCCAGAGACATGACCGTGACTACATCCTGTTTCCAGCCGCCCCCAACGTGGAGAGTATAGCCGCACTTCCGGCAGTGCCTACAGACAGAAGCAACCCCCAGGTGGAGTTGGGACTGTACATAGACCTGTCGGCTGACGGCCAATTATATATGTATTTCCACACATTTGAGTCTAAACCCGACCGATTTTGGAGCAACTTAACTTTTGATCAAAATTTTAAGATTGTCAAAAGCAATGTTGTTTGAGTACGCTACTCATAACAATGGGTCATATGGATTTTTTTTGCAAAAATTTCATCATTTCCAATCGAGTTTTTATTTTTTAAAAGTGATTATATATGTATTTCCACACATTTGAGTCTAAACCCGACCGAATTTGGAGCAACTTAATTTTTGTTCAAATTTTTAAGATTGTCAAAAGCAATGTTGTATGAGTACGCTACTCATAACAATGGGTCATATGAATTTCATTTGGAAAATTTCTTCATCCTTTATCGTGTTTTTATTTTGTACACGTGATTATATATGCATTTCCACACATTTGAGTCTAAACCCGACCGATTTTGGAGCAACTTAACTTTTGCTCAAATTTTTAAGATTGTCAAAAGCAATGTTGTTTGAGTACGCTTCTCATAACAATGGGTCATATGGATTTTTTTTGCAAAAATTGCATCATCTTCAATCGAGTTTTTATTTTGTACACGTGATTATATATGTATTTCCACACATTTGAGTCTACACCCGACCGATTTTGGAGCAACTTAATTTTTGTTCAAATTTTGAAGATTGTCAAAAGCAATGTTGTATGAGTACGCTACTAATAACAATGGGTCATATGGATTTTTTTTGCAAAAATTTCATCATCTTTAATCGAGTTTTTATTTTGTACACGTGATTATATATGTATTTCCACACATTTGAGTCTAAACCCGACCGATTTTGGAGCAACTCAATTTTTGTTCAAATTTTTAAGATTGTCAAAAGCAATGTTGTATGAGTACGCTACTCATAACAATGGCTCATATGGATTTTTTTTTGCAAAAATTTCATCATCTTCAATCGAGATTTTATTTTGTACACGTGATTATATATGTATTTCCACACATTTGAGTCTACACCCGACCGATTTTGGAGTAATTTAATTTTTGTTCAAATTTTGAAGATTGTCAAAAGCAATGTTGTATGAGTACGCTACTAATAACAATGGGTCATATGGATTTTTTTTTGCAAAAATTTCATCATCTTCAATCGAGTTTTTATTTTGTACACGTGATTATATATGTATTTCCACACATTTGAGTCTACACCCGACCGATTTTGGAGTAATTTAATTTTTGTTCAAATTTTGAAGATTGTCAAAAGCAATGTTGTATGAGTACGCTACTAATAACAATGGGTCATATGGATTTTTTTTGCAAAAATTTAATCATATTCAATCGAGTTTTTATTTTGTACACGTGATTATATATGTATTTCCACACATTTGAGTCTAAACCCGACCGATTTTGGAGCAACTTAACTTTTGTTCAAATTTTTAAGATTGTCAAAAGCAATGTTGTTTGAGTACGCTTCTCATAACAATGGGTCATATGGATTTTTTTTGCAAAAATTTCATCATCTCCAATCGAGTTTTTATTTTTACATGTGATTATATATGTAGTTCCACACATTTGAGTCTAAACCCGACCGAATTTGGAGCAACTTAATTTTTGTTCAAATTTTTAAGATTGTCAAAAGCAATGTTGTATGAGTACGCTACTCATAACAATGGGTCATATGAATTTTTTTTGGAAAATTTCTTCATCCTTAATCGTGTTTTTATTTTGTACACGTGATTATATATGTATTTCCACACATTTGAGTCTAAACCCGACCGATTTTGGAGCAACTTAACTTTTGTTCAAATTTTTAAGATTGTCAAAAGCAATGTTGTTTGAGTACGCTTCTCATAACAATGGGTCATATGGATTTTTTTTGCAAAAATTTCATCATCTCCAATCGAGTTTTTATTTTTTACATGTGATTATATATGTATTTCCACACATTTGAGTCTAAACCCGACCGATTTTGGAGCAACTTAACTTTTGTTCAAAATTTTAAGATTGTCAAAAGCAATGTTGTTTGAGTACGCTACTCATAACAATGGGTCATATGGATTTTTTTTGCAAAAATTTCATCATTTCCAATCGAGTTTTTATTTTTTACATGTGATTATATATGTATTTCCACACATTTGAGTCTAAACCCGACCGAATTTGGAGCAACTTAATTTTTGTTCAAATTTTTAAGATTGTCAAAAGCAATGTTGTATGAGTACGCTACTCATAACAATGGGTCATATGAATTTTATTTGGAAAATTTCTTCATCCTTTATCGTGTTTTTATTTTGTACACGTGATTTTATATGCATTTCCACACATTTGAGTCTAAACCCGACCGATTTTGGAGCAACTTAACTTTTGCTCAAATTTTTAAGATTGTCAAAAGCAATGTTGTTTGAGTTCGCTTCTCATAACAATGGGTCATATGGATTTTTTTTGCAAAAATTTCATCATCTTCAATCGAGTTTTTATTTTGTACACGTGATTATATATGTATTTCCACACATTTGAGTCTAAACCCGACCGATTTTGGAGCAACTTAATTTTTGTTCAAATTTTGAAGATTGTCAAAAGCAATGTTGTATGAGTACGCTACTAATAACAATGGGTCATATGGATTTTTTTTGCAAAAATTTCATCATCTTTAATCGAGTTTTTATTTTGTACACGTGATTATATATGTATTTCCACACATTTGAGTCTACACCCGACCGATTTTGGAGCAACTTAACTTTTGTTCAAATTTTTAAGATTGTCAAAAGCAATGTTGTTTGAGTACGCTACTCATAACAATGGGTCATATGGATTTTTTTTGCAAAAATTTCATCATCTCCAATCGAGTTTTTATTTTGTACATGTGATTATATATGTATTTCCACACATTTGAGTCTAAACACGACCGAATTTGGAGCAACTTAATTTTTGTTCAAATTTTTAAGATTGTCAAAAGCAATGTTGTATGAGTACGCTACTCATAACAATGGGTCATATGAATTTTTTTTGGAAAATTTCATCATCCTTAATCGTGTTTGTATTTTGTACACGTGATTATATGTATATGTATTTGCACACATTTGAGTCTAAACCCGACCGATTTTGGAGCAACTTAATTTTTGTTCAAATTTTTAAGATTGTCAAAAGCAATGTTGTATGAGTACGCTACTCATAACAATGGCTCATATGGATTTTTTTTTGCAAAAATTTCATCATCTTCAATCGAGTTTTTATTTTGTACACGTGATTATATATGTATTTCCACACATTTGAGTCTACACCCGACCGATTTTGGAGTAATTTAATTTTTGTTCAAATTTTGAAGATTGTCAAAAGCAATGTTGTATGAGTACGCTACTAATAACAATGGGTCATATGGATTTTTTTTGCAAAAATTTAATCATATTCAATCGAGTTTTTATTTTGTACACGTGATTATATATGTATTTCCACACATTTGAGTCTAAACCCGACCGATTTTGGAGCAACTTAACTTTTGTTCAAATTTTTAAGATTGTCAAAAGCAATGTTGTTTGAGTACGCTTCTCATAACAATGGGTCATATGGATTTTTTTTGCAAAAATTTCATCATCTCCAATCGAGTTTTTATTTTTTACATGTGATTATATATGTATTTCCACACATTTGAGTCTAAACCCGACCGATTTTGGAGCAACTTAATTTATGTTCAAATTTTTAAAATTGTCAAAAGCAATTTTGTATGAGTACGCTACTCATAACAATGGGTCATATGAATTTTTTTTGGAAAATTTCTTCATCCTTAATCGTGTTTTTATTTTGTACACGTGATTATATATGTATTTCCACACATTTGAGTCTACACCCGACCGATTTTGGAGCAACTTAATTTTTGTTCAAATTTTGAAGATTGTCAAAACCAATGTTGTATGAGTACACTACTAATAACAATGGGTCATATGGATTTTTTTTGCAAAAATTTCATCATCTTTAATCGAGTTTTTATTTTGTACACGTGATTATATATGTATTTCCACATATTGTAGTCTACACCCGACCGATTTTGGAGCAACTTAACTTTTGTTCAAATTTTTAAGATTGTCAAAAGCAATGTTGTTTGAGTACGCTACTCATAACAATGGGTCATATGGATTTTTTTTGCAAAAATTTCATCATCTCCAATCGAGTTTTTATTTTGTACATGTGATTATATATGTATTTCCACACATTTGAGTCTAAACGCGACCGAATTTGGAGCAACTTAATTTTTGTTCAAATTTTTAAGATTGTCAAAAGCAATGTTGAGTACGCTACTCATAACAATGGGTCATATGGATTTTTTTTGCAAAAATTTCATCATCTCCAATCGAGTTTTTATTTTTTACATGTGATTATATATGTATTTCCACACATTTGAGTCTAAACCCGACCGAATTTGGAGCAACTTAATTTTTGTTTAAATTTTTAAGATTGTCAAAAGCAATGTTGTATGAGTACGCTACTCATAACAATGGGTCATATGAATTTTTTTTGGAAAATTTCTTCATCCTTAATCGTGTTTTTATTTTGTACACGTGATTATATATGTATTTCCACACATTTGAGTCTACACCCGACCGATTTTGGAGCAACTTAATTTTTGTTCAAATTTTGAAGATTGTCAAAAGCAATGTTGTATGAGTACGCTACTCATAACAATGGGTCATATGAATTTTTTTTGGAAAATTCCTTCATCCTTTATCGTGTTTTTATTTTGTACACGTGATTATATATGTATTTCCACACATTTGAGTCTAAACCCGACCGATTTTGGAGCAACTTAACTTTTGCTCAAATTTTTAAGATTGTCAAAAGCAATGTTGTTTGAGTACGCTTCTCATAACAATGGGTCATATGGATTTTTTTTGCAAAAATTTCATCATCTTCAATCGAGTTTTTATTTTGTACACGTGATTATATATGTATTTCCACACATTTGAGTCTACACCCGACCGATTTTGGAGCAACTTAATTTTTGTTCAAATTTTGAAGATTGTCAAAAGCAATGTTGTATGAGTACGCTACTAATAAAATGGGTCATATGGATTTTTTTTGCAAAAATTTCATCATCTTTAATCGAGTTTTTATTTTGTACACGTGATTATATATGTATTTCCACACATTTGAGTCTACACCCGACCGATTTTGGAGCAACTTAACTTTTGTTCAAATTTTTAAGATTGTCAAAAGCAATGTTGTTTGAGTACGCTACTCATAACAATGGGTCATATGGATTTTTTTTGCAGAAATTTCATCATCTCCAATCGAGTTTTTATTTTGTACATGTGATTATATATGTATTTCCACACATTTGTGTCTAAACCCGACCGAATTTGGAGCAACTTAATTTTTGTTCAAATTTTTAAGATTGTCAAAAGCAATGTTGTATGAGTACGCTACTCATAACAATGGGTCATATGAATTTTTTTTGGAAAATTTCATCATCCTTAATCGTGTTTTTATTTTGAACACGTGGTTATATATGTATTTGCACACATTTGAGTCTAAACCCGACCGAATTTGGAGCAACTTAATTTTTGTTCAAATTTTTAAGATTGTCAAAAGCAATGTTGTATGAGTACGCTACTCATAACAATGGGTCATATGGATTTTTTTTCCAAAAATTTCATCATCTTTAATCGAGTTTTTATTTTGTACACGTGATTATATATGTATTTCCACACATTTGAGTCTAAACCCGACCGATTTTGGAGCAACTTAATTTTTGTTCAAATTTTTATGATTGTCAAAAGCAATGTTGTATGAGTACGCTACTCATAACAATGGCTCATATGGATTTTTTTTTGCAAAAATTTCATCATCTTCAATCGAGTTTTTATTTTGTACACGTGATTATATATGTATTTCCACACATTTGAGTCTACACCCGACCGATTTTGGAGTAATTTAATTTTTGTTCAAATTTTGAAGATTGTCAAAAGCAATGTTGTATGAGTACGCTACTAATAACAATGGGTCATATGGATTTTTTTTGCAAAAATTTAATCATATTCAATCGAGTTTTTATTTTGTACACGTGATTATATATGTATTTCCACACATTTGAGTCTAAACCCGACCGATTTTGGAGCAACTTAACTTTTGTTCAAATTTTTAAGATTGTCAAAAGCAATGTTGTTTGAGTACGATTCTCATAACAATGGGTCATATGGATTTTATTTGCAAAAATTTCATCATCTCCAATCGAGTTTTTATTTTTTACATGTGATTATATATGTATTTCCACACATTTGAGTCTAAACCCGACCGAATTTGGAGCAACTAAATTTTTGTTCAAATTTTTAAGATTGTCAAAAGCAATGTTGTATGAGTACGCTACTCATAACAATGGGTCATATGAATTTTTTTTGGAAAATTTCTTCATCCTTAATCGTGTTTTTATTTTGTACACGTGATTATATATGTATTTCCACACATTTGAGTCTAAACCCGACCGATTTTGGAGCAACTTAATTTTTGTTAAAATTTTTAAAATTGTCAAAAGCAATTTTGTATGAGTACGCTACTCATAACAATGGGTCATATGAATTTTTTTTGGAAAATTTCTTCATCCTTAATCGTGTTTTTATTTTGTACACGTGATTATATATGTATTTCCACACATTTGAGTCTACACCCGACCGAATTTGGAGCAACTTCATTTTTGTTCAAATTTTTAAGATTGTCAAAAGCAATGTTGTATGAGTACGCTACTAATAACAATGGGTCATATGAATTTGGGAGCAACTTAACTTTTGCTCAAATTTTTAAGATTGTCAAAAGCAATGTTGTTTGAGTACGCTTCTCATAACAATGGGTCATATGGATTTTTTTTGCAAAAATTTCATCATCTTCAATCGAGTTTTTATTTTGTACACGTGATTATATATGTATTTCCACACATTTGAGTCTACACCCGACCGATTTTGGAGCAACTTAATTTTTGTTCAAATTTTGAAGATTGTCAAAAGCAATGTTGTATGAGTACGCTACTAATAACAATGGGTCATATGGATTTTTTTTGCAAAAATTTCATCATCTTTAATCGAGTTTTTATTTTGTACACGTGATTATATATGTATTTCCACACATTTGAGTCTAAACCCGACCGATTTTGGAGCAACCTAATTTTTGTTCAAATTTTAAAGATTGTCAAAAGCAATGTTGTTTGAGTACGCTACTCATAACAATGGGTCATATGGATTTTTTTTGCAAAAATTTCATCATCTCCAATCGAGTTTTTATTTTGTACATGTGATTATATATGTATTTCCACACATTTGAGTCTAAACCCGACCGATTTGGAGCAACTTAACTTTTGTTCAAATTTTTAAGATTGTCAAAAGCAATGTTGTTTGAGTACGCTTCTCATAACAATGGGTCATATGGATTTTTTTTGCAAAAATTTCATCATCTCCAATCGGGTTTTTATTTTTTACATGTGATTATATATGTATTTGCACACATTTGAGTCTAAACCCGACCGAATTTAGAGCAACTTCATTTTTGTTCAAATTTTTAAGATTGTCAAAAGCAATGTTGTATGAGTACGCTACTTATAACAATGGGTCATATGGATTTTTTTGGCAAAAATTTCATCATCTTTAATCGAGTTTTTATTTTGTACACGTGATTATATATGTATTTCCACACATTTGAGTCTAAACCCGACCGATTTTGGAGCAACTTAATTTTTGTTCAAATTTTTAAAATTGTCAAAAGCAATGTTGTATGAGTACGCTACTCATAACAATGGCTCATATGGATTTTTTTTTGCAAAAATTTGATCATCTTCAATCGAGTTTTTATTTTGTACACGTGATTATATATGTATTTCCACACATTTGAGTCTAAACCCGACCGATTTTGGAGCAACTTAATTTTTGTTCAAATTTTTAAGATTGTCTAAAGCAATGTTGTATGAGTACGCTACTCATAACAATGGGTCATATGGATTTTTTTTGCAAAAATTTCATCATCTCCAATCGAGTTTTTATTTTGTACATGTGATTATATATGTATTTCCACACATTTGAGTCTAAACCCGACCGATTTTGGAGCAACTTAACTTTTGTTCAAATTTTTAAGATTGTCAAAAGCAATGTTGTTTGAGTACGCTACTCATAACAATGGGTCATATGGATTTTTTTTGCAAAAATTTCATCATCTCCAATCGAGTTTTTATTTTTTACATGTGATTATATATGTATTTCCACACATTTGAGTATAAACCCGACCGAATTTGGAGCAACTTAATTTTTGTTCAAATTTTTAAGATTGTCAAAAGCAATGTTGTATGAGTACGCTACTCATAACAATGGGTCATATGAATTTTTTTTGCAAAATTTCTTCATCTCCAATCGAGTTTTTATTTTTTACATGTGATTATATATGTATTTCCACACATTTGAGTCTAAACCCGACCGAATTTGGAGCAACTTAATTTTTGTTCAAATTTTTAAGATTGTCAAAAGCAATGTTGTATGAGTACGCTACTCATAACAATGGGTCATATGAATTTTGGAGCAACTTAACCTTTGCTCAAATTTTTAAGATTGTCAAAAGCAATGTTGTTTGAGTACGCTTCTCATAACAATGGGTCATATGGATTTTTTTTGCAAAAATTTCATCATCTTCAATCGAGTTTTTATTTTGTACACGTGATTATATATGTATTTCCACACATTTGAGTCTACACCCGACCGATTTTGGAGCAACTTAATTTTTGTTCAAATTTTGAAGATTGTCAAAAGCAATGTTGTATGAGTACGCTACTAATAACAATGGGTCATATGGATTTTTTTTGCAAAAATTTCATCATCTTTAATCGAGTTTTTATTTTGTACACGTGATTATATATGTATTTTCACACATTTGAGTCTACACCCGACCGATTTTGGAGCAACTTAACTTTTGTTCAAATTTTTAAGATTGTCAAAAGCAATGTTGTTTGAGTACGCTACTCATAACAATGACTCATATGGATTTTTTTTGCAAAAATTTCATCATCTCCAATCGAGTTTTTATTTTGTACATGTGATTATATATGTATTTCCACACATTTGAGTCTAAACACGACCGAATTTGGAGCAACTTAATTTTTGTTCAAATTTTTAAGATTGTCAAAAGCAATGTTGTATGAGTACGCTACTCATAACAATGGGTCATATGAATTTTTTTTGGAAAATTTCATCATCCTTAATCGTGTTTTTATTTTGTACAAGTGATTATATATGTATTTGCACACATTTGAGTCTAAACCCGACCGAATTCGGAGCAACTTCATTTTTGTTCAAATTTTTAAGATTGTCAAAAGCAATGTTGTATGAGTACGCTACTCATAACAATGGGTCATATGATTTTTTTTTGGAAAATTTATTCATCCTTTATCGTGTTTTTATTTTGTACACGTGATTATATATGTATTTCCACACATTTGAGTCTAAACCCGACCGATTTGGAGCAACTTAATTTTTGTTCAAATTTTTAAGATTGTCTAAAGCAATGTTGTATGAGTACGCTACTCATAACAATGGCTCATATGGATTTTTTTTTGCAAAAATTTGATCATCTTCAATCGAGTTTTTATTTTGTACACGTGATTATATATGTATTTCCACACATTTGAGTCTAAACCCGACCGATTTTGGAGCAACTTAATTTTTGTTCAAATTTTTAAGATTGTCTAAAGCAATGTTGTATGAGTACGCTACTCATAACAATGGGTCATATGGATTTTTTTTGCAAAAATTTCATCATCTCCAATCGAGTTTTTATTTTGTACATGTGATTATATATGTATTTCCACACATTTGAGTCTAAACCCGACCGATTTTGGAGCAACTTAACTTTTGTTCAAAATTTTAAGATTGTCAAAAGCAATGTTGTTCGAGTACGCTACTCATAACAATGGGTCATATGAATTTTTTTTGCAAAATTTCTTCATCTCCAATCGAGTTTTTATTTTTTACATGTGATTATATATGTATTTCCACACATTTGAGTCTAAACCCGACCGAATTTGGAGCAACTTAATTTTTGTTCAAATTTTTAAGATTGTCAAAAGCAATGTTGTATGAGTACGCTACTCATAACAATGGGTCATATGAATTTTGGAGCAACTTAACCTTTGCTCAAATTTTTAAGATTGTCAAAAGCAATGTTGTTTGAGTACGCTTCTCATAACAATGGGTCATATGGATTTTTTTTGCAAAAATTTCATCATCTTCAATCGAGTTTTTATTTTGTACACGTGATTATATATGTATTTCCACACATTTGAGTCTACACCCGACCGATTTTGGAGCAACTTAATTTTTGTTCAAATTTTGAAGATTGTCAAAAGCAATGTTGTATGAGTACGCTACTAATAACAATGGGTCATATGGATTTTTTTTGCAAAAATTTCATCATCTTTAATCGAGTTTTTATTTTGTACACGTGATTATATATGTATTTTCACACATTTGAGTCTACACCCGACCGATTTTGGAGCAACTTAACTTTTGTTCAAATTTTTAAGATTGTCAAAAGCAATGTTGTTTGAGTACGCTACTCATAACAATGACTCATATGGATTTTTTTTGCAAAAATTTCATCATCTCCAATCGAGTTTTTATTTTGTACATGTGATTATATATGTATTTCCACACATTTGAGTCTAAACACGACCGAATTTGGAGCAACTTAATTTTTGTTCAAATTTTTAAGATTGTCAAAAGCAATGTTGTATGAGTACGCTACTCATAACAATGGGTCATATGAATTTTTTTTGGAAAATTTCATCATCCTTAATCGTGTTTTTATTTTGTACAAGTGATTATATATGTATTTGCACACATTTGAGTCTAAACCCGACCGAATTCGGAGCAACTTCATTTTTGTTCAAATTTTTAAGATTGTCAAAAGCAATGTTGTATGAGTACGCTACTCATAACAATGGGTCATATGATTTTTTTTTGGAAAATTTATTCATCCTTTATCGTGTTTTTATTTTGTACACGTGATTATATATGTATTTCCACACATTTGAGTCTAAACCCGACCGATTTGGAGCAACTTAATTTTTGTTCAAATTTTTAAGATTGTCTAAAGCAATGTTGTATGAGTACGCTACTCATAACAATGGCTCATATGGATTTTTTTTTGCAAAAATTTGATCATCTTCAATCGAGTTTTTATTTTGTACACGTGATTATATATGTATTTCCACACATTTGAGTCTAAACCCGACCGATTTTGGAGCAACTTAATTTTTGTTCAAATTTTTAAGATTGTCTAAAGCAATGTTGTATGAGTACGCTACTCATAACAATGGGTCATATGGATTTTTTTTGCAAAAATTTCATCATCTCCAATCGAGTTTTTATTTTGTACATGTGATTATATATGTATTTCCACACATTTGAGTCTAAACCCGACCGATTTTGGAGCAACTTAACTTTTGTTCAAAATTTTAAGATTGTCAAAAGCAATGTTGTTCGAGTACGCTACTCATAACAATGGGTCATATGGATTTTTTTTGCAAAAATTTCATCATCTCCAATCGAGTTTTTATTTTTTACATGTGATTATATATGTATTTCCACACATTTGAGTCTAAACCCGACCGAATTTGGAGCAACTTAATTTTTGTTCAAATTTTTAAGATTGTCAAAAGCAATGTTGTATGAGTACGCTACTCATAACAATGGGTCATATGAATTTTTTTTGGAAAATTTATTCATCCTTTATCGTGTTTTTATTTTGTACACGTGATTATATATGTATTTCCACACATTTGAGTCTAAACCCGACCGATTTTGGAGCAACTTAACTTTTGTTCAAATTTTTAAGATTGTCAAAAGCAATTTTGTATGAGTACGCTACTCATAACAATGGGTCAAATGGATTTTTTTTGGAAAAATTTCATCATCTTCAATCGAGTTTTTATTTTGTACACGTGATTATATATGTATTTCCACACATTTGAGTCTAAACCCGACCGATTTTGGAGCAACTTAATTTTTGTTCAAATTTTTAAGATTGTCTAAAGCAATGTTGTATGAGTACGCTACTCATAACAATGGGTCATATGGATTTTTTTTGCAAAAATTTCATCATCTCCAATCGAGTTTTTATTTTGTACATGTGATTATATATGTATTTCCACACATTTGAGTCTAAACCCGACCGATTTTGGAGCAACTTAACTTTTGTTCAAAATTTTAAGATTGTCAAAAGCAATGTTGTTCGAGTACCCTACTCATAACAATGGGTCATATGGATTTTTTTTGCAAAAATTTCATCATCTCCAATCGAGTTTTTATTTTTTACATGTGATTATATATGTATTTCCACACATTTGAGTCTAAACCCGACCGAATTTGGAGCAACTTAATTTTTGTTCAAATTTTTAAGATTGTCAAAAGCAATGTTGTATGAGTACGCTACTCATAACAATGGGTCATATGAATTTTTTTTGGAAAATTTATTCATCCTTTATCGTGTTTTTATTTTGTACACGTGATTATATATGTATTTCCACACATTTGAGTCTAAACCCGACCGATTTTGGAGCAACTTAACTTTTGTTCAAATTTTTAAGATTGTCAAAAGCAATTTTGTATGAGTACGCTACTCATAACAATGGGTCATATGAATTTTTTTTGGAAAATTTATTCATCCTTTATCGTGTTTTTATTTTGTACACGTGATTATATATGTATTTCCACACATTTGAGTCTAAACCCGACCGATTTTGGAGCAACTTAACTTTTGTTCAAATTTTTAAGATTGTCAAAAGCAATTTTGTATGAGTACGCTACTCATAACAATGGGTCAAATGGATTTTTTTTGGAAAAATTTCATCAACTTCAATCGAGTTTTTATTTTGTACATGTGATTATATATGTATTTCCACACATTTGAGTCTAAACCCGACCGAATTTGGAGCAACTTAATTTTTGTTCAATTGTGAAGATTGTCAAAAGAAATGTTGTTTGAGTACGCTACTCATAACAATGGGTTATATGGATTTTTTTTGCAAAAATTTCATCATCTTTAATCGAGTTTTTATTTTGTACACGTGATTATATATGTATTTCCACACATTTGAGTCTAAACCCGACCGAATTTGGAGCAACTTAATTTTTGTTCAATTGTGAAGATTGTCAAAAGAAATGTTGTTTGAGTACGCTACTCATAACAATGGGTCATATGGATTTTTTTTGCAAAAATTTAATCATCTTCAATCGAGTTTTTATTTTGTACACGTGATTATATATGTATTTCCACACATTTGAGTCTAAACCCGACCGATTTTGGAGCAACTTAACTTTTGTTCAAAATTTTAAGATTGTCAAAAGCAATGTTGTTTGAGTACGCTACTCATAACAATGGGTCATATGGATTTTTTTTGCAAAAATTTTATCATCTCCAATCGAGTTTTTATTTTTTACATGTGATTATATATGTATTTCCACACATTTGAGTCTAAACCCGACCGAATTTGGAGCAACTTAATTTTTGTTCAAATTTTTAAGATTGTCAAAAGCAATGTTGTATGAGTACGCTACTCATAACAATGGGTCATATGAATTATTTTGGAAAAATTTCATCATCCTTAATCGTGTTTTTATTTTGTACACGTGATTATATATGTATTTCCACACATTTGAGTCTAAACCCGACCGATTTTGGAGCAACTTAATTTTTGTTCAAATTTTTAAAATTGTCAAAAGCAATTTTGTATGAGTACGCTACTCATAACAATGGGTTATATGGATTTTTTTTGCAAAAATTTCATCATCTTTAATCGAGTTTTTATTTTGTACACGTGATTATATATGTATTTCCACACATTTGAGTCTAAACCCGACCGAATTTGGAGCAACTTAATTTTTGTTCAATTGTGAAGATTGTCAAAAGAAATGTTGTTTGAGTACGCTACTCATAACAATGGGTCATATGGATTTTTTTTGCAAAAATTTATTCATCCTTTATCGTGTTTTTATTTTGTACACGTGATTATATATGTATTTCCACACATTTGAGTCTAAACCCGACCGATTTTGGAGCAACTTAACTTTTGTTCAAATTTTTAAGATTGTCAAAAGCAATTTTGTATGAGTACGCTACTCATAACAATGGGTCATATGAATTTTTTTTGGAAAATTTATTCATCCTTTATCGTGTTTTTATTTTGTACACGTGATTATATATGTATTTCCACACATTTGAGTCTAAACCCGACCGATTTTGGAGCAACTTAACTTTTGTTCAAATTTTTAAGATTGTCAAAAGCAATTTTGTATGAGTACGCTACTCATAACAATGGGTCAAATGGATTTTTTTTGGAAAAATTTCATCAACTTCAATCGAGTTTTTATTTTGTACATGTGATTATATATGTATTTCCACACATTTGAGTCTAAACCCGACCGAATTTGGAGCAACTTAATTTTTGTTCAATTGTGAAGATTGTCAAAAGAAATGTTGTTTGAGTACGCTACTCATAACAATGGGTTATATGGATTTTTTTTGCAAAAATTTCATCATCTTTAATCGAGTTTTTATTTTGTACACGTGATTATATATGTATTTCCACACATTTGAGTCTAAACCCGACCGAATTTGGAGCAACTTAATTTTTGTTCAATTGTGAAGATTGTCAAAAGAAATGTTGTTTGAGTACGCTACTCATAACAATGGGTCATATGGATTTTTTTTGCAAAAATTTAATCATCTTCAATCGAGTTTTTATTTTGTACACGTGATTATATATGTATTTCCACACATTTGAGTCTAAACCCGACCGATTTTGGAGCAACTTAACTTTTGTTCAAAATTTTAAGATTGTCAAAAGCAATGTTGTTTGAGTACGCTACTCATAACAATGGGTCATATGGATTTTTTTTGCAAAAATTTTATCATCTCCAATCGAGTTTTTATTTTTTACATGTGATTATATATGTATTTCCACACATTTGAGTCTAAACCCGACCGAATTTGGAGCAACTTAATTTTTGTTCAAATTTTTAAGATTGTCAAAAGCAATGTTGTATGAGTACGCTACTCATAACAATGGGTCATATGAATTATTTTGGAAAAATTTCATCATCCTTAATCGTGTTTTTATTTTGTACACGTGATTATATATGTATTTCCACACATTTGAGTCTAAACCCGACCGATTTTGGAGCAACTTAATTTTTGTTCAAATTTTTAAAATTGTCAAAAGCAATTTTGTATGAGTACGCTACTCATAACAATGGGTCAAATGGATTTTTTTTGCAAAAATTTCATCATCTTTAATCGAGTTTTTATTTTGTACACGTGATTATATATGTATTTCCACACATTTGAGTCTAAACCCGACCGAATTTGGAGCAACTTAATTTTTGTTCAAATTTTTAAGATTGTCAAAAGCAATGTTGTATGAGTACGCTACTCATAACAATGGGTCATATGGATTTTTTTAGCAAAAATTTCATCATCTTCAATCGAGTTTTTATTTTGTACACGTGATTATATATGTATTTCCTCATATTTGAGTCTAAACACGACCGATTTTGGAGCACCTTAATTTTTGTTCAAATTTTTTAGATTGTCAAAAGCAATGTTGTATGAGTACGCTACTCATAACAATGGATCATATGGATTTTTTTAGCAAAAATTTCATCATCTTTAATCGAGTTTTTATTTTGTACACGTGATTATATATGTATTTCCACACATTTGAGTCTAAACCCGACCGAATTTGGAGCAACTAAATTTTGTTCAAATTTTTAAGATTGTCAAAAGCAATGTTGTATGAGTACGCTACTCATAACAATGGGTCATATGAATTTTTTTTGGAAAATTTCATCATCCTTAATCGTGTTTTTATTTTGTACACGTGACTTTATATGTATTTGCACACATTTGAGTCTAAACCCGACCGATTTTGGAGCAACTTAATTTTTGTTTAAATTGTCTAAAGCAATGTTGTATGAGTACGCTACTCATAACAATGGGTCATATGGATTTTTTTTGGAAAATTTCTTCATCCTTTTATCGTGTTTTTATTTTGTACACGTGATTATATATGCATTTCCACATATTTGAGTCTAAACCCGACCGATTTTGGAGCAACTTAATTTTCGTTCAAATTTTTAAAATTGTCAAAAGCAATTTTGTATGAGTACGCTACTCATAACAATGGGTGAAATGGATTTTTTTTGCAAAAATTTCATCATCTTCAATCGAGTTTTTATTTTGTACATTTGATTATATATGTATTTCCACACATTTGAGTCTAAACCCGACCGAATTTGGAGCAACTTAATTTTTGTTCAATTGTGAAGATTGTCAAAAGAAATGTTGTATGAGTACGCTACTCATAACAATGGGTCATATGGATTTTTTTTGCAAAAATTTCATCATCTTTAATCGAGTTTTTATTTTGTACACGTGATTATATATGTATTTCCACACAATTGAGTCTAAACCCGACCGATTTTGGAGCAACTTAATTTTTGTTCAAATTTTTAAGATTGTCAAAAGCAATGTTGTATGAGTACGCTACTCATAACAATGGGTCATATGAATTTTTTTTGGAAAAATTTCATTATCTCCAATCGAGTTTTTATTTTGTACATGTGTATATATATGTATTTCCACACATTTAAGTCTTAACCCGACCGAATTTGGAGCAACTTAATTTTTGTTCAAATTTTTAAGATTGTCAAAAGCAATGTTGTATGAGTACGCTACTCATAAAAATGGGTCATATGAATTATTATGGAAAAATTGCATCATCCTTAATCGTGTTTTTATTTTGTACACGTGATTATATATGTATTTCCACACATTTGAGTCTAAACCCGACCGATTTTGGAGCAACTTAATTTTTGTTCAAATTTTTAAAATTGTCAAAAGCAATTTTGTATGAGTACGCTACTCATAAGAATGGGTCAAATGGATTTTTTTTGCAAAAATTTCATCATCTTCAATCGAGTTTTTATTTTGTACACGTGATTATATATGTATTTCCACACATTTGAGTCTAAACCCGACCGAATTTGGAGCAACTTAATTTTAGTTCAAATTTTTAAGATTGTCAAAAGCAATGTTGTATGAGTACGCTACTCATAACAATGGGTCATATGGATTTTTTTTGCAAAAATTTCATCATCTTTAATCGAGTTTTTATTTTGTACACGTGATTATATATGTATTTCCACACATTTGAGTCTAAACCCGACCGATTTTGGAGCAAATTAATTTTTGTTCAAATTTTGAAGATTGTCAATAGCAATGTTGTATGAGTACGCTACTCATAACAATGGGTCATATGGATTTTTTTAGCAAAAATTTCATCATCTTCAATCGAGTTTTTATTTTGTTCAAGTGATTATATATGTATTTCCACACATTTGAGTCTAAACCCGACCGATTTTGGAGCAACTTAATTTTTGTTTAAATTTTTAAGATTGTCAAAAGCAATGTTGTATGAGTACGCTACTCATAACAATGGGTCATATGGATTTTTGTTTGCAAAAGTTTCATCATCTTTAATCGAGTTTTTATTTTGTACACGTGATTATATATGTATTTCCACACATTTGAGTCTAAACCCGACCGATTTTGGAGCAACTTAATTTTTGTTCAAATTTTTAAGATTGTCTAAAGCAATGTTGTATGAGTACGCTACATATAACAATGGGTCATATGGATTTTTGTTTGCAAAAATTTCATCATCTTTAATCGAGTTTTTATTTTGTTCAAGTGATTATATATGTATTTCCACACATTTGAGTCTAAACCCGACCGATTTTGGAGCAACTTAATTTTTGTTTAAATTTTTAAGATTGTCAAAAGCAATGTTGTATGAGTACGCTACTCATAACAATGGGTCATATGGATTTTTGTTTGCAAAAGTTTCATCATCTTTAATCGAGTTTTTATTTTGTACACGTGATTATATATGTATTTCCACACATTTGAGTCTAAACCCGACCGATTTTGGAGCAACTTAATTTTTGTTCAAATTTTTAAGATTGTCTAAAGCAATGTTGTATGAGTACGCTACATATAACAATGGGTCATATGGATTTTTGTTTGCAAAAATTTCATCATCTTTAATCGAGTTTTTATTTTGTACACGTGATTATATATGTATTTCCACACATTTGAGTCTATACCCGACCGATTTTGGAGCAACTTAACTTTTGTTCAAATTTTTAAGATTGTCAAAAGCCATGTTGTTTGAGTACGCTACTCATAACAATGGGTCATATGAATTATTATGGAAAAATTGCATCATCCTTAATCGTGTTTTTATTTTGTACACGTGATTATATATGTATTTCCACACATTTGAGTCTAAACCCGACCGATTTTGGAGCAACTTAACTTTTGTTCAAATTTTTAAGATTGTCAAAAGCCATGTTGTTTGAGTACGCTACTCATAACAATGGGTCATATGGATTTTTTTAGCAAAAATTTCATCATTTTCAATCGAGTTTTTATTTTGTACACGTGATTATATATGTATTTCCACACATTTGAGTCTAAACCCGACCGAATTTGGAGCAACTTAATTTTAGTTCAAATTTTTAAGATTGTCAAAAGCAATGTTGTATGAGTACGCTACTCATAACAATGGGTCATATGGATTTTTTTTGGAAAAATTTCATTATCTCCAATCGAGTTTTTATTTTGTACATGTGTATATATATGTATTTCCACACATTTAAGTCTTAACCCGACCGAATTTGGAGCAACTTAATTTTTGTTCAAATTTTTAAGATTGTCAAAAGCAATGTTGTATGAGTACGCTACTCATAACAATGGGTCATATGGATTTTTTTTGCAAAAATTTCATCATCTTTAATCGAGTTTTTATTTTGTACACGTGATTATATATGTATTTCCACACAATTGAGTCTAAACCCGACCGAATTTGGAGCAACTTAATTTTAGTTCAAATTTTTAAGATTGTCAAAAGCAATGTTGTATGAGTACGCTACTCATAACAATGGGTCATATGGATTTTTTTTGCAAAAATTTCATCATCTTTAATCGAGTTTTTATTTTGTACACGTGATTATATATGTATTTCCACACATTTGAGTCTAAACCCGACCGATTTTGGAGCAAATTAATTTTTGTTCAAATTTTGAAGATTGTCAATAGCAATGTTGTATGAGTACGCTACTCATAACAATGGGTCATATGGATTTTTTTAGCAAAAATTTCATCATCTTCAATCGAGTTTTTATTTTGTTCAAGTGATTATATATGTATTTCCACACATTTGAGTCTAAACCCGACCGATTTTGGAGCAACTTAATTTTTGTTTAATTTTTTAAGATTGTCAAAAGCAATGTTGTATGAGTACGCTACTCATAACAATGGGTCATATGGATTTTTGTTTGCAAAAGTTTCATCATCTTTAATCGAGTTTTTATTTTGTACACGTGATTATATATGTATTTCCACACATTTGAGTCTAAACCCGACCGATTTTGGAGCAACTTAATTTTTGTTCAAATTTTTAAGATTGTCTAAAGCAATGTTGTATGAGTACGCTACATATAACAATGGGTCATATGGATTTTTGTTTGCAAAAATTTCATCATCTTTAATCGAGTTTTTATTTTGTACACGTGATTATATATGTATTTCCACACATTTGAGTCTATACCCGACCGATTTTGGAGCAACTTAACTTTTGTTCAAATTTTTAAGATTGTCAAAAGCCATGTTGTTTGAGTACGCTACTCATAACAATGGGTCATATGGATTTTTTTAGCAAAAATTTCATCATTTTCAATCGAGTTTTTATTTTGTACACGTGATTATATATGTATTTCCACACATTTGAGTCTAAACCCGACCGATTTTGGAGCAACTTAATTTTTGTTCAAATTTTTAAGATTGTCAAAAGCAATGTTGTATGAGTACGCTACTCATAACAATGGGTCATATGGATTTTTTTTTGCAAAAATTGCATCTTCTTTAATCGAGTTTTTATTTTGTACAAGTGATTATATATGTATTTCCACACATTTGAGTCTCATCACGACCGATTTTTGAGCCACATAATTTTTGTTTAAATTTTTAAGATGGACAAAAGCAATGTTGTTTGAGTACGCTACTCATAACAATCCGTCATATGGATTTTTTTTGCAAAAATTTCATCATCTTTAATCGAGTTTTTATTTTGTACACGTGATTATATATGTATTTCCACACATTTGAGTCTAAACCCGACCGATTTTGGAGCAACTTAATTTTTGTTCAAATTTTGAAGATTGTCAAAAGCAATGTTGTATGAGTACACTACTCATAACAATGCGTCATACTGATTTTTTTTGCAAAAATTTCATCATCTTCAATCGAGTTTTTATTTTGTACACGTGATTATATATGTATTTCCACACATTTGAGTCTAAACACGACCAATTTTGGAACAACTTAATTTTTGTTCAAATTTTTAAGATTGTCTAAAGCAATGTTGTATGAGTACGCTACATATAACAATGGGTCATATGGATTTTTGTTTGCAAAAATTTCATCATCTTTAATCGAGTTTTTATTTTGTTCAAGTGATTATATATGTATTTCCACACATTTGAGTCTAAACCCGACCGAATTTGGAGCAACTAAATTTTGTTCAAATTTTTAAGATTGTCAAAAGCAATGTTGTATGAGTACGCTACTCATAACAATGGGTCATATGAATTTTTTTTGGAAAATTTCATCATCCTTAATCGTGTTTTTATTTTGTACACGTGACTTTATATGTATTTGCACACATTTGAGTCTAAACCCGACCGATTTTGGAGCAACTTAATTTTTGTTTAAATTTTTAAGATTGTCAAAAGCAATGTTGTATGAGTACGCTACTCATAACAATGGGTCATATGGATTTTTGTTTGCAAAAATTTCATCATCTTTAATCGAGTTTTTATTTTGTACACGTGATTATATATGTATTTCCACACATTTGAGTCTAAACCCGACCGATTTTGGAGCAACTTAATTTTTGTTCAAATTTTTAAGATTGTCTAAAGCAATGTTGTATGAGTACGCTACTCATAACAATGGGTCATATGGATTTTTTTTGGAAAATTTCTTCATCCTTTTATCGTGTTTTTATTTTGTACACGTGATTATATATGCATTTCCACATATTTGAGTCTAAACCCGACCGATTTTGGAGCAACTTAATTTTCGTTCAAATTTTTAAAATTGTCAAAAGCAATTTTGTATGAGTACGCTACTCATAACAATGGGTGAAATGGATTTTTTTTGCAAAAATTTCATCATCTTCAATCGAGTTTTTATTTTGTACATTTGATTATATATGTATTTCCACACATTTGAGTCTAAACCCGACCGAATTTGGAGCAACTTAATTTTTGTTCAATTGTGAAGATTGTCAAAAGAAATGTTGTATGAGTACGCTACTCATAACAATGGGTCATATGGATTTTTTTTGCAAAAATTTCATCATCTTTAATCGAGTTTTTATTTTGTACACGTGATTATATATGTATTTCCACACAATTGAGTCTAAACCCGACCGATTTTGGAGCAACTTAATTTTTGTTCAAATTTTTAAGATTGTCAAAAGCAATGTTGTATGAGTACGCTACTCATAACAATGGGTCATATGAATTGTTTTTGGAAAAATTTCATTATCTCCAATCGAGTTTTTATTTTGTACATGTGTATATATATGTATTTCCACACATTTAAGTCTTAACCCGACCGAATTTGGAGCAACTTAATTTTTGTTCAAATTTTTAAGATTGTCAAAAGCAATGTTGTATGAGTACGCTACTCATAAAAATGGGTCATATGAATTATTATGGAAAAATTGCATCATCCTTAATCGTGTTTTTATTTTGTACACGTGATTATATATGTATTTCCACACATTTGAGTCTAAACCCGACCGATTTTGGAGCAACTTAATTTTTGTTCAAATTTTTAAAATTGTCAAAAGCAATTTTGTATGAGTACGCTACTCATAAGAATGGGTCAAATGGATTTTTTTTGCAAAAATTTCATCATCTTCAATCGAGTTTTTATTTTGTACACGTGATTATATATGTATTTCCACACATTTGAGTCTAAACCCGACCGAATTTGGAGCAACTTAATTTTAGTTCAAATTTTTAAGATTGTCAAAAGCAATGTTGTATGAGTACGCTACTCATAACAATGGGTCATATGGATTTTTTTTGCAAAAATTTCATCATCTTTAATCGAGTTTTTATTTTGTACACGTGATTATATATGTATTTCCACACATTTGAGTCTAAACCCGACCGATTTTGGAGCAAATTAATTTTTGTTCAAATTTTGAAGATTGTCAATAGCAATGTTGTATGAGTACGCTACTCATAACAATGGGTCATATGGATTTTTTTAGCAAAAATTTCATCATCTTCAATCGAGTTTTTATTTTGTTCAAGTGATTATATATGTATTTCCACACATTTGAGTCTAAACCCGACCGATTTTGGAGCAACTTAATTTTTGTTTAAATTTTTAAGATTGTCAAAAGCAATGTTGTATGAGTACGCTACTCATAACAATGGGTCATATGGATTTTTGTTTGCAAAAGTTTCATCATCTTTAATCGAGTTTTTATTTTGTACACGTGATTATATATGTATTTCCACACATTTGAGTCTAAACCCGACCGATTTTGGAGCAACTTAATTTTTGTTCAAATTTTTAAGATTGTCTAAAGCAATGTTGTATGAGTACGCTACTCATAACAATGGGTCATATGAATTTTTTTTGGAAAAATTTCATTATCTCCAATCGAGTTTTTATTTTGTACATGTGTATATATATGTATTTCCACACATTTAAGTCTTAACCCGACCGAATTTGGAGCAACTTAATTTTTGTTCAAATTTTTAAGATTGTCAAAAGCAATGTTGTATGAGTACGCTACTCATAACAATGGGTCATATGGATTTTTTTTGCAAAAATTGCATCTTCTTTAATCGAGTTTTTATTTTGTACAAGTGATTATATATGTATTTCCACACATTTGAGTCTCATCACGACCGATTTTTGAGCCACATAATTTTTGTTTAAATTTTTAAGATGGACAAAAGCAATGTTGTTTGAGTACGCTACTCATAACAATCCGTCATATGGATTTTTTTTGCAAAAATTTCATCATCTTTAATCGAGTTTTTATTTTGTACACGTGATTATATATGTATTTCCACACATTTGAGTCTAAACCCGACCGATTTTGGAGCAACTTAATTTTTGTTCAAATTTTGAAGATTGTCAAAAGCAATGTTGTATGAGTACACTACTCATAACAATGCGTCATACTGATTTTTTTTGCAAAAATTTCATCATCTTCAATCGAGTTTTTATTTTGTACACGTGATTATATATGTATTTCCACACATTTGAGTCTAAACACGACCAATTTTGGAACAACTTAATTTTTGTTCAAATTTTTAAGATTGTCTAAAGCAATGTTGTATGAGTACGCTACATATAACAATGGGTCATATGGATTTTTGTTTGCAAAAATTTCATCATCTTTAATCGAGTTTTTATTTTGTTCAAGTGATTATATATGTATTTCCACACATTTGAGTCTAAACCCGACCGAATTTGGAGCAACTAAATTTTGTTCAAATTTTTAAGATTGTCAAAAGCAATGTTGTATGAGTACGCTACTCATAACAATGGGTCATATGAATTTTTTTTGGAAAATTTCATCATCCTTAATCGTGTTTTTATTTTGTACACGTGACTTTATATGTATTTGCACACATTTGAGTCTAAACCCGACCGATTTTGGAGCAACTTAATTTTTGTTTAAATTTTTAAGATTGTCAAAAGCAATGTTGTATGAGTACGCTACTCATAACAATGGGTCATATGGATTTTTGTTTGCAAAAATTTCATCATCTTTAATCGAGTTTTTATTTTGTACACGTGATTATATATGTATTTCCACACATTTGAGTCTAAACCCGACCGATTTTGGAGCAACTTAATTTTTGTTCAAATTTTTAAGATTGTCTAAAGCAATGTTGTATGAGTACGCTACTCATAACAATGGGTCATATGGATTTTTTTTGGAAAATTTCTTCATCCTTTTATCGTGTTTTTATTTTGTACACGTGATTATATATGCATTTCCACATATTTGAGTCTAAACCCGACCGATTTTGGAGCAACTTAATTTTCGTTCAAATTTTTAAAATTGTCAAAAGCAATTTTGTATGAGTACGCTACTCATAACAATGGGTGAAATGGATTTTTTTTGCAAAAATTTCATCATCTTCAATCGAGTTTTTATTTTGTACATTTGATTATATATGTATTTCCACACATTTGAGTCTAAACCCGACCGAATTTGGAGCAACTTAATTTTTGTTCAATTGTGAAGATTGTCAAAAGAAATGTTGTATGAGTACGCTACTCATAACAATGGGTCATATGGATTTTTTTTGCAAAAATTTCATCATCTTTAATCGAGTTTTTATTTTGTACACGTGATTATATATGTATTTCCACACAATTGAGTCTAAACCCGACCGATTTTGGAGCAACTTAATTTTTGTTCAAATTTTTAAGATTGTCAAAAGCAATGTTGTATGAGTACGCTACTCATAACAATGGGTCATATGAATTTTTTTTGGTAAAATTTCATTATCTCCAATCGAGTTTTTATTTTGTACATGTGTATATATATGTATTTCCACACATTTAAGTCTTAACCCGACCGAATTTGGAGCAACTTAATTTTTGTTCAAATTTTTAAGATTGTCAAAAGCAATGTTGTATGAGTACGCTACTCATAAAAATGGGTCATATGAATTATTATGGAAAAATTGCATCATCCTTAATCGTGTTTTTATTTTGTACACGTGATTATATATGTATTTCCACACATTTGAGTCTAAACCCGACCGATTTTGGAGCAACTTAATTTTTGTTCAAATTTTTAAAATTGTCAAAAGCAATTTTGTATGAGTACGCTACTCATAAGAATGGGTCAAATGGATTTTTTTTGCAAAAATTTCATCATCTTCAATCGAGTTTTTATTTTGTACACGTGATTATATATGTATTTCCACACATTTGAGTCTAAACCCGACCGAATTTGGAGCAACTTAATTTTAGTTCAAATTTTTAAGATTGTCAAAAGCAATGTTGTATGAGTACGCTACTCATAACAATGGGTCATATGGATTTTTTTTGCAAAAATTTCATCATCTTTAATCGAGTTTTTATTTTGTACACGTGATTATATATGTATTTCCACACATTTGAGTCTAAACCCGACCGATTTTGGAGCAAATTAATTTTTGTTCAAATTTTGAAGATTGTCAATAGCAATGTTGTATGAGTACGCTACTCATAACAATGGGTCATATGGATTTTTTTAGCAAAAATTTCATCATCTTCAATCGAGTTTTTATTTTGTTCAAGTGATTATATATGTATTTCCACACATTTGAGTCTAAACCCGACCGATTTTGGAGCAACTTAATTTTTGTTTAAATTTTTAAGATTGTCAAAAGCAATGTTGTATGAGTACGCTACTCATAACAATGGGTCATATGGATTTTTGTTTGCAAAAGTTTCATCATCTTTAATCGAGTTTTTATTTTGTACACGTGATTATATATGTATTTCCACACATTTGAGTCTAAACCCGACCGATTTTGGAGCAACTTAATTTTTGTTCAAATTTTTAAGATTGTCTAAAGCAATGTTGTATGAGTACGCTACATATAACAATGGGTCATATGGATTTTTGTTTGCAAAAATTTCATCATCTTTAATCGAGTTTTTATTTTGTACACGTGATTATATATGTATTTCCACACATTTGAGTCTATACCCGACCGATTTTGGAGCAACTTAACTTTTGTTCAAATTTTTAAGATTGTCAAAAGCCATGTTGTTTGAGTACGCTACTCATAACAATGGGTCATATGGATTTTTTTAGCAAAAATTTCATCATTTTCAATCGAGTTTTTATTTTGTACACGTGATTATATATGTATTTCCACACATTTGAGTCTAAACCCGACCGATTTTGGAGCAACTTAATTTTTGTTCAAATTTTTAAGATTGTCAAAAGCAATGTTGTATGAGTACGCTACTCATAACAATGGGTCAGATGGATTTTTTTTGCAAAAATTGCATCTTCTTTAATCGAGTTTTTATTTTGTACAAGTGATTATATATGTATTTCCACACATTTGAGTCTCATCACGACCGATTTTTGAGCCACATAATTTTTGTTTAAATTTTTAAGATGGACAAAAGCAATGTTGTTTGAGTACGCTACTCATAACAATCCGTCATATGGATTTTTTTTGCAAAAATTTCATCATCTTTAATCGAGTTTTTATTTTGTACACGTGATTATATATGTATTTCCACACATTTGAGTCTAAACCCGACCGATTTTGGAGCAACTTAATTTTTGTTCAAATTTTGAAGATTGTCAAAAGCAATGTTGTATGAGTACACTACTCATAACAATGCGTCATACTGATTTTTTTTGCAAAAATTTCATCATCTTCAATCGAGTTTTTATTTTGTACACGTGATTATATATGTATTTCCACACATTTGAGTCTAAACACGACCAATTTTGGAACAACTTAATTTTTGTTCAAATTTTTAAGATTGTCAAAAGCAATGTTGTATGAGTACGCTACTCATAACAATGGGTCATATGAATTTTTTTTGGAAAATTTCATCATCCTTAATCGTGTTTTTATTTTGTACACGTGATTATATATGTATTTCCACACATTTGAGTCTAAACCCGGCCGAATTTGGAGAAACTTAATTTTTGTTCAAATTTTTAAGATTGTCAAAAGCAATGTTGTATGAGTACGCTAATCATAACAATGGGTCATATGGATTTTTTTTGCAAAAATTTCATCATCTTTAATCGAGTTTTTATTTTGTACACGTGATTATATATGTATTTGCACACATTTGAGTCTAAACCCGACCGAATTTGGAGCAACTTAATTTTTGTTCAAATTTTTAAGATTGTCAAAAGCAATGTTGTATGAGTACGCTACTCATAACAATGGGTCATATGAATTTTTTTTGGAAAATTTCATCATCCTTAATCGTGTTTTTATTTTGTACACGTGATTATATATGTATTTCCACACATTTGAGTCTAAACCCGACCGATTTTGGAGCAACTTAATTTTTGTTCAAATTTTTAAGATTGTCAAAAGCAATGTTGTATGAGTACGCTACTCATAACAATGGGTCATATGGATTTTTTTTGCAAAAATTGCATCTTCTTTAATCGAGTTTTTATTTTGTACAAGTGATTATATATGTATTTCCACCCATTTGAGTCTCAACACGACCGATTTTTGAGCCACTTAATTTTTGTTTAAATTTTTAAGATGGACAAAAGCAATGTTGTTTGAGTACGCTACTCATAACAATGCGTCATATGGATTTTTTTTGCAAAAATTTCATCATCTTTAATCGAGTTTTTATTTTGTACACGTGATTATATATGTATTTCCACACATTTGAGTCTAAACCCGACCGATTTTGGAGCAACTTAATTTTTGTTCAAATTTTGAAGATTGTCAAAAGCAATGTTGTATGAGTACACTACTCATAACAATGCGTCATACTGATTTTTTTTGCAAAAATTTCATCATCTTCAATCGAGTTTTTATTTTGTACACGTGATTATATATGTATTTCCACACATTTGAGTCTAAACACGACCGATTTTGGAGCACCTTAACTTTTGTTCAAATTTTTAAGATTGTCAAAAGCAATGTTGTATGAGTACGCTACTCATAACAATCGGTCATATGGATTTTTGTTTGCAAAAATTTCATCATCTTTAATCGAGTTTTTTTTGTACACGTGATTATATGCATATGTATTTCCACACATTTGAGTCTAAACCCGACCGATTTTGGAGCAACTTAATTTTTGTTCAAATTTTTAAGATTGTCAAAAGCAATGTTGTATGAGTACGCTACTCATAACAATGGGTCATATGGATTTTTTTAGCAAAAATTTCATCATTTTCAATCGAGTTTTTATATTGTACACGTGATTATATATGTATTTCCACACATTTGAGTCTAAACCCGACCGATTTTGGAGCAACTTAATTTTTGTTCAAATTTTTAAGATTGTCAAAAGCAATGTTTTATGAGTACGCTACTCATAACAATGGGTCATATGGATTTTTTTTGCAAAAATTTCATCATCTTCAATCGAGTTTTTATTTTGTACACGTGATTATATATGTATTTCCACACATTTGAGTCTAAACACGACCGATTTTGGAGCACCTTAACTTTTGTTCAAATTTTTAAGATTGTCAAAAGCAATGTTGTATGAGTACGCTACTCATAACAATCGGTCATATGGATTTTTGTTTGCAAAAATTTCATAAGCTATTATCGAGTTTTTTTTTGTACACGTGATTATATATGTATTTCCACACATTTGAGTCTAAACCCGACCGATTTTGGAGCAACTTAATTTTTGTTCAAATTTTGAAGATTGTCGAAAGCAATGTTGTATGAGTACGCTACTCATAACAATGGGTCATATGGATTTTTTTTGCAAAAATTTCATCATCTTCAATCGAGTTTTTATTTTGAACACGTGATTATATATGTATTTCCACACATTTGAGTCTACACCCGACCGATTTTGGAGCAACTTAATTTTTGTTCAAATTTTGAAGATTGTCAAAAGCAATGTTGTATGAGTACGCTACTCATAACAATGGGTAAAATGGATTTTTTTTGCAAAAATTTCATCATCTTCAATCGAGTTTTTATTTTGTACACGTGATTATATATGTATTTCCACACATTTGAGTCTAAACACGACCGATTTTGGAGCACCTTAACTTTTGTTAAAATTTTTAAGATTGTCAAAAGCAATGTTGTATGAGTACGCTACTCATAACAATGGGTCATATGAATTTTTTTTGGAAAATGTCATCATCCTTAATCGTGTTTTTATTTTGTACACGTGATTATATATGTATTTCCACACATTTGAGTCTAAACCCGACCGATTTTGGAGCAACTTAATTTTTGTTTAAATTTTGAAGATTGTCAAAAGCAATGTTGTATGAGTACACTACTCATAACAATGCGTCATACTGATTTTTTTTGCAAAAATTTCATCATCTTCAATCGAGTTTTTATTTTGTACACGTGATTATATATGTATTTCCACACATTTGAGTCTAAACACGACCGATTTTGGAGCACCTTAACTTTTGTTCAAATTTTTAAGATTGTCAAAAGCAATGTTGTATGAGTACGCTACTCATAACAATGGGTCATATGAATTTTTTTTGGAAAATTTCATCATCCTTAATCGTGTTTTTATTTTGTACACGTGATTATATATGTATTTCCACACATTTGAGTCTAAACCCGACCGATTTTGGAGCAACTTAATTTTTGTTCAAATTTTGAAGATTGTCGAAAGCAATGTTGTATGAGTACGCTACTCATAACAATGGGTCATATGGATTTTTTTTGCAAAAATTTCATCATCTTCAATCGAGTTTTTATTTTGTACACGTGATTATATATGTATTTCCACACATTTGAGTCTACACCCGACCGATTTTGGAGCAACTTAATTTTTGTTCAAATTTTGAAGATTGTCAAAAGCAATGTTGTATGAGTACGCTACTCATAACAATGGGTAAAATGGATTTTTTTTGCAAAAATTTCATCATCTTCAATCGAGTTTTTATTTTGTACATGTGATTATATATGTATTTCCACACATTTGAGTCTAAACCCGACCGAATCTGGAGCAACTTAATTTTTGTTCAAATTTTTAAGATTGTCAAAAGCAATGTTGTATGGGTACGCTACTCATAACAATGGGTCATATGGATTTTTTTTGCCAAAATTTCATCATCTTTAATCGAGTTTTTATTTTGTACACGTGATTATATATGTATTTCCACACATTTGAGTCTACACCCGACCGATTTTGGAGCAACTTAATTTTTGTTTAAATTTTGAAGATTGTCAAAAGCAATGTTGTATAAGTACGCTACTCATAACAATGGGTCATATGGATTTTTTTTGTAAAAATTTCATCATCTTCAATCGAGTTTTTATTTTGTACACGTGATTATATATGTATCTATTTCCACACATTTGAGTCTACACCCGACCGATTTTGGAGCAACTTAACTTTTGTTCAAATTTTTAAGATTGTCAAAAGCAATGTTGTTTGAGTACGCTACTCATAACAATGGGTCATATGGATTTTTTTTGCAAAAATTTCATCATCTCCAATCGAGTTTTTATTTTGTACATGTGATTATATATGTATTTCCACACATTTGAGTCTAAACCCGACCGAATTTGGAGCAACTTAATTTTTGTTCAAATTTTTAAGATTGTCAAAAGCAATGTTGTATGAGTACGCGACTCATAACAATGGGTCATATGAATTTTTTTTGGAAAATTTCATCATCCTTAATCGTGTTTTTATTTTGTACACGTGATTATATATGTATTTGCACACATTTGAGTCTAAACCCGACCGAATTTGGAGCAACTTAATTTTTGTTCAAATTTTTAAGATTGTCAAAAGCAATGTTGTATGAGTACGCTACTCATAACAATGGGTCATATGGATTTTTTTGCAAAAATTGCATCATCTTCAATCGAGGTTTTATTTTGTACACGTGATTATATATGTATTTCCACACATTTGAGTCTAAACCCGACCGAATTTGGAGCAACTTAATTTTTGTTCAAAATTTTAAGATTGTCAAAAGCAATGTTGTATGAGTACGCTACTCATAACAATGCGTCATATGGATTTTTTTATCAAAAATTTCATCATCTTTAATCGAGTTTTTATTTTGTACACGTGATTATATATGTATTTCCACACATTTGAGTCTAAACCCGACCGATTTTAGAGCAACTTAATTTTTGTTCAAATTTTGAAGATTGTCAATAGCAATGTTGTATGAGTACGCTACTCATAACAATGGGTCATATGGATTTTTTTTGCAAAAATTTCATCATCTTCAATCGAGTTTTTATTTTGTACACGTGATTATATATGTATTTCCACACATTTGAGTCTAAACCCGACCGATTTTGGAGCAACTTAATTTTTGTTCAAATTTTTAAAATTGTCAAAAGCAATTTTGTATGAGTACGCTACTCATAACAACGGGTCAAATGGATTTTTTTTGCAAAAATTTCATCATCTTCAATCGAGTTTTTATTTTGTACATGTGATTATATATGTATTTCCACACATTTGAGTCTAAACCCGACCGAATTTGGAGCAACTAAATTTTTGTTCAAATTTTTAAGATTGTCAAAAGCAATGTTGTATGAGTACGCTACTCATAACAATGGGTCATATCAATTTTTTTTGGAAAAATTTCATTATCTCCAATCGAGTTTTTATTTTGTACATGTGATTATATATGTATTTCCACACATTTGAGTCTAAACCCGACCGAATTTGGAGCAACTCAATTTTTGTTCAAACTTTTAAGATTGTCAAAAGCAATGTTGTATGAGTACGCTACTCATAACAATGGGTTATATGAATTATTTTGGAAAAATTTTATCATCCTTAATCGTGTTTTAATTTTGTACACGTGATTATATATGTATTTCCACACATTTGATTCTAAACCCGACCGATTTTGGAGCAACTTAATTTTTGTTCAAATTTTGAAGATTGTCAATAGCAATGTTGTATGAGTACGCTACTCATAACAATGGGTCATATGGATTTTTTTAGCAAAAATTTCATCATCTTCAATCGAGTTTTTATTTTTTACACGTGATTATATATGTATTTCCACACATTTGAGTCTAAACCCGACCGATTTTGGAGCACCTTAATTTTTGTTCAAATTTTTAAGATTGTCAAAAGCAATGTTGTATGAGTACGCTACTCATAACAATGGGTCATATCAATTTTTTTTGGAAAAATTTCATTATCTCCAATCGAGTTTTTATTTTGTACATGTGATTATATATGTATTTCCACACATTTGAGTCTAAACCCGACCGAATTTGGAGCAACTCAATTTTTGTTCAAACTTTTAAGATTGTCAAAAGCAATGTTGTATGAGTACGCTACTCATAACAATGGGTTATATGAATTATTTTGGAAAAATTTCATCATCCTTAATCGTGTTTTAATTTTGTACACGTGATTATATATGTATTTCCACACATTTGATTCTAAACCCGACCGATTTTGGAGCAACTTAATTTTTGTTCAAATTTTTAAAATTGGCAAAAGCAATTTTGTATGAGTACGCTACTCATAACAACGGGTCAAATGGATTTTTTTTGCAAAAATTTCATCATCTTCAATCGAGTTTTTATTTTGTACATGTGATTATATATGTATTTCCACACATTTGAGTCTAAACCCGACCGAATTTGGAGCAACTAAATTTTTGTTCAAATTTTTAAGATTGTCAAAAGCAATGTTGTATGAGTACGCTACTCATAACAATGGGTCATATGAATTTTTTTTGCAAACATTTCATCATCTTTAATCGAGTTTTTATTTTGTACACGTGATTATATATGTATGTATTTCCACACATTTGAGTCTAAACCCGACCGATTTTGGAGCAACTTAATTTTTGTTCAAATTTTGAAGATTGTCAATAGCAATGTTGTATGAGTACGCTACTCATAACAATGGGTCATATGGATTTTTTTAGCAAAAATTTCATCATCTTCAATCGAGTTTTCATTTTTTACACGTGATTATATATGTATTTCCACATATTTGAATCTAAACACGACCGAATTTGGAGCAACTTAATTTTTGTTCACATTTTTAAGATTGTCAAAAGCAATGTTGTATGAGTACGCTACTCATAACAATGGGTCATATGAATTTTTTTTGGAAAATTTCTTCATCCTTTATCGTGTTTTTATTTTGTACACGTGATTATATATGTATTTCCACACATTTGAGTCTAAACCCGACCGATTTTGGAGCAACTTAATTTTTGTTCAAATTTTTAAGATTGTCAAAAGCAATGTTGTATGAGTACGACACTCATAACAATGGGTCATATGGATTTTTGTTTGCAAAAATTTCATCATCTTTAATCGAGTTTTTATTTTGTACACGTGATTATATATGTATTTCCACACATTTGAGTCTAAACCCGACCGATTTTGGAGCAACTTAATTTTTTTTTAAATTTTTAAGATTGTCTAAAGCAATGTTGTATCAGTACGCTACTCATAACAATGGGTCATATGGATTTTTGTTTGCAAAAATTTCATCATCTTTAATCGAGTTTTTATTTAGTACACGTGATTATATATGTATTTCCACACATTTGAGTCTAAACCAGACCGATTTTGGAGCAACTTAACTTTTGTTCAAATTTTTAAGATTGTCAAAAGCAATGTTGTATGAGTACACTACTCATAACAATGCGTCATACTGATTTTTTTTGCAAAAATTTCATCATCTTCAATCGAGTTTTTATTTTGTAAACTTGATTATATATGTATTTCCACACATTTGAGTCTAAACACGACCGATTTTGGAGCACCTAAATTTTTGTTCAAATTTTTAAGATTGTCAAAAGCAATGTTGTATGAGTACGCTACTCATAACAATGGATCATGTGGATTTTTTTAGCAAAAATTTCATTATTTTCAATCGAGTTTTTATTTTGTACACGTGATTATATAAGTATTTCCACACATTTGAGTCTAAACCCGACCGATTTTGGAGCACCTTAATTTTTGTTCAAATTTTTAATATTGTCAAAAGCAATGTTGTATGAGTACGCTACTCATAACAATGGGTCATATGGATTTTTTTTGCAAAAATTGCATCTTCTTTAATCGAGTTTTTATTTTGTACAAGTGATTATATATGTATTTCCACACATTTGAGTCTCAACACGACCGATTTTGGAGCCACTTAATTTTTGCTTAAATTTTTAAGATGGACAAAAGCAATGTTGTTTGAGTACGCTACTCATAACAATGCGTCATATGGATTTTTTTTGCAAAAATTTCATCATCTTTAATCGAGTTTTTATTTTGTACACGTGATTATATATGTATTTCCACACATTTGAGTCTAAACCCGACCGATTTTGGAGCAACATAATTTTTGTTCAAATTTTGAAGATTGTCAAAAGCAATGTTGTATGAGTACACTACTCATAACAATGCGTCATACTGATTTTTTTTGCAAAAATTTCATCATCTTTAATCGAGTTTTTATTTTGTAAACGTGATTATATAGGGTAAAGCCGAGATAGATGCCCCAGGGGGATAGATGCCCCATATTCAAAAAACCTAACTTCCCGAACTCGTGACAAAATTTTTTTTTAATTATTAATAGGCTTAGTCATACCACAATTTATTTACCAAAGGTCATTCATGTAGTGTGGACGGTTTCGGTGATACGTACAATTATATCCGCGGCGAAGTTAAAAAACGCGTATAAGTTTTAAAGGTAAATTTTTGAAGTGACATAACTTTATAGTGAGAAATTATTTCGATTAAATTTTTGTTTCCCTCAATATATTGATTCATTGAGACTGCATATACGTATTAATAAATGTATTTTTGTTAATAATTTATTTAAAAAATACGAGGGAATCTATCCCTGTCAAAAAGGATAGTTGCCCTGATTTTTCGAGGTATAGATGCCCCTAAGGGCATGTATCCCTCCCAACATCACACATGAGGAGTTCCAAACTAAAGCGCAATAAGTGTAGGCTTATTCACTGTATTCTGGTTTGGGGCTCCTCTTGTGTGATGTTAGTAGGTAAGTATATAATTTTGAAATATTCCTAGAGTCCGATACATATATTTTATATAGTATTTACATTTGCGTTTTTACAGATTTCAAACTAAGTAGGTAGCTATGCCGAGAGTATATAAACGAAAGGAGGGAGTGCGGGCTCGAGTATGTGCATGGAGCACGGAGAGCCTGGAGGAAGCGTTCATCGAAATGGACAAAGAAACCTGGGGTTAAACCAAATATCCCGAAAATTTGGAATTCCATCGAGGACATTGCGAAGACGGTATGCTGCTAAAAATACTAAAAAACTGACTCTAGGTATGTATTGAAGATCGTGTAGTCTCTAGTTTCCAATACCTAGATTTATTAAGTTTTTTTTTTTTCTTTTTTAGGAAAACATCCTACTTTGGATTTTGACAACGAGAATAGGCTAGTAAAGCACATTTTGAAGCTTGGTGATGCATGATTTCCCCCAAATAGACAAGGTATTCGAATGTTAGCTTATCAATTTGCTAAAAAACTAGGGATAAAACACAATTTTGGAATTACTTTTATTTATTTTTATTTTACTGTTTATTTTTATTTTATTTTTTTATAAAAATGTACGTGCAATGTGACACTTAAAATGAATTTTTATTACAAGTTTCTATTTTTGTTTTTTAAAAGCGTTTAAAATTGAATTTTATAAAAAAATATAACTATGAATTTTAAAACTCAATGATTTATTGTTTAGTTAAGTAAACGCTTATTATTGGCCATAAACATGTTCTAATGATAACAAATAAAATATTTAAAAAACACACCATGTTTCCTTTATTATGGTTCTGGAGTAGGAGTCGAACTACCTTACATTTTGTGTAGGTTTTGCCCATACATATTACAGAGGGCATCTATCCTCCACTGTGGGCATCTATCCTTCTCAATATTTTCAGGGTGGGGCAACTATCCGTAGGGTAGGCATCTATCCCTCAAAAAGAAGGTTTCAGGAAAACCTAATTTCTGAAATAACTGTGTATCATAGGTAAACCAAACTTTCAGTTATTCAAGTTTAAATATTGAACTAGCTATATCAAAAAAAATATTCATAAAACACTAATATTTTAAAAGTTATGCGGGTTTTCCAAAAAGTGGGGCATCTATCCCGGTTTTACCCTATGTATTTCCACACATTTGAGTCTAAACATGACCGATTTTGGAGCACCTAAATTTTTGTTCAAATTTTTAAGATTGTCAAAAGCAATGTTGTATGAGTACGTTACTCATAACAATGGGTCATATGGATTTTTGTTTGCAAAAATTTCATCATCTTTAATCGAGTTTTTTTTTGTACACGTGATTATATATGTATTTTCACACATTTGAGTCTAAACCCGACCGATTTTGGAGCATCTTAATTTATGTTCAAATTTTTAAAATTGTCAAAAGCAATTTTGTATGAGTACGCTACTCATAACAATGGGTCATATGGATTTTTTTTGCAAAAATTTCATCATCTTCAATCGAGATTTTATTTTATACACGTGATTATATATGTATTTCCACACATTTGAGTCTAAACCCGACCGATTTCGGAGCAACTTAATTTTTGTTCAAATTTTTAAGATTGTCAAAAGCAATGTTGTTTGAGTACGCTACTCATAACAATGCGTCATATGGATTTTTTTTGCAAAAATTTCATCATCTTTAATCGAGTTTTTATTTTGTACACGTGATTATATATGTATTTCCACACATATGTATGAGTCTAAACCCGACCGATTTTGGAGCAACTTAATTTATGTTCAAATTTTTAAAATTGTCAAATGCAATTTTGTATGAGTACGCTACTCATAACAATGGGTCAAATGGATTTTTTTTGCAAAAATTTCATCATCTTCAATCGAGTTTTTATTTTGTATATGTGATTATATATGTATTTCCACACATTTGAGTCTAAACCCGACCGAATTTGGAGCAACATAATTTTTGTTCAAATTTTTAAGATTGTCAAAAGCAATGTTGTATGAGTACGCTACTCATAACAATGGGTCATATGGATTTTTTTTGCAAAAATTTCATCATCTTCAATCGAGTTTTTATTTTGTACACGTGATTATATATGTATTTCCACACATTTGAGTATAAACCCGACCGATTTCGGAGCAACTTAATTTTTGTTAAAATTTTTAAGATTGTCAAAAGCAATGTTGTTTGAGTACGCTACTCATAACAATGGGTCATATGGGTTTTTTTTGCAAAAATTTCATCATCTTTAATCGAGTTTTTATTTTGTACATGTGATTATATATGTATTTCCACACATTTGAGTCTCAACACGACCGATTTTGGAGCCACTTAATTTTTGTTCAAATTTTCAAGATTGTCAAAAGCAATGTTGTATGAGTACGCTACTCATAACAATGGGTCATATGGATTTTTTTTGCAAAAATTTCATCATCTTTAATCGAGTTTTTATTTTGTACACGTGATTATATATGTATTTCCACACAATTGAGTCTAAACCCGACCAATTTTGGAGCAACTTAATTTTTGTTCAAATTTTTAAGATTGTCAAAAGCAATGTTGTATGAGTACGCTACTCATAACAATTGGTCATATGAATTTTTTTCGAACAATTTCATCATCTTTAATCGAGTTTTTATTTTGTACACGTGATTATATATGTATTTCCACACATTTGAGTCTAAACACGACCGATTTTAGAGCACCTTAATATTTGTTCAAATTTTTAAAATTGACAAAAGCAATGTTGTATGAGTACGCTACTCATAACCATGCGTCATATGAATTTTTTTTGCAAAAATTTCATCATCTTCAATCGAGTTTTTATTTTGTACACGTGAATATATATGTATTTCCACACATTTGAGTCTAAACCCGACCGATTTTGGGGCAACTTAATTTTTGTTCAAATTTTTAAGATTGTCAAAAGCAATGTTGTATGAGTACGCTACTCATAACAATGGGTCATATGAATTTTTTTTGCAAAAATTGCATCTTCTTTAATCGAGTTTTTATTTTGTACAAGTGATTATATATGTATTTCCACACATTTGAGTCTCAACACGACCGATTTTGGAACCACTTAATTTTTGTTTAAATTTTTAAGATGGACAAAAGCAATGTTGTTTGAGTACGCTACTCATAACAATGCGTCATATGGATTTTTTTTGCAAAAATTTCATCATCTTTAATCGAGTTTTTATTTTGTACACGTGATTATATATGTATTTCCACACATTTGAGTCTAAACCCGACCGATTTTGGAGCAACATAATTTTTGTTCAAATTTTGAAGATTGTCAAAAGCAATGTTGTATGAGTACACTACTCATAACAATGCGTCATACTGATTTTTTTTGCAAAAATTGCATCTTCTTTAATCGAGTTTTTATTTTGTACAAGTGATTATATATGTATTTCCACACATTTGAGTCTCAACACGACCGATTTTGGAGCCACTTAATTTTTGTTTAAATTTTTAAGATGGACAGAAGCAATGTTGTTTGAGTACGCTACTCATAACAATGCGTCATATGGATTTTTTTTGCAAAAATTTCATCATCTTTAATCGAGTTTTTATTTTGTACACGTGATTATATATGTATTTCCACACATATGAGTCTAAACCCGACCGATTTTGGAGCAACTTAATTTATGTTCAAATTTTTAAAATTGTCAAATGCAATTTTGTATGAGTACGCTACTCATAACAATGGGTCAAATGGATTTTTTTTGCAAAAATTTCATCATCTTCAATCGAGTTTTTATTTTGTATATGTGATTATATATGTATTTCCACACATTTGAGTCTAAACCCGACCGAATTTGGAGCAACATAATTTTTGTTCAAATTTTTAAGATTGTCAAAAGCAATGTTGTATGAGTACGCTACTCATAACAATGGGTCATATGGATTTTTTTTGCAAAAATTTCATCATCTTCAATCGAGTTTTTATTTTGTACACGTGATTATATATGTATTTCCACACATTTGAGTATAAACGCGACCGATTTCGGAGCAACATAATTTTTGTTAAAATTTTTAAGATTGTCAAAAGCAATGTTGTTTGAGTACGCTACTCATAACAATGGGTCATATGGGTTTTTTTTGCAAAAATTTCATCATCTTTAATCGAGTTTTTATTTTGTACATGTGATTATATATGTATTTCCACACATTTGAGTCTCAACACGACCGATTTTGGAGCCACTTAATTTTTGTTCAAATTTTCAAGATTGTCAAAAGCAATGTTGTATGAGTACGCTACTCATAACAATGGGTCATATGGATTTTTTTTGCAAAAATTTCATCATCTTTAATCGAGTTTTTATTTTGTACACGTGATTATATATGTATTTCCACACAATTGAGTCTAAACCCGACCAATTTTGGAGCAACTTAATTTTTGTTCAAATTTTTAAGATTGTCAAAAGCAATGTTGTATGAGTACGCTACTCATAACAATGGGTCATATGAATTTTTTTCGAAAAATTTCATCATCTTTAATCGAGTTTTTATTTTGTACACGTGATTATATATGTATTTCCACACATTTGAGTCTAAACACGACCGATTTTAGAGCACCTTAATATTTGTTCAAATTTTTAAAATTGACAAAAGCAATGTTGTATGAGTACGCTACTCATAACCATGCGTCATATGAATTTTTTTTGCAAAAATTTCATCATCTTCAATCGAGTTTTTATTTTGTACACGTGAATATATATGTATTTCCACACATTTGAGTCTAAACCCGACCGATTTTGGGGCAACTTAATTTTTGTTCAAATTTTTAAGATTGTCAAAAGCAATGTTGTATGAGTACGCTACTCATAACAATGGGTCATATGAATTTTTTTGCAAAAATTGCATCTTCTTTAATCGAGTTTTTATTTTGTACAAGTGATTATATATGTATTTCCACACATTGGAGTCTCAACACGACCGATTTTGGAGCCACTTAATTTTTGTTTAAATTTTTAAGATGGACAAAAGCAATGTTGTTTGAGTACGCTACTCATAACAATGCGTCATATGGATTTTTTTTGCAAAAATTTCATCATCTTTAATCGAGTTTTTATTTTGTACACGTGATTATATATGTATTTCCACACATTTGAGTCTAAACCCGACCGATTTTGGAGCAACATAATTTTTGTTAAAATTTTGAAGATTGTCAAAAGCAATGTTGTATGAGTACACTACTCATAACAATGCGTCATACTGATTTTTTTTGCAAAAATTGCATCTTCTTTAATCGAGTTTTTATTTTGTACAAGTGATTATATATGTATTTCCACACATTTGAGTCTCAACACGACCGATTTTGGAGCCACTTAATTTTTGTTTAAATTTTTAAGATGGACAGAAGCAATGTTGTTTGAGTACGCTACTCATAACAATGCGTCATATGGATTTTTTTTGCAAAAATTTCATCATCTTTAATCGAGTTTTTATTTTGTACACGTGATTATATATGTATTTCCACACATATGAGTCTAAACCCGACCGATTTTGGAGCAACTTAATTTATGTTCAAATTTTTAAAATTGTCAAATGCAATTTTGTATGAGTACGCTACTCATAACAATGGGTCAAATGGATTTTTTTTGCAAAAATTTCATCATCTTCAATCGAGTTTTTATTTTGTATATGTGATTATATATGTATTTCCACAAATTTGAGTCTAAACCCGACCGAATTTGGAGCAACATAATTTTTGTTCAAATTTTTAAGATTGTCAAAAGCAATGTTGTTTGAGTACGCTACTCATAAAATTGGGTCATATGGGTTTTTTTTGCAAAAATTTCATCATCTTTAATCGAGTTTTTATTTTGTACACGTGATTATATATGTATTTCCACACATATGAGTCTAAACCCGACCGATTTTGGAGCAACTTAATTTATGTTCAAATTTTTAAAATTGTCAAATGCAATTTTGTATGAGTACGCTACTCATAACAATGGGTCAAATGGATTTTTTTTGCAAAAATTTCATCATCTTCAATCGAGTTTTTATTTTGTACACGTGATTATATATGTATTTCCACACATTTGAGTATAAACCCGACCGATTTCGGAGCAACTTAATTTTTGTTAAAATTTTTAAGATTGTCAAAAGCAATGTTGTTTGAGTACGCTACTCATAACAATGGGTCATATGGGTTTTTTTTGCAAAAATTTCATCATCTTTAATCGAGTTTTTATTTTGTACATGTGATTATATATGTATTTCCACACATTTGAGTGTAAACCCGACCGAATTTGGAGCAACTTAATTTTTGTTCAAATTTTCAAGATTGTCAAAAGCAATGTTGTATGAGTACGCTACTCATAACAATGGGTCATATGGATTTTTTTTGCAAAAATTTCATCATCTTTAATCGAGTTTTTATTTTGTACACGTGATTATATATGTATTTCCACACAATTGAGTCTAAACCCGACCAATTTTGGAGCAACTTAATTTTTGTTCAAATTTTTAAGATTGTCAAAAGCAAAGTTGTATGAGTTCGCTACTCATAACAATGGGTCATATGCATTTTTTTTGAAAAATTTCATCATCTTTAATCGAGTTTTTATTTTGTACACGTGATTATATATGTATTTCCACACATTTGAGTCTAAACACGACCGATTTTAGAGCACCTTAATATTTGTTCAAATTTTTAAAATTGACAAAAGCAATGTTGTATGAGTACGCTACTCATAACCATGCGTCATATGAATTTTTTTTGCAAAAATTTCATCATCTTCAATCGAGTTTTTATTTTGTACACGTGAATATATATGTATTTCCACACATTTGAGTCTAAACCCGACCGATTTTGGAGCAACTTAATTTTTGTTCAAATTTTTAAGATTGTCAAAAGCAATGTTGTATGAGTTCGCTACTCATACCAATGGGTCATATGAATTTTTTTTGGAAAAATTTCATCATCTTTAATCGAGTTTTTATTTTGTACACGTGATTATATATGTATTTCCACACATTTGAGTCTAAACACGACCGATTTTGGAGCACCTTAATATATGTTCAAATTTTTAAGATTGACAAAAGCAATGTTTTATGAGTACGCTACTCATACCAATGGGTCATATGAATTTTTTTTGGAAAAATTTCATCATCTTTAATCGAGTTTTTATTTTGTACACGTGATTATATATGTATTTCCACACATTTGTGTCTAAATACGACCGATTTTGGAGCACCTTAATATTTGTTCAAATTTTTAAAATTGACAAAAGCAATGTTGTATGAGTACGCTACTCATAACAATGGGTCATATGGATTTTTTTTGCAAACATTTCATCATCTTTAATCGAGTTTTTATTTTGTACACGTGATTATATATGTATTTCCACACATTTGAGTCTAAACACGACCGATTTTGGAGCACCTTAATTTTTGTTCAAATTTTTAAGATTGTCAAAAGCAACGTTGTATGAGTACGCTACTCATACCAATGGGTCATATGAATTTTTTTTGGAAAAATTTCATCATCTTTAATCGAGTTTTTATTTTGTACACGTGATTATATATGTATTTCCACACATTTGAGTCTAAACACGACCGATTTTGGAGCACCTTAATATTTGTTCAAATTTTTAAGATTGACAAAAGCAATGTTTTATGAGTACGCTACTCATAATCATGCGTCATATGAATTTTTTTTTGGAAAAATTTCATCATCTGTAATAGAGTTTTTATTTTGCACACGTGATTATATATGTATTTCCACACATTTGAGTCTAAACCCGACCGAATTTGGTGCAACTTAATTTTTGTTCAAATTTTTAAGATTGTCAAAAGCAATGTTGTATGAGTACGCACGCTACAATTTTTAAAATTGACAAAAGCAATGTTGTATGAGTACGCTACTCATAACAATGGGTCATATGGATTTTTTTTGGAAATATTTCATCATCTTTAATCGAGTTTTTATTTTGTACACGTGATTATATGTATATGTATTTCCACACAATTGAGTCTAAACCCGACCGATTTTGGGGCAACTTAATTTTTGTTCAAATTTTTAAGATTGTCAAAAGCAATTTTGTATGAGTACGCTACTCATAACAATGGGTCAAATGGATTTTTTTTGCAAAAATTTCATCATCTTCAATCGAGTTTTTATTTTGTACATGTGATTATATATGTATTTCCACACATTTGAGTCTAAACCCGACCGAATTTGGAGCACCTTAATATTTGTTCAAATTTTTAAAATGGACAAAAGCAATGTTGTATGAGTACGCTACTCATAACAATGGGTCATATGGATTTTTTTTGCAAACATTTCATCATCTTTAATCGAGTTTTTATTTTGTACACGTGATTATATGTATATGTATTTCCACACAATTGAGTCTAAACCCGACCGATTTTGGGGCAACTTAATTTTTGTTCAAATTTTTAAGATTGTCAAAAGCAATGTTGTATGAGTACGCTACTCATACCAATGGGTCATATGAATTTTTTTTGGAAAAATTTCATCATCTTTAATCGAGTTTTTATTTTGTACACGTGATTATATATGTATTTCCACACATTTGAGTCTAAACACGACCGATTTTGGAGCACCTTAATATTTGTTCAAATTTTTAAGATTGACAAAAGCAATGTTTTATGAGTACGCTACTCATAATCATGCGTCATATGAATTTTTTTTTGGAAAAATTTCATCATCTGTAATAGAGTTTTTATTTTGCACACGTGATTATATATGTATTTCCACACATTTGAGTCTAAACCCGACCGAATTTGGTGCAACTTAATTTTTGTTCAAATTTTTAAGATTGTCAAAAGCAATGTTGTATGAGTACGCTACTCATAACAATGGGTCATATGGATTTTTTTTGCATAAATTTCATCATCTTCAATCGAGTTTATATTTTGTACACGTGATTATATATGTATTTCCACACATTTGAGTCTAAACACGACCGATTTTGGAGCAACTTAATTTTTGTTAAAATTTTTAAGATTGTCAAAAGCAATGTTGTATGAGTACGCACGCTACAATTTTTAAAATTGACAAAAGCAATGTTGTATGAGTACGCTACTCATAACAATGGGTCATATGGATTTTTTTTGGAAATATTTCATCATCTTTAATCGAGTTTTTATTCTGTACACGTGATTATATGTATATGTATTTCCACACAATTGAGTCTAAACCCGACCGATTTTGGGGCAACTTAATTTTTGTTCAAATTTTTAAGATTGTCAAAAGCAATTTTGTATGAGTACGCTACTCATAACAATGGGTCAAATGGATTTTTTTTGCAAAAATTTCATCATCTTCAATCGAGGTTTTATTTTGTACATGTGATTATATATGTATTTCCACACATTTGAGTCTAAACCCGACCGAATTTGGAGCAACTTAATTTTTGTTCAAATTTTGAAGATTGTCAAAAGCAATGTTGTATGAGTAAGCTACTCATAACAATGGGTCATATGGATTTTTTTTGCAAAAAGTTCATCATCTTTAATCGAGTTTTTATTTTGTACACGTGATTATATATGTATTTCCAACCAATTGAGTCTAAACCCGACCGATTTTGGAGCAGTTTAATTTTTGTTCAAATTTTTAAGATTGTCAAAAGCAATGTTGCAATTTTGCAAAAAAAATCATATGACGGATTGTTATGAGTAGCGTATTCATCCCACATTGCTTTGGACAATCTTGAAAATTTGAACAAAAATTAAGTTGCACCAAAATCGGCGGGTTAAGACTCAAATGTGTGCAAATACTTATATATTCACGTGTACAAAATTAGAACTCGATTAAAGATGATGAAATTTTTCAAAAAAATTCGTATGACGGATTGTTATGAGTAGCGTATTCATACCACATTGCTTTCGACAATCTTGAAAATTTGAACAAAAATTAAGTTGCTCCAAAATCGGCGGATTAAGACTCAAATGTGTGCAAATACATTAATATTCACGTGTACAAAATTAGAACTCGATTAAAAATGATGGAATTTTTTCAAAAAAATCCATATGACACATTGTTATGAATAGCGTGCTCATACCACATTGCTTTGGACAATCTTGAAAATTTGAACAAAAATTAAGTTGCTCCAAAATCAGTCGGGTTTAGACTCAAATGTGAGGAAATACATACATATTCACGTGTACAAAATAAGAACTCGATTAAAGATGATGAAATTTTTGCAAAAAAAATCCATATGACACATTGTTATGAATAGCGTGCTCATACCACATTGCTTTGGACAATCTTGAAAATTTGAACAAAAATTAAGTTGCTCCAATATCAGTCGGGTTTAGACTCAAATGTGTGGAAATACATATATATTCACGTGTACAAAATAAGAACTCGATTAAAGATGATGAAATTTTTGCAAAAAAATCCATATGACACATTGTTATGAGTAGCGTACTCATATGACATTGCTTTCGACAATCTTGAAAATTTTAACACAAATTAACTTCCTCCAAAATCGGCGGGTTAAGACTCAAATGTGTGCAAATACATATATATTCCCGTGTACCAAATTAGAACTCGATTAACGATGATGCAATTTTTGCAAAAAAATTCATATGACGGATTGTTATGAGTAGCGTATTCATACCACATTGCTTTCGACAATCTTGAAATTTTGAACAAAAATTAAGTTGCTCCAAAATCGGTCGGGTTTAGACTCAAATGTGTGGAAATACATATATATTCGCGTGAACAAAATAAGAACTCGAAAAAAGATGATGAAATTTTTGCAAAAACATCCATATGACACATTGTTATGAGTAGCGTACTCATACCACATTGCTTTCGAGAATGTTGAAAATTTGAACAAAAATAAGGTTGCTCCAAAATCGGTCGGGTTTAGACTCAAATGTGTGGAAATACATACATATTCACGAGTACACAATAAAAACTCGAATAAAGATTATGAAATTTTTGCAAAAAATTCATATGACACATTGTTATGAGTTGCATACTCATACCACATTGCTTTCGAGAATGGTGAAAACTTGAACAAAAATTAACTTGCTCCAAAATCGGTCGGGTTTAGACTCAAATGTGTGAAAATACATATATATTAACGTATACAAAATAAGAACTCAATTAAAGATGGTGAAATTTTTGCAAAAAAATCCATATGACACATTATTATGAATAGCGTACTTATACCACATTGCTTTTGACAATCTTAAAAATTTTAACAAAATCTAAGTTGCTTCAAAATCGGTCGGGGTTAGACTCAATTGTGTGGAAATACATATACAATCACGTGTAAAAAATAAATAATCGATTAAAGATGATGAAATTTTTGCAAAAAAATCCATATGACACATAGTTATGAGTAGCGTACTCATACCACTTTGCTTTGGACAATCTTGAAAATTTGAACAAAAATTAAGTTGCTCCAAAATCGGTCGGGTTTAGACTCAAATGTGTGGAAATACATATATATTTCGTATACAAAATAAAAACTCGATTAAAGATGATGAAATTTTTGCAAAAAAATCCATATGACACATTGTTATGAATTGCGTACTCATACCACATTGCCTTGGACAATCCTGAAAATTTGAACAAAAATTAAGTCGCTCCAAAATCGGCGGGTTAAGACTTAAATGTGTGCAAATACATATATATTCACATGTACAAAATTAGAACTCGATTAAAGATGATGAAATTTTTGCAAAAAAATCCATATGACACATTGTTATGAATAGCGTACTCATACCACATTGCTTTGGACAATCTTGAAAATTTGAACAAAAATTAAGTTGCTCCAAAATCGGTCGGGTTTAGACTCAAATGTGTGGAAATACATATATATTTCGTATACAAAATAAAAACTCGATTAAAGATGATGAAATTTTTGCAAAAAAATCCATATGACACATTGTTATGAATTGCGTACTCATACCACATTGCCTTGGACAATCCTGAAAATTTGAACAAAAATTAAGTCGCTCCAAAATCGGCGGGTTAAGACTTAAATGTGTGCAAATACATATATATTCACATGTACAAAATTAGAACTCGATTAAAGATGAAATTTTTCAAAAAAATTCGTATGACGGATTGTTATGAGTAGCGTATTCATACCACATTGCTTTCGACAATCTTGAAAATTTGAACAGAAATTAAGTTGCTCCAAAATCCGTCGGGTTTAGACTCTTATGAGTTGCGTACTCATACCACATTGCTTTCGACAATCTTGAAAATTTTAACACAAATTAACTTCCTCCAAAATCGGCGGGTTAAGACTCAAATGTGTGCAAATACATATATATTCCCGTGTACCAAATTAGAACTCGATTAAAGATGATGCAATTTTGCAAAAAAATTCATATGACGGATTGTTATGAGTAGCGTATTCATCCCACATTGCTTTGGACAATCTTGCAAATTTGAACAAAAATTAAGTTGCTCCAAAATCGGCGGGTTAAGACTCAAATGTGTGCAAATACATATATATTCACGTGTACAAAATTAGAACTCGATTAAAGATGATGAAATTTTTCAAAAAAATTCGTATGACGGATTGTTATGAGTAGCGTATTCATACCACATTGCTTCACGTGAATATATACATATGTACTTCCACACATTTGAGTCTTAACCCGACTGATTTTGGAGCAACTTAATTTTTGTTCAAATTTTGAAGATTGTCGAAAGCAATGTGGTATGAGTACGCTACTCATAACAATGCGTTATATGGATTTTTTTGCAAAAATTTCATCATCTTTAATCGAGTTCTTATTAAGTATACGTAAATATATATGTATTTCCACACATTTGAGTCTTAACTCGACTGATTTTGAAGCAACTTAATTTTTGTTCAAATTTTCAAGATTGTCGAAAGCAATGTGGTATGAGTACGCAACTCATAACAATGCGTTATATGGATTTTTTTGCAAAAATTTCATCATCTTTAATCGAGTTCTTATTAAGTATACGTAAATATATATGTATTTCCACACATTTGAGTATTAACCCGACTGATTTTGAAGCAACTTAATTTTTGTTCGAACAAAATAAGAACTCGATCAAATATGATGAAATTTTTGGAAAAAAATCCATATAACGCATTGTTATGAGTAGCGTACTCATACCACATTGCTTTCGACAATCTTGAAAATTTGAACAAAAATTAAGTTGCTTCAAAATCAGTCAGTTAAGACTCAAATGTGTGGAAATACATATATATTCACATGTACAAAATAAGAACTCGATCAAAGATGATGAAATTTTTGCGAAAAAATCCATATGACGCATTGTTATGAGTAGCGTACTCATACAATCTTGAAAATTTGAACAAAAATGAAGTTGCTCCAAAATCGGTCGGGTTTAGACTCAAATGTGTGGAAATACATATATATTCACGTGAACAAAATAAGAACTCGATTAAAGATGATGAAATTTTTGCAAAAAAATCCATATAACGCATTGTTATGAGTAGGGTACTCATACCACATTGCTTTCGACAATCTTGAAAATTTGAACATAAATGAAGTTGCTCTAAAATCAGTCGGGTTAAGACTCAAATGTGTGGAAATACATATATATTCACTTGTACAAAATAAGAACTCGATCAAAGATGATGAAATTTTTGCAAAAAAATCCATATGACCCATTGTTATGAGTAGCGTACTCATACAATCTTGAAAATTTGAACAAAATTGAAGTTGCTCCAAAATCGGTCGGGTTCAGCCTCAAATGTGTGGAGATACATACATATGCACTTGTACAAAATAAGAACTCGATCAAAGATGATGAAATTTTTGCAAAAAAATCCATATGACCCATTGTTATGAGTAGCGTACTCATACAATCTTGAAAATTTGAACAAAAATGAAGTTGCTCCAAAATCGGTCGGGTTTAGACTCAAATGTGTGGAAATACATATATATTCACGTGTACAAAATAAGAACTCGATCAAAGATGATGACATTTTTGCTAAAAAATTCATATGACGCATTGTTATGAGTTGCGCACTCATACCACATTGCTTTCGAGAATGTTGAAAATTTGAACATAAATTAAGTTGCTCCAAAATCGGTCGGGTTAAGATTCAAATGTGTGCAAATACATATATATTTAAGTACAGAAAATAAGAACTCGATTAAAGATGATGAAATTTTCGCAAAAAAATCCATATGACACATTGTTATGAGTATCGTACTCATACCACATTGCTTTCGACAATCTTGCAAATTTGAACAAAAATTAAGTTGCTTCAAAATCAGTCGGGTTAAGACTCAAATGTGTGGAAATACATACATATATATTCACTTGTACAAAATAAGAACTCGATCAAAGATGATGAAATTTTTGCAAAAAAGTCCATATGACCCATTGTTATGAGTAGCGTACTCATACAATCTTGAAAATTTTAACAAAAATTAAGTTGCTCCAAAATCGGTCGGGTGTAGACTCAAATGAGTGGAAATACATATATATTCACGTGTACAAAATAAGAACTCGATCAAAGATGATGAAATTTTTGCAAAAAAATCCATATGACCCATTGTTATGAGTAGCGAACTCATACAATCTTGAAAATTTGAACAAAAATGAAGTTGCTCCAAAATCGGTCGGGTTTAGACTCAAATGTGTGGAAATACATATATATTCACGTAAACAAAATAATAACTCGATTAAAGATGAAGAAATTTTTGCAAAAAAATCCATATAACGCATTGTTATGAGTAGCGTACTCATACAATCTTGAAAATTTGAACAAAATTGAAGTTGCTCCAAAATCGGTCGGGTTCAGCCTCAAATGTGTGGAAATACATACATATGCACTTGTACAAAATAAGAACTCGATCAAAGATGATGAAATTTTTGCAAAAAAATCCATATGACCCATTGTTATGAGTAGCGTACTCATACAATCTTGAAAATTTGAACAAAAATGAAGTTGCTCCAAAATCGGTCGGGTTTAGACTCAAATGTGTGGAAATAAATATATATTCACGTGAACAAAATAAGAACTCGATCAAAGATGATGAAATTTTTGGAAAAAAATCCATATAACGCATTGTTATGAGTAGCGTACTCATACCACATTACTTTCGACAATCTTGAAAATTTGAACAAAAATTAAGTTGCTCCAAAATTGGTCGGGTTTAGACTCAAATGTGTGGAAATACATATATATTCACGTGAACAAAATAAGAACTCGATTAAAGATGATGAAATATTTGCCAAAAAATCCATATAACGCATTGTTATGAGTAGCGTACTCATACCACATTGCTTTCGACAATCTTGAAAATTTGAACAAAAATTAAGTTGCTCCAAAATCAGTCGGGTTAAGACTCAAATGTGTGGAAATACATATATATTCACGTGTACAAAATAAGAACTCGATCAAAGATGATGAAATATTTGCCAAAAAATCCATATAACGCATTGTTATGAGTATCGTACTCATACAATCTTGAAAATTTGAACAAATATGAAGTTGCTCCAAAATCGGTCGGGTTGAGACTCAAATGTGTGGAAATACATATATATTCACGTGTACAAAATAAAAACTCGATCAAAGATGATGAAATATTTGCCAAAAAATCCATATGACCCATTGTTATGAGTAGCGTACTGATACGACATTGCTTTAGACAATCTTGAAAATTTTAACGAAAATTAACTTGCTCCAAAATCGGTCGGGTTAAGACTCAAACGTGTGGAAATACATACATATTCACGTGTACGAAATAAGAACTCGATCAAAGATGATGAAATTTTTGCTAAAAAAGTCATATGACGCATTGTTATGAGTTGCGCACTCATTCCACATTGCTTTCGAGATTGTTGAAAATTTGAACATAAATTAAGTTGCTCCAAAATCGGTGGGGTTTAGACTCAAATGTGTGGAAATACATATACATATATTCACGTGAACAAAATAAGAACTCGATTAAAGATGATGAAATTTTTGCAAAAAAATGCATATAACACATTGTTATGAGTAGCGTACTTGTACCACATTGCTTTCGATAATCTTGAAAATTTGAACAAAAATTAAGTTGCTTCAAAATCGGTCGGGTTTAGACTCAAATGTGTGGAAATACATATATCCCCAAGTGTACAAAATAAGAACTCGATTAAAGATGATGAAATTTTTGCAAAAAAATTCATATGACGCATTGCTATGAGTAGCGTACTCATACCACATTGCTTTCGACAATCTTGAAAATTTTAACAAAAATGAAGTTGCTCCAAAATCGGTCGGGTTTAGACTCAAATGTGTGAAAATACATATATATTCACGTGAACAAAATAAGAACTCGATTAAAGATGATGAAATTTTTGAAAAAAATATATACGACGCATTATTATGAGTAGAGTACTCATACCACATTGCTTTGGACAATCTTGAAAATTTGAACAAAAATTAAGTAGCTCCAAAATCGGTCGGGTTTAGACTCAAATGTGTGGAAATACATATATATTCACGTGAACAAAATAAGAACTCGATTAGAGATGATGAAATTTTTGCAAAAAAATCCATATGACGCATTGGTATGAGTAGCGTACACGTACCACATTGCTTTCGACAACCTTGAAAATTTGAACAAAAATTAAGTTTCTCCAAAATCGGTCGGGTTTAGACTCAAATATGTGGAAATACATACATATTCACGTGTACAAAATAAGAACTCGATCAAAGATGATGAAACATTGTTATCAGTAGCGTACTCATACCACATTGCTTTCGACAATCTTGAAAATTTGAACAAAAATTAAGTTGCTCCAAAATCGGTCGGGTTTAGACTCAAACGTGTGGAAATACATATATATTGACGTGAACAAAATAAGAACTCGATTAGAGATGATGAAATTTTTGCAAAAAAATCCATATAACGCATTGTTATGAGTAGCGTACTCATACCACATTGCTTTCGACAATCTTGAAAAATTGAACAAAAATTAAATTGCTCCAAAATCAGTCGGGTTAAGACTCAAATGTGCGGAAATACATATATATTTACGTATACTTAATAAGAACTCAATTAAAGATAATGAAATTTTAGCGAAAAAATCCATATGACGCATTGTTATGAGTAGCGTACTCATACCACATTGCTTTCGACAATCTTGAAAATTTGAACAAAAATGAAGTTGCTCTAAAATCGGTCGGGTTCAGACTCAAATGTGTGGAAATACATACATATTCACGTGTACAAAATAAGAACTCGATCAAAGATGATGAAATTTTTCCAAAAAAATCCATATGACCCATTGTTATGAGTAGCGTACTCATACGACATTGCTTTCGACAATTTTGAAATATTTAACAAAAATTAACTTGCTCCAAAATAGGCCGGTTAAGACTCAAATGTGTGGAAATACATATATACTCACGTGTACAAAATAAGAACTCGATCAAAGATGATAAAATTTTTGCAAAAAAATCCATATAACGCATTGTTATGAGTTGCGTACTCATACCACATTGCTTTCGACAATCTTGAAAAATTGAACAAAAATGAAGTTGCTCCAAAATTGGTCGGGTTTAGACTCAAATGTGCTGAAATACATATATATTCACGTGTACAAAATAAGAACTCGATCAAAGATGATGAAATTTTTGCTAAAAAATTCATATGACGCATTGTTATGAGTTGCGCACTCATACCACATTGCTTTCGAGAATGTTGAAAATTTGAACAAAAATTAAGTTGCTCCAAAATCGGTCGGGTTTAGATTCAACTGTGTGCAAATACATATATATTTAAGTATAGAAAATAAGAACTCGATTAAAGATGATGAAATTTTTGCAAAAAAATGCATATGACACATTGTTATGAGTAGCGTACTCATACCACATTGCTTTCGACAATCTTGCAAATTTGAACAAAAATTAAGTTGCTTCAAAATCAGTCGGGTTAAGACTCAAATGTGTGGAAATACATATATATTCACTTGTACAAAATAAGAACTCGATCAAAGATGATGAAATTTTTGCAAAAAAATCCATATAACGCATTGTTATGAGTAGCGTACTCATACCACATTGCTTTCGACAATCTTGAAAATTTGAACAAAAATGAAGTTGCTCCAAAATTGGTCGGGTTTAGACTCAAATGTGTGGAAATACATATATATTCACGTGAACAAAATAAGAACTCGATTAAAGATAATGAAATATTTGCCAAAAAATCCATATGACGCATTGTTATGTGTAGCGTACTCATACCGTATTGCTTTCGACAATCTTGAAATTTTGAACAAAAATTAAGTTGCTTCAAAATCGGTCGGGCTTAGACTCAAATGTGTGGAAATACATATATATTCACGTGAACAAAATAAGAACTCGATCAAAGATGATGAAATTTTTGCTAAAAAATTCATATGACGCATTGTTATGAGTTGCGCACTCATACCACATTGCTTTCGAGAATGTTGAAAATTTGAACAAAAATTAAGTTGCTCCAAAATCGGTCGGGTTTAGATTCAAATGTGTGCAAATACATATATATTTAAGTATAGAAAATAAGAACTCGATTAAAGATGATGAAATTTTTGCAAAAAAATGCATATGACACATTGTTATGAGTAGCGTACTCATACCACATTGCTTTCGACAATCTTGAAAATTTGAACAAAAATGAAGTTGCTCCAAAATTGGTCGGTTTAAGACTCAAACGTGTGGAAATACATACATAACATACATGTACAAAATAAGAACTCGATCAAAGATGATGAAATTTTTGCAAAAAAATCCATATGACGCATTGTTATGAGTAGCGTACTCATACCACATTGCTTTCGACAATCTTGAAAATTTGAAAAAAAATTAAGTTGCTTCAAAATCGGTCGGGCTTAGACTCAAATGTGTGGAAATACATATATATTCACGTGAACAAAATAAGAACTCGATTAAAGATGATGAAATTTTTGCAAAAAATCCATATGACGCATTGTTATGTGTAGCGTACTCATACCGTATTGCTTTCGACAATCTTGAAATTTTGAACAAAAATTAAGTTGCTCCAAAATCAGTCGGGTTAAGACTCAAATGTGTGGAAATACATATATATTTACGTATACTTAATAAGAACTCGATTTAAGATAATGAAATTTTAGCGAAAAAATCCATATGACGCATTGTTATGAGTAGCGTACTCATACCCCATTGCTTTCGACAATCTTGAAAATTTGAACAAAAATTAAGTTGCTCCAAAATCGGTCGGGTTTAGACTCAAATGTGTGGAAATACATATATATTCACGTGAACAAAATAAGAACTCGATTAAAGATGATGAAATTTTTGCAAAAAAATCCATATAACGCATTGTTATGAGTAGCGTACTCATACCACATTGCTTTCGACAATCTTGAAATTTTGAACAAAAATTAAGTTGCTCCAAAATCAGTCGGGTTAAGACTCAAATGTGTGGAAATACATATATATTTACGTATACTTAATAAGAACTCGATTAAAGATAATGAAATTTTAGCGAAAAAATCCATATGACGCATTGTTATGAGTAGCGTACTCATACCACATTGCTTTCGACAATCTTGAAAATTTGAACAAAAATGAAGTTGCTCTAAAATCGGTCGGGTTCAAACTCAAATGTGTGGAAATACATACATATTCACGTGTACAAAATAAGAACTCGATCAGAGATGATGAAATTTTTGCAAAAAAATCCATATGACCCATTGTTATGAGTAGCGTACTCATACGACATTGCTTTCGACCATTTTGAAATATTTAACAAAAACTAACTTGCTCCAAAATCGGTCGGGTTTAAGACTCAAACGTGTGGAAATACATACATAACATACATGTACAAAATAAGAACTCGATCAAAGATGATGAAATTTTTGCAAAAAAATCCATATGACGCATTGTTATGAGTAGCGTACTCATACCACATTGCTTTCGACAATCTTGAAAATTTGAACAAAAATGAAGTTGCTCCAAAATCGGTCGGGTTTAGACTCAAATGTGTGAAAATACATATATATTTACGTGAACAAAATAAGAACTCGATTAAAGATGATGAAATTTTTGAAAAAAATATATACGACGCATTATTATGAGTAGAGTACTCATACCACATTGCTTTGGACAATCTTGAAAATTTGAACAAAAATTAAGTAGCTCCAAAATCGGTCGGGTTTAGACTCAAATGTGTGGAAATACATATATATTCACGTGAACAAAATAAGAACTCGATTAGAGATGATGAAATTTTTGCAAAAAAATCCATATGACGCATTGTTATGAGTAGCGTACACGTACCCCATTGCTTTCGACAATCTTGAAAATTTGAACAAAAATTAAGTTTCTCCAAAATCGGTCGGGTTTAGACTCAAATATGTGGAAATACATACATATTCACGTGTACAAAATAAGAACTCGATCAAAGATGATGAAACATTGTTATCAGTAGCGTACTCATACCACATTGCTTTCGACAATCTTGAAAATTTGAACAAAAATTAAGTTGCTCCAAAATCGGTCGGGTTTAGACTCAAATGTGTGGAAATACATATATATTGACGTGAACAAAATAAGAACTCGATTAAAGATGATGAAATTTTTGCAAAAAAAATCCATATAACGCATTGTTATGAGTAGCGTACTCATACCACATTGCTTTCGACAATCTTGAAAAATTGAACAAAAATTAAATTGCTCCAAAATCAGTCGGGTTAAGACTCAAATGTGCGGAAATACATATATATTTACGTATACTTAATAAGAACTCGATTAAAGATAATGAAATTTTAGCGAAAAAATCCATATGACGCATTGTTATGAGTAGCGTACTCATACCACATTGCTTTCGACAATCTTGAAAATTTGAACAAAAATGAAGTTGCTCTAAAATCGGTCGGGTTCAGACTCAAATGTGTGGAAATACATACATATTCACGTGTACAAAATAAGAACTCGATCAAAGATGATGAAATTTTTGCAAAAAAAACCATATGACCCATTGTTATGAGTAGCGTACTCATACGACATTGCTTTCGACAATTTTGAAATATTTAACAAAAATTAACTTGCTCCAAAATCGGTCGGTTTAAGACTCAAACGTGTGGAAATACATACATAACATACATGTACAAAATAAGAACTCGATCAAAGATGATGAAATTTTTGCAAAAAAATCCATATGACGCATTGTTATGAGTAGCGTACTCATACCACATTGCTTTCGACAATCTTGAAAATTTGAAAAAAAATTAAGTTGCTTCAAAATCGGTCGGGCTTAGACTCAAATGTGTGGAAATACATATATATTCACGTGAACAAAATAAGAACTCGATTAAGGTTGATGAAATTTTTGCAAAAAAATCCATATGACGCATTGTTATGTGTAGCGTACTCATACCATATTGCTTTCGACAATCTTGAAAATTTGAACAAAAATTAAGTTGCTCCAAAATCGGTCGGGTTTAGACTCAAATGTGTGGAAATACATATATATTCACGTGAACAAAATAAGAACTCGATTAAAGATGATGAAATTTTTGAAAAAAATATATACGACGCATTATTATGAGTAGAGTACTCATACCACATTGTTTTGGACAATCTTGAAAATTTGAACAAAAATTAAGTAGCTCCAAAATCGGTCGGGTTTAGACTCAAATGTGTGGAAATACATATATATTCACGTGAACAAAATAAGAACTCGATTAGAGATGATGAAATTTTTGCAAAAAAATCCATATGACGCATTGTTATGAGTAGCGTACACGTACCCCATTGCTTTCGACAATCTTGAAAATTTGAACAAAAATTAAGTTTCTCCAAAATCGGTCGGGTTTAGACTCAAATATGTGGAAATACATACATATTCACGTGTACAAAATAAGAACTCGATCAAAGATGATGAAACATTGTTATCAGTAGCGTACTCATACCACATTGCTTTCGACAATCTTGAAAATTTGAACAAAAATTAAGTTGCTCCAAAATCGGTCGGGTTTAGACTCAAATGTGTGGAAATACATATATATTGACGTGAACAAAATAAGAACTCGATTAAAGATGATGAAATTTTTGCAAAAAAATCCATATAACGCATTGTTATGAGTAGCGTACTCATACCACATTGCTTTCGACAATCTTGAAATTTTGAACAAAAATTAAGTTGCTCCAAAATCAGTCGGGTTAAGACTCAAATGTGTGGAAATACATATATATTTACGTATACTTAATAAGAACTCGATTAAAGATAATGAAATTTTAGCGAAAAAATCCATATGACGCATTGTTATGAGTAGCGTACTCATACCACATTGCTTTCGACAATCTTGAAAATTTGAACAAAAATGAAGTTGCTCTAAAATCGGTCGGGTTCAAACTCAAATGTGTGGAAATACATACATATTCACGTGTACAAAATAAGAACTCGATCAGAGATGATGAAATTTTTGCAAAAAAATCCATATGACCCATTGTTATGAGTAGCGTACTCATACGACATTGCTTTCGACCATTTTGAAATATTTAACAAAAACTAACTTGCTCCAAAATCGGTCGGGTTTAAGACTCAAACGTGTGGTAATACATACATAACATACATGTACAAAATAAGAACTCGATCAAAGATGATGAAATTTTTGCAAAAAAATCCATATGACGCATTGTTATGAGTAGCGTACTCATACCACATTGCTTTCGACAATCTTGAAAATTTGAACAAAAATGAAGTTGCTCAAAAATCGGTCGGGTTTAGACTCAAATGTGTGAAAATACATATATATTTACGTGAACAAAATAAGAACTCGATTAAAGATGATGAAATTTTTGAAAAAAATATATACGACGCATTATTATGAGTAGAGTACTCATACCACATTGCTTTGGACAATCTTGAAAATTTTAACAAAAATTAAGTAGCTCCAAAATCGGTCGGGTTTAGACTCAAATGTGTGGAAATACATATATATTCACGTGGACAAAATAAGAACTCGATTAGAGATGATGAAATTTTTGCAAAAAAATCCATATGACGCATTGTTATGAGTAGCGTACACGTACCCCATTGCTTTCGACAATCTTGAAAATTTGAACAAAAATTAAGTTTCTCCAAAATCGGTCGGGTTTAGACTCAAATATGTGGAAATACATACATATTCACGTGTACAAAATAAGAACTCGATCAAAGATGATGAAACATTGTTATCAGTAGCGTACTCATACCACATTGCTTTCGACAATCTTGAAAATTTGAACAAAAATTAAGTTGCTCCAAAATCGGTCGGGTTTAGACTCAAATGTGTGGAAATACATATATATTGACGTGAACAAAATAAGAACTCGATTAAAGATGATGAAATTTTTGCAAAAAAATCCATATAACGCATTGTTATGAGTAGCGTACTCATACCACATTGCTTTCGACAATCTTGAAAAATTGAACAAAAATTAAATTGCTCCAAAATCAGTCGGGTTAAGACTCAAATGTGCGGAAATACATATATATTTACGTATACTTAATAAGAACTCGATTAAAGATAATGAAATTTTAGCGAAAAAATCCATATGACGCATTGTTATGAGTAGCGTACTCATACCACATTGCTTTCGACAATCTTGAAAATTTGAACAAAAATGAAGTTGCTCTAAAATCGGTCGGGTTCAGACTCAAATGTGTGGAAATACATACATATTCACGTGTACAAAATAAGAACTCGATCAAAGATGATGAAATTTTTGCAAAAAAAACCATATGACCCATTGTTATGAGTAGCGTACTCATACGACATTGCTTTCGACAATTTTGAAATATTTAACAAAAATTAACTTGCTCCAAAATCGGTCGGTTTAAGACTCAAACGTGTGGAAATACATACATAACATACATGTACAAAATAAGAACTCGATCAAAGATGATGAAATTTTTGCAAAAAAATCCATATGACGCATTGTTATGAGTAGCGTACTCATACCACATTGCTTTCGACAATCTTGAAAATTTGAAAAAAAATTAAGTTGCTTCAAAATCGGTCGGGCTTAGACTCAAATGTGTGGAAATACATATATATTCACGTGAACAAAATAAGAACTCGATTAAGGTTGATGAAATTTTTGCAAAAAAATCCATATGACGCATTGTTATGTGTAGCGTACTCATACCATATTGCTTTCGACAATCTTGAAAATTTGAACAAAAATTAAGTTGCTCCAAAATCGGTCGGGTTTAGACTCAAATGTGTGGAAATACATATATATTCACGTGAACAAAATAAGAACTCGATTAAAGATGATGAAATTTTTGCAAAAAAATCCATATAACGCATTGTTATGAGTAGCGTACTCATACCACATTGCTTTCGACAATCTTGAAATTTTGAACAAAAATTAAGTTGCTCCAAAATCAGTCGGGTTAAGACTCAAATGTGTGGAAATACATATATATTTACGTATACTTAATAAGAACTCGATTAAAGATAATGAAATTTTAGCGAAAAAATCCATATGACGCATTGTTATGAGTAGCGTACTCATACCACATTGCTTTCGACAATCTTGAAAATTTGAACAAAAATGAAGTTGCTCTAAAATCGGTCGGGTTCAAACTCAAATGTGTGGAAATACATATATATTCACGTGAACAAAATAAGAACTCGATTAAAGATGATGAAATTTTTGCAAAAAAATCCATATAACGCATTGTTATGAGTAGCGTACTCATACCACATTGCTTTCGACAATCTTGAAATTTTGAACAAAAATTAAGTTGCTCCAAAATCAGTCGGGTTAAGACTCAAATGTGTGGAAATACATATATATTTACGTATACTTAATAAGAACTCGATTAAAGATAATGAAATTTTAGCGAAAAAATCCATATGACGCATTGTTATGAGTAGCGTACTCATACCACATTGCTTTCGACAATCTTGAAAATTTGAACAAAAATGAAGTTGCTCTAAAATCGGTCGGGTTCAAACTCAAATGTGTGGAAATACATACATATTCACGTGTACAAAATAAGAACTCGATCAAAGATGATGAAATTTTTGCAAAAAAATCCATATGACCCATTGTTATGAGTAGCGTACTCATACGACATTGCTTTCGACCATTTTGAAATATTTAACAAAAACTAACTTGCTCCAAAATCGGTCGGGTTTAAGACTCAAACGTGTGGAAATATATACATAACATACATGTACAAAATAAGAACTCGATCAAAGATGATGAAATTTTTGCAAAAAAATCCATATGACGCATTGTTATGAGTAGCGTACTCATACCACATTGCTTTCGACAATCTTGAAAATTTGAAAAAAAATTAAGTTGCTTCAAATGCGGTCGGGCTTAGACTCAAATGTGTGGAAATACATATATATTCACGTGAACAAAATAAGAACTCGATTAAAGATGATGAAATTTTTGCAAAAAAATCCATATAACGCATTGTTATGAGTAGCGTACTCATACCACATTGCTTTCGACAATCTTGAAAATTTGAACAAAAATTAAATTGCTCCAAAATCAGTCGGGTTAAGACTCATATGTGCGGAAATACATATATATTTACGTATACTTAATAAGAACTCGATTAAAGATAATGAAATTTTTGCGAAAAAATCCATATGACGCATTGCTTTCGACAATCTGGAAAATTTTAGCAAAAATTAAGTTGCTCCAAAATCGGTCGGGTTAAGACTCAAATGTGTGGAAATACATACATATTCACGTATACAAAATAAGAACTCGATCAAAGATGATGAAATTTTTGCAAAAAAATTAATATGACACATTGTTATGAGTAGCGTACTCATACCACATTGCTTTCGACAATATTGAAAATTTGAACAAAAATTAAGTTGCTCCAAAATCGGTCGGGTTTAGACTCAAATATGTGGAAATACATACATATTCACGTATACAAAATAAGAACTCGATTAAAGATGATGAAATTTTTGCAAAAAAATCCATATAACGCATTGTTATGAGTAGCGTACTCATACCACATTGCTTTCGACAATCTTGAAAAATTGAACAAAAATTAAATTGCTCCAAAATCAGTCGGGTTAAGACTCAAATGTGCGGAAATACATATATATTTACGTATACTTAATAAGAACTCGATTAAAGATAATGAAATTTTAGCGAAAAAATCCATATGACGCATTGTTATGAGTAGCGTACTCATACCACATTGCTTTCGACAATTTTGAAATATTTAACAAAAATTAACTTGCTCCAAAATCGGTCGGTTTAAGACTCAAACGTGTGGAAATACATACATAACATACATGTAGAAAATAAGAACTCGACCAAAGATGATGAAATTTTTGCAAAAAAATCCATATGACGCATTGTTATGAGTAGCGTACTCATACCACATTGCTTTCGACAATCTTGAAAATTTGAAAAAAAATTAAGTTGCTTCAAAATCGGTCGGGCTTAGACTCAAATGTGTGGAAATACATATATATTCACGTGAACAAAATAAGAACTCGATTAAAGTTGATGAAATTTTTGCAAAAAAAATCCATATGACGCATTGTTATGTGCAGCGTACTCATACCATATTGCTTTCGACAATCTTGAAAATTTGAACAAAAATTAAGTTGCTCCAAAATCGGTCGGGTTTAGACTCAAATGTGTGGAAATACATATATATTCACGTGAACAAAATAAGAACTCGATTAAAGATGATGAAATTTTTGCAAAAAAATCCATATAACGCATTGTTATGAGTAGCGTACTCATACCACATTGCTTTCGACAATCTTGAAATTTTGAACAAAAATTAAGTTGCTCCAAAATCAGTCGGGTTAAGACTTAAATGTGTGGAAATACATATATATTTACGTATACTTAATAAGAACTCGATTAAAGATAATGAAATTTTAGCGAAAAAATCCATATGACGCATTGTTATGAGTAGCGTACTCATACCACATTGCTTTCGACAATCTTGAAAATTTGAACAAAAATGAAGTTGCTCTAAAATCGGTCGGGTTCAAACTCAAATGTGTGGAAATACATACATATTCACGTGTACAAAATAAGAACTCGATCAAAGATGATGAAATTTTTGCAAAAAAATCCATATGACCCATTGTTATGAGTAGCGTACTCATACGACATTGCTTTCGACCATTTTGAAATATTTAACAAAAACTAACTTGCTCCAAAATCGGTCGGTTTAAGACTCAAACGTGTTGAAATATATACATAACATACATGTACAAAATAAGAACTCGATCAAAGATGATGAAATTTTTGCAAAAAAATCCATATGACGCATTGTTATGAGTAGCGTACTCATACCACATTGCTTTCGACAATCTTGAAAATTTGAAAAAAAATTAAGTTGCTTCAAATGCGGTCGGGCTTAGACTCAAATGTGTGGAAATACATATATATTCACGTGAACAAAATAAGAACTCGATTAAAGATGATGAAATTTTTGCAAAAAAATCCATATAACGCATTGTTATGAGTAGCGTACTCATACCACATTGCTTTCGACAATCTTGAAAATTTGAACAAAAATTAAATTGCTCCAAAATCAGTCGGGTTAAGACTCATATGTGCGGAAATACATATATATTTACGTATACTTAATAAGAACTCGATTAAAGATAATGAAATTTTTGCGAAAAAATCCATATGACGCATTGCTTTCGACAATCTGGAAAATTTTAGCAAAAATTAAGTTGCTCCAAAATCGGTCGGGTTAAGACTCAAATGTGTGGAAATACATACATATTCACGTATACAAAATAAGAACTCGATCAAAGATGATGAAATTTTTGCAAAAAAATTAATATGACACATTGTTATGAGTAGCGTACTCATACCACATTGCTTTCGACAATCTTGAAAATTTGAACAAAAATTAAGTTGCTCCAAAATCGGTCGGGTTTAGACTCAAATATGTGGCAATACATACATATTCACGTGTACAAAATAAGAACTCGATCAAAGATGATGAAATTTTTGCAAAAAAATTAATATGATACATTGTTATGAGTAGCGTACTCATACCACATTGCTTTCGACAATCTTGAAAATTTGAACAAAAATTAAGTTGCTCCAAAATCGGTCGGGTTTAGACTCAAATGTGTGGAAATACATATATATTCACGTGAACAAAATAAGAACTCGATCAAAGATGATGAAATTTTTGCAAAAAAATTAATATGACACATTGTTATTAGTAGCGTACTCATACCACATTGCTTTCGACAATCTTGAAAATTTGAACAAAAATTAAGTTGCTCCAAAATCGGTCGGGTTAAGACTCAAATGTGTGGAAATACATATATATTCACGTGAACAAAATAAGAACTCGATTAAAGATGATGATATTTTTGCAAAAAAATGCACATGACGCATTGTTATGAGTAGCGTATTCATACCACATTGCTTTCGACAATCTGGAAAATTTTAACAAAAATTAAGTTGCTCCAAAATCGGTCGGGTTAAGACTCAAATGTGTGGAAATACATACATTTTCACGTGAACAAAATAAGAACTCGATTAAAGATGATGATATTTTTGCAAAAAAATTCATATGACGCATTGTTATGAGTAGCGTATTCATACCACATTGCTTTCGACAATCTTAAAAATTTGAACAAAAATTAAGTTGCTCCAAAATCGGTCGGGTTTAGACTCAAATGTGTGAAAATACATATATATTCACGTGAACAAAATAAGAACTCGATTAAAGATGATGAAATTTTTGAAAAATTATATACGACGCATTATTATGAGTTGCGTACTCATACCACATTGCTTTCGAGAATGTTGAAAATTTTAACAAAAATTAAGTTGTTCCAAAATCGGTCGGGTTTAGACTCAAATGTGTGGAAATACATATATATTTACGTGAACAAAATAAGAACTCGATTAAAGATGAAGATATTTTTGCAAAAAAATGCATATGACGCATTGTTATGAGTAGCGTATTCATACCACATTGCTTTCGACAATCTGGAAAATTTTAACAAAAATTAAGTTGCTCCATAATCGGTCGGGTTAAGACTCAAATGTGTGGAAATACATACATTTTCACGTGTACAAAATAAGAATTCGATCAAAGATGATGAAATTTTTGCAAAAGAATCCATGTGACACATTGTTATGAGTAGCGTACTCATACCACATTGCTTTGGATAATCTTGAAAATTTGAACAAAATTTAAGTTGCTCCAAAATCGGTCGGGTTTAGACTCTAATGTGTGGAAATACATACATATTTACGTGTACCAAATAAGAACTCGATCAAAGATGATGAAATTTTTGCAAAAAATATTCATATGACACATTGTTATGAGTAGTGTACTCATACGACATTGCTTTCGACAATCTTGAAAATTTGAACAAAAATTAAGTTGCTCCAAAATCGGTCGGGTTTAGACTCAAATGTGTGGAAATACATATACATATATTCACGTGAACAAAATAAGAACTCGATTAAAGATGATGACATTTTTGCAAAAAAATCCATATGACGCATTGTTATGAGTAGCGTACTTGTACCACATTGCTTTCGACAATCTTGAAAATTTGAACAAAAATTAAGTTGCTTCAAAATCGGTCGGGTTTAGACTCAAATGTGTGGAAATACATATATCCCCAAGTGTACAAAATAAGAACTCGATTAAAGATGATGAAATTTTTGCAAAAAAATTCATATGACGCATTGCTATGAGTAGCGTATTCATACCACATTGCTTTCGACAATCTTGAAAATTTGAACAAAAATTAAGTTGCTCCAAAATCGGTGGGGTTTAGACTCAAATGTGTGAAAATACATATATATTCACGTGAACAAAATAAGAACTCGATTAAAGATGATGAAATTTTTGAAAAAAATATATACGACGCATTATTATGAGTAGCGTACTCATACCACATTGCTTTGGACAATCTTGAAAATTTGAACAAAAATTAAGTAGCTCCAAAATCGGTCGGGTTTGGACTCAAATGGGTAGAAATACATATATATTCACGTGAACAAAATAAGAACTCGATTAGAGATGATGAAATTTTTGCAAAAAAATCCATATCACGCATTGTTATGAGTAGCGTACACGTACCACATTGCTTTCGACAATCTTGAAAATTTGAACAAATATTAAGTTTAGACTCAAATATGTGGAAATACATACATATTCACGTGTACAAAATAAGAACTCGATCAAAGATGATGAAATGTTTGCAAAAAAATTAATATGACACATTGTTATGAGTAGCGTACTCATACCACATTGCTTTCGACAATCTTGAAAATTTGAACAAAAATTAAGTTGCTCCAAAATCGGTCGGGTTTAGACTCAAATTTGTGGAAATACGTATATATTCACGTGAACAAAATAAGAACTCGATTAAAGATGATGAAATTTTTGCAAAAAAATCCATATAACGCATTGTTATGAGTAGCGTACTCATACCACATTGCTTTCGACAATCTTGAAAATTTGCAAAAAAATTAAGTTGCTTCAAAATCGGTCGGGCCTAGACTCAAATGTGTGGAAATACATATATATTCACGTGAACAAAATAAGAACTCGATTAAAGATAAATGAAATTTTTGCAAAAAAATCCATATGACGCATTGTTATGTGTAGCGTACTCATACCATATTGCTTTCGACAATCTTGAAAATTTGAACAAAAATTAAGTTGCTCCAAAATCGGTCGGGTTTAGACTCAAATGTGTGGAAATACATATATATTCACGTGAACAAAATAAGAACTCGATTAAAGATGATGAAATTTTTGCAAAAAAATCCATATAACGCATTGTTATGAGTAGCGTACTCATACCACATTGCTTTCGACAATCTTGAAATTTTGAACAAAAATTAAGTTGCTCCAAAATCAGTCGGGTTAAGACTCAAATGTGTGGAAATACATATATATTTACGTATACTTAATAAGAACTCGATTCAAGATAATGAAATTTTTGCAAAAAAAATCATATGACGCATGTTTATGAGTAACGTATTCATACCACATTGCTTTCGACAATCTTGAAAATTTTAACAAAAATTAATTTGCTCCAAAATCAGTCGGGTTAAGACTCAAATGTGTGAAAATACATATATATTCACGTCAACAAAATAAGAACTCTATTAAAGATGATGAAATTTTTGCAAAAAAATCCATATAACGCATTGTTATGAGTAGCGTACTCATACCACATTGCTTTCGACAATCTTGAAAATTTAAACAAAAATTAAGTTGCTCCAAAATCAGTCGGGTTAAGACTCAAATGTGTGGAAATACATACATATTCACGTGTACAAAATAAGAACTCGATCAAAAATGATGAAATTTTTGCAAAAAAATACATATAACGCATTGTTATGAGTAGCGTACTCATACCACATTGCTTTCGACAATCTTGAAAATTTTAACAAAAATTAAGTTGCTCCAAAATCGGTCGGGTTTAGATTCAAATGTGTGGAAATACATACATATTCACGTGTACAAAATAAGAACTCGATCAAAGATGATGAAAATTTTGCAAAAAAATCCATATGACCCATTGTTATGAGTAGCGTACTCATACGACATTGCTTTCGACAATCTTGAAAATTTAAATAAAAATGAAGTTGGTCTAAAATCGGTCGGGTTCAGACTCAAATGTGTGGAAACACAAACATATTCACGTGTACAAAATAAGAACTCGATCAAAGATGATGAAATTTTTGCAAAAAAATCCATATGACCCATTGTTATGAGTAGCGTACTCATAGGACATTGCTTTCGACAATTTTGAAATATTTAACAAAAATTAACTTGCTCCAAAATCGGTCGGTTTAAGACTCAAACGTGTGGAAATACATACATAACATACATGTACAAAATAAGAACTCGATCAAAAATGATGAAATTTTTGCACAAAAATCCATATGACGCATTGTTATGAGTAGCGTACTCATACCACATTGCTTTCGACAATCTTGAAAATTTGAAAAAAAATTAAGTTGCTTCAAAATCGGTCGGGTTTAGACTCAAATGTGTGGAAATACATACATATTCACGTGTACAAAATAAGAACTCGATCAAAGATGATGAAATTTTTGCAAAAAAATCCATATGACCCATTGTTATGAGTAGCGTACTCATACGACATTGCTTTCGACAATCTTGAAAATTTGAACAAAAATTAAGTTGCTCCAAAATCGGTCGGGGGTAGACTCAAATGTGTGGAAATACATATATATTCACGCGAACAAAATAAGAACTCGATTAAAGATGATGAAATTTTTGCAAAAAAATCCATATAACGCACTGTTATGAGTAGCGTACTCATACCACATTGCTTTCGACAATCTTGAAAATTTTAACAAAAATTAAGTTGCTCCAAAATCAGTCGGGTTTAGACTCAAATGTGTGGAAATACATATATATTCACGTGTACAAAAAAAGAACTCGATCAAAGATGATGGAATGTTTGCTAAAAAATTCATATGACGCATTGTTATGAGCTGCGCACTCATACCACATTGCTTTCGACAATCTTGAAAATTTGAACAAAAATTAAGTTGCTTCAAAATCGGTCGAGTTTAGACTCAAATGTGTGGAAATACATACATATTCACGTGTACAAAATAAGAACTCGATCAAAGATGATGAAATTTTTGCTAAAAAATTCATATGACGCATTGTTATGAGTAGCGTACTCATACCACATTGCTTTCGACAATCTTGAAAATTTTAACAAAAATTAAGTTGCTCCAAAATCGGTCGGGTTTAGATTCAAATGTGTGGAAATACATACATATTCACGTGTACAAAATAAGAACTCGATCAAAGATGATGAAAATTTTGCAAAAAAATCCATATGACCCATTGTTATGAGTAGCGTACTCATACGACATTGCTTTCGACAATCTTGAAAATTTAAATAAAAATGAAGTTGGTCTAAAATCGGTCGGGTTCAGACTCAAATGTGTGGAAATACAAACATATTCACGTGTACAAAATAAGAACTCGATCAAAGATGATGAAATTTTTGCAAAAAAATCCATATGACCCATTGTTATGAGTAGCGTACTCATAGGACATTGCTTTCGACAATTTTGAAATATTTAACAAAAATTAACTTGCTCCAAAATCGGTCGGTTTAAGACTCAAACGTGTGGAAATACATACATAACATACATGTTCAAAATAAGAACTCGATCAAAAATGATGAAATTTTTGCACAAAAATCCATATGACGCATTGTTATGAGTAGCGTACTCATACCACATTGCTTTCGACAATCTTGAAAATTTGAAAAAAAATTAAGTTGCTTCAAAATCGGTCGGGTTTAGACTCAAATGTGTGGAAATACATACATATTCACGTGTACAAAATAAGAACTCGATCAAAGATGATGAAATTTTTGCAAAAAAATCCATATGACCCATTGTTATGAGTAGCGTACTCATACGACATTGCTTTCGACAATCTTGAAAATTTGAACAAAAATTAAGTTGCTCCAAAATCGGTCGGGGGTAGACTCAAATGTGTGGAAATACATATATATTCACGCGAACAAAATAAGAACTCGATTAAAGATGATGAAATTTTTGCAAAAAAATCCATATAACGCACTGTTATGAGTAGCGTACTCATACCACATTGCTTTCGACAATCTTGAAAATTTTAACAAAAATTAAGTTGCTCCAAAATCAGTCGGGTTTAGACTCAAATGTGTGGAAATACATATATATTCACGTGTACAAAAAAAGAACTCGATCAAAGATGATGGAATGTTTGCTAAAAAATTCATATGACGCATTGTTATGAGCTGCGCACTCATACCACATTGCTTTCGACAATCTTGAAAATTTGAACAAAAATTAAGTTGCTTCAAAATCGGTCGAGTTTAGACTCAAATGTGTGGAAATACATACATATTCACGTGTACAAAATAAGAACTCGATCAAAGATGATGAAATTTTTGCTAAAAAATTCATATGACGCATTGTTATGAGTTGCGCACTCTGTTGAGGTCATGGGTCCTAACCTAATTGATTTCGATTAGTTCTTCATTTTTGTAGCAATATTTTAAAGTTGCGTGCGGCCGGCAACACTAGTTTTTTGCGTTTTGTTGTGAATGAAAATAGCATGACCAGATTTTATATATATGTAAGCGGTCCCACGGGGTGACCCGTACCCGCAGGCTTAAAGTAAGACACTTGTGTTTTAACCGCCGCCGCACGCACATCGCTTAACCTTGAATTTTCCGCCGTTCAGGCATCTGAATTTAGATTATCACACACTTGTGTAGAGCAATTAATTGAATTAAAATAAACAACCCCCTTCAGTATACTTTTAAATTTAAAACTCCGCTTTTATTTAAAAAGGACAAAGTAATTATCTAGCGCACCCTGCGCTCACCTCATAAATTCCTCATCAAATGAACACCCTCATACCACATTGCTTTCGAGAAGGTTGAAAATTTGAACATAAATTAAGTTGCTCCAAAATCGGTCGGCTTTAGATTCAAATGTGAGGAAATATATACATATTCACGGGTACAAAATAAGAACTCGATCAAAGATAATGAAATTTTTGCAAAAAAATCCATATAACGCATTGTTATGAGTAGCGTACTCATACCACATTGCTTTCGAGAATGTTGAAAATTTGAACAAAAATTAAGTTGCTCCAAAATCGGTCGGGTTTAGATTCAAATGTGTGGAAATACATACATACATATTCACGTGTACACAATAAGAACTCGATCAAAGATGATGAAATTTTTGCTAAAAAATTCATATGACGCATTGTTATGAGTTGCGCACTCTGTTGAGGACATGGGTCCTAACCTAATCGATTTCGATTAGTTCTTCATTTTTGGAACAATATTTTTATGTTGCGTGCGGCCGGCAACACTAATTTTTTGCGTTTTAATGTGAATGAAATTAGCATGACCAGATTTTATATATATGTAAGTCGTCCCACGGGGGTGCAATGGGGTACAGTGGTGCTTCTGGGTATGCGGTTACAGTTGCACGGCTGTACTCAATCCCTACTCTGACGTCCACGCTCGTGCACCCTGGGCAACGTGAGCAAGCCATGTGCGAGATACGGTAACCAACCCGTGTGGAGCCATGGGTCACGGCTAATAGAGAGGGAGCTTTAGTGGAGCCACTCCGACATATTCGGTTTAAGGGTCCACTGAAGTCCGCAGCGTCTGTTCACCAGAAGGTGCGGCTGCAAGCGGGTGTCTGTCTTGGAGCAAGCGGCTCGCTATATAAACAAACTTTTAATTTTTCACCCCCAGCAATGGGTTGTGCGCAGGGCTTGGAACCCGCCACGTAAAAAACAACTTCAAATGAAAAGGAAAAAAAAGCCTCGGATGAGACCCCCCTTTTTTGATGACGACCACGGCAAACGTATTAAGGACAACGATTTGAGGGCATGCACCTGGAATGTCCGGACCCTTAATTGGGAAGGTGTCTCTGCCCGGCTGGTTGATGTCCTCAGCAGAGCGAAGGCTGACATCACCGCCATCCAAGAGATGCGATGGACGGGACAAGGGAAAAAATCGATAGGCCCTTGCGACATCTACTACAGCTGCCATGTAAAGGAGCGCAAATTTGGTGTCGGATTTGTGGTGGGAGAGAGACTGCGCCGTAAAGTACTGTCGTTTACTCCGGTGGAGGAACGTCTCGCCACAATCCGCATCAAGGGGAGATTCTTCAACATCTCCCTGATTTGCGCCCACGCCCCGACGGAAGAGAAGGACGATGGGACCAAAGATCGCTTCTACGATCTCCTTGGTCGCACGTATGAGCGGTGCCCCCACCACGATATAAAAATCGTGCTTGGCGATTTCAATGCCAAGGTGGGCAAGGAGGGCATCTTTGGTTCTACAGTCGGAAAATTCAGTCTCCACAACGAAACGTCCGATAACGTAATGAGACTGATCGACTTCGCCGGGGCCCGAAACATAGTAGTCTGTAGTACCAGGTTCCAGCATAAAAAGATTCACCAAGCTACGTGGCTGTCTCCAGATGGTAAGACACGAAACCAAATCGACCACGTTGTGATAGACGGAAGGCATGCTTCCAGTGCCCTAAATGTGCGCACGATCCGAGGAGCCAACATCGACTCGGATCATTTTCTTGTGGCAGCTAAGATCCGCACGCGCCTCTGTGCAGCAAAAAGCGCACGCAAACGGACACAAGGAAAGCTCGACGTCGGAAAGCTGCAATCGCAACAGACAGCCACCCACTTCGCCACTCGACTTGCACTCCTGCTCTCTGTGAGCAATAATCAACAGCACCACATTTCCGAGCAGTGGAACCATATTTCTCGATGTCTACATACCGCCGCTGAAGAATCCATCGGATTTCAGCGAGCCCGAAAGAACAACTGGTATGACGAGGAATTCCGCGCTGCTACGGAACGTACGGACGCTGCCTACAGGGCCACACTGCGATCGGGCGCAACGCGAGCTGTGCGGGAGCGTTATCGTGAGCTGAAGAAGGAAGCAAGACGCATTTTTCGTGAGAAAAAGAGAGAGGCCGAAATGCGTGAGTGCGAAGAGTTTGAGATTCTGGCCGACAGGAAAAGCGCCCGAATTTTTTTTCAAAAAGTTCGACGGCTTACAGAAGGTTTTAAGACCGGGGCGAATTCCTGTAAGAATGAAACAGCGACCTGGTGACTGATGTCCACAGCATACTTAAATTATGGAGGGAGCACTTCTTCACACTGCTTAATGGAAGCAGCTGCAACAACGATGGAGAAGATGTTGAACCCGAATCCCCAATCAATGATGATGGACGTGATGTACCATCACCCGACCATGACGAAATTCGGAAAGCGATAGCACGGCTGAAGAACAACAAAGCCTCCGGGGCTGACGGGTTACCAGCTGAGTTATTTAAGTACGGCGGAGAGGAGCTGGTTAAGTGCATGCACGAGCTCATCTCTAGAATATGGTCGGAAGAACGCATGCCTACTGATTGGAACTTAAGTGTGCTCTGCCCAATCCACAAAAAGGGTGATCCTGCAGTCCGTGCCAATTATCGCGGGATTAGCCTTCTTAACATCGCGTATAAGGTTCTGTCAAGTGTATTGTGCGAAAGACTTAAGCCCACCGTCAACGAACTGATTGAACCTTATCAGTGTGGCTTTAGACCTGGTAAATCCACCACCGACCAGATATTCACAATACGCCAGATCTTGGAAAAGACCCGAGAAAGAAGAATCGACACACACCATCTTTTTGTCGACTTCAAAGCCGCCTTCGACAGCACGAAAAGAAGTTGCCTTTATGCCGCAATGTCTGAATTTGGTATCCCCGCAAAACTTATACGGCTATGTAAAATGACGTTGAGCAACAGCACCAGCTCCGTCAGGATTGGGAAGGACCTCTCCGAGCCGTTTGATACCAAACGAGGTTTCAGACAAGGTGACTCTCTGTCGTGCGATTTCTTTAACCTGATGCTGGAGAAAATAATTCGAGCCGCAGAACTAAATCGGTGAGGTACCATCTTTTATAAGAGTGTGCAACTGCTGGCGTACGCCGATGACATTGACATCATCGGCCTCAACAACCGCGCAGTTAGTTCTGCCTTCTCCAAACTGGATAGAGAAGCGAAGCGAATGGGTCTGGAGGTGAACGAGGGCAAGACGAAGTATCTCCTGTCATCAAATAGACAGTCGGCACATTCACGACTGGGATCACAAATCACTGTTGACAGTTATAACTTTGAAAAAGTTGAGAACTTCGTTTACTTAGGAACCAGCATTAACACCAATAACAGCGTCAGCCTTGAAATCCAACGGAGAATCTCTCTTGCCAACAAGTGCTACTTCGGACTGAGTAGGCAATTGCACAGTAAAGTCCTCTCTCGACGGACAAAAACCATACTCTATAAGTATCTTATCATGCCCGTCCTATTGTATGGTGCAGAAGCATGGACGATGACAACATCAGATGAGAGGGCTCTTGGAGTGTTCGAGAGAAAGATTTATTTTAATTAAAATAAACAACACCCTTCGGTATACTTTTAAATTTAAAACTCCGCTTTTATTTAAAAGGGACAAAGTAATTATCTAGCGCACCCTGCGCTCACCTCATAAATTCCTCATTAAATGAACATGGTCCTTTGTCGCTAAACGGCAACCCGCAGCCTAACAACATTCCAGTTGAACAGATTTTTGAAAGCGGTCGGACGTGCGAACAGAAATAACGCGTGCTAAAAGTGCATTTACAAAAAAAAAAAAAATTTTAAAATAAATATTAAGGTGGAGGTCCAATGGCAGGTGACTTTGCTTACCTTGCTTGCTTTTACTTGCTTTGCTTGACTTTAAAAGCTTCTATGGCCAAATGGGGGCTTTAAAAGTTGTCAAAGTTATTGATTGACGTTTACAAAATGTTGACTAGAAGTGCTGAAAAAGTGTTAAGAATTTTCCTAATTTTAGCGAAAATTTCCAAGTTAAAAGGACGGGTGAAACCAAATCGCCGATTCTGGGTTCGGAAGCTGTATTTAACTCGACAAAAATATGGATTGTTTGAAAGTTCAATAAGAACCTTGGCTGCGGACGTGGAGCAATTTCACAAGACACTGAGAATGCCGTATTTGTTATTTAATGTGCTCCACGAATTTTTGAAGGATTCACTAACAAAATATTCGATCAGGACACCTATATCGAGTCGCTGCAGGTTATTCATTACCCTGATGTAAGTGCACTTCGTTTTAACTATACGCACAATTTTCCATATATGTATGTCATATCTGATTTCCTTTTTTCTTTCAGATATTTGGCTCACGGTGGCACTCGGCAATTTCACACTCTAGTTCACAGGATCGGTCTGACAACCCTTAGGAGGATCACGTTAGAAACGTGTAAGGTTTTGTGGGATATGTTAGCTGACCTTTATGTGGCGATTCCGTCGGAAACGGAATGGGTACGTATTTGTAACGAATTCGAGACGCTATGGAATATGCCTAACTGCATCGGTGCCATCGACGGAAAGCACATCAATATTACTTGTCCTTCAAATTCTGGTTCGATGTACTATAACTACAAAGGCAATTATAGTATTGTGCTTTTAGCAGTATGTGACGCGGACTATACATTTACGTGCGTTGACATCGGAGCATATGGAAATCAAAGTGAAGGTGGTGTGTAACACTTTTCAAAAATGGCAGATGCTATTGAAAGCAATCGTCTCGAAATTCCATATGATCAGCCTCTGCCGGGAGAAATCGATCCATTCCACACTATTTAGTTGGGGATGCAGCTTTTCCATTAAGGCGTTACTTAATGCGACCATACCCCGGTAGGGGTATTCCTGAAGACCAAGAGTATTTCAATTGACTTCATTCAAAAATTGGTTTTTACAATTTCTTAAAATGACCATGGACATACAAAAGTACGTCCATTTTAAAATCCAGTCGCCTTTCTTCTGGCACCTTGTCAAAGACTTCGCCAATCGCACCCAAAAAATGGTCGTCTGTCTTTGTTTTTTGTGTCTCCAAAAATGTGCTCACATCGCTGACTAGATCGTTTCAGGCGGCATTATCATCGGCTTTTTTTTCTGCCGCTTAGCCGGGGTTGGTGCAAAGGATTCCGGCTCGGTTATTTCTATGGCTCCACTGTCGCTAATTGCGAACCCAAACGAAGCGTCGAGAGTGTCGTGCTGCTCGTTCCAAACGTCTGGCGTTACTAAAGTTATATTTGTGGTCGTCCTGGAAGTATGTGCATATAAATTAGAATTGCAAACCATAGCTGGGGGATAAAGATTATTAATCGGAATGATTATTAATAATTTTATTTTCCTTGTTACACCAAAATAACTGATTAGTTTCAATTAATTTAAATTTTCAACATTAATAATTGGTAGTAGTTTAATCAATTAATTGTACATTTATTAGGAAACAATTTTCAGAACTAAACTATTATTTCTAAACAAAATTTCGTAGCCATGTTGCAAACAAACAGCGACGGAAAAATATATAGGGACACTACAGTTTGACAAGTTCGAACTATTTTCAGTTTGCTTGTTGAATGTTTTTAATAAATATTTTTAATATAGCTCATTAGCTAACGAGAACTAATAAAATCCAAATCTCAAAGTTATTCCAAAAACTTTTTAAGAACAATTTTAAGTAAAAATGTTAGTATGCACTTTTGTTCCATTAAATTAAAGTACAACAAAGACCAAGTTTGTAAGATAACGAAGTATATTTTAAGAAAAATATAATAAACACCCAACATGCAAACTAAAATAGTCCGAACTTGTCAAAATGTAGTGTCCCTATATATTTTTCCGCCTCTGTAAATCACGAAATTTTTATGCACATGAAAGAATACTTACTGTCTGGGAGTAACCGTGGCTTTTAAAAATGACATGGCATCAAAGTACGCCCAGCCTCGCTTATGGGTCGCAGCACTACCGCTTGGCTGATGTTGCACCTTTAGCTCAATCCCGTACCGGTCCCTTAGCGATTTCCATCGCTATCGGCAGTTTTCCTCTATGGAGGAAAGGTAAAAATGGAGCTGTTAAAACATTTATAATAAACAAATAAATGAAATTAATGTAGGTAAACTACCGCCTGATAACTAAAAAGCACTATACTAACCACACTCTCCAACAACAGCAGCTATATTCCGCCAAGCTAAATCTTTCTTCACTCGATCGCGGTAGCACAGCTCTCTCTTGTCCCACAAGCAGGTGTGCTTTTCTATTTCGCCAATCAATACTTCCTCAAACATTTTGGGGAATTGCGGGAACGGGAAACTACTTATTTTCACAAAAACTGTTGGAAAATGTTTAATTATTTATAAATAATGTTTAAATAATATGTATATTACCTCAACTACTGGATTGCGGCTGACGGAAGCGAACGAAATGTTGGTGGTACACAAGAGCACACAATTGTGCAACTACGTCCGAGCGGGAACGGGAAACTACTTATTTTCACAAAAACTGTTGGAAAATGTTTAATTATTTATAAATAATGTTTAAATACTATGTATATTACCAAAAATATGCTGGAATACTGCAAAATCGACTCCAAAAGAAAATACCAATCGCCGCGAGAAAATCGAAGTGTCAAATGTCAAACGCGCTGGGAGAAATCGAAATGTCAAATGCTTTGAAAGCGCTGTCAAATAGAACATGGGGCTATTCACAACTTTGAAGCGCTTTATGCGCTTGAAGCAAAGTTGCCACTAGGCCAACTTTCATACATTTTCTTACATTTCTAATTGTTTTTGACAGTTGTGCAAGCAAGGTAAGCAAAGTAAGCTACCATTGGGCCTCCACCTTTATACATACATACATATATGTAAATTAAAAAGCGAAACATAAAAGTGTACACACGAAAATTTTGTTTAAGAAAAGCGAAATAAAAAAGTGTGCTTTAGAAAAACGAAACAAAAAAGTGAACATACGAAAATTTTGTTTAAGCGAAATAAAAAAGTGTGCTTTAGAAAAACGAAACAAAAAAGTGAACATACGAAAATTTTGTTTAAGCGAAATAAAAAAGTGTGCATATGAAAAGCGAAATAAAAAAGTGTATATACGAATTTATAAATAATAATCATATAAAAAGCGAAAAATAACGGAAAAAAGCTAACGAAACAAAATTTGTTCTTACGAAACAAAAAAGTGTACATACGAATTTATAAATAATAATCAAATAAAAAGTGAAAAATAACGGAAAAAAGCTAACGAAACAAAATTTGTTCTTACGAAACAAAAAAGTGTACATACGAATTTATAAATGATAATCAAATAAAAAGTGAAAAATAACGGAAAAAAGCTAACGAAACAAAATTTATTCTTACGAAACAAAAAATTGTACATACAAATTTATAAATTATAATCAAATAATAAGTGAATAAGTGAATAAGTGAATAAGTATACGTCTTCTGGTTTTCGTTTTGTACTTTTAAAATACTCGTCTTTGCCTTCTTTCGTAGCTCATTTCGATCATCGTTGAACGTAGTTAGCAGTTCTTTATTAATACAGTCGCGCAATTGAAGATCTTCTTGAGTTCGCATCTTGGCCCCAGTAAGTAACTCGAAAGGAGTAGTATCAATGCTTCTGCAGTATGATGCACTTATAGCTTGTTGAACTTTGTTGACCTGTTTGTACCACTTTGATGGGTCGACGATGCTGAGTTTAGAAAGAACTGAAATAATTACAGAATTCAGTCTCTCCACTTGCCCATTTACCCGTGGTAGGCCAGTTGTCGTCTTAGTTAACTTGATACCCTCGTCGTCGCAGTACTTCACGAAGTCTTTTGAGGTCAATGCCGAACCTCTATCTGAAATAATATACGCTGGGTTTCCAAACACTGCACTTTGATTGCTAAGACGTGTAATTACTTTGTTAGAAGTTGTTGATTTGGTTGGATACAGCCAGCAAAATTTTGTGAAGGAATCAATATTGGACAAAATGTGTTTGTAATCTTTGTGCGTCGATTCTAACGGTCCCAAAAAATCGATGTGGTAAGTATGCAGTGGTACGTCTTCCTTATGAAGTGGATGCAAAAACCCTTCTTGTTTGCCTCGTTTGCGATTACTCATGATGCACGGAATGCAACACTCGATGTACTCTTGAATCTTTTCCTCTAATCGTGGTATGTAGTAAGTTTTACAAATTAACTCTTTTGTTTTCTTTGTCGCGAAATGACCTTTTTCATGCGCGTTGCTGATGATCTGCCTCTGCATGGGTTTAGGAACAGCTAGCAGCTCGACGTCGTTTACAAGTTTGTATAGAATACCAGATTTAAGAAAATAGTCTTCTTATGATTTTGTTCCGTCGCTGATGATTTCTATTACTGCTTCAAGTTTTTCGTCATGTGCCTGCGATTGTTTAATGCCGTCACAAATGCCATCTTCTATTATCGTCATAACCGAATATCTGCTGAGCGCGTCGACGTGCTTCATACGCGTACCAGCACGATGCTCAACAGTATAGTTATATTCTTGCAAGAAAAGGACCCAGCGTGCCACCCTTGTACATAGGCTTTGTTTCTCTAAAGTTTTTGTAAAGGCGTTACAATCGGTGACTAATTTAAAATGTATGCCTAACAAATAAACACGGAACTTTGTCAGGGCCTCAATTACTGCAAGAATTTCTAACTCATAGCTTGTATACTTTCGTTGTGCGTCTGATGTTTTTTTGTTCATAAAATATGTAGGGTGTAATTGATTATCATCTGGTGATTTCTGCAGTAAAACTGCGCATGGATGCGTCCGTATAAACTTCTGTTTCGTACGATCGGTTGTAAATATTTAATACTGGATTTTCTGTAAGCAGCTTTTTCAAAAGATTGACTGCGCCTTCTTCTTCTATGGCAATTTTAAATTTTGTGTTGTTTTTAGTTAAATCTGAAAGCGGTTCCGAAATTATTGCGTAGTTCGGTATGAACTTTCGGAAATAACCGATTAACCCCAAGAAACTTTCTAACTGCTTCAATGTTTGTGGTTCTTTGAATCTGACCACCGCTTCAATCTTTTCTGGTGATGGGTACAGTTTTTGATGTTCTATAATATGACCAAGAAACTGTATACGCGTCTTCAAAAAAATACATTTCTTAACGTTCAGCTCTAAACCATATTCTTTGCATATTTCGATAACTTCTTTCAGATTTTGTAGAGCTTCATCTTCGTTCTTAGCCGGAATTATGACATCGTCAACATAAGGTAGAGCAATGCCTTTACGCGAAAGATGTCTAAAAATAGCATTGACATGTCGTTGAAATACCCGTGGTGAATTTTAGAGTCCAAAAGGCACCCTGCAAAACTGATACTGTCCGTTATGCGTAACGAACGACGTATACTTGCGACTTGACTCATCAACAGGAACAGGGAAGAAGCCATTCTTCAAACCGATGGTGCTAAACACCCTAGCTTCTTGTAGTCTGTCCAGCTGATCCTCTATAAGCGGTAAAGGGAAATGATCTTTAACAATTACCTTGTTAATTCTGCGGAAATCAACACAAAGCCTTGCTGAACCATCACGTTTCTTTACGAGTACTATTGAGCTTGTAAACTCGGAGCTGGATTCCTCAATAATTTCTTTTTCAAGCCACTCGTCGATTTGGTCGTCAACAATTTTTTGTTCACTGAATGCCATTCTTCGCAGACGCGAAAATATGGGCGATTCGTCTCTTTAAACAATGCGCATCTCAACATTTGTGGTTTTTATTTTTGACGGTTCATAGTTTGTTACAAGTTTGCGCACTTCTTGCTTGGCTAAAGCACTCGCGTTTTCACCAATGTCAATATTTTCGTTTTCATTAGCCACATTTATATTTAATACCGAAACTTCTTCGACTTCGTTTTCGTTATGCAATTTTTTTATTTTCAAACCCGACGGATTAATCAGTATCTCAGCAATTAAGCAAACGTCCGAACCAATTATGACACTAACATCAAGGTATTCCGCACGTACAACATATAATTGCAATTTGAATTCTTCATCATCTACAACAACGGTTTGATTCAGTTTACCCAATGGCTTAATATTGACTGATTTACCAAAACCACTTAACTGCACTACACATTCATTTAATTGTGGTTTATTTAACTTATAATAAATGTCACTACTCATTATATTAGCATTGCTGCCCGTGTCGGAAAGAGCCACACAACCAAAACCGTCAATAATTATATTTTTATGCATCATTTCGTTTTTTGTATTTACTGTGTTAACTTTTCTTACCGGGTCACTCGTTTTCTTCGTGACACAATTTTTTGCTATATGGCCGAATGAATTACAAACGAAACACTTTCTGCCTTTTTCTTTGTTTTGGCAGTTTTTTGATACATGGCCTTTATCGCCACAATTGTAACAAACTAATTCTTTAAATTTTTTCTTTAAATTGTCTTCAACGCGTGTAGAAATTTCAGTGTAGCACTTTTCTTTCTCTGTTATTATATTGTACGAGTTTAATTTCTCTTCGAATTCACTTAAATTTTTCGCGCCGTATAAAATTGATTTGTGTGTTGCTTTTGTATCTATCCCGTCTATTACGTACTGCATTAAAACATCGTCGGCTACATGTCCACGCGTCGAAATGTCTTTGAGTCGGTAAAAAAATTCAAATACACTTTCGTTTTTGCTACGCTTTTTTGAGAGAGCAGCTCATGTATTTGTTTGCTATTTATTCTTGATTTAAATTCTGAGAGCAACGCTGCTTTCAGTGCACTCCACGAATTCAACCCTCGTTCACTTGTTACAAATAATTTCGCTATTCCTTTTAGTGCCTTTTTTGCGAAGAGAAATTTTTGAAAATCATTCCATCGCATTAACTCTGCTTGCTCTTCGTACTCTTCCATCCACTCTTCAATAGATATAGAGTTTGTGCCGTCGAAATTACGAATGCTCTCTTCCACGTCGCGATAACTGAAGTGTGAAGGCATCACATAATCCCTTTCACCGATTATCACTCTGCCGCTGCTATCGCGTTCGTTGCCGAAGTTACTGTTGATGTTGCGCTGTGCGGTTTTGCTTTGCGCCTGCGTTTTCGCTGTGCTATTTGTGCTTCTAACTTCTTCATATATTTCGTCGTCTGTTTCGTCATCCGATTCGTTGACCGTCGTATTCTGCTCGCGCATGCTATGTAGCAACAAATCTCCTGTTTGCAAATTTCGAAAAATATTAACTTCTAACTGCTCACCATGATGGTTTATACCTCGCACATTACAAATTGATACCAGATCAGCTTGAGTCAAATTGCATTCAATATATTTTATTTTTCAGCGTATTCTTCGCTTTGCTCAGTAAAACCGAAACCGGCAAATTCCCGCAACCGTGGTCGATTGATTCTATCGCCATCGTTACCGAAAATGAACTTGTGTAAAGCGGTTATGCTCGGCTTTTTGCACACACGTAAATTCGCACTAATAAAATCATTTAGGCAAGCCATTATAATTCACACGCTAGGACAAGCCCCCAAATGTAGGTTTTTGTTTAATTAAATGTATTTCAAATATACAGTTTTTATATTTAAAAAAGAATAATGTATATTAAAGTTTAAATTATATCAAAGATTAATTGAATTTTAAAAGTATACGTCTTATACGTCGATCGTCTTTACTCGTTTGCCTTCAACTACCCACGTCGTCATCGTCGTCAGCTCTCGCTCGTTCTTCGTCGTCTTTCTTATTATCCGCGTTTTTACATTTTTGAAAACTATCTTCTTCTTATTTGAAACCAGCTTCACAATTCACTCCCACATATATATTTATTAATATTATTATTTACAAACATAAAATTATATGTACATACGTTTATTTCGCCCTCCCTAACATAACTAACTCTCACTAAATTCACCTTCAACAATAATTTGATCACCCTAATATTACTTGCTGTCCACCTGCGCGAGAGCACATAAGTATATACATACACACGTACGTGTTCCCGGCTTTTGTAAATTTCAGTAGCATCACATAGCTACACATACATACACACGTATACGTAACAACAAGCTCCGCCCATTCTCTCACTCTCACTGCTTATATACTACACTTAGACGCGCTAAGGTAGTACAGTGGGACAAAACAGCATAAAAACACAGTGGGGCATAACAAATTTAAAACTACTCAAATTAAAATAAATATAAAACAAATTAATATAACTGAATCAATTCCCAGATTTCAGTGATTTCTGTTCACAAACCCCAGTTTTTTTCGTTAATTAACTCAAAATGCCAAAATCTCAGGAGACCCCACAAAAATCTTTGATAGATCCCTCCCTGCAAGATTTAATTTTTGAGAGCAATAGGCTTGAATCTTTTTATTCAAAATGGTCCGCCACCCTCATAAGTGACCATACCCCATCTCTTCTCAATGTCAAGTTACAGCAGCTTGACAAACTCTGGGAAGGTCTTGTAACCTCGTACAAGACAGTATTTCACTCAACAAACTTTTCCGAATCCAGCGGTTCAGTTGAGCAGAAATACGATAAATGTTCAGAGAGCTATGAGAATTGCATGTCTCAAATTTTAGACGCTCTGCAGCTATGTCAACCCAATCCTCCTCCCCATAACCGCATAAATACTTCAAACTCCTCGGAAGTATGCCTGAAAGTACCTCCATGTGACACAGAAATTTTTCATGGTGGATATGAAGACTGGCCAGCATTTAGGGATATGTTCACGGCAGTCTACGGAAACCACCCCAGGCTAACACCCGCGCAGAAGCTATATCATCTGCGCCAAAAGACGAGAAGTCAAGCTGGAGAACTGGTCAAGCAATACGCCCTAACTGACGAAAATTTCCAGTTAGCCTGGGACGCACTAAAAGCCCGGTACAAAAACCGCAAAATGTTGGTGGATAACCAATTGAAAACTCTTTTCAATCTCCAATCGATTTTTTATGAAAAGTGTAAGCAGATTCAAAAAATGCAAACCACTATAAATAACTGCTTATCCACATTGGCAGCACAAGGAATCCCAACCTCTGAATGGGACCCTACCTTGTGTATCAGTGCTCTTCGAAACTCCCCAGCGAAACCCTCTCTGTCTGGGAACAGTCGCTGAGTTCTCGAAAAGAACTGCCAATGTCGGCAGATATGAATGCATTTTTGACAACCAGGTATGAAGTTGTGGAGAGACTCAATGCCTACCGCCCAGGTAGGCCAAGAACGTCTCATCCTAATCTCACCCCAAGATAAATAAACCACAACTCAACTTTTTTGAATGAAAATAAGAGTCACAACTACCACTCTGAACTCAGCCAACAAGTATCGTGCAAGTTATGCAATTCCAATCACCCCATGAAAACTTGCATAACATTCAAAGCGCTTCCTGTAAATGATCGCTTAAAGTTTGTGAGAGACAATAGATATTGTGAAAATTGTCTCTCCTTCTCACACCTCAAGAGTGACTGTCAGAGCAAGTTCCTTTGCGTATACTGTCAAAAAAGACATCACTCCCTCTTACATTTTCAACCTCATGCACAAATATACAGGGCAAACTCGAGACCTCAAAAAACCCTTACCCAAATAGCGACTTAAACCCGAATTGATGAGGAAAAGCCAACCACATCAAAGCAAGCTGCCAAAAATGCGATAGCGCAAAGTTCCGCCGATACCACCCCCCAAAAGGTATCATCGCATTTCTCCAGCAGCAGTGCAACAACCCTACTCCCAGATAGTTCCTATCTATTTTGCCGGGGAATTCCACAAAATTTGTGCTCTCGTCGATCAAGGATCCTAAAAAAACCTTTATCGCATCACGAATCCAAAAATTGCTCGGCTTACCCACCAGAGAAACCCGTTACGAAATCTCTGGAATGGGAGGAATGGTGGTACAAAACTCAAACAGAGTGTGCGAGGTAACAATATGCTCGGCCGATTTGGGCCATAAAATTACCACAAGTGCCATCATTCTGCCTCAATTAACCCATTTCCTGCCCACATGTAAGGGTTCGAATGTAAATATTACCGAATTCCGCTCCCTGCAACTCGCTGACCCTAACTGCTTCATACCAGCAAAAATCGACATGGTGATAGGCAGCGATGTAACTCCTCAAATTCTCCTTGAGGGGTTACAGAAGAATGTCCACGGAACCCTAGTAGCATAAAATACAATATTTGGATGGATTCTGAGCGGCCCAATCCCGGAGAGGATCTCAACGTTCTCCACCCAAGTGACAGAATCTCAAGACGAATCTCTTAACTCGCTGCTGAAGAAGTTCTGGGAGCAAGAGGAAGTAGCAGTCACTCAACCCCGTTCCAACGAAGACGAAGTCTGTGAGGAGCTCTATCAACGAGCCACAATCCGACAAGCAGACGGGCGATATATATTAAAGCTGCCATTCAAACCGGAATTCCCGGAAGCGATAGGTCTAGGCCACTCCCGCTTAGCAGCGCAGCAGCAATATATCAGCATCGAAAGGACTTTGCAGAAAAAACCTGAGTTAAGCGAAAAGTACTCCAAAGTCCTGGACGAATACATCACCATGGATCACGCGGAACCCACATCATCCCTAGAAGTCATCAAGGACGTCAAATAATACTCAATCTATTTACCACACCATGCTGGAAGACTTAGCCTTTCAAAGAATCGTCTTTCGTAGGTCCCCAAATCAGTCAATCGAAGATTTCAGGTTGAAAACCGTGACATTTGTCATCAATTGCGCCCCCTATCTTGCAATCCGCACACTCCATCAGTTAGCGCAGGATTGTAGAGACGAATTCCCACTCGCCACCGATATCCTCCTACGTGAAACATACGTGGACGATATACTCTCTGGCGGGCATAATATACAGTCCACTTTAAACTCTATGACCCAAGTAAAAGACGCTTTGAAATCGGCAGGCTTCCCACTGCGGAAAATTACCTCAAACCACCCAAAAATTCTGGAAGCTGTTCCAGAAGCAGATATTCTCGATCTTGATTTTCTTCAATTTCAAGACACCAGCTCCACAAAAACCCTAGGCATAAAATGGAATGCACTCACAGATTCCTTTTCTTATTCCTACGATCCTCTACCCGCCTCTAGCTCAAGAACCAAACGGCAGATATTATCGGCAGTAGCGAAACTGTTCGACCCGGCAGGGTGGCTAACGCCAATAATGATCTCCGCCAAAATGCTTCTTCAGCAATTATGGATGGAAGGAACTGACTGGCACGAGCACGTAAAACCCGGTGCTTTTCACAAATGGAATACCCTGTGTGAAAATGTCCCCGCCATAAGCGACATTGTATTCCCCCGCTGGGTGCAATACTCTCCTACTCAGCACGTACAGGTACATGGCTTCTCAGACGCGTCGGAAAAAGCGTACTTCGCGTGTGTCTATCTCAGAGTACAAATGGACGAAAACACCTTCGCGTCACATTTGCTCGTAGCCAAAAGTAAGGTGGCTCCATTACAGACAGTCAGCCTCCCCCGACTTGAACTATGCGGAGCCGTCCTTCTCTCAAAATTAGTTAATCAAATTCGCGCACAACTGAATTTGCCACAACATGACCTGTTTCTCTGGTCAGACTCCTCCATTGTGTTGGCATGGTTAGAAAAACCACCACACACTTGGAAAACTTATGTCGCCAATAGAATCTCGCTTATACACCAAAATGTGGGCAACGCTAATTGGCGGCATGTAGCCAGCGCGGATAGTCCCACCGATTTAGGCACGCGCGGATGCCAACCCCAAGATCTGGCCACTTGTACTCTATGGTGGAAAGGTCCAGAGTGGCTACTAAAGAACCCCACATTATGGCCGAAAAATCCATCTCCGAATCCCTCCCCCCCTGAAACACGACGAGTTTAATCCCTTCATGCGGTGGAATATATCGATATACTTGAGCGTTTTTCCTCCTTTTCTCGCGCACTGCGAGTAATATCGTTCATGTATCGGTTTCTGAATGCAGCGAGAAGCCAACCAATACCCTCGGCCGGCACCTTAACTCACGAAGAAATAAAGCAGGCAAAAATACGTTTTATCATTCAAACTCAGAACCAATACTATCCAAACGAGGTCAACACACTAAAGGCGGGCAAACCAATTAGCAAAAAAAGCTCGCTGCTGACTCTGAATCCAATGGTAGACAGATATGGGATGATGCGCGTGAATGGGCGACTCACTTACGGAGCACTCAGCTACAATGAACGTCACCCAATCATAATCCCAGATAACTCAAAACTCTGTTCACTACTGTTGGACTTCCTCCATACAACTCTTCTTCACGCTGACAAACAACTCATGATTCGAATGGTACAGTACTCTTGCTGTCCCGCGGCTGAAACAAAGGGTAAAGAAATGCATCTTTCACTGCAAGGCCTGCACCCTTACAAACAAAAAACGCGCTCGCAGATAATGGCCGCGCTCCCTCCTGAACGGTCCACCTACACACTCCTCTATACCACCACAGGCGTTGATTTTGCAGGACCATTTCTTGTCAAAACATCCATACTCCGACGGGCTCCTCAGGCGAAAGCGTATGTATGCGTATTCTCACAATTTCTCCAAGAAGCTGCTACAGATGTCGCCGAAAAATACGCTCCTCATGAACTCTCGTGGCAGTTCATCCAACCCTATGCTCCTCATATGGGTGGCTTATGGGAAGCTGCGGTAAAGAGTTTTAAGACCCATTTGTATGAATGAATTGAAGCGGTGCTTAATTCGCGACCACTCTCTCCTATGTCTCAGGATCCCACCGATATGTTGGCGTTAACGCCAGGACAGTTCTTGCGTGGTGCCCCACTCCTCTCTCTTCTGGAACCCCCCTCTGAAAACCTTTCTTTAGTGAATAAATGGCAGAAATTGAAGGACATTCATCACTAATTCAGCATTCGCTGGAAAAACGAGTACCTTAAGGAACTCCATAAAAGAACAAGTGGAAACGCTCAGAACCCAATATTAAAGAAGGAGAATTGGTTGTAGTTAAAGACGACCTGCTACCCCCAAATGAGTGGAGACTCGGGCGCATCGTGAAACTTCACCCAGGCAGCGATCAAAATGTTCGCGTGGCGGATATCCGCACTCAAGCGGGAACCATCACGCGCAACATCGCAAAGCTATGCTTTTTGCCCCCCCCCTATAATCTCTCCCTCCGTCCCTCATGCCAACTTAACTCTAACCCATCACATATACATCTCCAGGTCACTATACAATGGCATGTTACTAATTAAAGTTTCGACGTTTGCTTTGTTTCTCCACAGATGGACAGGAGAGCGATGGACGTAAATCAATGCCCACTGTGCTGTCGCCATCACCCGCTGAGGTTCTGCCGGGCCTTTCTAGCTATGACACCCGAGGAGCGGTATGAATCCGCACGGTCGCACAAGTATTGCGTCAATTGCTTGGCGACCTCGCACGCAACCGGAGCATGCACCTCCGCTGATAGCTGCCACCGACGTGGGAAGGCCCACCATACCATGCTACATCGTACGTTACAGGAACGCGATCGCCCTGACGATTTGCGAACTCGAATCCGCCGTACAGGACCAGTCCTCGCCAGCCGCGTGGTCAAACCGCCAGCCAAAAGGGCCAATGGCGGACGCAACATAGTCCAACAACGCCTTCGCGATTTGTTTACCAAGGCAGCGCTGACCCTCGAAAAGCTGTAAGAACTACTTCACCTGGCACCGGCGCAGGCGGGCCGGCATGTTGAGGACATGGGTCCTAACCTAATCGATTTCGATTAGTTCTTCATTTTTGTAGCAATATTTTTAAGTTGCGTGCGGCCGGCAACACTAATTTTTTGCGTTTTATTGTGAATGAAAATAGCATGACCAGATTTTATATATATGTAAGCGGTCCCACGGGATGACCCGTACCCGCAGGCTTAAAGTAAGACACTTGTGTTTTAACCGCCATCGCACGCACATCGCTTAACCTTGAATTTTCCGCCACTCACGCATCTGAATTAAGTTTATCACACACTTGTGTAGATCAATTAATTGAATTAAAATAAACAAACCCTTTCGGTATACTTTTAAATTTAAAACTCCGCTTTTATTTAAAAAGGACAAAGTAATTATCTAGCGCACCCTGCGCTCACCTCATAAATTCCTCATCAAATGAACACCCTCATACCACATTGCTTTCGAGAAAGTTGAAAATTTGAACATAAATTAAGTTGCTCCAAAATCGGTCGGGTTTAGATTCAAATGTGAGGAAATATATACATATCCACGTGTACAAAATAAGAACTCGATCAAAGATGATGAAATTTTTGCAAAACAATCCATATGACCCATTGTTATGAGTAGCGTACTCATACGACATTGCTTTCGACAATCTTGAAAATTTGAACAAAAATGAAGTTGTTCCAAAATCGGTCGGGTGTAGACTCAAATGTGTGGAAATACATATCTATTCACGTGAAGAAAATAAGAACTCGATTAAAGATGATGAAATTTTTGCAAAAAAATCCATATAACGCATTGTTATGAGTAGCGTACTCTAACCACATAGCTTTCGACAATCTTGAAAATTTTAACAAAAATTAAGTTGTTCCAAAATCAGTCGGGTTAAGACTCAAATGTGTGGAAATACATATATATTTACGTATACTTAATAAGAAATCGATCAAAGATGATGAAACTTTTGCAAAACTATCCTTATGACAGATTGTTATGAGTAGCGTACTCATACGACATTGCTTTCGACAATCTTGAAAATTTGTACACAAATTAACTTGCTCCAAAATCGGTCGGGTTTAGACTCAAATGTGTGGAAATACATATATATTTACGTGAGCAAAATAAGAACTCGATTAAAGATGATGAAATTTTTGCAAAAAAAATCCATATGACGCATTGTTATGAGTAGCGTACTCATACCACATTACCACATTGCTTTCGACAATCTTGAAAATTTGAACAAAAATTAAGTTGCTTCAAACTCGGTCGGGTTTAGACTCAAATGTGTGGAAATACAAATATATTCACGTGAACAAAATAAGAACTCGATTAAAGATGATGAAATTTTTGCAAAAAAATCCTTATGACGCATTGTTATGAGTAGCGTACTCATACCACATTGCTTTCGACAATCTTGAAAATTTGAACAAAAATTAAGTTGCTTCAAAATCGGTCGGGCTTAGACTCAAATGTGTGGAAATACATATATACTAACGTGTACAAAATAAGAACCCGGTTAAAGATGATGAAATGTTTGCAAAAAAATTCATATGACTCATTGTTATGAGTAGCGTACTCATACCACATTGCTTTTGACAATCTTGAAAATTTGAACAAAAATTAAGTTACATCACAATCGGTCGGGTTAAGACTCAAATGTGTGGAAAAACACATATATTCACGTGAACAAAATAAGAACTCGATTAAAGATGATGAAATTTTTGCAAAAAAATTCATATGACGCATAGTTATGAGTAGCGTATTCATACCACATTGCTTTCGACAATCTGGAAAATTTGAACAAAAATTAAGTTGCTCCAAAATCGGTCGGGTAAAGACTCAAACGTATGGAAATACATACATATTCACGTGTACAAAATAAGAACTCGATTAACCCTTATGGGCACACATAGGTCTGGCCAGACCTATAGCAACTTTAGCTAAGTATTTCTCACAGAAATCAAGAAGCTAAATGTCTGAGATTTTATGATATCCTCAACAGTTTTATTAGCTACTATTTTCAACATTTTTTTAATTATTTGTTATTTAAGGTTTTAATAAACATTTACTAAATCTATACCTTAACCGTACACATTAGGTCCAGCCAGACCTATGGTGTTGTGAGTATTAAATTATTAACATCGCTGCTTTTAATTCGCGTCTTCTTTGGAAAATAGCGGTAAAAATGCTCACACAAACAATAGCTACAATAATTTCTGAAAAACTCTGTCACTTGCTTTCATTCTGCTACGAAGTGTGGTGACGAAATCAGTGCTAATATTATTTTGTGAGCTTTTTTCGTGAAATTGAAAAGATATAATGTCGGAAAATTTTGAATATTACTCTGCAGCGATGTTGAGCCGGTAAGTAGATAAACATTTTATTTCTTTCTTATAATTGCTATAGGGCACTAAACATTTTTATTTAGTATGTCGGAGGAGCAGCGAACAAACTATTTTGAGCATCTTGTTGAACATGTGACTTTCACAGATGAGGATGGGAACGAGGACATAGACGGTATACATAATGACGATGAAGATTTTTTTGATGGTGAGTATGTTTCAGATATGGAATCGGAAAATATTTTGGAAGTAGAAAGTGATCCAGAAGACTCTGATGACGACGTTGAGGGCGAAGAACCCAGTAATGTCTCCAACGAAACCAATTGTTTCATAGCTCCTGATGGAACTAAGTGGAGTAATACTCCTCCGCCATCTAGTCGTGCGCGTAGCCACAATATTTTGAGAGAAGCTGGTGGAACTGTAAAAAGTTCTTTATCTTCAAATTCATTAGAGATATTTAAATCCATAATAACAGAAGAAATGATCACTGTAATTATGAGAGAAACTAATCGGAAAGCTTTGAAAGCGGTCGAAAAATTCAATCTCGAAAAAAAACCGAAAAATCCAAAGAATTGGAAATTGGTTGACCAGACTGAACTTTACGCTTATATTGGAATTTTCCTGGCTGCTGGAGTAAACCATTCTAACATGCAACACTGCACTAAACTGTGGAAACCAGATTCCTTGCCAATCTATAGAGCTGCCATGCCCATACAACGGTTCAAATCTATAACCAGTTTTATAAGATTTGACGATGAAAGAACTCGTGCTTCACGACAGGAGGAAGATAAGGCTGCGCCCATACGTGACCTTTGGACGATGCTAAATGCACAATTGGAGGCATTATATAAGCCAACAGCAAACGTAACTGTTGATGAACAGTTATTCCCATATAGAGGGCGTACGAAGTTTACACTGTATATACCCTCTAAGCCCGCCAAATATGGCATAAAAATATTTTGGGTATGTGATGCCTCTAATTCATATCCATTGAAGGGTATTTTATACACTGGGAAGGAGCGCAATCAGCCAAGAGATGTGAATCAACTGTTAACTCTCACCAGTAAATATCGCTTTTCTGGAAGAACTGTCATTGCTGATAACTTTTTTACCACACTGAATGGTGTCCATAAATTGAAAGATTCCGGACTGGCTTATGTTGGAACATTACGTCGTAACAAAAGATATATACCTAGGGAAATGTTGGCTAGTAAATCGCGTCCGGTGTTATCAACAGAGTTCGGATTTCACGACAATGTTAGTATCGTATCATATGTCCCAAAAAAAAATAAAAGTGTTTGCTTATTATTTTCACTGCATCCAGAAAACACCACTAGTGGTCAACTGCAAAAACCTGATGCAATTCTTTTTTATAATAAAAAGAAATGCGGTGTCGATGTAATGGATCAGATGTTAGGAAAATATACGTGCAAACGTAAAACTCAGCGGTGGCCACTGTCTTTTTTCTACAACATGTTGGATGTGGCTGCACTGGCTGCTTATGTTATAAAAAATCAAATACAGCAAAGCAAAGCAACTGATGCAAGACGTATTTTTCTTAAGGATTTGGCGAAATCGCTATTCAATCGCCAAGTCGAAGCTCGCATGAATCATCCCCATGTCATGAAGGTTTTTTCATCACGTTCAGCCATAGAAGCTTATTTCGGTGCTCCTATTGCTCCTCATGTATGTGCTCCAAGTACTAGTAGCGTATCAAATTTAAAGAGGTCGTGCAAAATATGTTATAGCAACGATAAGTTGCAAAGAAAACCCAGATTCGTTTGTATGAGCTGTTCAGAGCCAGTTTATTTGCAACATTCGGAGCAGCTCAATAGGTGCCACAAATGTAGTTATTAATGCAGAAAATGTATAAAATGTAAAGCTTATATATTTATATTCCAAAAAAAAAATTAATAAATAACAATAAAATTTTGATAAACTCACTAAATTATGTGTTTTCACTTATGTGTTTATAAAATTTATATTAGAATCCTTGTAAACTGCCCATAGGTCTGGCCAGACCCACTGTGTACGGAATAAGGTATATGAACCATCCATACCCATAAGGGTTAAAGATGATGAAATTTTTGCCAAAAAAATCATATGACGCATGTTTATGAGTAACGTATTCATACCACATTGCTTTCGACAATCTTGAAATTTTTAACAAAAATTAATTTGCTCCAAAATCAGTCGGGTTAAGACTCAAATGTGTGGAAATACATATATATTTACGAATACTTAATAAGAACTCGATTAAAGATAATGAAATTTTTGCGAAAAAATCCATATGACGCATTGTTATGAGTAGCGTACTCATACCACATTGGTTTCGACAATCTTGAAAATTTGAACAAAAATGAAACTGCTCTAAAATCGGTCGGGTTCAGACTCAAATGTGTGGAAATACATATATGTATATTCACGTGAACAAAATAAGAACACGATTAAAGATGATGAAATTTTTGCAAAAAAATCCATATAACGCATTGTTATGAGTAGTGTACTCATACCACATTGCTTTCGAAAATGTTGAAAATTTGAACATAAATTAAGTTGCTCCAAAATCGGTCGGGTTTAGATTCAACTGTGTGGAAATACATACATATTCACGTGTACCAAATAAGAACTCGATCAAAGAAGATGAAATTTTTGCAAAAAAATTCATATGACGCATTGTTATGAGTTGCGCACTCATACCACATTGCTTTCGAGAATGTTGAAAATTTGAACATAAATTGAGTTGCTCCAAAATCGGTCGGGTTTAGATTCAAATGTGTGGAAATACAACATATTCACGTGTGTAAGGTTTGGGTCGCTCTGGTTTTTCTACTTAAAACGCACTACGTCTCTAGTCCTATGGACGTGGTAGCGTGCAACTTATGTTTTAACAGCAAGCTGTCGATGCTGTATGTTTAGGCGACTCGAAAGTCAAGCCGGATTGTCGAGAAGTAAAACACATTCAAGTAGAGTGTAGTTCTAGTCCTCCCTTTATTCGATCAAAAGCGTGAGTATTTATACAATTATCAATTACTTAGCGCTTCCATGACTCCGCCCCATTATTTCCAGTCAGAACTCGAAAAAGGTCGTTGACAGTTAAACAAAGTGATTGCTGACTTTGCAGAAGGCATTGCACGTTATGAAATGTATAAAAGAGTTTCGTTGGTTATATGAAACCCTTTTGTGTATGGTGCACATGAAGTGTGACTAATTCATAAATTTTCTTATTGCTATTTATGAGTGCTGGTAAGTGGCGTTGAGGTAGGTCCACTACACCCTTACCCTTTAGAAAAATGATTACGTGAAAAATGAACGGAATAATTTTAGTTTGGTGAAGTCGTGGAGTCGCTTTACATGTTTTCTATGTGTATATACATATATATACATATATTTTTTTTTTTTTTTGTGTGTGTACATATGTAGCTACGTGTGCGTTTATTTTGGTTCTATTCTTATTCTTTGTTGTATTAATGTATCTTATTCTTAAGATATGATTATTAAATGTGTGTAAACTATTTGTTCTCATTAATAATGATTTTTATTAAAATAATAGTGGTTATATGTATACTTAGTAATTCCTTATTGTAGTGTTTAATTAATAATTAATTGTATTCTAAATTTACGCCTAGGTATTTCTTTAATATGTTGTTGTGTAGTGTTTTGGGTTTGTTTTTTATTGTTGTTGCGACTGCTCGAAAACGCTCGAAAAATAATAACGCATATTTGAACATGCAAAATGTTACTTGCGATGTTTTAATATCTGAAATATTTTTACATTTTTTTCAAAATACATATAAAGGGGATAAATTCTTATAATAAATTAATTCTTACATGTTCGTATAATCTCCTCGAACGCTTTTTTATAAATGGAAGAAAATTAACGGAATAGTCTTGAAAGAGTTTGTAACGCTTCGTTAAATTTTTGTTTTTAACGAAATGATACCATACTGACAAAATTAAAAGTTAAGTTCATTTAAGTCTGTATAACGCGATGTTTACACATTTTAAGGAAATCTTAAAGCTAATTATTTTACTCAGCAACATCCCGGCCCCCGTGAATCGCTCGGTCGACCGAAGATTCACGAACAACATCTAATACTGCTAGCTTAGAAGCCGGTCTACGTAAATTGCCAGTTGTCGTCTTGACTACCGCTGATCGTACTTGACCGTCGGGTGCAGGAAAAACTTGCACAATGATGCCTCGTTTCCATTCGCCTCGTCTTTCATTTTCGTCACAGATGAGTACAACGTCTCCAACTCGCATAGGCTTTTCTCGTTGACACCATTTACTTCTTCGCGTAAGTGTAGGAAGGTATTCCAGTACCCATCGTTTCCAGAAAGTTTGTTTCATTTGCTGAAGTATTTGCCACTGTTTTCGTAGGCAAACATTATCGTCTACACTCGGTGTTTGCATGTCGTTTGGACAGCCTAATATAAAGTCATTAGGTGTCAAAGGATCCGCACTTTCGCTTTCAAGCGGCAAATAAGTCAATGGACGGGAATTTACTAGATTCTCAGCTTCAATTAAAAGGCTTTGCAGCGTCTCCACTTGGGGCACTCTTTCCTTTAAGGTGAAGGAAAGTACATTCTTCACGCAGCGCACCATGCGCTCCCAAGCACCTCCCGCAGATGGATTACCAGGTGAATTAAATATCCATTCAACCCCTCGCCTTGCACCTTCTTCAACCAACTTCCTTTCTACCAATACCCAATCTGCCTTACTTACACCAACAAAATTTGTGCCTCTATCACTACGCATTCTAACAGGGACCCCTCGCCTATTCATAAAATTTCGCAAACAAAGTATAAGTCCGTCGGCCGATAAATCTTTTGCCAACTCCAAATGGATAGCTCTTACAGTTAAACATGTAAACAGGCAGCCCCATCGTTTCTCTCGGCGACGGCCGACTGCTACTAAATATGGCCCAAAAAAATCCACCCCGGTGTAGCTGAAGACCCGAATAAATGGGGTAAGGCGATCCCTTGGCAGTTGACCCATTAAAGGTGCTTTCGGTTCTGCTCGTCTATTCTTACATACTTGACATTTGTTTTTAGCTGCATTTACTAATTTACGTAAATTTGTTATCCAAAACTTTCTACGCACAGCACAAGCGATTGCTTCGTGATTTTGATGTTTATACATCTCGTGATAATGCTGGACAATCAGCATAGCTAACGGATGCTTGTGAGGCAAAATAATTGGCCTTTTCGTATGAAATGGCACACAATCAGCGTTATCTATACGGCCCGAGAGTCTCAAGACTCCTTCATCGTCAATCGTCGGCGTAAGTTTAAATAGTAAACTACTTTTTGGAATAGTTTCATTACGATTTAAAATACTCATTTCGTCTGGAAATGTGCAGTGTTGAACGTAGCGACATAACAAAAGTTGTGCTTTATTTATGTCATCGGCATTTAATTGTGAACTCAATATTAAAGGCTGCTTAATTTTTTGTTTTCTTATAGTTTTAAATTTAAATATAGCATTTCTCACCCAGCTCATAACTCTTATCAGTTTATAGTAGTTAGAGAATCTTTCAAACTGTATAACAAATGAGTCGCTAATGATTGTAACTACACACTTTGCACGTCTTTCCACAGTACATTCATTATTAATAAGGTCGTCCGCCAACACAGGCCATGTATTTTTTGACTCTTTCAAAAATTTCGGCCCGCTGATCCATCGTGAATTTGAGGCAATGCTGCCCTGCAACCGTGTGGCATAGTCAGCGGGGTTTAGTTTCCCAGGAACCCATCGCCACCATTTAACTTTTGACGAATCTAATATTTCAGCAATTCTGTGCGCCACGAATTGCTTATAACAGCGACTATCAGATCTTATCCAACTTATAACTGTCTTTGAATCAGACCAGAACTTCACATCTTGAGGCTGTACGTCATGACCACTTAAAATTGCATCCTTCAAGCGAACACCCAATACAGCGGCCAACCACTCCAGTCGCGGCACCGACAAAGTTTTTATAGGACTACAGCGAGACTTTCCAGCTACAAATATTACGTTGACTTCTTCTTCAATAGTAACCCTCCAGTAGGCAACAGCAGCGTATGCAAGTTCGCTTGCATCAACGAAAATATGGAGCTCAATTTTAGCAGAAGAACTACTAAAACGCGAATTATAACAGCGCGGGATACTCAGATCCCTAGCCTTGTCCAGTTCTTTGTACCAGTTATACCATTCTGAGTAAACGTTTTGGGGAATGGGTGACTTCCAATCTATATTTAAACGCCATAATTGTGTAGTATTATTTTTGACTTAATAGTCACATTGGCTAAATATCCAAAAGGATCGAATATAGACATGGTAAGACTTAACACCTCTGCCTTTGTTGGTCGTCGGTTTCCTTCTAACACGTCTTTCGGAACTCTCGAAAATTTCAATATGAAACAGAATACATCGTCAACAGAACGCCAATACATTCCGAGTACGTTTTCAGTTATCGACCCATTGGGGAAAAAACTCATAACGTCGGTTATCGTTGCAGGCTCTCCAAGTGCTGAGCAAATTTCTTTGGAGTTGGATTTAAATCCTCTTAGCGCAAAGCCAGCAAAGCTATGTATCTCCTTGACTTTCTTAGATACATCTAATGCATCTTCTATAGTGTCGAAGCTATCTACGTAGTCATCTACGTAGTGTCTGTCAATTATAGCTTTAACGGCTCGTGGACTTTTCATATAAAACTTATTCGCATTTAAGTTCTTGACGTATTGCGCAGAACAAGGTGAGTAGGCTGAGCCAAATATCATCGCAGTCATTACATAAGTATCAGGTTCCTTTGACGAATCTCCATCTCTCCACAGAAAACGTTGCGCATCTTGATCTTCCTTTCGTATTTTGACTCTATGAAACATCTCTCGTATATCTGCACATACACCAATAGGACCCTGTCGAAATTTAAATAGAATAGACAATAAAGGCTTTGGTTGATAGGCATCTGGCCCTTTCATCAGCCTTGAATTAAAAGATACACCATTTACGGATGCAGCGGCATCGAAAACTAAACGTAATTTATTTTCTTTGTTTGGATTTGATACGGAAAAATGTGGTAAAAACCATGTATGAGACTTAAGCTGTTTTGCTTCCAACAAAGATAGTTTCACTGCATAAGATTTATTTATATATTCATTTATTTTATTTTTATACCAATCTGCATACGAATTATCTTTAGACATTTTTTTCTCAATTGTTTCAAGGCGTCGTAGTGCCATACTATAACTTTCGCGAAAGTTTATTCTGTCGGTTTTCCACAGTAAACCCGTTTCGTATTGATTGCCAATTTGCTTAGTTGACGCCAATAAAATTGCTTCAGCTCTTTTGTCTGCTTCGGATACAACCGGTTGTAGGGGTTTCACACCAAAACTTTCTAAACTAAAATATTCTTTCATTTGCTGCTCAATGTTGATAATCGTATCCTGGTCGAGGTCTATACGACAAACTACACCTTCCCCGCTCTCCTCGTTTGATCCAAAAAGAATATATCCTAAATTTGATTTGTGAACAGAAAAGCAATCATCTATGTTTATAACTTCAGAAGGGCGAACCAAATTTGTATGCGGCATACCGATGAGTAATTGCGGAACAGCATCGACGTAATCATGAATTGGCAAACTGTTTAATAAATTGAACTTTGCTTTGAAACTGTCTAAACTTAGAGTTTGTGATGGTAATTCTAATTTTTTTGTAGTTCGTACATTTCTCATTTGGAACGCGTTTGCTTTCTGAGTTACTCCAGAAATTTCAACATCTAAGCGCTGTGATAATTCGCAAGTGGTTTTACCTGCAATCCATCGTAAAGATAATTTATCGTGTGGACCTTTCAAACCAATGGCCTTTGCTACTTGCTCTTCGATTAACGATATTTTCGAACCGTCGTCGATAAATGCAATAATTTTACAAGAGCCTCGCGGTCCTTTTAATTCTACGGGCAAAAATTTAAATAATGTTCTTCTACTTAGCTCTTTTCCGAAAATTGTGTTAACGTTGGTTATTTGATCAGCTGTTGCTGACCGAACATCTCTGTCGACCGTGTTCGAAGTTGGCTTCGCTTCGCCAACCGAAATTTCATTTTGTTCGTGCAGTAACCGGTTGTGAAATCTTTTGCAAGAATAAAGCCCACACTCACGACGCGTTCCACATTTGGTTGTGCTGTGGCCTGCGCGAAGGCAACTGAAACACAAGTGATGTGCTTTTACAAACTTCCAACGTTGGTTGCAATCAATACCTTTAAATTGTGTACACTGATGTAAGTTATGATTACTTTTGCAATACACACATTTATTTTCTGTCATCGCTAATACAGGTTTTACAGACTTGTTCGACTTGGAAATCAGCTGTTCATTCACATTGGAGTTTTTTATAGGTACAATATCTGCAGCTAAGGAGACAAAAATTGCAATTTCTTGAAGCCAATTACTAAAGTTGCGTATACTTGAATAACATAACTTCATTGAAAACGTGTACCGAGCCCATTCTTCTCGTTTACTCATTGGCAATTTACTAACGAGCTCATCAAGTAAAGTAGGATTTGTTAAATGAGAAGCCGCACCTGCGTTCTCTAAGAAAGCCGTCAAATTGCTTACCATCGTACTTAAGGCTATTATATCCGTCATTTTTCCTCCCGTAATAGGTGGAAAAGATCGAGCTTTAGTTATTTGACTTCTAATTAGTAGCTGTGGACGTCCGAAATGAAATTCTAAAGTAGATATTACTACGTTAACACTTGAAGGGTGAATCAGAAGTGATTCCACTCGTTGCCGCGCTGGCCCTCTAAGAGACTTTTGGAGACGAAATAGATTCTCTAAATCTGTATACATATACATGGCTGTTGTTTCTTTAAAGGCCGCGAAAAACATTGGCCATTCTTCGGGTATTCCATTAAATTCTGGAAGGTCTTGTAGTTTCCTGATGTGTGGCTGTTGCACAGAAAATGATTGTTGCAACTGGTTGGGCTGAGTGCTGGTGCTGGGAAATCCGGTCTGGACTTGGCCGGACAAAAAAGGTGAATAAAATTCGTAAATGTTTGGCGAATTATTAGCTGCACCTGTATAAATATTACTGTGGAGAGAGCTAACATTAGGCTTTACAAAGTGGCTGGATCTAGGGTTTATAGCGTCGGCATGAGAGACGCAGGATGGCAATATATTAGAAGATGGGTTATTCCAAGATGACGAGGCGGTTGAAGTAACATGGGCGAAATTGCCGTTGGCGTAAGTAACGTTGTTATTGGGCAGTACGTTGGAAATGCTACCGTTGGCAGAGGTAACATAAGCACAAGTACGATTGGCTGTAATCATGCTGGAAGTGGCAACGTTGGCTAAGTTGCTGCTTAGTGCGTTGATGTTGGTGGAGTTTACGTCGGCAAAGGTGACGTTGGCAGTTGTATTTATAGAAGTGGGATTGGCAAAGGTTTCGTTGGCAGAGGTGACGTTAAAAGAAATTACGTCGGCGGAATTGATGTTGGCGGAGGTTTTATTGGAAAAAGTGGGGTTAATAGAAACTTCTTCTGCACAATTGTAATTTGTGGTAGTTCGTGATTGTAAAGCGACTGTTTCATTAAGATTTACCCTTTCTTTTTCTGACGCTGCTAGTGAGCGCTTAAGGTCCTTTATTTGTTTTTTTAAATCATAAATGGACTTATCTGTTAGGTTAGGTGTCCGGTCCATTTCTCCATCGCTGGCTGAATCTATCTCTGTGCTGGCATTTGATGTGTCCATTGTGTTGTTTGGCGATTGAAATGTCGTTACCTTTTTGATGCTGCGAAGATTGTAGTGATGCATATATAATATAGTCGTCAGTTTAAGAGTACAGCTTTATACATTCCAAATTCTTCCGGGAACATATATTAAAAAATGTTGCGACTGCTCGAAAACGCTCGAAAAATAATAACGCATATTTGAACATGCAAAATGTTACTTGCGATGTTTTAATATCTGAAATATTTTTACATTTTTTTCAAAATACATATAAAGGGGATAAATTCTTATAATAAATTAATTCTTACATGTTCGTATAATCTCCTCGAACGCTTTTTTATAAATGGAAGAAAATTAACGGAATAGTCTTGAAAGAGTTTGTAACGCTTCGTTAAATTTTTGTTTTTAACGAAATGATACCATACTGACAAAATTAAAAGTTAAGTTCATTTAAGTCTGTATAACGCGATGTTTACACATTTTAAGGAAATCTTAAAGCTAATTATTTTACTCAGCAACAATTGTTATTGTTGAATTTACACCATTTGTGTCTATGATTTTGTACGGTCCGTGATATGAACTTTGGTGTTTATATTTATTTTCGTTTTTTACGTACACCATATCTCCAATTTCTAAATTTGATTTGTTTATGTTTTTGTCATATTCTTGTTTCCTTTTTATTTTTACTGCGTTTATTAATTTTCTGGCATTTGCAATTGAATTTTTTAGCCGAATTTGCAATTCGTTTGCATAACTTTCGATGTCATAACATTTGTTAAGTTTGTTTATATTGTCGCTTGGCAAAGATGGCAATTTTCCGTATACTAGTTCATGGGGTGAATAACCAGTGTCTGTGTGTGCTGTTATGTTGTATGCAAATGTATAGTATGGTATCAATTTGTACCATTCGTAATCGTCAGCAAAAGTAAGTAGATATTCGTTTAGTTTTTTGTGGTTTCGTTCTAGTGACCCAATTGTTTGATGGTGATATGGAGTTGAAAATATTTGCTTTGTGTTTAATAGTGAGCATACGTTGTGCATTAATTCGTTGACGAATTCTGTTCCTCTGTCTGATTTTAATATTTGTATGAAGCCGTACTTTAGGATGAGCTGTTCGACCAGTGTAGTTGCAATAGTTTTTGCATCTTTTGTTTCAATAGGATGTGCTATAACGAATTTTGATAAATCGCATTGCATTGTTAGTATATATCTGTATTCGTTTGAGATACGAAGTGGGCCTACTGTGTCAATTGACACTGTACTAAATGTTGAAGTTGGCGTGTCTGTTACTACAAGCGGTTCTTTAATATGTTTAGTTGTTTTGTTTTGTGCGCACTTTGTGCAATTATTTATAAATTCTTTTACCATTTGTCTCATGATTTTCCATATATATCTTTGTTTCAATTTTAAAATTGTCTTTCTAACTCCTAAGTGGCCAGCTATATTAGTGGAGTGAAATTCGTCAATTAGCTTATACTGTGTTAATGTACTATCTACTTGTTTTGGAGCTTTGTATTTCTTATTTTCGAGCTCATTAAATTTTTCAATGAATGCATTCATATTAGTATTTTTTAATGTATATTCTTGTTCACAAAGGGCTAGCTCCTTTATAAGTGAACTGTGCATAGTACTATGTAGTTTCTCCAACATTGAATCTAGTTTCAAAGGGTCATCACTACATGTAACTTGCACTTCATTTTTAATAATTTCAATTGTAGTACTACTTTCTTTATTAATTATAAATTTTAGTTTCTTCATATTTTTAACGTCATTAAAAGATGTGCATCGCCAAATATGAAAGTGATCAGGCTTCTTTGGAGATGTATTGTTAATGCGTTTCCCGGGTGTATATTCATGCGCTTTATTTTCTATACTCGTTTGCATTAATTCATTCTTTTCATTTTCATTAAATTGTGCGGCCTTGCTCCTTGTTAATATATTAATTTCTTTATCATTCTCTTTTAAATCTTTTTCTGATGTTGGTATCATAGTTTTAAGTGTGTCGCTATATATTTTGATGCGTGACAGTGCATCTGCATTTGTGTTTATTTTGCCTTATTTGTAAATAATTTCGTGTAATTCATCTTCTGTTTGTTTCTCTACATTTCCTAGTTTTAATTCCTTTATCAATTTATTGAAACGGTTGTTATTGTAGATGTTTGGTTTTTGGTATGCGGTCATGATATTGTAATCTGATAAAATTTCTGTTATGCATTTTATCTGTTTTATTTTTGCTGTATGATTGTTAACGTTTATGATTTTTATGTGGCAATTTCCTTTTGCAGGGGCTATAGAATTGGCTAGGAATACGCCTTGTTCTATTTCTTGATTCAAAATTATGCTATTTTCTTTTATATTAAAATATATTGGTACTATGACTTCTGTTCTGGGTGGTATTTCGAGGATTTTGTTTGATTCTACTTGTGTGTTTATTGTTAATATTTTTTTCTTGTTGTTAATTGATGCAGTTAATGTGAATGTTTCATAATCAATTATGCATAAATGTTTAATAAGAAAGTCTCTGCCTAAAATACCATTGGTTGAAGTTGGGAAATCCTCTGTAACTAAATGGAGATTGATGCTAGTGTTATCTTTGCCTATTAGGAAAGTTAGTTTAGCTGTGCCCATTGAGATTATTTCGTCTTTGGTGATACCTGTTAGTTTGCATTTGTTCGTGCTGTCATAGTCGAATTCGTTATTGAATGGATTTTTGCAAATAGAAATGTCAGCTCCTGTGTATATATTTTATTTGGATTTGACCCGTTTCCCAGAGTTTGCAGGACGTTTATTTGGCGAACATTTCTGTTGTGTTGTGGTGCTTGTCTGTTGTTATCGTGGGTCATATTGTTATTGTTAATCCTGTTGGTGTTAACATTTTGACTTCTCTGATTGTTATTGTTGAAGTTGTTGTAATATCTTTGGTTGTAATTATTTGTTCTTTGGTCCCTATTATTGTTAAAAGGATGTTGCCAATGTTATTATTTCCATGGTAGCTGTTGTTTCTAACATTGTTGTTATTATTGTTTCTGAAATTGTTGTTATTGGGGTATCTCCTTCGGTCGTTGGTGTTATAGTTAGTGTGGTTATTGTATCTTTTGTTATTGGAGATAACCATGATTCTTGAGCTATTATTTTCGTTCATTTGTTCGAGCTCTAGAGCTAAGTTTACGGCCGTGTCTAAAGATGTTGGAAGTGCAGAAAAAATAGTTTGTTTAAATTGGTCATTTAAACCATTTTTGAATACAGTTAAACTATATTGTTTATTTAACTGAGTGACGAGTGATCTTTGTTCAATGGTGGCATTCGGTCCAATTTGTGATATTTGAAGGTTGTTAAACTCAGATATTAAATAGAGAATTTTATTTTTGTAGTTGGTTACATTTAGGTTTATTTGTGTTAGGTTGGCTAATTGGTTCTGTAGTTTTGGTATAGTTGTCGTACTTTTATAATTATTCGTCAATAGGTTTTTTAATTCTTCTAGTGTTGTGGGCGGTTGTATTGCAGTTATGTTCATTCGCACTATTTGTGATAATTTTACATAAAGTATAAAATCAATTAGTTCAGTTTTGCCTGTCTGTGTTAAGCCATTGTAGATGATTTCTGCGATTTTAAGAAATGGTTCTAGATCTTTATGATTTCCCAAAAAACTGGGAATAGCTTTTATAGCTACTGCTATATTGAGGTCTGACATTGTTGTTGGTGTATGAGATTTAGTGTTGGAATTTTCGGAGTTCCAAGTGATTGGTGTAGATAATGAGTGTGGTATTGACGCGTCAATGTCGTATTGTGATAGTATTTTTATCAATTTATCTCTTAAATGCCAGAAAATTTCTAAACAAGTATCTTTATGTTCTTTTGAAAATTTCTCGTTGTATGCGTTTAGTATACTTCGTATCGATTCGAGTGTGGAGAAAAGTGTTTGTACGTGTTTGTGTACTGTGTCTTCTTTAATTTTTATTGTTTTGTTCAAGCATTTATATGCTTTATTAAAATTTTCTTTCTCACTAAGAATATTGTTGTATATCTTTTGCCATGTGGCCATTATATTTTTTTTTTATTCATATTTAATGTCTAGCAAGGCTACGTTTTAATGATCTTAGTACCATTTTTGTGATATATGTCAGAATTGCGATTATTGCTAATATTGCTAGTGCAATTTCTACGTAATCGGTTTTGTTTGTATCTTATGTATTTTCGAGAATTTTATTGTTTATATCGTTATTGCTACTTTCTTCAATGGCCTTTCCTACTTCATATCCAGATAATATGAGTGGTATTGAAGTAAGGATTTTGTTTAAGATACCCATTTAAAAAAATTTTTTTTTTGTTTTTAACAGATAATAATATAGTAAATAATATAAAGGTTCGAGATATAGTATTTTTTTGATTTTATTTACATATTATTTTTGTTTCTTTGTTTTATAATTTGTTTTGATAAAGATTCTTTTTCTTGTATTAGTTGTTTGATTTGTTTGAGGGCAGCAGATTTCTCTTTCTTGTTTGTTGTTAGAGTGAGCTGGTTGTACAGTTTTAATTTCGCTTTTCTAAACTGCACCTCCTTGCTACCTCGTTTCCTTTTCTTTATCGTTGCCGGGTGTGTGGTTGTGTTTGATTTGTGGAAGTCGCGTGAAGTTTTGCGTCAGTGCCGGTCATTTGGAAGTTTATTAAAATTTGTTTATCTTCTTCGTTGGTCCTTATAGGATCGGATTTGCAGGATCAGGAGGCTTGGTCCGTTAGGGCAGGATCGCCATGTAAGGTTTGGGTCGCTCTGGTTTTTCTACCTAAAACGCACTACGTCTCTAGTCCTATAGACGTGGTAGCGTGCAACTTATGTTTTAACAGCAAGCTGTCGATGCTGTATGTTTAGGCGACTCGAAAGTCAAGCCGGATTGTCGAGAAGTAAAACACATTCAAGTAGAGTGTAGTTCTAGTCCTCCCTTTATTCGATCAAAAGCGTGAGTATTTATACAATTATCAATTACTTAGCGCTTCCATGACTCCGCCCCATTATTTCCAGTCAGAACTCGAAAAAGGTCGTTGACAGTTAAACAAAGTGATTGCTGACTTTGCAGAAGGCATTGCACGTTATTAAATGAATAAAAGAGTTTCGTTGGTTATATGAAACCATTTTGTGTATGGTGCACATGAAGTGTGACTAATTCATAAATTTGCTTATTGCTATTTATGAGTGCTGGTAAGTGGCGTTGAGGTAGGTCCACTACACGTGTACAAAATAAGAACTCGATCAAAGATGATGAAATTTTTGCAAAAAAATCCATATGAGTAGCGTACTCATACGACATTAAAGATGATGAAATTTTTGCAAAAAAATCCATATGACGCATTGTTATGAGTAGCGTACTCATACCACATTGCTTTCGACAATCTTGAAAATTTGAACAAAAATTAAGTTGCTTCAAAATCGGTCGGGCTTAGACTCAAATGTGTGGAAATACATATATACTAACGTGTACAAAATAAGATCCCGGTTAAAGATGATGAAATGTTTGCAAAAAAATTTATATGACACATTGTTATGAGTAGCGTACTCATACCACATTGCTTTTGACAATCTGGAAAATTTGAACAAAAATTAAGTTACATCACAATCGGTCGGGTTTAGACTCAAATGTGTGGAAACACATATATACTAACGTGTACAAAATAAGAACTCGATTAAAGATGATAAAATTTTTGCAAAAAAATTCATATGACGCATAGTTATGAGTAGCGTATTCATACCACAATGCTTTCGACAATCTGGAAAATTTGAACAAAAATTAAGTTGCTCCAAAATCGGTCGGGTAAAGACTCAAACGTATGGAAATACATACATATTCACGTGTACAAAATAAGAACTCGATTAAAGATGATGAAAGTTTTGCAAAAAAAATCATATGACGCATGTTTATGAGTAACGTATTCATACCACATTGCTTTCGACAATCTTGAAAATTTTAACAAAAATTAATTTGCTCCAAAATCAGTCAGGTTAAGACTCAAATGTGTGGAAATACATATATATTTACGAATACTTAATAAGAACTCGATTAAAGATAATGAAATTTTTGCGAAAAAATCCATATGACGCATTGTTATGAGTAGCGTACTCATACCACATTGCTTTCGACAATCTTGAAAATTTGAACAAAAATGAAGTTGCTCTAAAATCAGTCGGGTTAAGACTCAAATGTGTGAAAATACATATAAATTCACGTGAACAAAATAAGAACTCGATTAAAGATGGTGAAATTTTTGCAAAAAAATCCGTATAACGCATTGTTATGAGTAGCGTACTCATACCACATTGCTTTCGACAATCTTGAAAATTTGAACAAAAATTAAGTTGCTCCAAAATCAGTCGGGTTAAGACTCAAATGTGTGAAAATACATATATATTCACGTGAACAAAATCAGAACTCGATTAAAGATGATGAAATTTTTGCAAAAAAATCCATATAACACATTGTTATGAGTAGCGTACTCATACCACATTGCTTTCGACAATCTTGAAAATTTGAACAAAAATTAATTTGCTCCAAAATCAGTCGGGTTAAGACTCAAATGTGTGGAAATACATATATATTTACGTATACTTAATAAGAACTCGATTAAAGATAATGAAATTGTTGCGAAAAAATCCATATGACGCATTGTTATGAGTAGCGTACTCATACCACATTGCTTTCGACAATCTTGAAAATTTGAACAAAAATGAAGTTGGTCTAAAATTGGTCGGGTTAAGACTCAAATGTGTGAAAATACATATATATTCACGTGAACAAAATAAGAACTCGATTAAAGATGATGAAATTTTTGCAAAAAAATCCATATAACGCATTGTTATGAGTAGCGTACTCATACCACATTGCTTTCGACAATCTTGAAAATTTGAACAAAAATTAAGTTGCTCCAAAATCAGTCGGGTTAAGACTCAAATGTGTGAAAATACATATATATTCACGTGAACAAAATAAGAACTCGATTAAAGATGATGAAATTTTTGCAAAAAAATCGATATAACACATTGTTATGAGTAGCGTACTCATATCACATTGCTTTCGACAATCTTGAAAATTTGAACAAAAATTAATTTGCTCCAAAATCAGTCGGGTTAAGACTCAAATGTGTGGAAATACATACATATTCACGTGTACAAAATAAGAACTTTATCAAAGATGATGAAATTTTTGCTAAAAAATTCATATGACGCATTGTTATGAGTTGCGCACTCATACCACATTGCTTTCGAGAATGTTGAAAATTTGAACATAAATTAAGTTGCTCCAAAATCGGTCGGGTTTAGATTCAAATGTGTGGAAATACATACATATTCACGTGTACAAAATAAGAACTCGATCAAAGATGATGAAATTTTTGCAAAAAATCCATATGACCCATTGTTATGAGTAGCGTACTCATACGACATTGCTTTCGACAATCTTGAAAATTTGATCGAAATTGAAGTTGCTCCAAAATCGGTCGGGTTTAGACACAAATGTGTGGAAATACATATATATTCACGTGAACAAAATAAGAACTCGATTAAAGATGATGAAATTTTTGCAAAAAAATCCATATAACGCACTGTTATGAGTAGCGTACTCATACCACATTGCTTTCGACAATCTTGAAAATTTTAACAAATATTAAGTTGCTCCAAAATCAGTCGGGTTTAGACTCAAATGTGTGGAAATACATATATATTCACGTGTACAAAAAAGAACTCCATCAAAGATGATGAAATGTTTGAACAAAATAAGAACTCGATTAAAGATGATGCAATTTTTGCAAAAAAATCCATATAACGCATTCTTATGAGCAGCGTACTCATACCACATTGCTTTCGAGAATGTTGAAAATTTGAACATAAATTAAGTTGCTCCAAAATCGGTCGGGTTTAGTTTCAAATGTGTGTAAATACATACATATTTACGTGTACAAAATAAGTACTCGATCAAAGATGATGAAATTTTTGCTAAAAAATTCATATGACGCATTGTTATGAGTTGCGCACTCTGTTGAGGACATGGGTTCTAACCTAATCGATTTGGATTAGTTCTTCATTTTTGGAACAATATTTTTATGTTTGTGTGCGGCCGGCAACACTAATTTTTTGCGTTTTATTGTGAATGCAAATAGCATGACCAGATTTTATATATATGTAAGCGGTCCCACGGGGGTGCAATGGGGTACAGTGGTGCTTCTGGGTATGCGGTTACAGTACAGTACAGCAGGGCTGTACTCAATCCCTACTCTGACGTCCACGTTCGTGCACCCTGGGCAACGTGTGCAACCCATGTGCGAGATACGGTAACCAACCCGTGTGGAGCCATGGGTCACGGCTAATAGAGAGGGAGCTTTAGTGGAGCCACTCCGACATATTCGGTTTAAGGGTCCACTGAAGTCCGCAGCGGAAAAAAAAGCCTCGGATGAGACCCCCGTTTTTTGATGACGACCACGGCAAACGTATTAAGGACAACGATTTGAGGGCATGCACCTTGAATGTCCGGACCCTTAATTGGGAAGGTGCCTCTGCCCGGCTGGTTGATGTCCTCAGCAGAGCAAAGGCTGACATCACCGCCATCCAAGAGATGCGATGGACGGGACAAGGGAAAAATCGATAGGCCCTTGCGACATCTACTACAGCTGCCATGTAAAGGAGCGCAAATTTGGTGTCGGATTTGTGGTGGGAGAGAGACTGCGCCGTAAAGTACTGTCGTTTACTCCGGTGGACGAACGTCTCGCCACAATCCGCATCAAGGGGAGATTCTTCAACATCTCCCTGATTTGCGCCCACGCCCCGACGGAAGAGAAGGACGATGGGACCAAAGATCGCTTCTACGATCTCCTTGGTCGCACGTATGAGCGGTGCCCCCACCACGATATAAAAATCGTGCTTGGCGATTTCAATGCCAAGGTCGGCAAGGAGGGCATCTTTGGTTCTACAGTCGGAAAATTCAGTCTCCACAACGAAACGTCCGATAACGTAATGAGACTGATCGACTTCGCCGGGGCCCGAAACATGGTAGTCTGTAGTACCAGGTTCCAGCATAAAAAGATTCGCCAAGCTACGTGGCTGTCTCCAGATGGTAAGACACGAAACCAAATCGACCACGTTGTGATAGACGGAAGGCATGCTTCCAGTGCCCTAAATGTGCGCACGATCCGAGGAGCCAACATCGGCTCGGATCATTTTCTTGTGGCAGCTAAGATCCGCACGCGCCTCTGTGCAGCAAAAAGCGCACGCAAACGGACACAAGGAAAGCTCGACGTCGGAAAGCTGCAATCGCAACAGACAGCCACCTACTTCGCCACTCGACTTGCACTCCTGCTCTCTGTGAGCAATAATCAACAGCACCATATTTCCGAGCAGTGGAACCATATTTCTCGATGTCTACATACCGCCGCTGAAGAATCCATCGGATTTCGAACAACTGGTATGACGAGGAATGCCGCGCTGCTACGGAACGTACGGACGCTGCCTACAGGGCCACACTGCGATCGGGCGCAACGCGAGCTGTGCGGGAGCGTTATCGTGAGCTGAAGAAGGAAGCAAGACGCATTTTTCGTGAGAAAAAGAGAGAGGCCGAAATGCGTGAGTGCGAAGAGTTTGAGATTCAGGCCGACAGGAAAAGCGCCCGAAAATTTTTTCAAAAAGTTCGACGGCTTACAGAAGGTTTTAAGACCGGGGCGAATTCCTGTAAGAATGAAAACGGCGACCTGGTGACTGATGTCCACAGCATACTTAAATTATGGAGGGAACACTTCTTCACACTGCTTAATGGAAGCAGCTGCAACAACGATGGAGAAGATGTTGAACCCGAATCCCCAATCAATGATGATGGACGTGATGTACCATCACCCGACCATGATGAAATTCGGAAAGCGATAGCACGGCTGAAGAACAACAAAGCCATCGGGGCTGACGGGTTACCAGCTGAGTTATTTAAGTACGGCGGAGAGGAGCTGGTTAAGTGCATGCACGAGCTCATCTCTAGAATATGGTCGGAAGAACGCATGCCTACTGATTGGAACTTAAGTGTGCTCTGCCCAATCCACAAAAAGGGTGATCCTGCAGTCTGTGCCAATTATCGCGGGATTAGCCTTCTTAACATCGCGTATAAGGTTCTGTCAAGTGTATTGTGCGAAAGACTTAAGCCCAGTATGGCTTTAGACCTGGTAAATCCACCACCGACCAGATATTCACAATACGCCAGATCTTGGAAAAGACCCGAGAAAGAAGAATCGACACACACCATCTTTTTGTCGACTTCAAAGCCGCCTTCGACAGCACGAAAAGAAGTTGCCTTTATGCCGCAATGTCTGAATTTGGTATCCCCGCAAAACTTATACGGCTATGTAAAATGACGTTGAGCAACATCACCAGCTCCGTCAGGATTGGGAGGACCTCTCCGAGCCGTTTGATACCAAACGAGGTTTCAGACAAGGTGACTCTCTGTCGTGCGATTTAAGGTACTATCTTTTATAAGAGTGTGCAACTGCTGGCGTACGCCGATGACATTGACATCATCGGCCTCAACAACCGCGCAGTTAGTTCTGCCTTCTCCAAACTGGATAGAGAAGCGAAGCGAATGGGTCTGGAGGTGAACGAGGGCAAGACGAAGTATCTCCTGTCATCAAATAGACAGTCGGCACATTCACGACTGGGATCACAAATCACTGTTGACAGTTATAACTTTGAAAAAGTTGAGAACTTCGTTTACTTAGGAACCAGCATTAACACCAATAACAGCGTCAGCCTTGAAATCCAACGGAGAATCTCTCTTGCCAACAAGTGCTACTTCGGACTGAGTAGGCAATTGCACAGAAAAGTCCTCTCTCGACGGACAAAAACCATACTATATAAGTCTCTTATCATGCCCGTCCTATTGTATGGTGCAGGACGATGACAACATCAGATGAGAGGGCTCTTGGAGTGTTCGAGAGAAAGATTCTTCGAAAGATTTATGGACCTTTGCGTCTTTGCGACGGCGAATACCGCGTTCGATGGAACGATGAGCTGTACGAGCTGTACAATGACGTAGATATAGTGCAGCGGATTAAGAATCAGCGGCTCCGCTGGCTAGGTCACGTCGTTCGAATGGATGAAATAGCTCCAGCCCTGAAGGTTTTTGACGCGGTACCCGCGGGTGGTAGCAGAGGATAAGGAAGACCTCCTCTGCGTTGGAAAGACCAAGTGGAAAAAGACTTGGCTATACTTGGGACTTCCAATTGGCGCCAGTTAGCACGAGATAGGGACAGCTGGCGTGCTTTGTTGACCTCGGCCAAAATAGCTTAGGCGGTTAATGAGCCAATTAAGTAAGTAAGTAAGCGGTCCCACGGGGTGACCCGTACCCGCAGGCTTAAAGTAAGACACTTGTGTTTTAACCGCCGCCGCACGCACATCGCTTAACCTTGAATTTTCCGCCACTCAGGCATCTGAATTTCGACTATCACACACTTGTGTAGATCAATTAATTTAATTAAAATAAACAACCCCCTTCGGTATACTTTTAAATTTAAAACTCCGCTTTTATTTAAAAGGGACAAAGTAATTATCTAGCGCACCCTGCGCTCACCTCATAAATTCCTCGTCAAATGAACATGGTCCTTTGTCGCTAAACGGCAACCCGCAGCCTAACAACATTCCAGTTGAACAGATTTTTGAAAGCGGTCGGACGTGCGAACAGAAATAACGCGTGCTAAAAGTGCATTTACAACAAAAAAAAAAATTTTTAACATAAATATTAAGGTGGAGGTCCAATGGCAGGTGACTTTGCTTACCTAGCTTGCTTTTACTTGTCTTGCTTGACTTTAAAAGCTTCTATGGCCAAATGGGGGCTTTAAAAGTTGTCAAAGTTATTGATTGACGTTTACAAAATGTTGACTAGAAGTGCTGAAAAAGTGTTAAGAATTTTCCTAATTTTAGCGAAAATTTCCAAGTTAAAAGGATGAAACCAAATCGCCGATTCTGGGTTCGGAAGCTGTATTTAACTCGACAAAAATATGGATTGTTTGAAAGTTCAATAAGAACCTTGGCTGCGGACGTGGAGCAATTTCACAAGACACTGAGAATGCCGTATTTGTTATTTAATGTGCTCCACGAATTTTTGAAGGATTCACTAACAAAATATTCGATCAGGACACCTATATCGAGGCGCTGCAGGTTATTCATTACCCTGATGTAAGTGCACTTCGTTTTAGCTATACGCACAATTTTCCATATATGTATGTCATATCTGATTTCCTTTTTTCTTTCAGATATTTGGCTCACGGTGGCACTCGGCAATTTCACACTCTAGTTCACAGGATCGGACTGACAACCCTTAGGGGGATCACGTTAGAAACGTGTAAGGTTTTGTGGGATATGTTAGCTGACCTTTATGTGGCGATTCCGTCGGAAACGGAATGGGTACGTATTTGTAACGAATTCGAGACGCTATGGAATATGCCTAACTGCATCGGTGCCATCGACGGAAAGCACATCAATATTACTTGTCCTTCAAATTCTGGTTCGATGTACTATAACTACAAAGGCAATTATAGTATTGTGCTTTTAGCAGTATGTGACGCGGACTATACATTTACGTGCGTTGACATCGGAGCATATGGAAGTCAAAGTGAAGGTGGTGTGTACCACTTTTCAAAAATGGCTATTGAAAGCAATCGTCTCGAAATTCCATATGATCAGCCTCTGCCGGGAGAAATCGATCCCTTTCCACACTATTTAGTTGGGGATGCAGCTTTTCCATTAAGGCGTTACTTAATGCGACCATACCCCGGTAGGGGTATTCCTGAAGACCAAGAGTATTTCAATAAAAGACTCTCTCGTGCAAGGAGAATTATTGAAAATGCGTTTGGGATACTCACGGCCAAATGGAGAATTTTAAGAACGACGCTATGCATGGCGCCGCAAAATGCAGAGCACATATTGAAAGCTTGTATTGTTTTACATAATTTTATTAAGCTTTCGACTTCAAATTACGTAGCAAGGGATTTCGTTGATCGCTACGAAGGGGAAACTACCATCGCTAGTACATGGCGTAATGAGGTGATTCCATTACCATCAATAAGTAGGGTCTCATCAAACCGATGTAGTTCAAATAGCTACGATTTAAGAAATACTTTGAAAACATATATTTTCAACAATAAAATTTAATACATAAACTTTATATTCAATCATTTCCACTCTTTTATTTAATTTGTTTATTGTTGAGGTACATAATTATTCCAGGTAAGACCTAAATATTCAGTCTTTTATATTAATTCTACGTACATATTTATTTACATTCGTTTTTTTAAGGTACATAGGTGTGGCATATTTAAAAAATACTCATTAAATTCAAGTACATATACTTGACTTCATTCAAAAATTGGTTTTTACAATTTCTTAAATTGACCATGACATACAAAAGTACGTCCATTTTAAAATCCAGTCGCCTCTCTTCTGGCACCTTGTCAAAGACTTCGCCAATCGCACCCAAAAAATGGTCGTCCGTCTTTGTTTTTTGTGTCTCCAAAAATGTGCTCACATCGCTGACTAGATCGTTTCAGGCGGCATTATCATCGGCTTTTTTTTTCTGCCGCTTAGCCGGGGTTGGTGCAATGGCTTCCGTCTCGGTTATTTCTATGGCTCCACTGTCGCTAATTGCGAACCCAAACGAAGCGTCGAGAGTGTCGTGCTGCTCGTTCCAAACGTCTGGCGTTACTAAAGTTATATTTGTGGTCGTCCTGGAAGTATGTGCATATAAATCAGAATTGGAAACCATAGCTGGGGGATAAAGATTATTAATCGGAATGATTATTAATAATTTTATTTTCCTTGTTACACCAAAATAACTGATTAGTTTCAATTAATTTAAATTTTCAACATTAATAATTGGTAGTAGTTTAATCAATTAATTGTACATTTATTAGGAAACAATTTTCAGAACTAAACTATTATTTCTAAACAAAATTTCGTAGCCATGTTGCAAACAAACAGCGACGGAAAAATATATAGGGACACTACAGTTTGACAAGTTCGAACTATTTTCAGTTTGCTTGTTGAATGTTTTTAATAAATATTTTTAATATAGCTCATTAGCTAACGAGAACCAATAAAATCCAAATCTCAAAGTTATTCCAAAAACTTTTTAAGAACAATTTTAAGTAAAAATGTTAGTATGCACTTTTGTTCCATTAAATTAACCCTAGAGAAGGCGCGCTATGAGCATTTTGCTCACGCAATTTTTTAATCGAATAAATTTATATGTTCTATGTTATTGCACCACTTGTTACGCTCAGTACCTTCGCTAAAAGTTGAATTCCACTTGTTCACAATCATTCGCTGTAATCGGTGCTTGTTTTAGAGTTTTTATAGTTGATTGTTTATTTAGTGCGGTATTTTGCTCACTGCGCGACAAACTACGTAAGTTTTTTTTGCTTTGCTAATGGCTCTAGTTTTCTCATTGAAAGTGGTGGTTTGTATCAATTGTAGCACTCGTATGTAATTAAAATGGAAAGCAAGCGTTTTTGTCGTGCTGGGGATGTGTCACAAATTACGTCGTGGTTGGAAGAAGTTTCCGACGATGAAGAATTGGAACAGGACGATGACGGTTTTCTCCCTGAAAGTGATTCCGAGAGCATTCATAGTGATAACAATACTGACACTGATCAATCAGTTGATGATTTAGGAAAGAACTTCCTTAGCGGTTTTGAGGAGGCACCACGTGGAAAACGCACATTTTATTGGGACAGAGATAAAAATACAAAATGGGCGCTTAGTCGTCCTGTTCCTAATGTTCGCACCAGGCAGTGCAACATTATAACGCATTTGCCAGGAGTAAAAAGCATTGCAAAAAATGCAGAAACTCCATTGCAATGCCTTGCTTTGTTTCTGACTGATTCATTAATCTCAAAAATTGTCAGATATACAAATTTATATATTGACAAATTAAGTGGTGCATATGGACGTGATAGAGATTGTAAATCAACAGATTCTGTCGAATTAAATGCATTTATAGGTCTTTTATACATGGCTGGGATAAATATAATGAACCATAAAAATTTAAAAGAGATGTGGCTACAAGACGGCACTGCTCCAGATATTTTCAAAGCCACAATGTCCTTGAGACGATTTCTGTTTTTAATTCGTGTAACAAGATTTGATAACATTGACTCACGTTCACTCAGAAGTGAAATTGATAACTTGGCCGCTTTCCGTGAAATATTTGACGACTTCAACAAATCCTGTGGTGACTGTTATACTCCTGGAGAATATTGCACTATTGACGAAATGCTTGAATCGTTTAGAGGACGATGCAAGTTCAGAATATATATTCCCAATAAACCTGCCAAGTACGGCATAAAAATTAATGCATTAGTCGACGCAAGAACATTTTACACTTGTAAAATGGAGATATATTGTGGGAAACAGCCATCCGGCCCTTATCAGCTCGATAATTCAGCTGCCAATATCGTAAAGAGAATCGCTGCACCAATTTTAAATACCGGAAGAAATTTAACTATGGACAATTATTTCGTTTCTATTCCCTTAGTTGATGAGCTTTACAAACAATATAGAACCACTATTGTAGGAACGATCCGAAAAAATAAAAAAGAATTTCCACCACAATTTATTACAACTAAAGGAAGGCCAATCCCCGATACAATGGTTGTATATGCCGAAAACAAGCTTCTCGTTTCCTACATTTCAAAGAAAAAAAATAAAAAGGTCGTATTGATGCTTTCATCTCTTCATGCGGATGGCCAGTTAAATAATGAGGCCGATGAGAACACCAAACCCGAAGTAATTTTGTTTTACAATAGCACAAAGGGAGGTGTAGATACCGTCGACCAGATGAAAGGAACGTACTCAGTTTCCCGTAAAACCTGCAGATGGCCAATGAGGCTATTTTTTACTCTGCTTGACATAGCTGGTATAAATGCGCAGATTATTTATAAGGGAAATACGCAAAACATAACTCAGAGGAGGACTTTCTTGAAAGAAGTGGCCCTTGACATGATAAAGCCACATATTGTAAAGCGGCAAGCCATTCAAACTTTACCAAAACATCTAAAAGATGCAATGGAACGCATTGTACCAGGTTTTGATTCCCCAAACCAGCCTAAAGAAAATGGCTTTTGTGATTTCTGCCCCAGGAGAAAAAATAGGCGCACAAAAAAAGGTTGCAATTTATGTGGGAAATTACTCTGTACTGAACATTCAAAGTATACATGTCCTACTTGTTTCGACAGGAAAATTTATGAAGATTGCTCAGAATAACGATATATAGACATTTATGTACTTTACATACTTATAATAATAGTTTTTTGTATGATCTCCATAACAAATCTGAATTTTTGTCTTATGTTTTATATAATTGAATTACCTTTGTATTTTACTTTTATATCTACCAATTAATAAACATTTTTTAAGCTTAAGGCTCAATAACGGTATTCAGTTCAATTTAAGCATGTAACACTTTATATAGATAAAAATAACTATAAATTTACAGTACGTGAGCAAAATGCTCACGCGCGACAATCCATGTCGCTCTGCGGAGCGCGCCTTCTCTAGGGTTAAAGTACAACAAAGACCAAGTTTGTAAGATAACGAAGTATATTTTTCCGCCTCTGTAAACCACGAAATTTTTATGCACATGAAAGAATACTTACTGTCTGGGAGTAACCGTGGCTTTTAAAAATGACATGGCATCAAAGTACGCCCAGCCTCGCTTATGGGTCGCAGCACTACCGCTTGGCTGATGTTGCACCTTTAGCTCAATCCCGTACCGGTCCCTTAGCGATTTCCATCGCTTTCGGCAGTTTTCCTTTATGGAGGAAAGGTAAAAATGGAGCGGTTAAAACATTTATAATAAACAAATAAATGAAATTAATGTAGGTAAACTACCGCCTGATAACTAAAAAGCACTATACTAACCACACTCTCCAACAACAGCAGCTATATTCCGCCAAGCTAAATCCTTCTTCACTCGATCGCGGTAGCACAGCTCTCTCTTGTCCCACAAGCAGGTGTGCTTTTCTATTTCGCCAATCAATACTTCCTCAAACATTTTGGGGAATTGCGGGAACGGGAAACTACTTATTTTCACAAAAACTGTTGGAAAATGTTTAATTATTTATAAATAATGTTTAAATAATATGTATATTACCACAACTACAGGATTACGGCTGACGGAAGCGAACGAAATGTTGGTGGTACACAAGAGCACACAATTGTGCAACTACGTCCGAGCGGGAACGGGAAACTACTTATTTTCACAAAAACTGTTGGAAAATGTTTAATTATTTATAAATAATGTTTAAATACTATGTATATTACCAAAAATATGCTGGAATACTGCAAAATCGACACCAAAAGAAAATACCAATCGCCGCGAGAAAATCGAAGTGTCAAATGTCAAACGCGCTGGGAGAAATCGAAATGTCAAATGCTTTGAAAGCGCTGTCAAATAGAACATGGGGCTATTCACAACTTTGAAGCGCTTTATGCGCTTGAAGCAAAGTTGCCACTAGGCCAACTTTCATACATTTTCTTACATTTCTAATTGTTTTTGACAGTTGTGCAAGCAAGGTAAGCAAAGTAAGCTACCATTGGGCCTCCACCTTTATACATACATACATATATGTAAATTAAAAAGCGAAACATAAAAGTGTACATACGAAAATTTTGTTTAAGAAAAGCGAAATAAAAAAGTGTGCTTTAGAAAAACGAAACAAAAAAGTGAACATACGAAAATTTTGTTTAAGCGAAATAAAAAAGTGTGCTTTAGAAAAACGAAACAAAAAAGTGAACATACGAAAATTTTGTTTAAGCGAAATAAAAAAGTGTGCATATGAAAAGCGAAATAAAAAAGTGTATATACGAATTTATAAATAATAATCATATAAAAAGCGAAAAATAACGGAAAAAAGCTAACGAAACAAAATTTGTTCTTACGAAACAAAAAAGTGTACATACGAATTTATAAATAATAATCAAATAAAAAGTGAAAAATAACGGAAAAAAGCTAACGAAACAAAATTTGTTCTTACGAAACAAAAAAGTGTCCATACGAATTTATAAATGATAATCAAATAAAAAGTGAAAAATAACGGAAAAAAGCTAACGAAACAAAATTTATTCTTACGAAACAAAAAATTGTACATACAAATTTATAAATATAAGTGAAAAATAACGGAAAAAAGCTAACGAAAGAAAATTTAAAAAAAAAAAAAAAGGGTACACCCTAAGACCAACAACATCAACAGCATTGGCACGCTACAGCAGCAAGCCCAACAACATCAACAGCATTGGCACGCTACAGCAGCAAGCACAACAACAACAACAGCATTGAATCATAGCAACAAACCTCATCACTTGCAAAAAGAAGGTACAGCAACTCAAAGGTACCACTTTTCAAGTAAGTGTCCCGCTAAACATATACATACACATAAAGATACTCATATTTCGCTAACGGGATTTAAAAGTATCACGCCACTTAGCGCACATACGTATTTACACACATACATCCTTTTTGACCGAGTTCAAGTGAAGACAGCGAGCTACCAGCCTCATCAAGGTAAACTAATCTTTGTAAAACAATATTTCATCAAAATATTTTAAATACACACAAACACATATATATTATAACGAAAAAACTAAAACCTTCTTGCGTTTTATTTTTCTTTACTTTTCTTGCACAATCAAACCAAATAAAATCCGGTACATCTGAGCTCACAAGCAAAGAGTACCCGCGATTTTACATGGTCCTTTTTTCGCCGAGAAGAACTGAAATTTTACACTTCACCTCAGAAAAATGACACTGCACATTAATAAGGTACATAACCTATTTTTTTTGTCTTTTGGTTGTTTGTTCAACCAATAAGCATTTACGCTTATGCACTTTTATACACACACATAATTAGAGTTTTTCATTTTAAAACACACAAACTCGTATATCAACGTGTGCGTTCTAAATTTTTTCGTTTCACTTTGATGCGTCGCACACTCGATTGACACTTTGGTTTGAAGAACACGCTGCATATTATACTCAAACGTTGCACATCACATTGCCACTTTGCACACACACACACAGTTTTAGGCAACATTTTTGTATTTAAAGTAGCATAAACTCGAAGAATTTATTCGTTGCACAGTAGACAAACGCGTTGCATATTATTGTATTTTAAACGCCGTTTTTTCACGTTGATACGTTGCACAGTACACTATCTACATACTACGTTTATATTCCCCGACATTTATAGTACCGATACACGTATTTGTTAACACAGTTGGGTGGCGAGCACTTCTTAAAGAATTGTACACATACTCTGCAAGCAAACAATATACATAAGTACATTAAAATAAACAATTTAAATAAAGAGTTGAAAGTATATTATAAATATAAACAACCTGATATCTTCTAAATTTGTTGGTTCATTTCTACGAAATATACAAGCGATATCGAGTATCCGCTTCGTTGACAGGCTTGTGTCGATTTTGGTTTTTAAAGTTCGCTTCATAAATAATAACTTCTCATACAATTTAATAAAGCTTCCATACTAGCTTATAGTTATTTTTGAAAAATGGAAGCATTCATACGCTTAGCAGAATCAATAATTGAATTTGACGCAGATTTCAGCAGCACTTCCGCCTCAGATCAAAATAAACATGGTCTTGCCATTCAGCAAGAGGAGTTAAAAGCTCTCTGGGAGAAGACAAAACTTGGTCACGACCATCTGAGTAATGCGGAGGGGTTGTCCAAAGCGGACAATCAGGCAATTCGGAAGAAATACAAAACTTCTTTTGCCAGCTATATTAAATGCATGTCTGCAATAGCCTCTCAATTGGAGGCGCTTGAAAAATCAGACAATCTTCTCTCTCTTCCGGTTCGCGAACACAATATCCACCTTCCTCCGTGTGATACGGACGTGTTCAAAGGAGATTATGAGTCGTGGCCGTCTTTCCGTGATATGTTCACGGCCATATACATCCTGAACAAGCGCCTCACTCCGGTTGAGAAACTATTTCACCTCAACCATAAGACTCAAGGAGAGGCCAAAGATATCGTGAGAAAGTGTCCACTCACCAATGAAGGCTTCCAAACTGCCTGGAAAAATCTGTATGAGAGATACGAAAATAAGCGTATACTCGTAAATACACAATTAAAATTACTTTTTAATTTACATTCAATAGAAAATGAGTGTGGTAGCTCGATTAAAAGATTGCAGCGGGATATTAATAATTGCCTATCGTCCCTATCCAGTCATCAGATTAACATTTCGAATTGGGATGCAATTGTAATTTATCTTTGCTCAACGAAATTACCCGAAAGTACGCTGGCTCTATGGGAACAGACCATAGACCACAAAAATGATATACCGAAGTGGGAAGAAATGGACCGGTTCCTTTCAAATAGGTTTCAAACATTAGAAACCTTAACAGGGCTAAAAGATTCCAAAGTTGTCAGAGCACCAAGGTCTCAAATACAACGACAGCCGGCTGATGTCCCTACTAAACGACTTGGCGCCTACCAGTCAAGCATGACCACTTCCACATGTAAAATGTGAAAATCCAATGAGCACAAATTACGCAGCTGTTCCCGATTTCTAAGGCTGACACCAGCTGACAGAATCGAATTCTTGAAGAAGAACAACGGTTGCCTGAATTGTCTAAGCTTTGGACATACTGTGTCAAGATGCACTAGCGCATTCAATTGCAATACGTGTCACTCGCGACATAACACGCTCCTTCATTTACAGACAATTCAGCCAAAGGCACCGCCTCGCCGAACGCCTACGAGCCCTTCAGACGATATGCCGTCAACATATAAGCAAGCTCTAGCATGGCGAGATTCTTCAAAAGCAAAAACTGGCGACAACCCAAATATACAGTCATGCCATGCAAAAACAAATACAGGCGTACTGCTGGGAACAGCTCGCGTACATATACACCTGAACGGCACAGTTTTTTCAGCACGCGCTCTTATTGATTCTGGGTCTGAATGTTCATTCATAACAGAAAGACTCAAACGAAGAATCAACCTGCCATCAACAAGAATGCATGCCCAAGTGTCAGGCATTTCAAATTCGGTATCTGCGCAGGTTAGAGAAGCATGCAAAATAGAGTTGCGGTCACCAGTTGACCCACTCTTTCGATTAAATGCCACTGTGCTTGTACTAGCACAACTAACTGGAAATCTCCCAACTACACCTATTAGCGCCTTAACTCAACAAGCATTTCCAGACTTAGTTTTGGCGGATAAAAGGTTCTTTGTTAATGAACCAGTGGACCTTGTGCTTGGGGGAGACATCTATCCCGAAATCGTTTTGAGCGGTCTGAAGAAGAATATACTTAGCACACTTCTCGCTCAACAAACAGTGTTCGGTTGGATATTAACCGGCCGCACGGTTACAACAAGTCCAACTAACAATATAGCTTCATATTTCAGTGAAGTTACACTGGATAAGCAACTCACCTCTTTCTGGGAAATAGAGGATTTACCGAAAAGCCGAAGCCAAAGCGAAGAGGATAAATATTGTGAGAGGCTATACAAAACTACGACCCTAAGAAACGATTCTGGAAAATACGTAGTGGCCTTACCCTTTAAACAGGATTTCCTAGTAAATACCTGCCTGGGACCATCACTGAAAAGGGCCTGCTCGCAATTTTATCGGAATGAGACGCGACTTGAGAAGAATCCAGATCTGCAAAATGAATATAATAGGGTGTTAACGGAATACGAGGCGTTAGGACATATGTCAAAGGTGAATCAAATTATACCTGCAGATTCCTCCGATCACTATTTCCTGCCGCATCATGCTGTCATCAAGGCGGAGAGCAGCTCAGCGAAAGTCCGGGTGGTCTTCAATGCCTCAAGTCCAACGGCTAATGGCATAAGCCTCAACGATGTGCTCCTGCCAGGACCAGTGCTACAGGCAGATCTTCCTATTATAATACTGCGTTGGAGATTATACAAATACGTTTTCAATTCCGACATAGAGAAGATGTACCGTCAAATACTGGTACACGACAAATATACGAAGTATCAGCGCATAGTTTTTCGCGCAAAGTCAACCGAACCAATCAGTCTTTACGAGCTGAGGACTGTTACTTTCGGTATAAATTGTGCTCCTTACCTCGCGATAAGGACACTTTTACAACTCGCTGATGATACAGAAAGCTCCTTTCCCATAGCCTCTAACATTTTAAGAAAGTATATGTACGTTGACGATGTACTGGCGGGAGGACATAGTATCGACTCTGCAATAAAAGCCAGAAATGAAATAACTCACGTATTGCAGTCAGCCGGTTTTCCATTACGGAAATGGACTGCCAATTGTGAAGATCTCCTAAAAGATATTCCAAAAATCGATCTACTTTCTGAAGATTTTTTGGAATTCGAAGAAACGAGCGCAGTAAAGGCTCTGGGCATACGATGGAATGCCCGCACGGACTTATTTTACTTTATGACGAGGCCATTGGAAGGGGGTATTGCCGTCACAAAAAGAACGATCCTCTCGGCCATCGCCAAATTATTCGATCCTCTAGGCTGGCTCGCTCCTATCATAATTGTCGCCAAAATGCTGATGCAGAATATTTGGCTTGAAAAAACGGACTGGGACGAAGCAGTAACCCCGACCACTCTCGAGCGATGGAATAATTTCATACATCAATACGACGAAATTAATAACATTCGAATACCTCGTTGGGTACACTATTCACCAACAAACGAAGTAGAATTGCACGGTTTCTGTGACGCATCAGAAAAAGCGTATGGTACAGCAGTATATCTACGTGTTAGGCACCAGTCAAGGGTCGAAGTAAGTCTACTACTAGCAAAAACCAGGGTAGCCCCGGTCAAGACTATCTCGTTACCACGATTGGAACTTTGCGGCGCCGTGCTGCTAGCAGAAATAATTGAATCTGTGACGGAGAGTCTTGACTTGGGACATGTCAAAGTATACCTGTGGACAGACTCCACAATCGTTCTCGCGTGGATACGTAAGCCACCTTGCTCATGGTCGACCTTCGTCACCCATAGAATAACAAAAATAGTTGAAAAGGTCGGTACAAAAAACTGGTCACATGTGGACTCAGCATCAAACCCAGCTGACTTGGCAAGCAGAGGACTTCCAGCATATGAACTAGTCAACAATTGCTTGTGGTGGCAAGGCCCTTCTTGGCTACAAGAAGATAGCTCCAATTGGCCCACACAAAATTCAGACTACAAAACGCAAATTGAAGAGAAAAGGGTTCAAGCACATGCAGTTACAATCGATAAACAGAATTTTAGCGACCTACTTGATCGATTTTCAGATTTACCGAGGGCTTTGCGGGTTATCTCATATATTATGAGATTTTGCCGGGGAGCTCACTCCAAAACCAAATCGTCTTTCTAAGCAAAGTCTTGCCTAATCTCAGCAAATGAAATTAAAGCAACGACTCAACGCTTGATACAGCCTTCCCAAAGACAACACTTTGGCGAAGAATATAGGAGCCTTAGATCAGGTGGATCGATCAACGGAAAAAGCGAAATTCTCCCCCTAAGCCCATTCATTGATGAATCGGAAGTTATAAGGGCTGGTGGTCGTCTAGGCGCGTCTCTGGATTTGGCCTACAATGAGCGCCATCCCATTATACTGCCATATAACTGCAGGTTGTCCCGTCTCATCGTCCAGTTTATCCACAAAGTATCTTTGCACGGAGAAAATCAGCTGATGTTGCGCATCATCCGTACCCAATACTGGATTCCTAGGGTCAAGAATATGATACGCTCAGTCATCCACAACTGCAAGATCTGCACCATCCACAAAAAACGGACCCAAACTCAGCTTATGGGAATCCTGCCCCAGGAACGCACTACCTATTCTCGGGCATTTACAAACAGCGGAGTGGATTTCGCAGGACCATTTGACATCAAAAGCTATCGCGGGAGAGGATGTCGAATCTCAAAAGGTTATGTCTGCTTATTTGTGTGCTTCGCAACTAAAGCCATACACCTTGAAGCCACTACTGACCTAAGTACAGCGTCATTCTTGGCAGCTTTTGCCCGGTTTACAGCCAGACGAGGTTGCCAACGAAATATGTATTCCGACAACGGCACCAACTTTGTCGGAGCTTCCCGATCTTTACGATCCGAAGCTAAAGCTTTCATGATTGAAGCGCGTAACAGCACCTTGTCCAGGTACGCGCATCAATTGCTTTCATGGCATTTCATCCCCGCTGCAGCTCCACACATGGGCGGACTGTGGGAGGCGGGAGTGAAAAGCTTTAAGAGCCATTTTAAGAAAATAGCATTGAACTTCAAATACACATTCGAAGAATTTATGACTCTTTTATGTAGAGTTGAGTCTTGTCTCAACTCTCGTCCAATAAGTCCCTCTTCAAATAACCCATCTGACCTGGAGCCGCTTACCCCAGGCCACTTCTTAGTTGGTGGGCACTTATTAGCTCCACCAGAACGAGATATCAATGAGAACCCTGCATCCATAATAAACCGATGGCAAAAGCTCAAAGCCCTGCACCAAGGTTTTTGTAAAAGATGGAAGGCAGAGTATCTAGTAGAGATGCAAAAACGCATCAAATGGAAGCATCCACAAGACAACTTGCAGGTAGGAGATTTTGTTGTCATAAAAGAGGATAATCTATCTCCGAATGAATGGAGACTGGGACGAATCTTAAAACCACACCCAGGCTCCGACAACAAAGTGAGAGTTGCAGAGGTACTGACCGAAAAGGGCACAATCACCCGACCAATTGTAAAATTGGTGCTACTTCCGCCCTACAGAGAAGACAACGACAACGGTATAACCTCCCAATAGGTTACCACTTATCGCCCACTTACAACTCGAAACATATCCAAGCGAGAATTTACTTATCATTAATAATAGTCAATGCCTTCAACTTTTTAATTTATCGCAAAAAAAAAAAAATATTTATACGAAGCGCACAACTCGTTATCCCAAAACTTAATTTTTTAGGTACTCTTATATACAGTGACGTATCAAGGACGTTATCAATTTTAATTTTTATTATCTTAATTTAAGCGTTGGTACCAAAAACGCGTTTTATTTTTCTTAAAGAACTTCATAAAACGAGATACGCACTTTCATAAAAGCCGTTATATCAAAAGTTTAGGAGAAATATATTTGTACTTCAAATGTTGATATTTTTAACTATATAATATCAAATTTCTCTTCATAATATTAATCTATTATTTTACGATAATATGCTGGCGCTTAAACGACCAGCAATACTGGCCAAACTCTAATTTATGCCCATCCACCGGTTAGTTTGTGGAATAGTTCTTCGTTTATGATAAAACAAATATTTATTTGAATAAATAAAATCAAGTTTATTTCAGTTTCGCATATTTTACTATGGATTTTCGGGCAATTTTAACGCGGTTTTAGAGGGGATTACAAAATAAAGTTTACAGTATTTATATGAGGACAAAACATTTCACTTTAGAATACCTATTGCTGTATATTGGTCCTAGAATAATCAATAATACCATAAATTTTAAATTGCAGAAATTCATACAACATATTTTTGCTTTACACACACAACTATTAAATTCCACTTCTTGATTCGCGAACAGGTAGGAATCATTCGTTAATTCGGCGAAACTGGAAACTACCCTAAAAATAAGTTGATAATCAAACTCACACTTGCTCAGAAAAACGAAGTAGATAAAATAAAGTATAGCACCCAGATAACCAGAAAAGCCTACGAGCTTCAAAAACTTATACTTTTGCATAAAAAAAAAAAAAGCAATCAATCGATTTGCCAAAAACTATTAGTATATAAAAAAATATAATTTTTTAATTCTTCTTTAGCGAATAAAATTTTTGATTTATTGAACTTTTCATAAGCTTTTCATAAGCTATCTAGATTGTTTTTATATTTAAAGAACACATTTTAAATAACATAAGATCCCGTACGCGTGGCATTTACATGATCATTGTAAATAATCAATTGAAAAGCAAAAACAATTCCCATTTTCAATGCATGTCGGTGATATTTTCATAAATCGGTTAATCCATATTGCAGAAACGAAGTTCAAAGAAAATTTGAAAACACGACCCGCTCGATTGTGGTCGATTCGTCAAATTAAAATCGTTATAGTATTAATTAACATATTTGGAATAAAACTTTGGAAAATAGCTTTTTATAGCAACAGTTAAATGAGAGTTACAATTTTATATATTTTTCAGTTTTGTCGTTTCCAGAATTTTCAAGTAGGAGTCGGTGATATAGCCGACCCTTGCTTATCACCGATCTTCTCGAATAATGTCACTTAAAACCCCACTAAATATAGCATAACACAGAAACAAGTGGCCACAGATAATATTTTCAACAAAGCAGATATACTAAAATCGCTCCGAGCACTGTTTGTAAATTTTGTATTCATTTTGCTTTGCATAAATGTTAACACATAAAATTTTTTAAATACATTTTTTGGGTGAGTTGTATGTTTTAACAAAGAATAAAAAAAATAATGTTGCACGCAACATACCTTTGATGCAGAGTTTTTGAACACCAATAGATAGACCCTCAATAGCTGAATGTAGAGATACTGCCACAAAAAGGTTATTCATGACTCGTATAACATATTCTCGCACTTGCCTCCGCAATAACTGATACACGTACACAGTGAGTGGAATTAGTTTGTAAATGTTGGTGGTATGTTGACTCATCACAATCCTGTGTTAGATGTGGATCGACCTGGCAAATATATTGACATTAATAATGTATGTATATCATATTATATTGACCTTTTATTATCTCTATTTGTCACTGTTAACTTACATATCGGTCAAAAGTTGAGTGGTATCATTGGTCAATGCGCCATAACTTTGATCATTGGTTTTAACGTGACGATCTCTGTGAGAGTGTGTATGCTGTAACGCTTAGCCGAAAAGTCCGCAAAATTGTAGTTTCGACAAAGTTTGAATCCTTTTGCATCCGCAGCTCTGGTATTATATGTCTTACCGCCGTAGCCAATAATATGCCTGCACCGAAGCCCAACAACACTGATGTAGTTAGAGGATAACGTCGACGACTGTGATCGGATATAAGAGCCGGCAGCATACCAGACAAATGCTGCCAAATCCCAAGACACCTATAGCTTAAATTTGTTCGCTATCGCCATGGTAGGTAGTTGTTACTGAGATTCAATCACGATGAAATTGTGTCATTTAAAATATGGCTCAATCTTAATCGTCTCTTGCTACTCAGAGGAAACTACAAACTCGGAAGACTTAATATCTGTTGTTGCCTTGAATAGGTAACCGATTTAATCAGCAAAAATAGTCTATTGCATTGATACGAGTCTCTTTATTCTGCTGCTGCAGCTGTAAAAGGTGATCATAAATCAATGCTAACGAGGATCTAAATGATTTGTAGTGTAATACTCACACGAAAACGCATAGTTTAAGCGGCAATAAAGTCCGCACGCCAAACTATTTAAGTATGTGCATATGCATGTAGAGGCCAATGGGCATATTATAAAATATTGCATGACCATCAAGATATTTCCAGTATTTACCATCTGTAATTGTAGGAAATATTTTTATAACTACAGCTAGGTACTTATATATATAATTAAAGTAGTTTTACTTACCTACTTACTACTCGCAGCTGCACGTTTTTTCTTTTTCGTTAATGACACGACATCCATTCACGGAAGTCAGCAAGCCTCCACAAATGTAATGGTCGATGGCTTATCGATTGTAAATAATCGACTACTCTGTATGAGTACTTGTACCCGTAGCAAATTTAATGAGTACTCTTCGTAAAACCGAGTATTTCTTTGTACTTCGATTGATGTATACAAGTACTTGATGGATACCAAAATTAACAAGTACTTATTTCTTAATATCAAGTTGTTTATATTTACATTTTTGTTTCGATGCATGTATATAAGCACTTAGGGGATTTTTTTTGAGTGCATTGCATGATTATTTTACTCGTGGAAAATTACATCAATCACTGTGCAGATGTTAATACACCACTTTTAGAAAAATTAATAATTTAATAATACATGAATGAGTAACAGAACTCATCATAGTAAATTTAAAATAGGGTAAATCCAACACCTCTTTTGTATCAAAACTCTTAAGTATCAAAATCTTTACCATACAAGAGACATTTCTACGCATCACTGGCGACATCTGTTGCCCGCTAGCAATTACATGAAGGTTGCTCGCTTTGCTGCAATTTCTTTGGGTGGCAGGATAGGTATAGATTCCACATATTTACCACACCTAATTAAGTTAAATCTAAACGAAGTAATAATACAACCTTTTGTTCACATATAAACAATTCACCGACATTTTTGTAACAATCTCATTTGTGTGCACATCACTAAGAGTGGAAGCCAACTTACCAGGGTTGCCTAGTACATAGTTTGCCGAATTATAATATATCAATATAATGCCTAGGTTACACCGAATAAATTAGTCAAATACATAATGCAATGTGCACACATTCAATTTTATGTATAGCGCACACGTTTGGTTCACGAACGATGTATTCACGCATCATAAAATGCTCGCCACCCAGCTACAATAACCCATAAATACATAACAAAATCATGACTTTTTCTATGATATTTTTGTTACGAACATACAGCAAAATCAAGTAGCAGAAAGATGACTCGTTACGCCGCTCTTTTAAAAAAGGCTGAGCAACAGGCCCATCGCTATCCACAACCGTGTCGTCTATATGAAGGCAAACACCCGATAAGGCTTTGCCCAGTATTTCGGGCAAAAACCGCTGAAGAAAGGCTCCGGGAGTCCCTCCTTGGCAAATATTGCGCCAATTGCCTGTCAGTGGCGCATCGAGCCGAAACATGTCCGAGTGCTGTCAGATGCCATCAGTGCAATGAAAAGCACCATACAATGTTGTATCTGGACGAGGAAATTGAGGAGCATCGTCCTGTCGACACCAGGCCATGGAGCGAGCAAGTCGCAAGCGAGATGGATTCCGACAATGATCTGTCAATCTACGCATCCGACTCCGGTATGGAGACACGGTCAACCCGCCCAGAACCCGAAGAAGGTGGGCTGGGTGCCGGAGCGGAATCTCGGACTTTCCGCCCGGCTGCTCGCAGAGGATTAGAATCCCGACCGTTCCGCCCTTTGCTAAGGCACGAAAGACGCCATCAGAGTGGAGCGGAATCTAGGACTTTCCGCCCACTCCCACCAGCACAAACCAGACGTGGAGCGGAATCTCGGACTTTCCGCCCACGCCCACCAGCACAAATACGCCGTGGAGTGGAATCTCGGCCTTTCCACCCACGGTCTTTACACACACGCGCACCACCAAATCGCCAGTTACCGGCAACTTTCCGGAGCTGTCATCCTACCATTGCGCTGCAGCCTACCACGGCAATCGCTCCAACCGCCGTGGTCAAGATTGAGGCACAAGGGCGACTGCACCTGGTTCGCGCGCTCATCGACGTCTGCGCGCCTACGTCGATTATCGCCGCTGACTTAGTGCAAACCCTTAACTGTGAAGAAACGATCGTCGGGAACGAGCGGGGTTGCATTCTGCGTCTGCGTGGGAAGTATGGGGTAAACACCCAAGTAGCAACGCATGCCGTGGTAAAGCATCGCTTCGTGCGCAGGTGCTCCAACAGCAGCATCGACTCGTCCATTGCCACGCATTTTACCCATATACGGCTCGCCGATCCAAATTTTCACACCGCGGCCCCAGTTCGTTTGGTCCTCGGCGCTGACGTCTACCAGAGCGTCATGTTGCCAGGCACACTACCTGGCACCTTCGGCCCACTCGTCGCCCAAAGCACGATCTTTGGGTGGATCTTGTCGGGATCGGCGAGAAACTAACCGATATACGAAAAAACAAAAAAAAAATAATAATAATAATGAAATTTTACGAATTACTTAAAAATAAAACACTAACACAAAATATATACATACATAAATGAAAAATTTCATCCTTTTTTTACGATATTAGAGTGCATTGAAGTTGACCACGTACATTTTTTTTTATAATTCCCAATCGTTTCTCCCGCAGCATTCTAGGTTACGATACATTCGAGGAACGATACTGCGGATGCAAGATCTTGGCAATGGTGACAGAGGACTGCGTTTATTCAATATTACAAATTTTTTTCATATGTACATGAAGCTGGTAGCTCACGGTTTTCACTGGTTTTTGGCCATGTTGCGTACCGCAAGGGGGACCGAGTTCAAGTGAAGACAGCGAGCTACCAGCCTCATCAAGGTAAACTAATCTTTGTAAAACAATATTTCATCAAAATATTTTAAATACACACAAACACATATATATTATAACGAAAAAACTAAAACCTTCTTGCGTTTTATTTTTCTTTACTTTTCTTGCACAATCAAACCAAATAAAATCCGGTACATCTGAGCTCACAAGCAAAGAGTACCCGCGATTTTACATAACTTTAGGGTTGCACTAAAAAATTAAAATTATACGTCACTGTCACAGTCACTGCTATGATCAAGACACAAATAAACCAAAAAAAAAAAAAAAATGGACGAAAACTGTATAGAGAGTGAGAGAAAGGAAGCCGGCTTCGTTCTCATCCCTCCTCTGCGATGTTTGCTGATTGAAAAGAGACAATGGAGACCCCTGGCGGCTGTGCCATGAAAATTATAATATACCAAAATTATTATATTCAATTGCCATCTTGTGGATCTGTGGATGGTAAAGAAAAATATAAACATCGCGATTAAAAATCATGTGTTGATCATATATGGGTGAAAATTTAGACCTGCATGTATTTTTCAAAGCTGAATCATGAAAAAATAAAAACAACCGGTGGACCACCCATAAAGGGGCCTATTCTCAGACCTATCCCATAAGCACACAAAATTGCATCAAAATCGGCACAGTCCTTTCGGAGGAGTTTGGCAACTGTTTAGGCCTCTATGCCTAAAAATTAAAATATCCCACCATTAAACGACCCGCCCTAATGTGCAGCGGTCACCCGTATTCACGGCACTCATATAGTTGTATGTGTGTGTGTACAGATAAGCACACACAATTTACACACACATACACATTAACACATTCACTCAATTTCTTCCGTTTTACATTTTCCCGCCGGATAAACATTTTCGTTAATTTTCCCCTAACTCATATTGTCCGACGGTTCGGACACCAAACGGTTTTACTTCTGCTAACACTTCCTTTTTGACCGAGTTCAAGTGAAGACAGCAAGCTACCAGCCTCATCAAGGTAAACTAATCTTTGTAAAACAATATTTCATCAAAATATTTTAAATACACACAAACACATATATACTTTAACGAAAAAACTAAAACCTTCTTGCGTTTTATTTTTCTTTACTTTTCTTGCACAATCAAACCAAATAAAATCCGGTACATCTGAGCTCACAAGCAAAGAGTACCCGCGATTTTACATGGTCCTTTCTTCGCCGAGAAGAACTGAAATTTTACACTTCACCTCAGAAAAATCAGCCAGTTTATTCAACAAAAAAATACAGTCCACGAAGATAACAACACCATCATTTTGATCAACTACATCGTTTTGCGCACCAGTTAATCGCCACAACACCAACATTTTTCAAAAACACATTACCATCACTTCTTGATCAGCCACAACGCAACACTTTACACAGCACTTGCCACACCACCTGCCACAGAACACCAACATTTTTCTCAACACAACACCATCACTGTGATCAACCACAACGCAACACTTGCCACATTATTTTGTCACCGTCTACATTGAACAAGGTACGTGGTTATCACTTCAATCGCACTTTCGAGTCATATATTAAAATATAAACACAAAAAACAAAATTGTTAAAAAGTGAGCATATGCGCGTGCAACGTATCGCGAGTTCGTTAGAAACACATTATTGGTGCATTTTATTTTACTAACAGAATTGTGCAATACTAGTGCCAACAATCACAGTGCAACGCACCACATCACTACAGCACAGTGGATATACGAGTGTACATAACCTTTTTTTTAAATTTACTCCACATTTTTATTTGGGAAAAATTCCAACCCCCAGAGGCCTGGCTCTACTTGAAGCCTTCACAAATCTAGACATCATACTGTTAAATAATGGAAGCAAAAACACTTACCAGAAAGGAACCGCGGGATCGATTATCGACCTGACATTTTGCAGCACGTCGTTATTCAACAGAATTAAATGGAAAGTCTCTGAGAGCTTCACCTATAGTGACCACTTTGCGATATCCATCGAAATTAACCAACCGAGAAGCAACGCGCGGAAAACGAAAACTCTGAAAGTACAGAGCATCGGATGGAGAAGGAAATTGTTGGACAACAGTATGATAGAATATATGACAGAGCTGCTGCCAGACGCGCTCGACGGTAGAAATGAGAATACCGACAAATGTGCTAGTAAACTCATGAGGATGGTCAGCAATATCTGCGACGCATCAATGCCACGGAAAAGAAGTGGAAACAGAAGAACCCCAGTCTACTGGTGGAACGAAGAAATCGCAAAACTGCGCTCTGAGTCTCTTAAACTGCGGCGACAACATCAAAGGAAGAGAGCCAGGAATTCCCCTGAATACCTACGCCTCCAAACCGAATATAAGAGCAAGCGACGGGCTCTACGAAAAGCTATACAGCAAAGCAAGCGTCAGGCCTTCCTAGAATTAATAAAGGACGTTGACGACAACCCCTGGGGCAGTGGCTATAACATTGTGCTAAGAAAATTTAAAGGGATCAAGGCCAAGCCACCCATGTGTCCCACAATAATGAAGCGCATAGTTTTTGGGCTCTTTCCACAGCAAGGCGTAAACCAAGCGCCGCAAGCATTCGCGTTAGAAATTTCTGAAATCCCGCCAGTAACAAAGGAAGAACTGCTCGCTGCTACTGCAAAAATAAAAAGCAAAAAGTCACCAGGCATGGACGGCATTCCAAATGGGATTCTGAAATACATTATTAAGAAGAAAACAGAACTCTTTTGTGGATTATACACGAAGTGCATCAAAGAAGGCATTTTCCCAAAGAAATGGAAGCGACAACGGCTAGTCTTACTGCCCAAAGGCAACAAGCCACCGGAAGAACCATCATCATATAGGCCCCTATGCATGCTGGACAGTGCAGGCAAAATACTTGAAGCAATAATCTGCGCGCGGATTCAAAAAATCACGGAAGGTGATCAGGGCCTTTCAAGGTGGCAGTATGGCTTCCGGAAGAAGCGTTCAACTGTCGATGCAATATCGGCCGTTTGTGAGATAGCGCGAAAAGCCCTCGAAGGCAAGAGATGGTTTGAAGGAGCAAAGCAGTACTGTGCTGTAATCACGTTGGACGTAAAAAACGCTTTCAATTCTGCCAACTGGAGCCGAATAATAAGTGCGATGATGGCAATGAATATTCCACACTATTTAATTCGAATCATAAATAACTATTTCAGTGAAAGAGAGCTCTTCTACGACACCAACGAAGGACCAAAAAAGTACCATGTTACTGGAGGTGTACCCCAGGGGTCAGTCCTTGGACCGCTTCTTTGGAATATAATGTATGATGGCATCCTGCGAATAGAAAAAGCAGAAGGAGTGTCGATTATAGGATACGCTGATGATATCGCGATCGTAGTTGTCGCAAAACACTTAGTATACGTGTCACGCATGTGCACCGACACCATAGCCTCTGCCAAAACTTGGCTTCAAACAGCAGGACTGGAGCTAGCGGAACATAAGACCGAAGCGCTGCTAATGACCAGCCGGAAAAGAGTAGAAAACATCCAAATAAGAATAGGAGGCCACACTGTAGATTCAAGCCCAACCATCAAATACCTCGGTGTCAAACTCGACCGTCGTCTGAGCTTCAAGGATCATCTTAATTATGCCAGCAAGAAGGCGAGAAAAGTCAGCACAGCACTAGCAAGACTCATGCCAAATATAGGAGGTCCGAAGCAACATAGAAGGAAACTGCTTGCGTCGGTCAGTTCGTCCATTCTGACGTACGCAGCCCCAGTATGGGAAACCGCTACCTCTGTAACCTCATATATGAGAGCACCAGCTTCAGTGCACAGACTATCGTCTTTAAGAGCATGCTGCGCGTTCGGGACAGTGTCAGATGAAGCAGCAAATTTGCTAGCTGGAAGATGTCGGATGGACATATGCGCCAGAGCTGCAGCAGAGATCAAGCGCAGTCCAAGTGAACGCAGCAAAATAATGCAACAGAGCATCGACGAGTGGCAAAACAGGTGGGACTCGTCCTCGAAAGGTCGATGGACGAAGAAATTGATCCCAAATGTAGGTGAATGGATCAAAAGAAAACACGGAGATACTGATTTTTACCTAACGCAGTTCCTCACCGGGCATGGCTGTTTTCGCCAATACTTACATAAGTTCAAACATGCCGATCATCCCCACTGCCTACATTGCGATGGGAAAACAGAAAACGCAGAGCACATACTAATGGAATGCCACAGATTTGATAATGAACGCTACCACCTGGAACAATGTATAGGCGGGGCCGTGACCCCCGAGGGCTTGCTGAAAGCAATGTTGACTGAAGAAAACGTATGGAAAAAGTGTGCAGATATTATCACGGCGGTAATGAAATGGTTAAGAATAGACGAGCGCAACGCGAATCGCGCAAACTAAGAACGCACGCTGAGTGAAGACGAAGAATAACGTCCAGTGCCTGCCCTGCGAAGTAATATCGGAATTGATAGTCCCGCAGGGGTGCCACAGGCCCAGCGTACGAAGGAGGTTGGGTTTAGTCCGTAGGTGCCAGGAGGCAAATCGGGCATGCGGGCAGTACGGGCTGCTCGTATCTATGAAGATTCCTCCTCCCTGGTCGTAACCGAAAAAAAAAAAAAAAAAAAAAAAAACACATACCATATTTGCTCGCAATATATGCAGGTACTTAACTCCACCTCCTTTTGCGAACTCTCTCTCGCCAAATAAAAGTACCGTTACTGTGCTTAGACGCGCTAAGACATTACAGTGCAGCAAAGCTAAATATACATACATATGTGCACAAAAATCCCGCGAAAATATAATTTCCCCTCCTTAATAACCGCATTATTAATATAAGAGTGTAATTAGCGGAATTCCTCCTTTTTAACTTTTCATATTCGCTACCGTTTTAAAACTCGCGCTCAAAAAATTATATGTATATGTTCATATGTATGTAAGTACAGACATCTCATGGCACATACATATGTATATACATACATAAATTCTCGCACTTGAACATTCGCGCTTACGCACCTTTCCACATATATAAATACATACGTACAGATAAGGCACCCTTGCCACACACATACGTATATATATATATATGTATATTGAAAAAAAAAAATTTTTTTTAATTAAAATTAAAATTTTATTATATTATTTGACAACATATCCCATATATGTAGGTTTTTGTTTAATTAAATGTGATTCAAATATACAGTTTTTATATTTAAAAAAGAATAATGTATATTAAAGTTTAAATTATTCGTCGATCGTCTTTACTCGTTGCCTTCAACTGCCCACGTCGTCATCGTCGTCAGCTCTCGCTCGTTCTTCGTCGTCTTTCTTATTATCCGCGTCTTTACATTTTTGAAAACTATCTTCTTCTTATTTGAAACCAGCTTCACAATTCACTCCCACATTTGGCCATTTTGACTAAGAATTCGTCTCGAATTCCTTGTCGCTATCGTTGTCTTCGCCTACCCTGGCCCATGGTTTGATATACTCTGCACAAGACGTTGTATTCTTTGGACCATCGCTTCTGCCCACTTTCTGCACATCATATGAATTGTTGCGATTGATCTTAACAATTTGATAGGGTCCGAAAAACTTTGGCTTTAGTTTAAGGTTGCTACCAAACTGCGTTCGTTTTATGGCGACAAGATCACCAATGTTGTACTACCTAGCAATCTTTCGCCGCAGATTATACGTCTTCTGGTTTTCGTTTTGTACTTTTAAAATACTCGTCTTTGCCTTCTTTCGTAGCTCATTTCGATCATCGTTGAACGTAGTTAGCAGTTCTTTATTAATACAGTCGCGCAATTGAAGATCTTCTTGAGTTCGCATCTTGGCCCCAGTAAGTAACTCGAAAGGAGTAGTATCAATGCTTCTGCAGTATGATGCACTTATAGCTTGTTGAACTTTGTTGACCTGTTTGTACCACTTTGATGGGTCGCCGATGCTGAGTTTAGAAAGAACTGAAATAATTACAGAATTCAGTCTCTCCACTTGCCCATTTACCCGTGGTAGGCCAGTTGTCGTCTTAGTTAACTTGATACCCTCGTCGTCGCAGTACTTCACGAAGTCTTTTGAGGTCAATGCCGAACCTCTATCTGAAATAATATACGCTGGGTTTCCAAACACTGCACTTTGATTGCTAAGACGTGTAATTACTTTGTTAGAAGTTGTTGATTTGGTTGGATACAGCCAGCAAAATTTTGTGAAGGAATCAATATTGGACAAAATGTGTTTGTAATCTTTGTGCGTCGATTCTAACGGTCCCAAAAAATCGATGTGGTAAGTATGCAGTGGTACGTCTTCCTTATGAAGTGGATGCAAAAACCCTTCTTGTTTGCCTCGTTTGCGATTACTCATGATGCACGGAATGCAACACTCGATGTACTCTTGAATCTTTTCCTCTAATCGTGGTATGTAGTAAGTTTTACAAATTAACTCTTTTGTTTTCTTTGTCGCGAAATGACCTTTTTCATGCGCGTTGCTGATGATCTGCCTCTGCATGGGTTTAGGAACAGCTAGCAGCTCGACGTCGTTTACAAGTTTGTATAGAATACCAGATTTAAGAAAATAGTCTTCTTATGATTTTGTTCCGTCGCTGATGATTTCTATTACTGCTTCAAGTTTTTCGTCATGTGCCTGCGATTGTTTAATGCCGTCACAAATGCCATCTTCTATTATCGTCATAACCGAATATCTGCTGAGCGCGTCGACGTGCTTCATACGCGTACCAGCACGATGCTCAACAGTATAGTTATATTCTTGCAAGAAAAGGACCCAGCGTGCCACCCTTGTACATAGGCTTTGTTTCTCTAAAGTTTTTGTAAAGGCGTTACAATCGGTGACTAATTTAAAATGTATGCCTAACAAATAAACACGGAACTTTGTCAGGGCCTCAATTACTGCAAGAATTTCTAACTCATAGCTTGTATACTTTCGTTGTGCGTCTGATGTTTTTTTGCTCATAAAATATGTAGGGTGTAATTGATTATCATCTGGTGATTTCTGCAGTAAAACTGCGCATGGATGCGTCCGTATAAACTTCTGTTTCGTACGATCGGTTGTAAATATTTAATACTGGATTTTCTGTAAGCAGCTTTTTCAAAAGATTGACTGCGCCTTCTTCTTCTATGGCAATTTTAAATTTTGTGTTGTTTTTAGTTAAATCTGAAAGCGGTTCCGAAATTATTGCGTAGTTCGGTATGAACTTTCGGAAATAACCGATTAACCCCAAGAAACTTTCTAACTGCTTCAATGTTTGTGGTTCTTTGAATCTGACCACCGCTTCAATCTTTTCTGGTGATGGGTACAGTTTTTGATGTTCTATAATATGACCAAGAAACTGTATACGCGTCTTCAAAAAAATACATTTCTTAACGTTCAGCTCTAAACCATATTCTTTGCATATTTCGATAACTTCTTTCAGATTTTGTAGAGCTTCATCTTCGTTCTTAGCCGGAATTATGACATCGTCAACATAAGGTAGAGCAATGCCTTTACGCGAAAGATGTCTAAAAATAGCATTGACATGTCGTTGAAATACCCGTGGTGAATTTTAGAGTCCAAAAGGCACCCTGCAAAACTGATACTGTCCGTTATGCGTAACGAACGACGTATACTTGCGACTTGACTCATCAACAGGAACAGGGAAGAAGCCATTCTTCAAACCGATGGTGCTAAACACCCTAGCTTCTTGTAGTCTGTCCAGCTGATCCTCTATAAGCGGTAAAGGGAAATGATCTTTAACAATTACCTTGTTAATTCTGCGGAAATCAACACAAAGCCTTGCTGAACCATCACGTTTCTTTACGAGTACTATTGAGCTTGTAAACTCGGAGCTGGATTCCTCAATAATTTCTTTTTCAAGCCACTCGTCGATTTGGTCGTCAACAATTTTTTGTTCACTGAATGCCATTCTTCGCAGACGCGAAAATATGGGCGATTCGTCTCTTTAAACAATGCGCATCTCAACATTTGTGGTTTTTATTTTTGACGGTTCATAGTTTGTTACAAGTTTGCGCACTTCTTGCTTGGCTAAAGCACTCGCGTTTTCACCAATGTCAATATTTTCGTTTTCATTAGCCACATTTATATTTAATACCGAAACTTCTTCGACTTCGTTTTCGTTATGCAATTTTTTTATTTTCAAACCCGACGGATTAATCAGTATCTCAGCAATTAAGCAAAAGTCCGAACCAATTATGACACTAACATCAAGGTATTCCGCACGTACAACATATAATTGCAATTTGAATTCTTCATCATCTACAACAATGGTTTGATTCAGTTTACCCAATGGCTTAATATTGACTGATTTACCAAAACCACTTAACTGCACTGCACATTCATTTAATTGTGGTTTATTTAACTTATAATAAATGTCACTACTCATTATATTAGCATTGCTGCCCGTGTCGGAAAGAGTCACACAACCAAAACCGTCAATAATTATATTTTTATGCATCATTTCGTTTTTTGTATTTACTGTGTTAACTTTTCTTACCGGGTCACTCGTTTTCTTCGTGACACAATTTTTTGCTATATGGCCGAATGAATTACAAACGAAACACTTTCTGCCTTTTTCTTTGTTTTGGCAGTTTTTTGATACATGGCCTTTATCGCCACAATTGTAACAAACTAATTCTTTAAATTTTTTCTTTAAATTGTCTTCAACGCGTGTAGAAATTTCAGTGTAGCACTTTTCTTTCTCTGTTATTATATTGTACGAGTTTAATTTCTCTTCGAATTCACTTAAATTTTTCGCGCCGTATAAAATTGATTTGTGTGTTGCTTTTGTATCTATCCCGTCTATTACGTACTGCATTAAAACATCGTCGGCTACATGTCCACGCGTCGAAATGTCTTTGAGTCGGTAAAAAAATTCAAATACACTTTCGTTTTTGCTACGCTTTTTTGAGAGAGCAGCTCATGTATTTGTTTGCTATTTATTCTTGATTTAAATTCTGAGAGCAATGCTGCTTTCAGTGCACTCCACGAATTCAACCTTCGTTCACTTGTTACAAATAATTTCGCTATTCCTTTTAGTGCCTTTTTTGCGAAGAGAAATTTTTGAAAATCATTCCATCGCATTAACTCTGCTTGCTCTTCGTACTCTTCCATCCACTCTTCAATAGATATAGAGTTTGTGCCGTCGAAATTACGAATGCTCTCTTCCACGTCGCGATAACTGAAGTGTGAAGGCATCACATAATCCCTTTCTCCGATTATCACTCTGCCGCTGCTATCGCGTTCGTTGCCGAAGTTACTGTTGATGTTGCGCTGTGCGGTTTTGCTTTGCGCCTGCGTTTTCGCTGTGCTATTTGTGCTTCTAACTTCTTCATATATTTCGTCGTCTGTTTCGTCATCCGATTCGTTGACCGTCGTATTCTGCTCGCGCATGCTATGTAGCAACAAATCTCCTGTTTGCAAATTTCGAAAAATATTAACTTCTAACTGCTCACCATGATGGTTTATACCTCGCACAATACATATTGATACCAGATCAGCTTGAGTCAAATTGCATTCAATATATTTTATTTTTCAGCGTATTCTTCGCTTTGCTCAGTAAAACCGAAACCGGCAAATTCCCGCAACCGTGGTCGATTGATTCTATCGCCATCGTTACCGAAAATGAACTTGTGTAAAGCGGTTATGCTCGGCTTTTTGCACACACGTAAATTCGCACTAATAAAGTCATTTAGGCAAGCCATTATAATTCACACGTTAGGACAAGCCCCCAAATGTAGGTTTTTGTTTAATTAAATGTATTTCAAATATACAGTTTTTATATTTAAAAAAGAATAATGTATATTAAAGTTTAAATTATATCAAAGATTAATTGAATTTTAAAAGTATACGTCTTATACGTCGATCGCCTTTACTCGTTTGCCTTCAACTACCCACGTCGTCATCGTCGTCAGCTCTCGCTCGTTCTTCGTCGTCTTTCTTATTATCCGCGTTTTTACATTTTTGAAAACTATCTTCTTCTTATTTGAAACCAGCTTCACAATTCACTCCCACATATATATTTATTAATATTATTATTTACAAACATAAAATTATATGTACATACGTTTATTTCGCCCTCCCTAACATAACTAACTCTCACTAAATTCACCTTCAACAATAATTTGACCACCCTAATATTACTTGCTGTCCACCTGCGCGAGAGCACATAAGTATATACATACACACGTACGTGTTCCCGGATTTTGTAAATTTCAGTAGCATCACATAGCTACACATACATACACACGTATACGAGTTAATAAAACGAAGGTTTTATTTTTATTGCGGGCTGTATAGATGACAGCATAACCGCGTTTATTAATGTGAGAATTCAATCTAAAGCTAAGTTACAATAATCTTAATATTTATACTTAGCTATGCCTGCGCTGCAACTGCATTTTGCTGCGTAGCGTCTGTAATCTGCTGCGTGGTAAATTCATGCTGCTTCGCTGCGACTGCATGCTGACGTTGAATTTAGCGGGTGGCTCCCATGTGTGGTTGTACAATTAATGTTTACAACATTAATTTCGGTCACACTTGTGCTGACTCCGACTGTGGCCCACATGTTTGTTTGTTGAGCGGGTCATGTTTATAATTGCACTTGGTTTTACAAGTGCGGTTCGGCCGAGTCGGTTGTTTGCCGATTTCCGTTCCACATAGCTGTGTGCCACTTAGCATTGTCGTCTTGCTATGCGTTTGTTAATGCGGCCGAATTTATGATTAGTGATCATATTTCGGGCAACATGTGCAGTATTGACTTTTATTAAGTTGACCATTAAATGTTTTGATATGGGTCAACTTAGTGTAGCCAGTTTATGATTAGTGATCGAATATCGTTTATGTGATTTTGCAAAAGTGTTATATCATTGTTTATTTGATATATGTGTTTAAGGAATTCTAATTCGTCCTCTATAGTTTTAATTTTATTCTGGGTCGTTTTCCTAAATATATTTATGTAATTTTGAATAAGAGTCTGTTGCTTATCTATATGGTTGGTAATGTTACCAATTTGGTCAGTAAGAAACCTATTAGAGTAAATTAATTTATTTACGTTATCTGTTGCATGTTGGGCATTATTTTGTATTGAGTCTAATGTACTAATTATCTGTTGTTCATCGTCGCTGTCCATGGTACCTGCTATAAATTTTAATCCTTTACCTATAATATTAACTAGTCCTCGTTTTGTTTTAGTATGTGGGTATAGGTAGGTTATTTTTGCTTTAAGTAATACAAAATTTTTGTTTACCGTGTTCAGTAATTGTCTGTCTTCAATGTTTACCGCTGTCAAAGCTTTAATGTTATCTGCTATTAGCGAGATTGTTTCGTCATAACTTGTTAAGTTAATGCAATGTAGGACTTTATTGAAATTACTTATTGTCTTCTGCTCTCCAATCTTGATAGGTATGTATCCATTATTGTTGGTTAAGTCCTGTATGTCAATTTGTTGTGCGGCCATGGTAGCAAGTGCTAACAATAGCGTTTGGGTTATTAAGTTCATCTTTATTTTGGCCACTGTAAGCCTAAAAAAAAATATATATTCAATTTTGCTTAATATTATTTTTATGAACTATTCTTCCTGACTGTGTCTTTATTGTAGTGTTGTAATTTTGTGCTACAATTTCCTTTTTATACCTAGGTGTCAGTTTATTTCCTAACCTCTTATTTATTTTAACGAAAATTTCGTTTCCTGGCTCGTATTGTTTTAATGCTATACTATTTCTGTTGTGATAAGCTAGATCAACAACTTGTTTATCCTTAATTTTTTTTGCAATTTCTAATCTATGTTTTTCTATTAATATGGGGTCGCTATTGATTCTCCTACCAAAAAATGTTTCTATGGGTTTTTCCCTTGTAGTTGAATGCACGGAGTGGTTGTACTCTTTGATCGATCTTTCTAAAAGTTCTAGGAAAGATTGGTGAGTATTCTCGCAACGTAGGCATCTCATTATTTCCTGCAATGTGGAGTGAAAACGTTCCACTTGCCCATTCGAACAACTTGTATATGGAGCTGTTCGGTGAATTTCTATGCCGAATTCATTTTCTATCATGAAATTTATCGTTTCGGATTTAAACGATTTTTCATTGTCCATTACTAGAGTTTCTGGTACGAGAGAGAAAAGAATGTCTCTCAATGGTTGCCTGATATCCTCGGCTGCCTTGGATCGGATAATTCTCGCAATCGCGTATTTAGAAAATTTGTCCACTGCTGTTAAAATTAACTGCTTTCCCATGTGGAGTATATCAATATGAACTATTTGACCTGGAAATGTAGGAATTGGTGTTGGCTGAACTTTCGGTTTCGCTGGATGTCGGTCATATTTATTTTCTTTGCATGTAAGGCAAATTCTAATTAGTTTCTTAATTTTGCTAGCCATTCCTGGAAAATAGTATTTTCTCAAAATTTGTAATTTATTTTCTTTACAATTTCTATGTGCTCTGTTATGTTCCCTAATTATGATTTCCTGCTGTTGTTGAATATCTATTATATCCTCTACTTGTATCTGTGAAAATCGTATTTTGTATTTACTAAAGTGCATGGGGTACAATTCTTGTATTACTCCCATTATGTCCTCTTCTGCTTTGATGCAGTTTATTACTGATGGGTTTAAATATTTTTTTAAAATCTTTAGTAAAATTTCATGGGTATAGCTTAATTCTGTTATTATATGTCGGTGATATGTTGGAAATATTATTTGAAATTGGTAGTTAGATACTAAGTCCTTGTTTAAAAAAATTTGATTTTTAAACACGTTAATCGGCTGTTCGACACTATATATTAAGTTGTGTGATGAGCTTTCGTCTGAATTTGTCGCTGTAGACAATGTATTCAACTGTGTTGTTTGCGGTGGTATTCGTGATAATGCATCGGCCACAACATTTGCTTTGCCGGGCTTATATGCTAATTCATAGTCATATTCCTCCAGAATTGACTTCCACCTTTTCATTTTACTGTTGTTATTCTTATTGCTTAAGGCATAAGTTAAAGGTTGGTGATCCGTTGTAATTTTTACTTTCCTGGAACCATATAAATAATTTCTGAAGGTATTTAATGCCCAAATTATTGCTAAAAATTCTTTTTCATTAGCGGCATAATGTTCTTCAGCTTTGCTTAACCCATATGATCCCAAGCAAATTTTTTTTCGCGTATTTGAATGAAACTTGTAGATTAGGGTAAAAATGGGTCGCTGAATCCATATTTGTGGTCAAAAATTTTTTAGGAATTTTAGTTTTCGAGATACGAGGTGTTCGATTAATCGAACACTGGGCACAAGTAGGTGTTTTTTTTGAATTTTTTTTCTGGTTATTGCTTCAGCTGAGTAAAAAAACTAAATTATTTCAAGGTAACGATTTATTAAATAACTTTTAAAAGGACATAACAAGTTAATATATTGCTCAAGTTTACTTTTTTAAATGGTATGACTCAAAACAATGGGTGTGTAGCGCAATGTTACATCTCTTGCATATGAAAGAACTAGGCTTGTGGCACAATTTGCATCTCCATTTTTTATTATTTTCGATTTTCACAATAAGGTGCTGTCCGGTAAGTTTCGGGATATTTTTTGGATGACTATCCTTTGAAGATCCTGGTAAATAATCAAGGTCACTCTCTTCGTCTTCTGCGGCTTTTCCGACGTCTTCATCATCAGCGGTCATTATAAGAGAATAAGCAATTTGCACACGGAAGTCTTTCTGATGCAGGATGCTTTTCTTATAATATCGACGAGAAAAACAGTCAAGTTTCCATGCGTTTACAACAGCAGAATTTAATAGAGAAATCCATAAAGGCCAATACCATTTTTTGGATCGAATCGCAATGTAATAGTTCTGGGCGGCATTGTCGTGAAGATCCACTCCACCCATACCAATATTATAATTTTTAAGTAGCTGAGGCTGGTTGTAGTTTGCATATCCTCCAGGTTGAACAATTTCCCCACAAGCGCTTACTTGTTGCTTCTTTCACCTTTTTACAGGCACCATTGGCATGATTTGCTCGAAGTTTGTGGCAATCGTAACCTCGCTATTGTCCTGCCAACGACAAACCAAAATCTTATTGCTGTTATCAAATTGGTAGTCATGATTGCCCCTCTCCATTTGCCTTCCAGTTTTAAGTTGTGCACCTCCAATACGATTTGCCCGTACGGTGCCAGTTGCGCAGAGTCTTTTCTCAGATAATAGGCACATTAAGTAGTAGGACGTAAAAAAATTGTCAAAATATACCATATGACGACTTGGATACTCAACATTTTCCAGCAACCGTAAAACCACATCTGCTCCCAATCCAAGCTGCTTGTCGTATTTATCGGCAGCTCCAGCATATGGTATACAATTATAAAGTTAGCCAGAAGCCGAACACAGACACCACAATTTGTAGCCGAAACGAATAGGTTTCCCACGTATGAACATTTTGCAAGAATGACGCCCAAAGTATGGCACCATTTGTTCATCGATTGAAAGCGTCTCCTCCCAAAACACCAAATTGCATAAATTTTGCGTTCATAACTTCATACAATGGTCTTACCTAAGTAAACAGAATGCAGTATATAAGCAAGTCATACAAAATGAAAAAAACTTGATTAAAGTACCTTAGCCATTTTATCTGTCGAATCAAGATTGTAGTTGTTCCCGAAATGGATGAACCTCTTGATATCTTGAAAACGATTCCTGGACATGCATACTTTCACGATAGGTACTCCTAATGTTGGGTTTGTTGACCAATAGTCACGAATTGTCGGCAAAGTATGATATCCTGATAAAATTAAAATACCAAGAAATCGCTTCAAATCAATTTGATCAATGCGAAAGTGATCGTTTTTCTGCTGAGCATATCTTTTTGTTTCTTCGATAATCATGTCGAGGACTTCGTTATCAAAAAAGAGTGAAAACAATTCCAATGGGGTTTTGTTTTGGAAACTTTCTGCCAAGTTTTTTTTAACATCATCCAATGGCTCGGTTGTAGGGGAAATATCATATTCGAATGTCCCGTCACGGTTTTTTCTCTGCACCCACTTGGGCTTACTAAAAGCTGATAAGGGCTTATATTTTTTAACTGGTGTTGCATTTGTCTCAATGCGCTGCCTTTTGGAGGGATTTTCTGTGGCAGATGGTGTTGTATCTGACGAAATTTCGATACCAATGACGTAGTCTTCTTCGATATGGTCATTTTGATGTATATAGTCTCCGGTAGATTTTTCAATCGCATCTAGCTCAAACGTTCCAACACATTCCACTATCTCTTCGCACTATTAAATAGATTATTTAATATTAAAACAAAAGAAAAAATACTTATTTTAATAATTCAAAGCTCGTCAGAGAAGTTGTAAAGGTTACACTTACTTCACGCATAGTTATTACATCATCATCAAAATCTTCTTCATCGGTATTTTCGTCAACTTTTTCCGGTGGTACAATTGTAACTGTAGCAATTTCAGTTTCATCGTCACTCCAGTCTTCAATAATAGCCATCATTTCAGCTTTAGTAAGAGCTCGACGACGAAGGGATCTAGCACACTGTTTTTCCATTTTTTAATCACACTCAATTTACCACTTTCTAATTACAAATTGCTTCCACTAAACAAGTTCACTGAACCATACACTTATTCATACTAAATTTGAACACGTGCTTATAGTTATTCCGACTAAAATATATCTACGCAATTGAACAAACGGTAAATACATTTCAAATTGCAACCGAATTCAAAGAGGAAAAAAAATGCTGAATTGTGCCCAGCGTTCGATTAATCGAACACCTCACTTCACATACATACAGGGACCGTTATATTAAATTTGCAAACACGAAAACTTTCAAAACGTAAAGTTCAGTTCATTCGCAACAAAACCTTATACCAGGTTTTCATATTTTCTAATTCTCTTTAATTAAAATAATTCTTTTTAAAACATGCTAAAATTAGAGAGTTCTTATTATGCTCTGGGAAAAGATTGGGTGATGGTCAGAAAAAATAATTGTTCGTAATAATGTAGAAAACACTCCAAACCAACATAAAACGTCATAATTTCGTATCTCACTTTTAAAGAAAACCCCTGGAAAAATTGCAAAAAAAAGTAAAAATTACTGTTCGATTATTCGAACAATGGGACGATATGGGTTAATGTCCTCGATATAAAAGCTATCGGTCTATCATTTTGTGATAATACTGCGCCTATAGCGAAGTTTGAAGCATCCGTTGCTAGTTCAAATTCTTTTTTAAAATCTGGATAAGCAAGGATAATGTCTTCGGAAATTAATGAATTCTTAATTTTCCTGAAGGATTCTTTTGCTTCAGAATTTAAATTTATCATTACTTTTGAGGATTTGTTCTTTGATATTCTACCTTCTTCTCCTCTTAAGAGTGAAGTCATCGGTTTAGCAATTTTTGCATAATCTTTTACAAATTTGCGATAATATCCTGATAGTCCTAGGAAGCTTCGGAGTTCCTTTAGGCTCTTGGGTTCTGGAAAGCTTGCAATGGCTTCCACTTTCTTTGGATTGGTTCTTATGCCAACCGGAGTAATCACAAACCCTAAAAATTCGGTTTCTGATTTAAAAAAATCGCACTTATCCAACTGAACCTTCATGTTGGCGTCTTCTAGTGTTTTAAATATTTTTCCAATATCTTTGCAATGATCCTTTTCGGTTTTGCTAAAGATGATTATATCATCGATATACACATAGCAACATTTGCCAATGTGTTCTCTTAATATATCGTCTAGTGCGCGTTGAAAAATTGATGGCGCATTTTTTAGGCCAAATGGCAAACGTGTAAATTCATATTTACCGTTATTGATAGAAAATGCGGTTTTTTCTATGTCCGATTTCCTTAATGGTATCTGATGAAAACCACTTTTCAAATCCAATACTGAGAAGTAATTACTTTTACCTAATTGTGATATTACCTCAGATATTTCAGGAATTGGATACCTGTCCGAAATTGTAACTGCGTTCAATTTCCTGTAGTCAATAACCATACGGTATTGTTTATTTCCTGCGGAATCTGCTTTCTTTGGGACAATCCATACAGGAGAATTATATGGCGATCTGGATGGTCGTATTATGCCATCGTCCAGAAGCTGTTTTACCTGTTTTTCTACCTCGGATTTTAATGCTACCGGTTAAGGGTAAAATTTCGAGTACACTGGTGTATCTGTTGTTGTCCTAATTTGACCAACAACTTTTGTTGTGTATGTGAGCTTTTCGTTAGGCTCAGCAAAAAGCTTAGGATGCTTTGTAGTTATCTCCTCCACGATGCTTTTCTGTTTATATAACAGATTGTTTTCGTTAATTGCATTAACGCATTGCGTGGGGAGTTGCTTTAGGTGGACTTTACAGCCATTTCCTAATATCATACAACTTTCGGCTGTATGTATCACCGCTTTCATACTTCTAAGAGTATCATTTCCTAATATGCCATCAAACACTTTTAATGCTGGCATTAAATATAATTTTATTTTTTCTTTAATATTAAAAAATTCTGCATAAGTATGCTCACTAATTTTAATTTCTCCCGCTATTGATTTAGCGTAGAATGGAGTTTCGTTTGGTATACATTGCTTTACCAAATCGGGTTTAACGTAGTTTTTACTTGATCCTGTGTCTACAAGAAACTTTAAAGCTTGACCGCCCTTCACTTTAACTTCAAAGTATGGTAGTGAAGAGCTCAGCATACTAAAAAATTAATGTTTGCTGAGTCATCCAACAACAAGCTCCGCCCATTCTCTCACTCTCACTGCTTATATACTACACTTAGACGCGCTTAGGTAGTACAGTGGGACAAAACAGCATAAAAACACAGTGGGGTATAACAAATTAAAAACTACTCAAATTAAAATAAATATAAAACAAATTAATATAACTGAATCAATTCCCAGATTTCAGTGATTTCTGTTCACAAACCCCAGTTTTTTTCGTTAATTAACTCAAAATGCCAAAATCTCAGGAGACCCCACAAAAATCTTTGATAGATCCCTCCCTGCAAGATTTAATTTTTGAGAGCAATAGGCTTGAATCTTTTTATTCAAAATGGTCCGCCACCCTCATAAGTGACCATACCCCATCTCTTCTCAATGTCAAGTTACAGCAGCTTGACAAACTCTGGGAAGGTCTTGTAACCTCGTACAAGACAGTATTTCACTCAACAAACTTTTCCGAATCCAGCAGTTCAGTTGAGCAGAAATACGATAAATGCTCAGAGAGCTATGAGAATTGCATGTCTCAAATTTTAGACGCTCTGCAGCTATGTCAACCCAATCCTCCTCCCCATAACCGCATAAATACTTCAAACTCCTCGGAAGTATGCCTGAAAGTACCTCCATGTGACACAGAAATTTTTCATGGTGGATATGAAGACTGGCCAGCATTTAGGGATATGTTCACGGCAGTCTACGGAAACCACCCCAGGCTAACACCCGCGCAGAAGCTATATCATCTGCGCCAAAAGACGAGAAGTCAAGCTGGAGAACTGGTCAAGCAATACGCCCTAACTGACGAAAATTTCCAGTTAGCCTGGGACGCACTAAAAGCCCGGTACAAAAACCGCAAAATGTTGGTGGATAACCAATTGAAAACTCTTTTCAATCTCCAATCGATTTTTTATGAAAAGTGTGAGCAGATTCAAAAAATGCAAACCACTATAAATAACTGCTTATCCACATTGGCAGCACAAGGAATCCCAACCTCTGAATGGGACCCTACCTTGTGTATCAGTGCTCTTCGAAACTCCCCACCGAAACCCTCTCTGTCTGGGAACAGTCGCTGAGTTCTCGAAAAGAACTGCCAATGTCGGCAGATATGAATGCATTTTTGACAACCAGGTATGAAGTTGTGGAGAGACTCAATGCCTACCGCCCAGGTAGGCCAAGAACGTCTCATCCTAATCTCACCCCAAGATAAATAAACCACAACTCAACTTTTTTGAATGAAAATAAGACTCACAACTACCACACTGAACTCAGCCAACAAGTATCGTGCAAGTTATGCAATTCCAATCACCCCATGAAAACTTGCATAACATTCAAAGCACTTCCTGTAAATGATCGCTTAAAGTTAGTGAGAGACAATAGATATTGTGAAAATTGTCTCTCCTTCTCACACCTCAAGAGTGACTGTCAGAGCAAGTTCCTTTGCGTATACTGTCAAAAAAGACATCACTCCCTCTTACATTTTCAACCTCATGCACAAACATACAGGGCAAACTCGAGACCTCAAAAAACGCTTACCCAAATAGCGACTTAAACCCGAATTGATGAGGAAAAGCCAACCACATCAAAGCAAGCTGCCAAAAATGCGATAGCGCAAAGTTCCGCCGATACCACCCCCCAAAAGGTATCATCGCATTTCTCCAGCAGCAGTGCAACAACCCTACTCCCAGATAGTTCCTATCTATTTTGCCGGGGAATTCCACAAAATTTGTGCTCTCGTCGATCAAGGATCCTAAAAAAACCTTTATCGCATCACGAATCCAAAAATTGCTCGGCTTACCCACCAGAGAAACCCGTTACGAAATCTCTGGAATGGGAGGAATGGTGGTACAAAACTCAAACAGAGTGTGCGAGGTAACAATATGCTCGGCCGATTTGGGCCATAAAATTACCACAAGTGCCATCATTCTGCCTCAATTAACCCATTTCCTGCCCACATGTAAGGGTTCGAATGTAAATATTACCGAATTCCGCTCCCTGCAACTCGCTGACCCTAACTGCTTCATACCAGCAAAAATCGACATGGTGATAGGCAGCGATGTAACTCCTCAAATTTTCCTTGAGGGGTTACAGAAGAATGTCCACGGAACCCTAGTAGCACAAAATACAATATTTGGATGGATTCTGAGCGGCCCAATCCCGGAGAGGATCTCAACGTTCTCCACCCAGGTGACAGAATCTCAAGACGAATCTCTTAACTCGCTGCTGAAGAAGTTCTGGGAGCAAGAGGAAGTAGCAGTCACTCAACCCCGTTCCAACGAAGACGGAGTCTGTGAGGAGCTCTATCAACGAGCCACAATCCGACAAGCAGACGGGCGATATATATTAAAGCTGCCATTCAAACCGGAATTCCCGGAAGCGATAGCTCTAGGCCACTCCCGCCTAGCAGCGCAGCAGCAATATATCACGAAAGGACTTTGCAGAAAAAACCTGAGTTAAGCGAAAAGTACTCCGAAGTCCTGGACGTATACATCACCATGGATCACGCGGAACCCACATCATCCCTAGAAGTCATCAAGGACGTCAAATAATACTCGTTCTATTTACCGCACCATGCTGTCATAAAACCCGACAGCAAAAACCACAAAAGTCCGTGTTGTTTTCAATACTTCCAGAATATCCCACTCTGGAAGCTCGCTCAATGACGTACACTACACTGGCCCAACCCTTCAAAACGACTCGATGATCACCATACTCCGATGGCGACTCTACAAGTTCGTATTCAATGGTGACATCGAAAAGATGTACCGCCAGATTCTCGTCCACAAGGAAGACTTAGCCTTTCAAATAATCGTCTTTCGTAGGTCCCCAAATCAGTCAATCGAAGATTTCAGGTTGAAAACCGTGACATTTGTCGTCGATTGCGCCCCCTATCTTGCAATCCGCACACTCCATCAGTTAGCGCAGGATTGTAGAGACGAATTCCCACTCGCCACCGATATCCTCCTACGTGAAACATACGTGGACGATATACTCTCTGGCGGGCATAATATACAGTCCACTTTAAACTCGATGACCCAAGTAAAAGACGCTTTGAAATCGGCAGGCTTCCCACTGCGGAAAATTACCTCAAACCACCCAAAAATTCTGGAAGCAGTTCCAGAAGCAGATATTCTCGATCTTGATTTTCTGCAATTTCAAGACACCAGCTCCACAAAAACCCTAGGCATAAAATGGAATGCACTCACAGATTCCTTTTCTTATTCCTACGATCCTCTACCCGCCTCTACCCGCCTCTAGCTCAAGAACCAAACGGCAGATATTATCGGCAGTAGCGAAACTTTTCGACCCGGCAGGGTGGCTAACGCCAATAATGATCTCCGCCAAAATGCTTCTTCAGCAATTATGGATGGAAGGAACTGACTGGGACGAGCACGTAAAACCCGGTGCTTTTCACAAATGGAATACCCCGCCATAAGCGACATTGTATTCCCCCACTGGGTGCAATACTCTCCTACTCAACACGTGCAGGTACATGGATTCTCAGACGTGTCGGAAAAAGCTTACTGCGCGTGTGTCTATCTCAGAGTACATATGGACGAAAATTCCTTCGCGTCACATTTGCTCGTAGCCAAAAGTAAGGTGGCTCCATTACAGACAGTCAGTTTCCCCAGACTTGAACTATGCGGAGCCGTCTTACTCTCAAAATTAGTTAATCAAATTCGCGCACAACTGAATTTGCCACAACATGACCTGTTTCTCTGGTCAGACTCCTGTAATGTTTGGATCGCTCTTGTTTCTCTACCTAAAACGCACTACGTTTCTAGTCCTATAGACGTGGTAGCGTGCAACTTATGTTTTAACAGCAAGCTGTCGATGCTGTATGTGTAGGCGACTCGAAAGTCAAGCCGGATTGTCGAGAAGTAAAACACATTCAAGTAGAGTGTAGTTCTAGTCCTCCCTTTATTCGATCAAAAGCGTGAGTATTTATACAATTATCAATTACTTAGCGCTTCCATGACTCCGCCCCATTATTTCCAGTCAGAACTCGTTATGAAATGTATAAAAGAGTTTCGTTGGTTATATGAAACCCTTTTGTGTATGGTGCACATGAAGTGTGACTAATTCATAAATTTGCTTATTGCTATTTATGAGTGCTGGTAAGTGGCGTTGAGGTAGGTCCACTACACCCTTACCCTTTAGAAAAATGATTACGTGAAAAATGAACGGAATAATTTTAGTTTGGTGAAGTCGTGGAGTCGCTTTACATATTTTCTATGTGTATATACATATATATATATATATATATTTTTTTTTTTGTGTGTGTACATAAGTAGCTACGTGTGCGTTTATTTTGGTTCTATTCTTATTCTTTGTTGTATTAATGTGTCTTATTCTTAAGATATGATTATTAAATGTGTGTAAACTATTTGTTCTCATTAATAATGATTTTTATTAAAATAATAGTGGTTATATGTATACTTAGTAATTCCTTATTGTAGTGTTTAATTAATAATTAATTGTATTCTAAATTTACGCCTAGGTATTTCTTTAATATGTTGTTGTGTAGTGTTTTGGGTTTGTTTTTTATTGTTATTGTTGAATTTACACCATTTGTGTCTATGATTTTGTACGGTCCGTGATATGAACTTTGGTGTTTATATTTATTTTCGTTTTTTACGTACACCATATCTCCAATTTCTAAATTTGATTTGTTTATGTTTTTGTCATATTCTTGTTTCCTTTTTATTTTTACTGCGTTTATTAATTTTCTGGCATTTGCAATTGAATTTTTTAGCCGAATTTGCAATTCGTTTGCATAACTTTCGATGTCATAACATTTGTTAAGTTTGTTTATATTGTCGCTTGGCAAAGATGGCAATTTTCCGTATACTAGTTCATGGGGTGAATAACCAGTGTCTGTGTGTGCTGTTATGTTGTATGCAAATGTATAGTATGGTATCAATTTGTACCATTCGTAATCGTCAGCAAAAGTAAGTAGATATTCGTTTAGTTTTTTGTGGTTTCGTTCTAGTGACCCAATTGTTTGATGGTGATATGGAGTTGAAAATATTTGCTTTGTGTTTAATAGTGAGCATACGTTGTGCATTAATTCGTTGACGAATTCTGTTCCTCTGTCTGATTTTAATATTTGTATGAAGCCGTACTTTAGGATGAGCTGTTCGACCAGTGTAGTTGCAATAGTTTTTGCATCTTTTGTTTCAATAGGATGTGCTATAACGAATTTTGATAAATCGCATTGCATTGTTAGTATATATCTGTATTCGTTTGAGATACGAAGTGGGCCTACTGTGTCAATTGACACTGTACTAAATGTTGAAGTTGGCGTGTCTGTTACTACAAGCGGTTCTTTAATATGTTTAGTTGTTTTGTTTTGTGCGCACTTTGTGCAATTATTTATAAATTCTTTTACCATTTGTCTCATGTTTTTCCATATATATCTTTGTTTCAATTTTAAAATTGTCTTTCTAACTCCTAAGTGGCCAGCTATATTAGTGGAGTGAAATTCGTCAATTAGCTTATACTGTGTTAATGTACTATCTACTTGTTTTGGAGCTTTGTATATCAATATCTTTATCGGCACGCTTTTCTTATTTTCGAGCTCATTAAATTTTTCAATGAATGCATTCATATTAGTATTTTTTAATGTATATTCTTGTTCACAAAGGGCTAGCTCCTTTATAAGTGAACTGTGCATAGTACTATGTAGTTTCTCCAACATTGAATCTAGTTTCAAAGGGTCATCACTACATGTAACTTGCACTTCATTTTTAATAATTTCAATTGTAGTACTACTTTCTTTATTAATTATAAATTTTAATTTCTTCATATTTTTAACGTCATTAAAAGATGTGCATCGCCAAATATGAAGGTGATCAGGCTTCTTTGGAGATATATTGTTAATGCGTTTCCCGGGTGTATATTCATGCGCTTTATTTTCTATACTCGTTTGCGTTAATTCATTCTTTTCATTTTCATTAAATTGTGCGGCCTTGCTCCTTGTTAATATATTAATTTCTTTTTCATTCTCTTTTAAATCTTTTTCTGATGTTGGTATCATAGTTTTAAGTGTGTCGCTATATATTTTGATGCGTGACAGTGCATCTGCATTTGTGTTTATTTTGCCTTATTTGTAAATAATTTCGTGTAATTCATATTCTGTTTGTTTCTCTACATTTCCTAGTTTTAATTCCTTTATCAATTTATTGAAACGGTTGTTATTGTAGATATTTGGTTTTTGGTATGCGGTCATGATATTGTAATCCGATAAAATTTCTGTTATGCATTTTATCTGTTTTATTTTTGCTGTATGATTGTTAACGTTTATGATTTTTATGTGGCAATTTCCTTTTGCAGGGGCTATAGAATTGGCTAGGAATACGCCTTGTTCTATTTCTTGATTCAAAATTATGCTATTTTCTTTTATATTTAAATATATTGGTACTATGACTTCTGTTCTGGGTGGTATTTCGAGGATTTTGTTTGATTCTACTTGTGTGTTTATTGTTAATACTTTTTTCTTGTTGTTAATTGATGTAGTTAATGTGAATGTTTCATAATCAATTATGCATAAATGTTTAACAAGAAAGTCTCTGCCTAAAATACCATTGGTTGAAGTTGGGAAATCCTCTGTAACTAAATGGAGATTGATGCTAGTGCTATCTTTGCCTATTAGGAAAATTAGTTTAGCTGTGCCCATTGAGATTATTTCGTCTTTGGTGATACCTGTTAGTTTGCATTTGTTCGTGCTGTCATAGTCGAATTCGTTATTGAATGGATTTTTGCAAATAGAAATGTCAGCTCCTGTGTATATATTTTATTTGGATTTGACCCGTTTCCCTGAGTTTGCAGGACGTTTATTTGGCGACCATTTCTGTTGTGTTGTGGTGCTTGTCTGTTGTTATCGTGGGTCATATTGTTATTGTTAATCCTGTTGGTATTAACATTTTGACTTCTCTGATTGTTATTGTTGAAGTTGTTGTAATATCTTTGGTTGTAATTATTTGTTCTTTGGTCCCTATTATTGTTAAAAGGATTGTTGCCAATGTTATTATTTCCATGGTAGCTGTTGTTTCTAACATTGTTGTTATTATTGTTTCTGAAATTGTTGTTATTGGGGTATCTCCTTCGGTCGTTGGTGTTATAGTTAGTGTGGTTATTGTATCTTTTGTTATTGGAGATAACCATGATTCTTGAGCTATTATTTTCGTTCATTTGTTCGAGCTCTAGAGCTAAGTTTACGGCCGTGTCTAAAGATGTTAGAAGTGCAGAAAAAATAGTTTGTTTAAATTGGTCATTTAAACCATTTTTGAATACAGTTAAACTATATTGTTTATTTAACTGAGTGACGAGTGATCTTTGTTCAATGGTGGCATTCGGTCCAATTTGTGATATTTGAAGGTTGTTAAGCTCAGATATTAAATAGAGAATTTTATTTTTGTAGTTGGTTACATTTAGGTTTCTTTGTGTTAGGTTGGCTAATTGGTTCTGTAGTTTTGGTATAGTTGTCGTGCTTTTATAATTATTCGTCAATAGGTTTTTTAATTCTTCTAGTGTTGTGGGCGGTTGTATTGCAGTTATGTTCATTCGCACTATTTGTGATAATTTTACATAAAGTATAAAATCAATTAGTTCAGTTTTGCCTGTCTGTGTGAAGCCATTGTAGATGATTTCTGCGATTTTTAGAAATGGTTCTAGATCTTTATGATTTCCCGAAAAGCTGGGAATAGCTTTTGTAGCTACTGCTATATTGAAGTCTGACATTGTTGTTGGTGTATGAGGTTTAGTGTTGGAATTTTCGGAGTTCCAAGTGATTGGTGTAGATAATGAGTGTGGTATTGACGCGTCAATGTCGTATTGTGATAGTATTTTTATCAATTTATCTCTTAAATGCCAGAAAATTTCTAAACAAGTATCTTTATGTTCTTTTGAAAATTTCTCGTTGTATGCGTTTAGTATACTTCGTATCGATTCGAGTGTGGAGAAAAGTGTTTGTACGTGTTTGTGTACTGTGTCTTCTTTAATTTTTATTGTTTTGTTCAAGCATTTATATGCTTTATTAAAATTTTCTTTCTCACTAAGAATATTGTTGTATATCTTTTGCCATGTGGCCATTATATTTTTTTTTTATTCATATTTGTTGTCTAGCAAGGCTACGTTTTAATGATCTTAGTACCATTTTTGTGATATATGTCAGAATTGCGATTATTGCTAATATTGCTAGTGCAATTTCTACGTAATCGGTTTTGTTTGTATCTTGTGTATTTTCGAGAATTTTATTGTTTATATCGTTATTGCTGCTTTCTTCAATGGCCTTTCCTACTTCATATCCAGATAATATGAGTGGCATTGAAGTAAGGATTTTGTTTAAGATTCCCATTTTTGTTTTTAACAGATAATAATATAGTAAATAATATAAAGGTTCGAGATATAGTATTTTTTTGATTTTATTTACATATTATTTTTGTTTCTTTGTTTTATAATTTGTTTTGATAAAGATTCTTTTTCTTGTATTAGTTGTTTGATTTGTTTGAGGGCAGCAGATTTCTCTTTCTTGTTTGTTGTTAGAGTGAGCTGGTTGTACAGTTTTAATTTCGCTTTTCTAAACTGCACCTCCTTGCTACCTCGTTTCCTTTTCTTTATCGTTGCCGGGTGTGTGGTTGTGTTTGATTTGTGGAAGTCGCGTGAAGTTTTGCCTCGTCAGTGCCGGTCATTTGGAAGTTTATTAAAATTTGTTTATCTTCTTCGTTGGTCCTTATAGGATCGGATTTGCAGGATCAGGAGGCTTGGTCCGTTAGGGCAGGATCGCCATGTAAGGTTTGGGTCGCTCTGGTTTTTCTACCTAAAACGCACTACGTCTCTAGTCCTATAGACGTGGTAGCGTGCAACTTATGTTTTAACAGCAAGCTGTCGATGCTGTATGTTTAGGCGACTCGAAAGTCAAGCCGGATTGTCGAGAAGTAAAACACATTCAAGTAGAGTGTAGTTCAAGTCCTCCCTTTATTCGATCAAAAGCGTGAGTATTTATACAATTATCAATTACTTAGCGCTTCCATGACTCCGCCCCATTATTTCCAGTCAAAACTCGAAAAAGGTTGTTGACAGTTAAACAAAGTGATTGCTGACTTTGCAGAAGGCATTGCACGTTATGAAATGTATAAAAGAGTTTCGTTGGTTATATGAAACCCTTTTGTGTATGGTGCACATGAAGTGTGACTAATTCATAAATTTGCTTATTGCTATTTATGAGTGCTGGTAAGTGGCGTTGAGGTAGGTCCACTACACCCTTACCCTTTAGAAAAATGATTACGTGAAAAATGAACGGAATAATTTTAGTTTGGTGAAGTCGTGGAGTCGCTTTACATGTTTTCTATGTGTATATACATATATATATATATATATATTTTTTTTTTTTTTGTGTGTGTACATATGTAGCTACGTGTGCGTTTATTTTGGTTCTATTCTTATTCTTTGTTGTATTAATGTGTCTTATTCTTAAGATATGATTATTAAATGTGTGTAAACTATTTGTTCTCATTAATAATGATTTTTATTAAAATAATAGTGGTTATATGTATACTTAGTAATTCCTTATTGTAGTGTTTAATTAATAATTAATTGTATTCTAAATTTACGCCTAGGTATTTCTTTAATATGTTGTTGTGTAGTGTTTTGGGTTTGTTTTTTATTGTTATTGTTGAATTTACACCATTTGTGTCTATGATTTTGTACGGTCCGTGATATGAACTTTGGTGTTTATATTTATTTTCGTTTTTTACGTACACCATATCTCCAATTTCTAAATTTGATTTGTTTATGTTTTTGTCATATTCTTGTTTCCTTTTTATTTTTACTGCGTTTATTAATTTTCTGGCATTTGCAATTGAATTTTTTAGCCGAATTTGCAATTCGTTTGCATAACTTTCGATGTCATAACATTTGTTAAGTTTGTTTATATTGTCGCTTGGCAAAGATGGCAATTTTCCGTATACTAGTTCATGGGGTGAATAACCAGTGTCTGTGTGTGCTGTTATGTTGTATGCAAATGTACAGTATGGTATCAATTTGTACCATTCGTAATCGTCAGCAAAAGTAAGTAGATATTCGTTTAGTTTTCTGTGGTTTCGTTCTAGTGACCCAATTGTTTGATGGTGATATGGAGTTGAAATTATTTGCTTTGTGTTTAATAGTGAGCATACGTTGTGCATTAATTCGTTGACGAATTCTGTTCCTCTGTCTGATTTTAATATTTGTATGAAGCCGTACTTTAGGATGAGCTGTTCGACCAGTGTAGTTGCAATAGTTTTTGCATCTTTTGTTTCAATAGGATGTGCTATAACGAATTTTGATAAATCGCATTGCATTGTTAGTATATATCTGTATTCGTTTGAGATACGAAGTGGGCCTACTGTGTCAATTGACACTGTACTAAATGTTGAAGTTGGCGTGTCTGTTACTACAAGCGGTTCTTTAATATGTTTAGTTGTTTTGTTTTCTGCGCACTTTGTGCAATTATTTATAAATTCTTTTACCATTTGTCTCATGTTTTTCCATATATATCTTTGTTTCAATTTTAAAATTGTCTTTCTAACTCCTAAGTGGCCAGCTATATTAGTGGAGTGAAATTCGTCAATTAGCTTATACTGTGTTAATGTACTATCTACTTGTTTTGGAGCTTTGTATATCAATATCTTTATCGGCACGCTTTTCTTATTTTCGAGCTCATTAAATTTTTCAATGAATGCATTCATATTAGTATTTTTTAATGTATATTCTTGTTCACAAAGGGCTAGCTCCTTTATAAGTGAACTGTGCATAGTACTATGTAGTTTCTCCAACATTGAATCTAGTTTCAAAGGGTCATCACTACATGTAACTTGCACTTCATTTTTAATAATTTCAATTGTAGTACTACTTTCTTTATTAATTATAAATTTTAATTTCTTCATATTTTTAACGTCATTAAAAGATGTGCATCGCCAAATATGAAGGTGATCAGGCTTCTTTGGAGATGTATTGTTAATGCGTTTCCCGGGTGTATATTCATGCGCTTTATTTTCTATACTCGTTTGCGTTAATTCATTCTTTTCATTTTCATTAAATTGTGCGGCCTTGCTCCTTGTTAATATATTAATTTCTTTTTCATTCTCTTTTAAATCTTTTTCTGATGTTGGTATCATAGTTTTAAGTGTGTCGCTATATATTTTGATGCGTGACAGTGCATCTGCATTTGTGTTTATTTTGCCTTATTTGTAAATAATTTCGTGTAATTCATATTCTGTTTGTTTCTCTACATTTCCTAGTTTTAATTCCTTTATCAATTTATTGAAACGGTTGTTATTGTAGATATTTGGTTTTTGGTATGCGGTCATGATATTGTAATCTGATAAAATTTCTGTTATGCATTTTATCTGTTTTATTTTTGCTGTATGATTGTTAACGTTTATGATTTTTATGTGGCAATTTCCTTTTGCAGGGGCTATAGAATTGGCTAGGAATACGCCTTGTTCTATTTCTTGATTCAAAATTATGCTATTTTCTTTTATATTTAAATATATTGGTACTATGACTTCTGTTCTGGGTGGTATTTCGAGGATTTTGTTTGATTCTACTTGTGTGTTTATTGTTAATACTTTTTTCTTGTTGTTAATTGATGCAGTTAATGTGGATGTTTCATAATCAATTATGCATAAATGTTTAACAAGAAAGTCTCTGCCTAAAATACCATTGGTTGAAGTTGGGAAATCCTCTGTAACTAAATGGAGATTGATGCTAGTGCTATCTTTGCCTATTAGGAAAGTTAGTTTAGCTGTGCCCATTGAGATTATTTCGTCTTTGGTGATACCTGTTAGTTTGCATTTGTTCGTGCTGTCATAGTCGAATTCGTTATTGAATGGATTTTTGCAAATAGAAATGTCAGCTCCTGTGTATATATTTTATTTGGATTTGACCCGTTTCCCTGAGTTTGCAGGACGTTTATTTGGCGACCATTTCTGTTGTGTTGTGGTGCTTGTCTGTTGTTATCGTGGGTCATATTGTTATTGTTAATCCTGTTGGTATTAACATTTTGACTTCTCTGATTGTTATTGTTGAAGTTGTTGTAATATCTTTGGTTGTAATTATTTGTTCTTTGGTCCCTATTATTGTTAAAAGGATTGTTGCCAATGTTATTATTTCCATGGTAGCTGTTGTTTCTAACATTGTTGTTATTATTGTTTCTGAAATTGTTGTTATTGGGGTATCTCCTTCGGTCGTTGGTGTTATAGTTAGTGTGGTTATTGTATCTTTTGTTATTGGAGATAACCATGATTCTTGAGCTATTATTTTCGTTCATTTGTTCGAGCTCTAGAGCTAAGTTTACGGCCGTGTCTAAAGATGTTAGAAGTGCAGAAAAAATAGTTTGTTTAAATTGGTCATTTAAACCATTTTTGAATACAGTTAAACTATATTGTTTATTTAACTGAGTGACGAGTGATCTTTGTTCAATGGTGGCATTCGGTCCAATTTGTGATATTTGAAGGTTGTTAAGCTCAGATATTAAATAGAGAATTTTATTTTTGTAGTTGGTTACATTTAGGTTTCTTTGTGTTAGGTTGGCTAATTGGTTCTGTAGTTTTGGTATAGTTGTCGTGCTTTTATAATTATTCGTCAATAGGTTTTTTAATTCTTCTAGTGTTGTGGGCGGTTGTATTGCAGTTATGTTCATTCGCACTATTTGTGATAATTTTACATAAAGTATAAAATCAATTAGTTCAGTTTTGCCTGTCTGTGTGAAGCCATTGTAGATGATTTCTGCGATTTTTAGAAATGGTTCTAGATCTTTATGATTTCCCGAAAAGCTGGGAATAGCTTTTGTAGCTACTGCTATATTGAAGTCTGACATTGTTGTTGGTGTATGAGGTTTAGTGTTGGAATTTTCGGAGTTCCAAGTGATTGGTGTAGATAATGAGTGTGGTATTGACGCGTCAATGTCGTATTGTGATAGTATTTTTATCAATTTATCTCTTAAATGCCAGAAAATTTCTAAACAAGTATCTTTATGTTCTTTTGAAAATTTCTCGTTGTATGCGTTTAGTATACTTCGTATCGATTCGAGTGTGGAGAAAAGTGTTTGTACGTGTTTGTGTACTGTGTCTTCTTTAATTTTTATTGTTTTGTTCAAGCATTTATATGCTTTATTAAAATTTTCTTTCTCACTAAGAATATTGTTGTATATCTTTTGCCATGTGGCCATTATATTTTTTTTTTATTCATATTTGTTGTCTAGCAAGGCTACGTTTTAATGATCTTAGTACCATTTTTGTGATATATGTCAGAATTGCGATTATTGCTAATATTGCTAGTGCAATTTCTACGTAATCGGTTTTGTTTGTATCTTGTGTATTTTCGAGAATTTTATTGTTTATATCGTTATTGCTACTTTCTTCAATGGCCTTTCCTACTTCATATCCAGATAATATGAGTGGCATTGAAGTAAGGATTTTGTTTAAGATTCCCATTTTTGTTTTTAACAGATAATAATATAGTAAATAATATAAAGGTTCGAGATATAGTATTTTTTTGATTTTATTTACATATTATTTTTGTTTCTTTGTTTTATAATTTGTTTTGATAAATATTCTTTTTCTTGTATTAGTTGTTTGATTTGTTTGAGGGCAGCAGATTTCTCTTTCTTGTTTGTTGTTAGAGTGAGCTGGTTGTACAGTTTTAATTTCGCTTTTCTAAACTGCACCTCCTTGCTACCTCGTTTCCTTTTCTTTATCGTTGCCGGGTGTGTGGTTGTGTTTGATTTGTGGAAGTCGCGTGAAGTTTTGCCTCGTCAGTGCCGGTCATTTGGAAGTTTATTAAAATTTGTTTATCTTCTTCGTTGGTCCTTATAGGATCGGATTTGCAGGATCAGGAGGCTTGGTCCGTTAGGGCAGGATCGCCATGTAAGGTTTGGGTCGCTCTGGTTTTTCTACCTAAAACGCACTACGTCTCTAGTCCTATAGACGTGGTAGCGTGCAACTTATGTTTTAACAGCAATCTGTCGATGCTGTATGTTTAGGCGACTCGAAAGTCAAGCCGGATTGTCGAGAAGTAAAACACATTCAAGTAGAGTGTAGTTCTAGTCCTCCCTTTATTCGATCAAAAGCGTGAGTATTTATACAATTATCAATTACTTAGCGCTTCCATGACTCCGCCCCATTATTTCCAGTCAGAACTCGAAAAAGGTCGTTGACAGTTAAACAAAGTGATTGCTGACTTTGCAGAAGGCATTGCACGTTATGAAATGTATAAAAGAGTTTCGTTGGTTATATGAAACCCTTTTGTGTATGGTGCACATGAAGTGTGACTAATTCATAAATTTGCTTATTGCTATTTATGAGTGCTGGTAAGTGGCGTTGAGGTAGGTCCAATACACTCCTCCATTGTGTTGGTATGGTTAGAAAAACCACCACACACATGGAAAACTTATGTCGCCAATAGAATCTCGCTTATACACCAAAATGTGGGCAACGCTACTTGGCGGCATGTAGCCAGCGCGGATAATCCCGCCGATTTAGGCACGCGCGGATGCCAACCCCAAGATCTGGCCACTTGTACTCTATGGTGGAAAGGTCCAGAGTGGCTACTAAAGAACCCCACATTATGGCCGAAAAACCCATCTCCGAATCCCTCCCCCCTGAAACACGACGAGTTGAATCCCTTCATGCGGTGGAATATATCGATATACTTGAGCGTTTTTCCTTATTTTTTCGCGCACTGCGAGTAATATCGTTCATGTATCGGTTTCTGAATGCAGCGAGAAGCCAACCAATACCCTCGGCCGGCACCTTAACTCACGAAGAAATAAAGCAGGCAAAAATACGTTTTATCATTCAAACTCAGAACCAATACTATCCAAACGAGGTCAACACACTAAAGGCGGGCAAACCAATTAGCAAAAAAAGCTCGCTGCTGACTCTGAATCCAATGGTAGACAGATATGGGATGATGCGCGTGAATGGGCGACTCATTTACGCAGCACTCAGCTACAATGAACGTCACCCAATCATAATCCCAGATATCTCAAAACTCTGTTCACTACTGTTGGACTTCCTCCATACAACTCTTCTTCACGCTGACAAACAACTCATGATTCGAATGGTACAGCAAGAGTACTATATCCCGCGGCTGAAACAAAGGGTAAAGAAATGCATCTTTCACTGCAAGGCCTGCACCCTTTAAAAACAAAAAACGCGCTCGCAGATAATGGCCGCGCTCCCTCCTGAACGGTCCACCTACACACTTCTCTTTACCACCACAGGCGTTGATTTTGCAGGACCGTTTCTTGTCAAAACATCCATACTCCGACGGGCTCCTCACGCGAAAGCGTATGTATGCGTATTTGTATGTTTTTCCACCAAAGCAATACATTAAGAGTTATGCTCAGACCTGACCTCGGAATCATTCAAGGCAGCTTTCACCCGATTTGTCGGCTGACGGGGAATTCCATACAAAATCATGTCTGACAACGGAAAGACGGTCGTAGGCGCGAAACGGATGCTGAAAAGGGAATTCTCACAATTTCTCCAAGAAGCTGCTACTGATGTCGCCGAAAAATACGCTCCTCATGGACTCTCGTGGCAGTTCATCCCACACTATGCTCCTCATATGGGTGGCTTATGGGAAGCTGCGGTAAAGAGTTTTAATACCCATTTCACGAAGGTGGCTGGGAATCACAAATTAACCTTCGAGGAATTCACCACTCTCCTCGTCCGAATTGAAGCGGTGCTTAATTCGCGACCACTCTCTCCTATGTCTCAGGATTCCACCGATATGTTGGCGTTAACGCGAGGACATTTCTTGCGTGGTGCCCCACTCCTCTCTCTTCCGGAACCCCCCTCTGAAAACCTTTCTTTAGTGAAAAAATGGCAGAAATTGAAGGTCATTCATCACCAATTCAGCATTCGCTGGAAAGGAACTCCATAAAAGACACAAGTGGAAACGCTCAGAACCCAATATTAAAGAAGGAGAATTGGTTGTAGTTAAAGACGACCTGCTACCCCCAAATGAGTGGAGACTCGGGCGCATCGTGAAACTTCACCCCGGCAGCGATCAAACTGTTCGCGTGGCGGATATCCGCACTCAAGCGGGAACCATCACGCGCAACATCGCAAAGCTATGCTTTTTGCCCCCCCCTATAATCTCTCCCTCCGTCCCTCATGCCAACTTAACTCTAACCCATCACATATACATCTCCAGGTCACTATACAATGGCATGTTACTAATTAAAGTTTCGACGTTTGCTTTGTTTCTCCACAGATGGACAGGAGAGCGATGGACATAATTCAATGCCGACTGTGCTGTCGCCATCACCCGCTTAGGTTCTGCCGGGCCTTTCTAGCTATCACACCCGAGGAGCGGTATGAATCCGCACGGTCGCACAAGTATTGCGTCAATTGCTTGGCGACCTCGCACGCAACCGGAGCATGCAGCTCCGCTGATAGGTGCCACCGATGTGGGAAGGCCCACCATACCATGCTACATCGTACGTTACAGGAACGCGATCGCCCTGACGATTTGCGAACTCGAATCCGCCGTACAGGACCAGTCCTCGCCAGCCGCGTGGTCAAACCGCCAGCCAAAAGGGCCAATGGCGGACGCAACATAGTCCAATAATGCCTTCGCGATTTGTTTACCAAAGCAGCGCTGACCCTCGAAAAGCTGCAAGAACTACTTCACCTGGCACCGGCGCAGGTGGGGCGGCATGTTGAGGACACGGGTCCTAACCTAATCGATTTCGATTAGTTCTTCATTTTTGTAACAATATTTTTAAGTTGCGTGCGGCCGGCAACACTAATTTTTTGCGTTTTATTGTGAATGAAAATAGCATGACCAGATTTTATATATATGTAAGCGGTCCCACGGGATGACCCGTACCCGCAGGCTTAAAGTAAGACACTTGTGTTTTAACCGCCGCCGCACGCACATCGCTTAACCTTGAATTTTCCGCCACTCAGGCATCTGAATTTAGATTATCACACACTTGTGTAGATCAATTAATTGAATTAAAATAAACAACCCCCTTCAGTATACTTTTAAATTTAAAACTCCGCTTTTATTTAAAAGGGACAAAGTAGATATCTAGCGCACCCTGCGCTCACCACATAAATTCCTCATTAAATGAACTCACTCATACCACATTGCTTTCGAGAATGTTCAAAATTTGAACATAAATTAAGTTGCTCCAAAATCGGTCGAGTTTAGATTCAAATGTGTGGAAATACATACATATTCACTTGTTCAAAATAAGAACTCGATCAAAGATGATGAAATTTTTGCAAAAAAATCCATATAACGCATTGTTATGAGTAGCGTACTCATACCACATTGCTTTCGACAATCTTTAAAATTTGAACAAAAATGAAGTTGCTCCAAAATCGGTCGGGTTTAGACTCAAATGTGTGGAAATACATATATATTCACGTGAACAAAATAAGTACTCGATTAAAGATGATGAAATTTTTGCAAAAAAATCCATATAACGCATTGTTATGAGTAGCGTACTCATACCACATTGCTTTCGACAATCTTGAAAATTTGAACAAAAATTAAGTTGCTTCAAAATCAGTCGGGTTAAGACTCAAATGTGTGGAAATACATATATAGTTACGTATACTTAATATGAACTCGATTAAAGATAATGAAATTTTTGCGAAAAAATCCATATGACGCAGTGTTATGAGTAGCGTACTCATACCACATTGCTTTCGACAATCTTGAAAATTTGAACAAAAATGAAGTTGCTCTAAAATCGGTCGGGTTCAGACTCAAATGTGTGGAAATACAGACATAGTCACTTGTACAAAATAAGAACTCGATCAAAGATGATCAAATTTTTGCAAAAAAATCCATATGACCCATTGTTATGAGTAGCGTACTCATACAATCTTGAAAATTTGAACAAAAATGAAGTTGCACTAAAATCGGTCGGGTTTAGACTCAAATGTGTGGAAATACACATTGCTTTCGAGAATGTTGAAAATTTGAACATAAATTAAGTTGCTCCAAAATGGCGGGGTGTCGCTCGACCATGGGACTTTCGACCATATGGCAGAAAGTCCCCAAGAAAGTGGACATTCGACCATATGGTCGAGTCTCCACTTTTTTGGGGACTTTCGGCCATATGGTCGAAAGTCCCACGGTCGAGCGACACCCCGTCCTCCAAAATATGTCGGGTTTAGATTCAAATGTGTGGAAATACATATATATTTAAGTATAGAAAATAAGAACTCGATTAAAGATGATGGAATTTTTGCAAAAAAATCCATATGACACATTGTTATGAGTAGCGTACTCATACCACATTGCTTTCGACAATCTTGAATATTTGAACAAAAATTAAGTTCCTCCAAAATCGGTCGGGTTTAGACTCAAATGTGTGGAACTACATATATATTCACGTGAACAAAATAAGAACTCGATTAAAGATGATGAAATTTTTGCAAAAAAATCCATATGACGCATTGTTATGAGTAGCGTACTCATACCACATAGCTTTCGACAATCTTGAAAATTTGAACAAAAATTAAGTTGCTCAAAACTCGGTCGGGTTAAGACTCAAATGTGTGGAAATACATATATATTCACGTAAACAAAATAATAACTCGATTAAAGATGATGAAATTTTTGCAAAAAAATCCATATGACGCATTGTTATGAGTAGCGTACTCATACCACATTGCTTTCGACAATCTTGATAATTTGAACAAAAATGAAGTTGCTCCAAAATTGGTCGAGTTTAGACTCAAATGTGTGGAAATACATATATATTTACGAATACAAAATAAGAACTCGATTAAAGATGATGAAATTTTTGCGAAAAAAGCCATATGACCCATTGTTATGAGTAGCGTACTCATACCACATTGCTTTCGACAATCTTGAAAATTTGAACAAAAATTAACTTGCTCCGAAATCGGCCGGCTTAAGACTCAAATGTGTGGAAATACAAACATATTCACAAGTACAAAATAAGAATTTGAATAAAGATTATAAAATTTTTGCAAAAAAATCCATATGACGCATAGTTATGAGTAGCGTATTCATACCACATTGATTTCGACAATCTGGAAAATTTGAACAAAAATTAAGTTGCTCCAAAATCGTTCGGGTTTAGACTCAAATGTGTGGAAATACATATATATTCACGTAAACAAAATAATACCTCGATTAAAGATGATGCAATTTTTGCAAAAAAATCCATATGACGCATTGTTATGAGTAGCGTACTCATACCACATTGCTTTCGACAATCTTGAAAATTTGAACAAAAATTAAGTTGCTTCAAAATCGGGCGGGCTTAGACTCAAATGTGTGGAAATACATATATACCAACGTTTATAAAATAAGAACTCGATTAAAGATGATGAAAGTTTTGCAAAAAAATTCATATGACGCATAGTTATGAGTAGCGTATTCATACCACATTGCTTTCGACAATCTGGAAAATTTGAACAAAAATTAAGTTGCTCCAAAATCGGTCGGGTTAAGACTCAAATGTGTGGAAATACATACATATTCACGTGTACAAAATAAGAACTCGATCAAAGATGATGAAATTTTTGCAAAAAAATCCATATGACGCATTGTTATGAGTAGCGTACTCATAACATACTCATACGACAATCTTGAAAATTTGAACAAAAATTAAGTTGCTTCAAAATCGGGCGGGCTTAGACTCAAATGTGTGGAAATACATATATATTCACATGAACAAAATAAGAACTCGATTAGAGATGATGAAATTTTTGCAAAAAAAATCCATATGACACATTGTTATGAGTAGCGTACTCATACCACATTGCTTTGGACAATCTTGAAATTTTGAACAAAAATTAAGTTGCTCCAAAATCGGTCGGGTTTAGACTCAAATGTGTGGAAATACATATATATTCACGTGAACAAAAGAAGAACTCGATTAAAGATGATGAAATATTTGCAAAAAAATCCATATAACGCATTGTTATGAGTAGCGTACTCATACCACATTGCTTTCGACAATCTTGAAAATTTGAACAAAAATTAAGTTGTTCCAAAATCGGTCGGGTTAAGACTCAAATGTGTGGAAATACATACATATTCACGTGTACAAAATAAGAACTCGATCAAAGATGATGAAGTTTTTGCAAAAAAATCCATATGACACATTGTTATGAGTAGCGTACTCATCCACATTGCTTTGGACAATCTCGAAATTTTGAACAAAAATTAAGTTGCTCCAAAATCGGTCGGGTTTAGACTCAAATGTGTGGAAATACATATATATTCACGTGAACAAAATAAGAACTCGATTAAAGATGATGAAATATTTGCAAAAAAATCCATATAACGCAATGTTATGAGTAGCGTACTCATACCACATTGCTTTCGACAATCTTGAAAATTTGAACAAAAATTAAGTTGCTCCAAAATCTGTCGGGTTTAGACTCAAATGTGTGGAAATACATACATAATCACTTGTACAAAATAAGAACTCGATCAAAGATGATGAAATTTTTGCAAAAAAATCCATATGACACATTGTTATGAGTAGCGTACTCATACCACATTGCTTTCGACAATCTTGAAAATTTGAACAACAATGAAGTAGCGTACTCATACGACATTGCTTTCGCCAAACTTGAAAATTTTACCAAAAATTAAGTTGCTCCAAAATCGGTCGGGTTAAGACTCAAACGTGTGGAAATACATACATATTCACGTGTACAAAATAAGAACTGGATCAAAGATGATGAAATTTTTGCAAAAAAATTCATATGACGCATAGTTATGAGTTGCGCACTCATACCACAATGCTTTCGACAATCTTGAAAATTTTAACAAAAATTAAGTTGCTCCAAAATCGGTCGGGTTAAGACTCAAATGTTTGGAAATACATACATATTCACGTGTACAAAATAAGAACCCGATCAAAGATGATGAAGTTTTTGCAAAAAAATCTATATGACACATTGTTATGAGTAGCGTACTCATACCACATTGCTTTCGACAATCTTGAAAATTTGACAACAATGAAGTTGCTCTAAAGTCGGTCGGGTTCAGACTCAAATGAGTGGAAATACATACATATCCACGTGTTCAAAATAAGATCTCGATCAAAGATGATGAAATTTTTGCAAAAAAGTCCATATGACCCATTGTTATGAGTAGCGTACTCATACGACATTGCTTTCGACAATCTTGAAAATTTGAACAAAAATTAAGTTGCTCCAAACTCGGTCGGGTTTAGACTCAAATGTGTGGAAATACATATATATTCACGTGAACAAAATAAGAACTCGATTAAAGATGATGAAATTTTTGCAAAAAAATCCATGCGACACATTGTTATGAGTAGCGTACTCATACCACATTGCTTTCGACAATCTTGAAAATTTGAACAAAATTAAGTTGCTTCAAAATCGGTCGGGCTTAGACTCAAATGTGTGGAAATACATATATATTCACGTGAACAAAAGAAGAACTCGATTTAAGATGATGAAAGTTTTGCAAAAAAATTCATATGACGCATAGTTATGAGTAGCGTATTCATACCACATTGCTTTCGACAATCTGGAAAATTTGAACAAAAATTAAGTTGCTCCAAAATCGGTCGGGTTCAGACTCAAATGTGTGGAAATACATACATATTCACGTGTACAAAATAAGAACTCGATCAAAGATGATGAAATTTTTGCAAAAAAATTCATATGACGCATTGTTATGAGTAGCGTACTCATACCACATTGCTTTCGACAATCTTGAAAATTTGAACAAAAATTAAGTTGCTTCAAAATCGGGCGGGCTTAGACTCAAATATGTGGAAATACATATATGTATATTCACATGAACAAAATAAGAACTCGATTAGAGATGATGAAATTTTTGCAAAAAAAATCCATATGACACATTGTTATGAGTAGCGTACTCATCCACATTGCTTTGGACAATCTCGAAATTTTGAACAAAAATAAAGTTGCTCTAAAATCGGTCGGGTTTAGACTCAAATGTTTGGAAATACATATATATTCACGTGAACAAAATAAGAACTCGATTAAAGATGATGAAATATTTGCAAAAAAATCCATATAACGCATTGTTATGAGTACCGTACTCATGCCACATTGCTTTCGACAATCTTGAAAATTTGAACAAAAATTAAGTTGCTCCAAAACCGGTCGGGTTAAGACTCAAATGTGTGGAAATACATACATATTCACGTGTACAAAATAAGAACTCGATCAAAGATGATGAAGTTTTTGCAAAAAAATCCATATGACACATTGTTATGAGTAGCGTACTCATGCCACATTGCTTTCGACAATCTTGAAAATTTGAACAAAAATTAAGTTGCTCCAAAATCAGTCGGGTTAAGACTCAAATGTGTGGAAATACATTTATATTCACGTGAACAAAATAAGAACTCAATTAAAGATGATGAAATACATACATATTCACGTGTACAAAATAAGAACTCGATAAAAGATGATGAAGTTTTTGCAAAAAAATCCATATGACACATTGTTATGAGTAGCGTACTCATCCACATTGCTTTGGACAATCTCGAAATTTTGAACAAAAATTAAGTTGCTCCAAAATTGGTCGGGTTTAGACTCAAATGTGTGGAAATACATATATATTCACGTGAACAAAATAAGAACTCGATTAAAGATGATGAAATATTTGCAAAAAAATCCATATAACGCAATGTTATGAGTAGCGTACTCATACCACATTGCTTTCGACAATCTTGAAGTTTTTGAACAAAAATTAAGTTGCTCCAAAATCAGTCGGGTTTAGACTCAAATGTGTGGAAATACATACATAATCACTTGTACAAAATAAGAACTCGATCAAAGATGATGAAATTTTTGCAAAAAAATCCATATGACACATTGTTATGAGTAGCGTACTCATACCACATTGCTTTCGACAATCTTGAAAATTTGAACAACAATGAAGTAGCGTACTCATACGACATTGCTTTCGCCAATCTTGAAAATTTTAACAAAAATTAAGTTGCTCCAAAATCGGTCGGGTTAAGACTCAAACGTGTGGAAATACATACATATTCACGTGTACAAAATAAGAACTCGATCAAAGATGATGAAATTTTTGCAAAAAAATTCATATGACGCATAGTTATGAGTTGCGCACTCATACCACAATGCTTTCGACAATCTTGAAAATTTTAACAAAAATTAAGTTGCTCCAAAATCGGTCGGGTTAAGACTCAAATGTGTGGAAATACATACATATTCACGTGTACAAAATAAGAACCCGATCAAAGATGATGAAGTTTTTGCAAAAAAATCTATATGACACATTGTTATGAGTAGCGTACTCATACCACATTGCTTTCGACAATCTTGAAAATTTGAACAACAATGAAGTTGCTCGAAAGTCGGTCGGGTTCAGACTCAAATGTGTGGAAATACATACATATCCACGTGTTCAAAATAAGAACTCGATCAAAGATGATGAAATTTTTGCAAAAAAGTCCATATGACCCATTGTTATGAGTAGCGTACTCATACGACATTGCTTTCGACAATCTTGAAAATTTGAACAAAAATTAAGTTGCTCCAAACTCGGTCGGGTTTAGACTCAAATGTGTGGAAATACATATATATTCACGTGAACAAAATAAGAACTCGATTAAAGATGATGAAATTTTTGCAAAAAAATCCATGCGACACATTGTTATGAGTAGCGTACTCATACCACATTGCTTTCGACAATCTTGAAAATTTGAACAAAATTAAGTTGCTTCAAAATCGGTCGGACTTAGACTCAAATGTGTGGAAATACATATATATTCACGTGAACAAAAGAAGAACTCGATTAAAGATGATGAAAGTTTTGCAAAAAAATTCATATGACGCATTGTTATGAGTAGCGTATTCATACCACATTGCTTTCGACAATCTGGAAAATTTGAACAAAAATTAAGTTGCTCCAAAACCGGTCGGGTTCAGACTCAAATGTGTGGAAATACATACATAATCACTTGTACAAAATAAGAACTCGATCAAAGATGATGAAATTTTTGCAAAAAAATCCATATGACACATTGTTATGAGTAGCGTACTCATACCACATTGCTTTCGACAATCTTGAAAATTTGAACAACAATGAAGTAGCGTACTCATACGACATTGCTTTCGCCAATCTTGAAAATTTTAACAAAAATTAAGTTGCTCCAAAATCGGTCGGGTTAAGACTCAAACGTGTGGAAATACATACATATTCACGTGTACAAAATAAGAACTGGATCAAAGATGATGAAATTTTTGCAAAAAAATTCATATGGCGCATAGTTATGAGTTGCGCACTCATACCACAATGCTTTCGACAATCTTGAAAATTTTAACAAAAATTAAGTTGCTCCAAAATCGGTCGGGTTAAGACTCAAATGTGTGGAAATACATACATATTCACGTGTACAAAATAAGAACCCGATCAAAGATGATGAAGTTTTTGCAAAAAAATCTATATGACACATTGTTATGAGTAGCGTACTCATACCACATTGCTTTCGACAATCTTGAAAATTTGAACAACAATGAAGTTGCTCGAAAGTCGGTCGGGTTCAGACTCAAATGTGTGGAAATACATATATATTCACGTGTACAAAATAAGAACTCGATCAAAGATGATGAAATTTTTGCAAAAAAATTCATATGACGCATTGTTATGAGTAGCGTACTCACACCACATTGCTTTCGACAATCTTGAAAATTTGAACAAAAATTAAGTTGCTCCAAAATCGGTCGGGTTTAGACTCAAATGTGTTGAAATACATACATAATCACTTGTACAAAATAAGAACTCGATCAAAGATGATGAAATTTTTGCAAAAAAATCCATATGACATATTGTTATGAGTAGCGTACTCATACCACATTGCTTTCGACAATCTTGAAAATTTGAACAACAATGAAGTTGCTCTAAAGTCGGTCGGGTTCAGACTCAAATGTGTGGAAATACATGCAAATCCACGTGTTCAAAATAAGAACTCGATCAAAGATGATGAAATTTTTGCAAAAAAATCCATATGACCCAATGTTATGAGTAGCGTACTCATACGACATTGCTTTCGCCAAACTTGAAAATTTTAACAAAAATTAAGTTGCTCCAAAATCGGTCGGGTTAAGACTCAAACGTGTGGAAATACATACATATTCACGTGTACAAAATAAGAACTGGATCAAAGATGATGAAATTTTTGCAAAAAAATTCATATGACGCATAGTTATGAGTTGCGCACTCATACCACAATGCTTTCGACAATCTTGAAAATTTTAAAAAAATTAAATTGCTCCTAAATCGGTCGGGTTTAGACTCAAATGTGTGGAAATACATATATATTCACGTGAACAAAATAAGAACTCGATTAAAGATGATGAAATTTTTGCAAAAAAATTCATATGACGCATTGTTATAAGTAGCGTATTCATACCACATTGCTTTCGACGATCTGGAAAATTTGAACAAAAATTAAGTTGCTCCAAAATCGGTCGGGTTAAGACTCAAATGTGTGGAAATACATACATATCCACGTGTACAAAATAAGAACCCGATCAAAGATGATGAAGTTTTTGCAAAAAAATCCATATGACACATTGTTATGAGTAGCGTACTCATACCACATTGCTTTCGACAATCTTGAAAATTTGAACAACAATGAAGTTGCTATAAAGTCGGTCGGGTTCAGACTCAAATGTGTGGAAATACATACATATCCACGTGTTCAAAATAAGAACTCGATTAGAGATGATGAAATTTTTGCAAAAAAAATCCATATGACACATTGTTATGAGTAGCGTACTCATACCACATTGCTTTGGACAATCTTGAAATTTTGAACAAAAATTAAGTTGCTCCAAAATCGGTGGGGTTAAGACTCAAATGTGTGGAAATACATTTATATTCACGTGAACACAATAAGAACTCGATTAAAGATGATGAAATTTTTGCAAAAAAATCCATATAACGCATTGTTATGAGTAGCGTACTCACACCACATTGCTTTCGACAATCTTGAAAATTTGAACAAAAATGAAGTTGCTCCAAAATCGGTCGGGTTCAGACTCAAATGTGTGGAAATACATACATATTCACGTGTACAAAATAAGAACTCGATCAAAGATGATGAAATTTTTGCAAAAAAATCCATATGACACATTGTTATGAGTAGCGTACTCATACCACATTGCTTTCGACAATCTTGAAAATTTGAACAACAATGAAGTTGCTCTAAAGTCGGTCGGGTTCAGACTCAAATGTGTGGAAATACATACATATCCACGTGTTCAAAATAAGAACTCGATCAAAGATGATGAAATTTTTGCAAAAAAATCCATATGACCCATTGTTATGAGTAGCGTATTCATACCACATTGCTTTCGACGATCTGGAAAATTTGAACAAGAATTAAGTTGGTCCAAAATCGGTTGGGTTTAGACTCAAATGTGTGGAAATACATATATATTCACGTGAACAAAATAAGAACTCGATCAAAGATGATGTAATTTTTCAAAAAAAATTCATATGACGCATTGTTATGAGTAGCGTACTCATACCACATTGCTTTCGACAATCTTGAAAATTTGAACAAAAATTAAGTTGCTCCAAAATCGGTTGGGTTTAGACTCAAATGTGTGGAAATACATACATATTCACTTGTACAAAATAAGAACTCGATCAAAGATGATGAAATTTTTGCAAAAAAATCCATATGACCCATTGTTATGAGTAGCGTACTCATACCACATTGCTTTCGACAATCTTGAAAATTATAACAAAAATTAAGTTGCTCCAAAATCGGTTGGGTTTAGACTCAAATGTGTGGAAATACATACATATTCACTTGTACAAAATAAGAACTCGATCAAAGATGATGAAATTTTTGCAAAAAAATCCAAATGACCCATTGTTATGAGTAGCGTACTCATACCACATTGCTTTCGACAATCTTGAAAATTATAACAAAAATTAAGTTGCTCCAAAATCGGTCGGGTTTAGACTCAAATGTGTGGAAATACATATATATTCACGTGTACAAAATAAGAACTCGATCAAAGATGATGAAATTTTTGCAAAAAAATCCATATGACACATTGTTATGAGTAGCGTACTCATACGACATTGCTTTCGCCAAACTTGAAAATTTGAACAAAAATTAACTTGCTCCAAAATCGGTCGGGTTAAGACTCAAACGTGTGGAAATACATACATATTCACGTGTACAAAATAAGAACTGGATCAAAGATGATGAAATTTTTGCAAAAAAATTCATATGACGCATAGTTATGAGTTGCGCACTCATACCACAATGCTTTCGACAATCTTGAAAATTTTAACAAAAATTAAGTTGCTTCTAAATCGGTCGGGTTTAGACTCAAATGTGTGGAAATACATATATATTCACGTGAACAAAATAAGAACTCGATTAAAGATGATGAAATTTTTGCAAAAAAATTCATATGACGCATTGTTATGAGTAGCGTATTCATACCACATTGCTTTCGACGATCTGGAAAATTTGAACAAGAATTAAGTTGCTCCAAAATCGGTTGGGTTTAGACTCAAATGTGTGGAAATACATATATATTCACGTGAACAAAATAAGAACTCGATCAAAGATAATGTAATTTTTGCAAAAAAATTCATATGACGCATTGTTATGAGTAGCGTACTCATACCACATTGCTTTCGACAATCTTGAAAATTTGAACAAAAACTAAGTTGCTCCAAAATCGGTTGGGTTTAGACTCAAATGTGTGGAAATACATACATATTCACTTGTACAAAATAAGAACTCGATCAAAGATGATGAAATTTTTGCAAAAAAATCCATATGACCCATTGTTATGAGTAGCGTACTCATACCACATTGCTTTCGAGAATGTTGAAAATTTGAACATAAATTAAGTTGCTCCAAAATCGGTCGGGTTTAGATTCAAATGTGTAGAAATACATATATATTTAAGTATAGAAAATAAGAACTCGATTAAAGATGATAAAATTTTTTCAAAAAAAGCCATATGACACATTGTTATGAGTAGCGTACTCATACCACATTGCTTTCTACACTCTTGAAAATTTGAACAAAAATAAAGTTGCTCCAAAATCGGTCGGGTTTAGAATCAAATGTGTGGAAATACATATATATTTACGTATACAAAATAAGAACTCTATTAGAGATGATGAAATTTTTGCGAAAAAAGCCATATGACACATTGTTATGAGTAGCGTACTCATACCACATTGCTTTCGACAATCTTGAAAATTATAACAAAAATTAAGTTGCTCCAAAATCGGTCGGGTTTAGACTCAAATGTGTGGAAATACATATATATTCACGTGAACAAAATAAGAACTCGATTAAAGATGATGAAATTTTTGCAAAAAAATTCATATGACGCATTGTTATGAGTAGCGTATTCATACCACATTGCTTTCGACGATCTGGAAAATTTGAACAAAAATTAAGTTGCTCCAAAATCGGTCGGGTTAAGACTCAAATGTGTGGAAATACATACATATTCACGTGTACAAAATAAGAACTCGATCAAAGATGATGAAATTTTTGCAAAAAAATCCATATGACGCATTGTTATGAGTAGCGTACTCATACCACATTGCTTTCGACAATCTTGAAAATTTGAACAAAAATTAAGTTGCTTCAAAATCGGGCGGGCTTAGACTCAAATGTGTGGAAATACATATATATTCACTTGAACAAAATAAGAACTCGATTAGAGATGATGAAATTTTTGCAAAAAAAATCCATATGACACATTGTTATGAGTAGCGTACTCATACCACATTGCTTTGGACAATCTTGAAATTTTGAACAAAAATTAAGTTGCTCCAAAATCGGTCGGGTTTAGACTCAAATGTGTGAAAATACATATATATTCACGTGAACAAAAGAAGAACTCGATTAAAGATGATGAAATATTTGCAAAAAAATCCATATAACGCATTGTTATGAGTAGCGTACTCATACCACATTGCTTTCGACAATCTTGAAAATTTGAACAAAAATTAAGTTGCTTCAAAATCGGTCGGGTTAAGACTCAAATGTGTGGAAATACATACATATTCACGTGTAAAAAATAAGAACTCGATCAAAGATGATGAAGTTTTTGCAAAAAAATCCATATGACACATTGTTATGAGTAGCGTACTCATCCACATTGCTTTGGACAATCTTGAAATTTTGAACAAAAATTAAGTTGCTTCAAAATCGGTCGGGGTTAGACTCAAATGTGTGGAAATACATATATATTCACGTGAACAAAATAAGAACTCGATTGAAGATGATGAAATATTTGCAAAAAAATCCATATAACGCATTGTTATGAGTAGCATACTCATACCACATTGCTTTGGACAATCTCGAAATTTTGAACAAAAATTAAGTTGCTCCAAAATCGGTCGGGTTTAGACTCAAATGTGTGGAAATACATATATATTCACGTGAACAAAATAAGAACTCGATTAAAGATGATGAAATATTTGCAAAAAAATCCATATAACGCATTGTTATGAGTAGCGTACTCATACCACATTGCTTTCGACAATCTTGAAAATTTGAACAAAAATTAAGTTGCTCCAAAATCAGTCGGGTTTAGACTCAAATGTGTGGAAATACATATATGTATACTAACGTGTACTTAATAAGAACACGATTAAAGATAATGCAATTTTTGGAAAAAAATCCATATAACGCATTGTTATGAGTAGCGTACTCATACCACATTGCTTTCGACAATCTCGAAAATTTGACCAAAAATGAAGTTGCTCCAAAATTGGTCGGGTTTAGACTCAAATGTGTGGAAATACATATATATTCACGTGAACAAAATAAGAACTCGATTAAAGATGATGAAAGTTTTGCAAAAAAATTCATATGACGCATAGTTATGAGTAGCGTATTCATACCACATTGCTTTCGACAATCTTGAATATTTGAACAAAACTTAAGTTGCTTCAAAATCGGTCGGGCTTAGACTCAAATGTGTGGAAATACATATATGTATACTAACGTGTACTTAATAAGAACTCGATTAAAGATAATGCAATTTTTGGAAAAAAATCCATATAACGCATTGTTATGAGTAGCGTACTCATACCACATTGCTTTCGACAATCTCGAAAATTTGACCAACAATGAAGTTGCTCCAAAATTGGTCGGGTTTAGACTCAAATGTGTGGAAATACATATATATTCACGTGAACAAAATAAGAACTCGATTAAAGATGATGAAATATTTGCCAAAAAATCCATATAACGCATTGTTATGAGTAGCGTACTCATACCACATTGCTTTCGACAATCTTGAAAATTTGAACAACAATGAAGTTGCTCTAAAGTCGGTCGGGTTCAGACTCAAATGTGTGGAAATACATACATATCCACGTGTTCAAAATAAGAACTCGATCAAAGATGATGAAATTTTTGCAAAAAAATCCATATGACCCATTGTTTTGAGTAGCGTACTCATACGACATTGCTTTCGACAATCTTAAAAATTTGAACAAAAATTAAGTTGCTCCAAAATCGGTCGGGTTAAGACTCAAACGTGTGGAAATACATACATATTCACGTGTACAAAATAAGAACTGGATCAAAGATGATGAAATTTTTGCAAAAAAATTCATATGACGCATAGTTATGAGTTGCGCACTCATACCACAATGCTTTCGACAATCTTGAAAATTTTAACAAAAATTAAGTTGCTCCTAAATCGGTCGGGTTTAGACTCAAATGTGTGGAAATACATATATATTCACGTGAACAAAATAAGAACTCGATTAAAGATGATGAAATTTTTGCAAAAAAATTCATATGACGCATTGTTATGAGTAGCGTATTCTTACCACATTGCTTTCGACGATCTGGAAAATTTGAACAAAAATTAAGTTGCTCCAAAATCGGTTGGGTTAAGACTCAAATGTGTGGAAATACATACATATCCACGTGTACAAAATAAGAACCCGATCAAAGATGATGAAGTTTTTGCAAAAAAATCCATATGACACATTGTTATGAGTAGCGTACTCATACCACATTGCTTTCGACAATCTTGAAATTTTGAACAAAAATTAAGTTGCTCTAAAGTCGGTCGGGTTCAGACTCAAATGTGTGGAAATACATACATATCCACGTGTTCAAAATAAGAACTCGATCAAAGATGATGAAATTTTTGCAAAAAAGTCCATATGACCCATTGTTATGAGTAGCGTACTCATACGACATTGCTTTCGACAATCTTGAAAATTTGAACAAAAATTAAGTTGCTCCAAACTCGGTCGGGTTTAGACTCAAATGTGTGGAAATACATATATATTCACGTGAACAAATTAAGAACTCGATTAAAGATGATGAAATTTTTGAAAAAAAATCCATGCGACACATTGTTATGAGTAGCGTACCACATTGCTTTCGACAATCTTGAAAATTTGAACAAAATTAAGTTGCTTCAAAATCGGTCGGGCTTAGACTCAAATGTGTGGAAATACATATATATTCACGTGAACAAAAGAAGAACTCGATTAAAGATGATGAAAGTTTTGCAAAAAAATTCATATGACGCATAGTTATGAGTAGCGTATTCATACCACATTGCTTTCGACAAACTTGAAAATTTTAACAAAAATTAAGTTGCTCCAAAATCGGTCGGGTTTAGACTCAAACGTGTGGAAATACATACATATTCACGTGTACAAAATAAGAACTGGATCAAAGATGTTGAAATTTTTGCAAAAAAATTCATATGACGCATAGTTATGAGTTGCGCACTCATACCACAATGCTTTCGACAATCTTGCAAATTTTAACAAAAATTAAGTTGCTCCAAAATCGGTCGGGTTAAGACTCAAATGTGTGGAAATACATACATATTCAAGTGTACAAAATAAGAACCCGATCAAAGATGATGAAGTTTTTGCAAAAAAATCTATATGACACATTGTTATGAGTAGCGTACTCATACCACATTGCTTTCGACAATCTTGAAAATTTGAACAACAATGAAGTTGCTCTAAAGTCGGTCGGGTTCAGACTCAAATGTGTGGAAATACATACATATCCACGTGTTCAAAATAAGAACTCGATCAAAGATGATGAAATTTTTGCAAAAAAGTCCATATGACCCATTGTTATGAGTAGCGTACTCATACGACATTGCTTTCGACAATCTTGAAAATTTGAACAAAAATTAAGTTGCTCCAAACTCGGTCGGGTTTAGACTCAAATGTGTGGAAATACATATATATTCACGTGAACAAAATAAGAACTCGATTAAAGATGATGAAATTTTTGAAAAAAAATCCATGCGACACATTGTTATGAGTAGCGTACTCATACCACATTGCTTTCGACAATCTTGAAAATTTGAACAAAATTAAGTTGCTTCAAAATCGGTCGGGCTTAGACTCAAATGTGTGGAAATACATATTTATTCACGTGAACAAAAGAAGAACTCGATTAAAGATGATGAAAGTTTTGCAAAAAAATTCATATGACGCATAGTTATGAGTAGCGTATTCATACCACATTGCTTTCGACAATCTGGAAAATTTGAACAAAAATTAAGTTGCTCCAAAATCGGTCGGGTTCAGACTCAAATGTGTGGAAATACATACATATTCACGTGTACAAAATAAGAACTCGATCAAAGATGATGAAATTTTTGCAAAAAAATCCATATGACGCATTGTTATGAGTAGCGTACTCATACCACATTGCTTTCGACAATCTTGAAAATTTGAACAAAAATTAAGTTTCTCCAAAATCGGTCGGGTTAAGACTCAAATGTGTGGAAATACATACATATTCACGTGTTCAAAATAAGAACTCGATCAAAGATGATGAAGTTTTTGCAAAAAAATCCATATGACACATTGTTATGAGTAGCGTACTCATCCACATTGCTTTGGACAATCTCGAAATTTTGAACAAAAATTAAGTTGCTCTAAAATCGGTCGGGTTTAGACTCAAATGTGTGGAAATACATATATATTCACGTGAACAAAATAAGAACTCGATTAAAGATGATGAAATATTTGCAAAAAAATCCATATAACGCATTGTTATGAGTAGCGTACTCATACCACATTGCTTTCGACAATCTTGAAAATTTGAACAAAAATTAAGTTGCTCCAAAATCAGTCGGGTTAAGACTCAAATGTGTGGAAATACATTTATATTCACGTGAACAAAATAAGAACTCAATTAAAGATGATGAAATTTTTGCAAAAAAAACCATATAACGCATTGTTATGAGTAGCGTACTCACACCACATTGCTTTCGACAATCTTGAAAATTTGAACAAAAATTAAGTTGCTCCAAAATCGGTCGGGTTTAGACTCAAATGTGTGGAAATACATACATAATCACTTGTACAAAATAAGAACTCGATCAAAGATAATGAAATTTTTGCAAAAAAATCTATATGACACATTGTTATGAGTAGCGTACTCATACCACATTGCTTTCGACAATCTTGAAAATTTGAACAACAATGAAGTTGCTCTAAAGTCGGTTGGGTTCAGACTCAAATGTGTGGAAATACATGCAAATCCACGTGTTCAAAATAAGAACTCGATCAAAGATGATGAAATTTTTGCAAAAAAATCCATATGACCCAATGTTATGAGTAGCGTACTCATACGACATTGCTTTCGCCAAACTTGAAAATTTTAACAAAAATTAAGTTGCTCCAAAATCGGTCGGGTTAAGACTCAAACGTGTGGAAATACATACATATTCACGTGTACAAAATAAGAACTGGATCAAAGATGATGAAATTTTTGCAAAAAAATTCATATGACGCATAGTTATGAGTTGCGCACTCATACCACAATGCTTTCGACAATCTTGAAAATTTTAACAAAAATTAAGTTGCTCCTAAATCGGTCGGGTTTAGACTCAAATGTGTGGAAATACATATATATTCACGTGAACAAAATAAGAACTCGATCAAAGATGATGAAATTTTTGCAAAAAAATCCATATGACCCATTGTTATGAGTAGCGTACTCATACGACATTGCTTTCGACAATCTTAAAAATTTGAACAACAATGAAGTTGCTCTAAAGTCGGTCGGGTTCAGACTCAAATGTGTGGAAATACATACATATCCACGTGTTCAAAATAAGAACTCGATCAAAGATGATGAAATTTTTGCAAAAAAATCCATATGACCCATTGTTATGAGTAGCGTACTCATACCACATTGCTTTCGACAATCTTAAAAATTTGAACAAAAATTAAGTTGCTCCAAATTCGGTCGGGTTAAGACTCAAATGTGTGGAAATACATACATATTCACGTGTACAAAATAAGAACTCGATCAAAGATGATGAAATTTTTGCAAAAAAATCCATGCGACACATTGTTATGAGTAGCGTACTCATACCACATTGCTTTCGACAATCTTGAAAATTTGAACAAAAATTAAGTTGCTTCAAAATCGGGCAGGCTTAGACTCAAATGTGTGGAAATACATATATATTCACGTGAACAAAATAAGAACTCGATTAGAGATGATGAAATTTTTGCAAAAAAAATCCATATGACACATTGTTATGAGAAGCGTACTCATACCACATTGCTTTGGACAATTTGAAATTTTGAACAAAAATTAAGTTGCTCCAAAATCGGTGGGGTTAAGACTCAAATGTGTGGAAATACATTTATATTCACGTGAACACAATAAGAACTCGATTAAAGATGATGAAATTTTTGCAAAAAAATCCATATAACGCATTGTTATGAGTAGCGTACTCACACCACATTGCTTTCGACAATCTTGAAAATTTGAACAAAAATGAAGTTGCTCCAAAATCGGTCGGGTTTAGACTTAAATGTGTGGAAATACATATATATTCACGTGTACAAAATAAGAACTCGATGAAAGATGATGAAATTTTTGCAAAAAAATTCATATGACGCATAGTTATGAGTTGCGCACTCATACCACAATGCTTTCGACAATCTTGAAAATTTTAACAAAAATTAAGTTGCTCCTAAATCGGTCGGGTTTAGACTCAAATGTGTGGAAATACATATATATTCACGTGAACAAAATAAGAACTCGATCAAAGATGATGAAATTTTTGCAAAAAAATCCATATGACCCATTGTTATGAGTAGCGTACTCATACGACATTGCTTTCGACAATCTTAAAAATTTGAACAACAATGAAGTTGCTCTAAAGTCGGTCGGGTTCAGACTCAAATGTGTGGAAATACATACATATCCACGTGTTCAAAATAAGAACTCGATCAAAGATGATGAAATTTTTGCAAAAAAATCCATATGACCCATTGTTATGAGTAGCGTACTCATACGACATTGCTTTCGACAATCTTAAAAATTTGAACAAAAATTAAGTTGCTCCAAATTCGGTCGGGTTAAGACTCAAATGTGTGGAAATACATACATATTCACGTGTACAAAATAAGAACTCGATCAAAGATGATGAAATTTTTGCAAAAAAATCCATGCGACACATTGTTATGAGTAGCGTACTCATACCACATTGCTTTCGACAATCTTGAAAATTTGAACAAAAATTAAGTTGCTTCAAAATCGGGCAGGCTTAGACTCAAATGTGTGGAAATACATATATATTCACGTGAACAAAATAAGAACTCGATTAGAGATGATGAAATTTTTGCAAAAAAAATCCATATGACACATTGTTATGAGTAGCGTACTCATACCACATTGCTTTGGACAATCTGGAAATTTTGAACAAAAATTAAGTTGCTCCAAAATCGGTGGGGTTAAGACTCAAATGTGTGGAAATACATTTATATTCACGTGAACACAATAAGAACTCGATTAAAGATGATGAAATTTTTGCAAAAAAATCCATATAACGCATTGTTATGAGTAGCGTACTCACACCACATTGCTTTCGACAATCTTGAAAATTTGAACAAAAATGAAGTTGCTCCAAAATCGGTCGGGTTTAGACTTAAATGTGTGGAAATACATATATATTCACGTGTACAAAATAAGAACTCGATGAAAGATGATGAAATTTTTGCAAAAAAATCCATATGACACATTGTTATGAGTAGCGTACTCATACCACATTGCTTTCGACAATCTTGAAAATTTGAACAACAATGAAGTTGCTCTAAAGTCGGTCGGGTTCAGACTCAAATGTGTGGAAATACATGCATATCCACGTGTTCAAAATAAGAACTCGATCAAAGATGATGAAATTTTTGCAAAAAAATCCATATGACCCATTGTTATGAGTAGCGTACTCATACGACATTGCTTTCGCCAAACTTGAAAATTTTAACAAAAATTAAGTTGCTCCAAAATCGGTCGGGTTAAGACTCAAACGTGTGGAAATACATACATATTCACGTGTACAAAATAAGAACTGGATCAAAGATGATGAAATTTTTGCAAAAAAATTCATATGACGCATAGTTATGAGTTGCGCACTCATACCACAATGCTTTCGACAATCTTGAAAATTTTAACAAAAATTAAGTTGCTTCTAAATCGGTCCGGTTTAGACTCAAATGTGTGGAAATACATATATATTCACGTGAACAAAATAAGAACTCGATTAAAGATGATGAAATTTTTGCAAAAAAATTCATTTGACGCATTGTTATGAGTAGCGTATTCATACCACATTGCTTTCGACGATCTGGAAAATTTGAACAAGAATTAAGTTGCACCAAAATCGGTCGGGTTAAGACTCAAATGTGTGGAAATACATACATATTCACGTGTACAAAATAAGAACCCGATCAAAGATGATGAAGTTTTTGCAAAAAAATCCATATGACACATTGTTATGAGTAGCGTACTCATACCACATTGCTTTCGACAATCTTGAAAATTTGAACAAAAATTAAGTTGCTCCAAAATCAGTCGGGTTTAGACTCAAATGTGTGGAAATACATATATATTCACGTGAACAAAATAAGAACTCGATCAAAGATGATGTAATTTTTGCAAAAAAATTCATATGACGCATTGTTATGAGTAGCGTACTCATACCACATTGCTTTCGACAATCTTGAAAATTTGAACAAAAATTAAGTTGCTCCAAAATCGGTTGGGTTTAGACTCAAATGTGTGGAAATACATACATATTCACTTGTACAAAATAAGAACTCGATCAAAGATGATGAAATTTTTGCAAAAAAATCCATATGACCCATTGTTATGAGTAGCGTACTCATACCACATTGCTTTCGAGAATGTTGAAAATTTGAACATAAATTAAATTGCTCCAAAATCGGTCGGGTTTAGATTCAAATGTGTGGAAATACATATATATTTAAGTATAGAAAATAAGAACTCGATTAAAGATGATAAAATTTTTGCAAAAAAATCCATATGACACATTGTTATGAGTAGCGTACTCATACCACATTGCTTTCGACACTCTTGAAAATTTGAACAAAAATTAAGTTGCTCCAAAATCGGTCGGGTTTAGACTCAAATGTGTGGAAATACATACATAATCACTTGTACAAAATAAGAACTCGATGAAAGATGATGAAATTTTTGCAAAAAAATCCATATGACACATTGTTATGAGTAGCGTACTCATACCACATTGCTTTCGACAATCTTGAAAATTTGAACAACAATGAAGTTGCTCTAAAGTTGGTCGGGTTCAGACTCAAATGTGTGGAAATACATGCATATCCAAGTGTTCAAAATAAGAACTCGATCAAAGATGATGAAATTTTTGCAAAAAAATCCATATGACCCATTGTTATGAGTAGCGTACTCATACGACATTGCTTTCGCCAAACTTGAAAATTTTAACAAAAATTAAGTTGCTCCAAAATCGGTCGGGTTTAGACTCAAATGTGTGGAAATACATATATATTCACGTGAACAAAATAAGAACTCGATTAAAGATGATGAAATTTTTGCAAAAAAATTCATATGACGCATGGTTATGAGTAGCGTATTCATACCACATTGCTTTGGACAATCTTGAAATTTTGAACAAAAATTAAGTTGCTCCAAAATCGGTGGAGTTAAGACTCAAATGTGTGGAAATACATTTATATTCACGTGAACACAATAAGAACTCGATTAAAGATGATGAAATTTTTGCAAAAAAATCCATATAACGCATTGTTATGAGTAGCGTACTCACACCACATTGCTTTCGACAATCTTGAAAATTTGAACAAAAATGAAGTTGCTCCAAAATCGGTCGGGTATAGACTTAAATGTGTGGAAATACATATATATTCACGTGTACAAAATAAGAACTCGATGAAAGATGATGAAATTTTTGCAAAAAAATCCATATGACACATTGTTATGAGTAGCGTACTCATACCACATTGCTTTCGACAATCTTGAAAATTTGAACAACAATGAAGTTGCTCTAAAGTCGGTCGGGTTCAGACTCAAATGTGTGGAAATACATGCATATCCACGTGTTCAAAATAAGAACTCGATCAAAGATAATGAAATTTTTGCAAAAAAATCCATATGACCCATTGTTATGAGTAGCGTACTCATACGACATTGCTTTCGCCAAACTTGAAAATTTTAACAAAAATTAAGTTGCTCCAAAATCGGTCGGGTTAAGACTCAAACGTGTGGAAATACATACATATTCACGTGTACAAAATAAGAACTGGATCAAAGATGATGAAATTTTTGCAAAAAAATTCATATGACGCATAGTTATGAGTTGCGCACTCATACCACAATGCTTTCGACAATCTTGAAAATTTTAACAAAAATTAAGTTGCTCCAAAATCGGTTGGGTTTAGACTCAAATGTGTGGAAATACATACATATTCACTTGTACAAAATAAGAACTCGATCAAAGATGATGAAATTTTTGCAAAAAAATCCATATGACCCATTGTTATGAGTAGCGTACTCATACCACATTGCTTTCGAGAATGTTGAAAATTTGAACATAAATTAAGTTGCTCCAAAATCGGTCGGGTTTAGATTCAAATGTGTAGAAATACATATATATTTAAGTATAGAAAATAAGAACTCGATTAAAGATGATAAAATTTTTGCAAAAAAATCCATATGACACATTGTTATGAGTAGCGTACTCATACCACATTGCTTTCGACAATCTTGAAAATTTGAACACAAATGAAGTTGCTCCAAAATCGGTCGGGTTTAGAATCAAATGTGTGGAAATACATATATATTTACGTATACAAAATAAGAACTCTATTAAAGATGATGAAATTTTTGCGAAAAAAGCCATATGACCCATTGTTATGAGTAGCGTACTCATACCACATTGCTTTCGACAATCTTGAAAATTATAACAAAAATTAAGTTGCTCCAAAATCGGTCGGGTTAAGACTCAAATGTGTGGAAATACATACATAATCACTTGTACAAAATAAGAACTCGATGAAAGATGATGAAATTTTTGCAAAAAAATTCATATGACACATTGTTATGAGTAGCGTACTCATACCACATTGCTTTCGACAATCTTGAAAATTTGAACAACATTGAAGTTGCTCTAAAGTCGGTCGGGTTCAGACTCAAATGTGTGGAAATACATGCATATCCACGTGTTCAAAATAAGAACTCGATCAAAGATGATGAAATTTTTGCAAAAAAATCCATATGACCCATTGTTATGAGTAGCGTACTCATACGACATTGCTTTCGCCAAACTTGAAAATTTTAACAAAAATTAAGTTGCTCCAAAATCGGTCGGATTTAGACTCAAATGTGTGGAAATACATATATATTCACGTGAACAAAATAAGAACTCGATTAAAGATGATGAAATTTTTGCAAAAAAATTCATATGACGCATTGTTATGAGTAGCGTATTCATACCACATTGCTTTCGACGATCTGGAAAATTTGAACAAAAATTAAGTTGCTCCAAAATCGGTCGGGTTAAGACTCAAATGTGTGGAAATACATACATATTCACGTGTACAAAATAAGAACTCGATCAAAGATGATGAAATTTTTGCAAAAAAATCCATGCGACACATTGTTATGAGTAGCGTACTCATACCACATTGCTTTGGACAATCTTGAAATTTTGAACAAAAATTAAGTTGCTCCAAAATCGGTGGGGTTAAGACTCAAATGTGTGGAAATACATTTATATTCACGTGAACACAATAAGAACTCGATTAAAGATGATGAAATTTTTGCAAAAAAATCCATATAACGCATTGTTATGAGTAGCGTACTCACACCACATTGCTTTCGACAATCTTGAAAATTTGAACAAAAATTAAGTTGCTCCAAAATCGGTCGGGTTTAGACTCAAATGTGTGGAAATACATACATAATCACTTGTACAAAATAAGAACTCGATGAAAGATGATGAAATTTTTGCAAAAAAATCCATATTACACATTGTTATGAGTAGCGTACTCATACCACATTGCTTTCGACAATCTTGAAAATTTGAACAACATTGAAGTTGCTCTAAAGTCGGTCGGGTTCAGACTCAAATGTGTGGAAATACATGCATATCCACGTGTTCAAAATAAGAACTCGATCAAAGATGATGAAATTTTTGCAAAAAAATCCATATGACCCATTGTTATGAGTAGCGTACTCATACGACATTGCTTTCGCCAAACTTGAAAATTTTAACAAAAATTAAGTTGCTCCAAAATCGGTCGGGTTTAGACTCAAATGTGTGGAAATACATACATGTTCACGTGAACAAAATAAGAACTCGATTAAAGATGATGAAATTTTTGCAAAAAAATCCATATAACGCATTGTTATGAGTAGCGTACTCACACCACATTGCTTTCGACAATCTTGAAAATTTGAACAAAAATGAAGTTGCTCCAAAATCGGTCGGGTATAGACTTAAATGTGTGGAAATACATATATATTCACGTGTACAAAATAAGAACTCGATGAAAGATGATGAAATTTTTGCAAAAAAATCCATATGACACATTGTTATGAGTAGCGTACTCATACCACATTGCTTTCGACAATCTTGAACATTTGAACAACAATGAAGTTGCTCTAAAGTCGGTCGGGTTCAGACTCAAATGTGTGGAAATACATGCATATCCACGTGTTCAAAATAAGAACTCGATCAAAGATGATGAAATTTTTGCAAAAAAATCCATATGACCCATTGTTATGAGTAGCGTACTCATACGACATTGCTTTCGCCAAACTTGAAAATTTTAACAAAAATTAAGTTGCTCCAAAATCGGTCGGGTTAAGACTCAAACGTGTGGAAATACATACATATTCACGTGTACAAAATAAGAACTGGATCAAAGATGATGAAATTTTTGCAAAAAAATTCATATGACGCATAGTTATGAGTTGCGCACTCATACCACAATGCTTTCGACAATCTTGAAAATTTTAACAAAAATTAAGTTGCTCCAAAATCGGTTGGGTTTAGACTCAAATGTGTGGAAATACATACATATTCACTTGTACAAAATAAGAACTCGATCAAAGATGATGAAATTTTTGCAAAAAAATCCATATGACACATTGTTATGAGTAGCGTACTCATACCACATTGCTTTCGACACTCTTGAAAATTTGAACAAAAACTAAGTTGCTCCAAAATCGGTCGGGTGTAGAATCAAATGTGTGGAAATACATATATATTTACGTATACAAAATAAGAACTCTATTAAAGATGATGAAATTTTTGCGAAAAAAGCCATATGACCCATTGTTATGAGTAGCGTATTCATACCACATTGCTTTCGACGATCTGGAAAATTTGAACAAAAATTAAGTTGCTCCAAAATCGGTCGGGTTAAGACTCAAATGTGTGGAAATACATACATATTCACGTGTACAAAATAAGAACTCGATCAAAGATGATGAAATTTTTGCAAAAAAATCCATGCGACACATTGTTATGAGTAGCGTACTCATACCACATTGCTTTGGACAATCTTGAAATTTTGAACAAAAATTAAGTTGCTCCAAAATCGGTGGGGTTAAGACTCAAATGTGTGGAAATACATTTATATTCACGTGAACACAATAAGAACTCGATTAAAGATGATGAAATTTTTGCAAAAAAATCCATATAACGCATTGTTATGAGTAGCGTACTCACACCACATTGCTTTCGACAATCTTGAAAATTTGAACAAAAATTAAGTTGCTCCAAAATCGGTCGGGTTTAGACTCAAATGTGTGGAAATACATACATAATCACTTGTACAAAATAAGAGCTCGATGAAAGATGATGAAATTTTTGCAAAAAAATCCATATGACACATTGTTATGAGTAGCGTACTCATACCACATTGCTTTCGACAATCTTGAAAATTTCAACAACATTGAAGTTGCTCTAAAGTCGGTCGGGTTCAGACTCAAATGTGTGGAAATACATGCATATCCACGTGTTCAAAATAAGAACTCGATCAAAGATGATGAAATTTTTGCAAAAAAATCCATATGACCCATTGTTATGAGTAGCGTACTCATACCACATTGCTTTGGACAATCTTGAAATTTTGAACAAAAATTAAGTTGCTCCAAAATCGGTGGGGTTAAGACTCAAATGTGTGGAAATACATTTATATTCACGTGAACACAATAAGAACTCGATTAAAGATGATGAAATTTTTGCAAAAAAATCCATATAACGCATTGTTATGAGTAGCGTACTCATACCACATTGCTTTCGACAATCTTGAAAATTTGAACAAAAATTAAGTTGCTTCAAAATCGGGCGGGCTTAGACTCAAATGTGTGGAAATACATACATATTCACGTATACAAAATAAGAACCCGATCAAAGATGATGAAGTTTTTGCAAAAAAATCCATATGACACATTGTTATGAGTAGCGTTCTCATACCACATTGCTTTCGACAATCTTGAAAATTTGAACAAAAATTAAGTTGCTCCAAAATCAGTCGGGTTTAGACTCAAATGTGTGAAAATACATATATATTCACGTGAACAAAATAAGAACTCGATCAAAGAAGATGAAATTTTTGCAAAAAAATCCATATGACCCATTGTTATGAGTAGCGTACTCATACCACATTGCTTTCGAGAATGTTGAAAATTTGAACATAAATTAAGTTGCTCCAAAATCGGTCGGGTTTAGATTCAAATGTGTAGAAATACATACATATTTAAGTATAGAAAATAAGAACTCGATTAAAGGTGATAAAATTTTTGCAAAAAAATCCATATGACACATTGTTATGAGTAGCGTACACATACCACATTGCTTTCGACAATCTTGTAAATTATAACAAAAATTAAGTTGCTCCAAAATCGGTCGGGCTTAGAATCAAATGTGTGGAAATACATATATATTTACGTATACAAAATAAGAACTCTATTAAAGATGATGAAATTTTTGCGAAAAAAGCCATATGGCCCATTGTTATGAGTAGCGTACTCATACCACATTGCTTTCGACAATCTTGAAAATTATAACAAAAATTAAGTTGCTCCAAAATCGGTCGGGTTTAGACTCAAATGTGTGGAAATACATATATACTCACGTGAACAAAATAAGAACTCGATTAAAGATGATGCAATTTTTGCAAAAAAATTCATATGACGCATTGTTATGAGTAGCGTATTCATACCACATTGCTTTCGACGATCTGGAAAATTTGAACAAAAATTAAGTTGCTCCAAAATCGGTCGGGTTAAGACTCAAATGTGTGGAAATACATACATATTCACGTGTACAAAATAAGAACTCGATCAAAGGTGATGAAATTTTTGCAAAAAAATCCATATATTGCATTGTTATGAGTAGCGTACTCATACCACATTGCTTTCGACAATCTTGAAAATTTGAACAAAAATTAAGTTGCTTCAAAATCGGGCGGGCTTAGACTCAAATGTGTGGAAATACATATATATTCACTTGAACAAAATAAGAACTCGATTAGAGATGATGAAATTTTTGCAAAAAAAATCCATATGACACATTGTTATGAGTAGCGTACTCATACCACATTGCTTTGGACAATCTTGAAATTTTGAACAAAAATTAAGTTGCTCCAAAATCGGTCGGGTTTAGACTCAAATGTGTGGAAATACATATATATTCACGTGAACAAAAGAAGAACTCGATTAAAGATGATGAAATATTTGCAAAAAAATCCATATAACGCATTGTTATGAGTAGCGTACTCATACCACATTGCTTTCGACAATCTTGAAAATTTGAACAAAAATTAAGTTGCTTCAAAATCGGTCGTGTTAAGACTCAAATGTGTGGAAATACATACATATTCACGAGTACAAAATAAGAACTCGATCAAAGATGATGAAGTTTTTGCAAAAAAATCCATATGACACATTGTTATGAGTAGCGTACTCATCCACATTGCTTTGGACAATCTTGAAATTTTGAACAAAAATTAAGTTGCTTCAAAATCGGTCGGGTTTAGACTCAAATGTGTGGAAATACATATATATTCACGAGAACAAAATAAGAACTCGATTGAAGATGATGAAATATTTGCAAAAAAATCCATATAACGCATTGTTATGAGTAGCGTACTCATACCACATTGCTTTCGACAATCTTGAAAATTTGAACAAAAATTAAGTTGCTCCAAAATCGGTCGGGTTAAGACTCAAATGTGTGGAAATACATTTATATTCACGTGAACACAATAAGAACTCGATTAAAGATGATGAAATTTTTGCAAAAAAATCCATATGACACATTGTTATGAGTAGCGTACTCATACCACATTGCTTTCGACAATCTTGAAAATTTGAACAACAATGAAGTTGCTCTAAAGTCGGTCGGTTTCAGACTCAAAAGTGTGGAAATACATGCACATCCACGTGTTCAAAATAAGAACTCGATCAAAGATGATGAAATTTTTGCAAAAAAATCCATATGACCCATTGTTATGAGTAGCGTACTCATACGACATTGCTTTCGCCAAACTTGAAAATTTTAACAAAAATTAAGTTGCTCCAAAATCGGTCGGGTTAAGACTCAAATGTGTGGAAATACATACATATTCACGAGTACAAAATAAGAACTGGATCAAAGATGATGAAATTTTTGCAAAAAAATTCATATGACGCATAGTTATGAGTTGCGCACTCATACCACAATGCTTTCGACAATCTTGAAAATTTTAACAAAAATTAAGTTGCTTCTAAATCGGTCGGGTTTAGACTCAAATGTGTGGAAATACATATATATTCACGTGAACAAAATAAGAACTCGATTAAAGATGATGAAATTTTTGCAAAAAAATTCATATGACGCATTGTTATGAGTAGCGTATTCATACCACATTGCTTTCGACGATCTGGAAAATTTGAACAAGAATTAAGTTGCACCAAAATCGGTCGGGTTAAGACTCAAATGTGTGGAAATACATACATATTCACGTGTACAAAATAAGAACCCGATCAAAGATGATGAAGTTTTTGCAAAAAAATCCATACGACACATTGTTATGAGTAGCGTACTCATACCACATTGCTTTCGACAATCTTGAAAATTTGAACAAAAATTAAGTTGCTCCAAAATCAGTCGGGTTTAGACTCAAATGTGTGGAAATACATATATATTCACGTGAACAAAATAAGAACTCGATCAAAGATGATGTGATGATGTAATTTTTGCAAAAAAATTCATATGACGCATTGTTATGAGTAGCGTACTCATACCACATTGCTTTCGACAATCTTGAAAATTTGAACAAAAATTAAGTTGCTCCAAAATCGGTTGGGTTTAGACTCAAATGTGTGGAAATACATACATATTCACTTGTACAAAATAAGAACTCGATCAAAGATGATGAAATTTTTGCAAAAAAATCCATATGACCCATTGTTATGAGTAGCGTACTCATACCACATTGCTTTCGAGAATGTTGAAAATTTGAACATAAATTAAGTTGCTCCAAAATCGGTCGGGCTTAGATTCAAATGTGTAGAAATACATATATATTTAAGTATAGAAAATAAAAACTCTATTAAAGATGATGAAATTTTTGCGAAAAAAGCCATATGAGCCATTGTTATGAGTAGCGTATTCATACCACATTGCTTTCGACAATCTTGAAAATTTGAACAAAAATTAAGTTGCTCCAAAATCAGTCGGGTTTAGACTCAAATGTGTGGAAATACATATATATTCACGTGAACAAAATAAGAACTCGATCAAAGATGATGTGATGATGTAATTTTTGCAAAAAAATTCATATGACGCATTGTTATGAGTAGCGTACTCATACCACATTGCTTTCGACAATCTTGAAAATTTGAACAACAATGAAGTTGCTCTAAAGTTGGTCGGTTTCAGACTCAAATGTGTGGAAATACATACATATCCACGTGTTCAAAATAAGAACTCGATCAAAGATGATGAAATTTTTGCAAAAAAATCCATATGACCCATTGTTATGAGTAGCGTACTCATACGACATTTCTTTCGACAATCTTGAAAATTTGAACAAAAATTAAGTTGCTCCAAACTCGGTCGGGTTTAGACTCAAATGTGTGGAAATACATATATATTCACGTGAACAAAATAAGAACTCGATTAAAGATGATGAAATTTTTGCAAAAAAATCCATGCGACACATTGTTATGAGTAGCGTACTCATACCACATTGCTTTCGACAATCTTGAAAATTTGAACAAAATTAAGTTGCTTCAAAATCGGTCGGGCTTAGACTCAAATGTGTGAAATACATATATACTTACGTGAAGAAAATAAGAACTCGATTAAAGATGATGAAATTTTTGCAAAAAAATCCATATGACACATTGTTATAAGTAGCGTACTCATACCACATTGCTTTCGACAATCTTGAAAATTTGAACAAAAATTAAGTTGCTCCAAAATCGGTCGGGTTTAGACTCAAATGTGTGGAAATACATATATATTCACGTGAATAAAATAAGAACTCGATCAAAGATGATGAAATTTTTGCAAAAAAATCCATATGACGCATTGTTATGAGTAGCGTACTCATACGACATTGCTTTCGACAATCTTGAAAATTTGAACAAAAATTAAGTTGCTCCAAAATCTGTCGGGTTTAGACTCAAATTTGTGGAAATACATATATATTCATGTGAACAAAATAAGAACTCGATTAAAGATGATGAAATTTTTGCAAAAAAATCCATTAAACGCATTGTTGTGATTAGCGTACTCATACCACATTGCTTTCGACAATCTTGAAAATTTGAACAAAAATTAAGTTGCTCCAAAATCGGTCGGGTTAAGACTCAAATGTGTGGAAATACATATATATTCGCGTGAACAAAATAAGAACTCGAAAAATGATGATGAAATTTTTGCAAAAAAATCCATATGACCCATTGTTATGAGTAGCGTACTCATACCACATTGCTTTCGACAATCTTGAAAATTTGAACAAAAATGAAGTTGCTCCAAAATCGGTCGGGTTAAGACTCAAATGTGTGGAAATACATACATATTCACGTTAACAAAATAAGAAATCGATTAAAGATGATGAAATTTTTGCAAAAAAATCCATATGACGCATTGTTATGAGTAGCGTACTCATACCACATTGCTTTCGACAATCTTGAAAATTTGAACAAAATTAAGTTGCTTCAAAATCGGTCGGGTTAAGACTCAAATGTGTGGAAATACATACATATTCACGTGTACAAAATAAGAACTCGATCAAAGATGATGAAGTTTTTGCAAAAAAATCCACATGACACATTGTTATGAGTAGCGTACTCATCCACATTGCTTTGGACAATCTCGAAATTTTGAACAAAAATTAAGTTGCTCTAAAATCGGTCGGGTTTAGACTCAAATGTGTGGAAATACATATATATTCACGTGAACAAAATAAGAACTCGATTAAAGATGATGAAATATTTGCAAAAAAATCCATATAACGCATTGTTATGAGTAGCTTACTCATACCACATTGCTTTCGACAATCTTGAAAATTTGAACAAAAATTAAGTTGCTCCAAAATCAGTTGGGTGAAGACTCAAATGTGTGGAAATACATTTATATTCACGTGAACAAAATAAGAACTCAATTAAAGATGATGAAATTTTTGCAAAAAAATCCATATAACGCATTGTTATGAGTAGCGTACTCACACCACATTGCTTTCGACAATCTTGAAAATTTGAACAAAAATTAAGTTGCTCCAAAATCGGTCGGGTTAAGACTCAAATGTGTGGAAATACATACATATTCACGTTAACAAAATAAGAAATCGATTAAAGATGATGAAATTTTTGCAAAAAAATCCATATGACGCATTGTTATGAGTAGCGTACTCATACCACATTGCTTTCGACAATCTTGAAAATTTGAACAAAAATTAAGTTGCTCCAAAATCGGTCGGGGTAAGACTCAAATGTGTGGAAATACATATATATTCGCGTGAACAAAATAAGAACTCGAAAAATGATGATGAAATTTTTGCAAAAAAATCCATATGACCCATTGTTATGAGTAGCGTACTCATACCACATTGCTTTCGACAATCTTGAAAATTTGAACAAAAATGAAGTTGCTCCAAAATCGGTCGGGTTAAGACTCAAATGTGTGGAAATACATACATATTCACGTTAACAAAATAAGAAATCGATTAAAGATGATGAAATTTTTGCAAAAAAATCCATATGACGCATTGTTATGAGTAGCGTACTCATACCACATTGCTTTCGACAATCTTGAAAATTTGAACAAAATTAAGTTGCTTCAAAATCGGTCGGGTTAAGACTCAAATGTGTGGAAATACATACATATTCACGTGTACAAAATAAGAACTCGATCAAAGATGATGAAGTTTTTGCAAAAAAATCCACATGACACATTGTTATGAGTAGCGTACTCATCCACATTGCTTTGGACAATCTCGAAATTTTGAACAAAAATTAAGTTGCTCTAAAATCGGTCGGGTTTAGACTCAAATGTGTGGAAATACATATATATTCACGTGAACAAAATAAGAACTCGATTAAAGATGATGAAATATTTGCAAAAAAATCCATATAACGCATTGTTATGAGTAGCTTACTCATACCACATTGCTTTCGACAATCTTGAAAATTTGAACAAAAATTAAGTTGCTCCAAAATCAGTCGGGTGAAGACTCAAATGTGTGGAAATACATTTATATTCACGTGAACAAAATAAGAACTCAATTAAAGATGATGAAATTTTTGCAAAAAAATCCATATAACGCATTGTTATGAGTAGCGTACTCACACCACATTGCTTTCGACAATCTTGAAAATTTGAACAAAAATTAAGTTGCTCCAAAATCGGTCGGATTTAGACTCAAATGTGTGGAAATACATACATAATCACTTGTACAAAATAAGAACTCGATCAAAGATGATGAAATTTTTGCAAAAAAATCCATATGACACATTGTTATGAGTAGCGTACTCATACCACATTGCTTTCGACAATCTTGAAAATTTGAACAACAATGAAGTTGCTCTAAAGTCGGTAGGGTTCAGACTCAAATGTGTGGAAATACAAGCAAATCCACGTGTTCAAAATAAGAACTCGATCAAAGATGATGAAATTTTTGCAAAAAAATCCATATGACCCAATGTTATGAGTAGCGTACTCATACGACATTGCTTTCGCCAAACTTGAAAATTTTAACAAAAATTAAGTTGCTCCAAAATCGGTCGGGTTAAGACTCAAACGTGTGGAAATACATACATATTCACGTGTACAAAATAAGAACTGGATCAAAGGTGATGAAATTTTTGCCAAAAAATTTATATGACGCATAGTTATGAGTTGCGCACTCATACCACAATGCTTTCGACAATCTTGAAAATTTTAACAAAAATTAAGTTGCTCCTAAATCGGTCGGGTTTAGACTCAAATGTGTGGAAATACATATATATTCACGTGAACAAAATAAGAACTCGATCAAAGATGACGTGATGATGTAATTTTTGCAAAAAAATTCATATGACGCATTGTTATGAGTAGCGTACTCATACGACATTGCTTTCGCCAAACTTGAAAATTTTAACAAAAATTAAGTTGCTCCAAAATCGGTCGGGTTAAGACTCAAACGTGTGGAAATACATACATATTCACGTGTACAAAATAAGAACTGGATCAAAGATGATGAAATTTTTGCCAAAAAATTTATATGACGCATAGTTATGAGTTGCGCACTCATACCACAATGCTTTCGACAATCTTGAAAATTTTAACAAAAATTAAGTTGCTCCTAAATCGGTCGGGTGAAGACTCAAATGTGTGGAAATACATTTATATTCACGTGAACAAAATAAGAACTCAATTAAAGATGATGAAATTTTTGCAAAAAAATCCATATAACGCATTGTTATGAGTAGCGTACTCACACCACATTGCTTTCGACAATCTTGAAAATTTGAACAAAAATTAAGTTGCTCCAAAATCGGTCGGGTTTAGACTCAAATGTGTGGAAATACATACATAATCACTTGTACAAAATAAGAACTCGATCAAAGATGATGAAATTTTTGCAAAAAAATCCATATGACACATTGTTATGAGTAGCGTACTCATACCACATTGCTTTCGACAATCTTGAAAATTTGAACAACAATGAAGTTGCTCTAAAGTCGGTAGGGTTCAGACTCAAATGTGTGGAAATACAAGCAAATCCACGTGTTCAAAATAAGAACTCGATCAAAGATGATGAAATTTTTGCAAAAAAATCCATATGACCCAATGTTATGAGTAGCGTACTCATACGACATTGCTTTCGCCAAACTTGAAAATTTTAACAAAAATTAAGTTGCTCCAAAATCGGTCGGGTTAAGACTCAAACGTGTGGAAATACATACATATTCACGTGTACAAAATAAGAACTGGATCAAAGATGATGAAATTTTTGCCAAAAAATTTATATGACGCATAGTTATGAGTTGCGCACTCATACCACAATGCTTTCGACAATCTTGAAAATTTTAACAAAAATTAAGTTGCTCCTAAATCGGTCGGGTTTAGACTCAAATGTGTGGAAATACATATATATTCACGTGAACAAAATAAGAACTCGATCAAAGATGACGTGATGATGTAATTTTTGCAAAAAAATTCATATGACGCATTGTTATGAGTAGAAAATAAAAACTCTATTAAAGATGATGAAATTTTTGCGAAAAAAGCCATATGAGCCATTGTTATGAGTAGCGTATTCATACCACATTGCTTTCGACGATCTGGAAAATTTGAACAAGAATTAAGTTGCACCAAAATCGGTCGGGTTAAGACTCAAATGTGTGGAAATACATACATATTCACGTGTACAAAATAAGAACCCGATCAAAGATGATGAAGTTTTTGCAAAAAAATCCATACGACACATTGTTATGAGTAGCGTACTCATACCACATTGCTTTCGACAATCTTGAAAATTTGAACAAAAATTAAGTTGCTCCAAAATCAGTCGGGTTTAGACTCAAATGTGTGGAAATACATATATATTCACGTGAACAAAATAAGAACTCGATCAAAGATGATGTGATGATGTAATTTTTGCAAAAAAATTCATATGACGCATTGTTATGAGTAGCGTACTCATACCACATTGCTTTCGACAATCTTGAAAATTTGAACAACAATGAAGTTGCTCTAAAGTCGGTCGGTTTCAGACTCAAATGTGTGGAAATACATACATATCCACGTGTTCAAAATAAGAACTCGATCAAAGATGATGAAATTTTTGCAAAGAAATCCATATGACCCATTGTTATGAGTAGCGTACTCATACGACATTGCTTTCGACAATCTTGAAAATTTGAACAAAAATTAAGTTGCTCCAAACTCGGTCGGGTTTAGACTCAAATGTGTGGAAATACATATATATTCACGTGAACAAAATAAGAACTCGATTAAAGATGATGAAATTTTTGCAAAAAAATCCATGCGACACATTGTTATGAGTAGCGTACTCATACCACATTGCTTTCGACAATCTTGAAAATTTGAACAAAATTAAGTTGCTTCAAAATCGGTCGGGCTTAGACTCAAATGTGTGAAATACATATATACTTACGTGAAGAAAATAAGAACTCGATTAAAGATGATGAAATTTTTGCAAAAAAATCCATATGACACATTGTTATAAGTAGCGTACTCATACCACATTGCTTTCGACAATCTTGAAAATTTGAACAAAAATTAAGTTGCTCCAAAATCGGTCGGGTTTAGACTCAAATGTGTGGAAATACATATATATTCACGTGAATAAAATAAGAACTCGATCAAAGATGATGAAATTTTTGCAAAAAAATCCATATGACGCATTGTTATGAGTAGCGTACTCATACGACATTGCTTTCGACAATCTTGAAAATTTGAACAAAAATTAAGTTGCTCCAAAATCTGTCGGGTTTAGACTCAAATTTGTGGAAATACATATATATTCATGTGAACAAAATAAGAACTCGATTAAAGATGATGAAATTTTTGCAAAAAAATCCATTAAACGCATTGTTGTGATTAGCGTACTCATACCACATTGCTTTCGACAATCTTGAAAATTTGAACAAAAATTAAGTTGCTCCAAAATCGGTCGGGTTAAGACTCAAATGTGTGGAAATACATATATATTCGCGTGAACAAAATAAGAACTCGAAAAATGATGATGAAATTTTTGCAAAAAAATCCATATGACCCATTGTTATGAGTAGCGTACTCATACCACATTGCTTTCGACAATCTTGAAAATTTGAACAAAAATGAAGTTGCTCCAAAATCGGTCGGGTTAAGACTCAAATGTGTGGAAATACATACATATTCACGTTAACAAAATAAGAAATCGATTAAAGATGATGAAATTTTTGCAAAAAAATCTATATGACGCATTGTTATGAGTAGCGTACTCATACCACATTGCTTTCGACAATCTTGAAAATTTGAACAAAATTAAGTTGCTTCAAAATCGGTCGGGTTAAGACTCAAATGTGTGGAAATACATACATATTCACGTGTACAAAATAAGAACTCGATCAAAGATGATGAAGTTTTTGCAAAAAAATCCACATGACACATTGTTATGAGTAGCGTACTCATCCACATTGCTTTGGACAATCTCGAAATTTTGAACAAAAATTAAGCTGCTCTAAAATCGGTCGGGTTTAGACTCAAATGTGTGGAAATACATATATATTCACGTGAACAAAATAAGAACTCGATTAAAGATGATGAAATATTTGCAAAAAAATCCATATAACGCATTGTTATGAGTAGCTTACTCATACCACATTGCTTTCGACAATCTTGAAAATTTGAACAAAAATTAAGTTGCTCCAAAATCAGTCGGGTGAAGACTCAAATGTGTGGAAATACATTTATATTCACGTGAACAAAATAAGAACTCAATTAAAGATGATGAAATTTTTGCAAAAAAATCCATATAACGCATTGTTATGAGTAGCGTACTCACACCACATTGCTTTCGACAATCTTGAAAATTTGAACAAAAATTAAGTTGCTCCAAAATCGGTCGGGTTTAGACTCAAATGTGTGGAAATACATACATAATCACTTGTACAAAATAAGAACTCGATCAAAGATGATGAAATTTTTGCAAAAAAATCCATATGACACATTGTTATGAGTAGCGTACTCATACCACATTGCTTTCGACAATCTTGAAAATTTGAACAACAATGAAGTTGCTCTAAAGTCGGTAGGGTTCAGACTCAAATGTGTGGAAATACAAGCAAATCCACGTGTTCAAAATAAGAACTCGATCAAAGATGATGAAATTTTTGCAAAAAAATCCATATGACCCAATGTTATGAGTAGTGTACTCATACGACATTGCTTTCGCCAAACTTGAAAATTTTAACAAAAATTAAGTTGCTCCAAAATCGGTCGGGTTAAGACTCAAACGTGTGGAAATACATACATATTCACGTGTACAAAATAAGAACTGGATCAAAGATGATGAAATTTTTGCCAAAAAATTTATATGACGCATAGTTATGAGTTGCGCACTCATACCACAATGCTTTCGACAATCTTGAAAATTTTAACAAAAATTAAGTTGCTCCTAAATCGGTCGGGTTTAGACTCAAATGTGTGGAAATACATATATATTCACGTGAACAAAATAAGAACTCGATCAAAGATGACGTGATGATGTAATTTTTGCAAAAAAATTCATATGACGCATTGTTATGAGTAGCGTACTCATACCACATTGCTTTCGACAATCTTAAAAATTTGAACAACAATGAAGTTGCTCTAAAGTCGGTAGGGTTCAGACTCAAATGTGTGGAAATACATACATATCCACGTGTTCAAAATAAGAACTCGATCAAAGATGATGAAATTTTTGCAAAAAAATCCATATGACCCATTGTTATGAGTAGCGTACTCATACGACATTGCTTTCGACAATCTTAAAAATTTGAACAAAAATTAAGTTGCTCCAAAATCGGTCGGGTTAAGACTCAAATGTGTGGAAATACATACATATTCACGTGTACAAAATAAGAACTCGATCAAAGATGATGAAATTTTTGCAAAAAAATCCATATAACGCATTGTTATGAGTAGCGTACTCACACCACATTGCTTTCGACAATCTTGAAAATTTGAACAAAAATTAAGTTGCTCCAAAATCGGTCGGGTTTAGACTCAAATGTGTGGAAATACATACATATCCACGTGTTCAAAATAAGAACCCGATCAAAGATGATGAAGTTTTTGCAAAAAAAATCCATATGACACATTGTTATGAGTAGCGTACTCATACCACATTGCTTTCGACAATCTTGAAAATTTGAACAACAATGAAGTTGCTCTAAAGTCGGTCGGGTTCAGACTCAAATGTGTGGAAATACATACATATCCACGTGTTCAAAATAAGAACTCGATCAAAGATGATGAAATTTTTGCAAAAAAATCCATATGACCCATTGTTATGAGTAGCGTACTCATACGACATTGCTTTCGACAATCTTAAAAATTTGAACAAAAATTAAGTTGCTCCAAAATCGGTCGGGTTAAGACTCAAATGTGTGGAAATACATACATATTCACGTGTACAAAATAAGAACTCGATCAAAGATGATGAAATTTTTGCAAAAAAATCCATGCGACACATTGTTATGAGTAGCGTACTCATACCACATTGCTTTCGACAATCTTGAAAATTTGAACAAAAATTAAGTTGCTTCAAAATCGGGCGGGCTTAGACTCAAATGTGTGGAAATACATATATATTCACTTGAACAAAATAAGAACTCGATTAGAGATGATGAAATTTTTGCAAAAAAAATCCATATGACACATTGTTATGAGTAGCGTACTCATACCACATTGCTTTGGACAATCTTGAAATTTTGAACAAAAATTAAGTTGCTCCAAAATCGGTGGGGTTAAGACTGAAATGTGTGGAATTACATTTATATTCACGTGAACGCAATAAGGACTCGATTAAAGATGATGAAATTTTTGCAAAAAAATCCATATAACGCATTGTTATGAGTAGCGTACTCACACCACATTGCTTTCGACAATCTTGAAAATTTGAACAAAAATTAAGTTGCTCCAAAATCGGTCGGGTTAAGACTCAAATGTGTGGAAATACATACATATTCACGTGTACAAAATAAGAACTCGATCAAAGATGATGAAATTTTTGCAAAAAAATCCATGCGACACATTGTTATGAGTAGCGTACTCATACCACATTGCTTTCGACAATCTTGAAAATTTGAACAAAAATTAAGTTGCTCCAAAATCGGGCGGGCTTAGACTCAAATGTGTGGAAATACATATATATTCACTTGAACAAAATAAGAACTCGATTAGAGATGATGAAATTTTTGCAAAAAAAATCCATATGACACATTGTTATGAGTAGCGTACTCATACCACATTGCTTTGGACAATCTTGAAATTTTGAACAAAAATTAAGTTGCTCCAAAATCGGTGGGGTTAAGACTGAAATGTGTGGAAATACATTTATATTCACGTGAACGCAATAAGAACTCGATTAAAGATGATGAAATTTTTGCAAAAAAATCCATATAACGCATTGTTATGAGTAGCGTACTCACACCACATTGCTTTCGACAATCTTGAAAATTTGAACAAAATTAAGTTGCTTCAAAATCGGTCGGGTTAAGACTCAAATGTGTGGAAATACATACATATTCACGTGTACAAAATAAGAACTCGATCAAAGATGATGAAGTTTTTGCAAAAAAATCCACATGACACATTGTTATGAGTAGCGTACTCATCCACATTGCTTTGGACAATCTCGAAATTTTGAACAAAAATTAAGTTGCTCTAAAATCGGTCGGGTTTAGACTCAAATGTGTGGAAATACATATATATTCACGTGAACAAAATAAGAACTCGATTAAAGATGATGAAATATTTGCAAAAAAATCCATATAACGCATTGTTATGAGTAGCTTACTCATACCACATTGCTTTCGACAATCTTGAAAATTTGAACAAAAATTAAGTTGCTCCAAAATCAGTCGGGTGAAGACTCAAATGTGTGGAAATACATTTATATTCACGTGAACAAAATAAGAACTCAATTAAAGATGATGAAATTTTTGCAAAAAAATCCATATAACGCATTGTTATGAGTAGCGTACTCACACCACATTGCTTTCGACAATCTTGAAAATTTGAACAAAAATTAAGTTGCTCCAAAATCGGTCGGGTTTAGACTCAAATGTGTGGAAATACATACATAATCACTTGTACAAAATAAGAACTCGATCAAAGATGATGAAATTTTTGCAAAAAAATCCATATGACACATTGTTATGAGTAGCGTACTCATACCACATTGCTTTCGACAATCTTGAAAATTTGAACAAGAATGAAGTTGCTCTAAAGTCGGTAGGGTTCAGACTCAAATGTGTGGAAATACAAGCAAATCCACGTGTTCAAAATAAGAACTCGATCAAAGATGATGAAATTTTTGCAAAAAAATCCATATGACCCAATGTTATGAGTAGCGTACTCATACGACATTGCTTTCGCCAAACTTGAAAATTTTAACAAAAATTAAGTTGCTCCAAAATCGGTCGGGTTAAGACTCAAACGTGTGGAAATACATACATATTCACGTGTACAAAATAAGAACTGGATCAAAGATGATGAAATTTTTGCCAAAAAATTTATATGACGCATAGTTATGAGTTGCGCACTCATACCACAATGCTTTCGACAATCTTGAAAATTTTAACAAAAATTAAGTTGCTCCTAAATCGGTCGGGTTTAGACTCAAATGTGTGGAAATACATATATATTCACGTGAACAAAATAAGAACTCGATCAAAGATGACGTGATGATGTAATTTTTGCAAAAAAATTCATATGACGCATTGTTATGAGTAGCGTACTCATACCACATTGCTTTCGACAATCTTAAAAATTTGAACAACAATGAAGTTGCTCTAAAGTCGGTAGGGTTCAGACTCAAATGTGTGGAAATACATACATATCCACGTGTTCAAAATAAGAACCCGATCAAAGATGATGAAGTTTTTGCAAAAAAATCCATATGACCCATTGTTATGAGTAGCGTACTCATACGACATTGCTTTCGACAATCTTAAAAATTTGAACAAAAATTAAGTTGCTCCAAAATCGGTCGGGTTAAGACTCAAATGTGTGGAAATACATACATATTCACGTGTACAAAATAAGAACTCGATCAAAGATGATGAAATTTTTGCAAAAAAATCCATGCGACACATTGTTATGAGTAGCGTACTCATACCACATTGCTTTCGACAATCTTGAAAATTTGAACAAAAATTAAGTTGCTTCAAAATCGGGCGGGCTTAGACTCAAATGTGTGGAAATACATATATATTCACTTGAACAAAATAAGAACTCGATTAGAGATGATGAAATTTTTGCAAAAAAAATCCATATGACACATTGTTATGAGTAGCGTACTCATACCACATTGCTTTCGACAATCTTGAAAATTTGAACAACAATGAAGTTGCTCTAAAGTCGGTAGGGTTCAGACTCAAATGTGTGGAAATACATACATATCCACGTGTTCAAAATAAGAACCCGATCAAAGATGATGAAATTTTTGCAAAAAAATCCATATGACCCATTGTTATGAGTAGCGTACTCATACGACATTGCTTTCGACAATCTTAAAAATTTGAACAAAAATTAAGTTGCTTCAAAATCGGGCGGGCTTAGACTCAAATGTGTGGAAATACATATATATTCACTTGAACAAAATAAGAACTCGATTAGAGATGATGAAATTTTTGCAAAAAAAATCCATATGACACATTGTTATGAGTAGCGTACTCATACCACATTGCTTTGGACAATCTTGAAATTTTGAACAAAAATTAAGTTGCTCCAAAATCGGTGGGGTTAAGACTCAAATGTGTGGAAATACATTTATATTCACGTGAACGCAATAAGAACTCGATTAAAGATGATGAAATTTTTGCAAAAAAATCCATATAACGCATTGTTATGAGTAGCGTACTCACACCACATTGCTTTCGACAATCTTGAAAATTTGAACAAAAATTAAGTTGCTCCAAAATCGGTGGGGTTAAGACTGAAATGTGTGGAAATACATTTATATTCACGTGAACGCAATAAGAACTCGATTAAAGATGATGAAATTTTTGCAAAAAAATCCATATAACGCATTGTTATGAGTAGCGTACTCATACCACATTGCTTTCGACAATCTTGGAAATTTGAACAACAATGAAGTTGCTCTAAAGTCGGTCGGGTTCAGACTCAAATGTGTGGAAAGACATACATATCCACGTGTTCAAAATAAGAACTCGATCAAAGATGATGAAATTTTTGCAAAAAAATCCATATGACCCATTGTTATGAGTAGCGTACTCATACGACATTGCTTTCGACAATCTTAAAAATTTGAACAAAAATTAAGTTGCTCCAAAATCGGTCGGGTTAAGACTCAAATGTGTGGAAATACATACATATTCACGTGTACAAAATAAGAACTCGATCAAAGATGATGAAATTTTTGCAAAAAAATCCATGCGACACATTGTTATGAGTAGCGTACTCATACCACATTGCTTTCGACAATCTTGAAAATTTGAACAAAAATTAAGTTGCTTCAAAATCGGGCGGGCTTAGACTCAAATGTGTGGAAATACATATATATTCACTTGAACAAAATAAGAACTCGATTAGAGATGATGAAATTTTTGCAAAAAAAATCCATATGACACATTGTTATGAGTAGCGTACTCATACCACATTGCTTTGGACAATCTTGAAATTTTGAACAAAAATTAAGTTGCTCCAAAATCGGTGGGGTTAAGACTGAAATGTGTGGAAATACATTTATATTCACGTGAACGCAATAAGAACTCGATTAAAGATGATGAAATTTTTGCAAAAAAATCCATATAACGCATTGTTATGAGTAGCGTACTCACACCACATTGCTTTCGACAATCTTGAAAATTTGAACAAAAATTAAGTTGCTCCAAAATCAGTCGGGTGAAGACTCAAATGTGTGGAAATACATTTATATTCACGTGAACAAAATAAGAACTCAATTAAAGATGATGAAATTTTTGCAAAAAAATCTATATAACGCATTGTTATGAGTTGCGCACTCATACCACAATGCTTTCGACAATCTTGAAAATTTTAACAAAAATTAAGTTGCTCCTAAATCGGTCGGGTTTAGACTCAAATGTGTGAAAATACATATATATTCACGTGAACAAAATAAGAACTCGATCAAAGATGATGTGATGATGTAATTTTTGCAAAAAAATTCATATGACGCATTGTTATGAGTAGCGTACTCATACCACATTGCTTTCGACAATCTTGAAAATTTGAACAACAATGAAGTTGCTCTAAAGTCGGTCGGGTTCAGACTCAAATGTGTGGAAATACAGACATATCCACGTGTTCAAAATAAGAACTCGATCAAAGATGATGAAATTTTTGCAAAAAAATCCATGTGACCCATTGTTATGAGTAGCGTACTCATACGACATTGCTTTCGACAATCTTAAAAATTTGAACAAAAATTAAGTTGCTCCAAAATCGGTCGGGTTAAGACTCAAATGTGTGGAAATACATACATATTCACGTGTACAAAATAAGAACTCGATCAAAGATGATGAAATTTTTGCAAAAAAATCCATGCGACACATTGTTATGAGTAGCGTACTCATACCACATTGCTTTCGACAATCTTGAAAATTTGAACAAAAATTAAGTTGCTTCAAAATCGGGCGGGCTTAGACTCAAATGTGTGGAAATACATATATATTCACTTGAACAAAATAAGAACTCGATTAGAGATGATGAAATTTTTGCAAAAAAAATCCATATGACACATTGTTATGAGTAGCGTACTCATACCACATTGCTTTGGACAATCTTGAAATTTTGAACAAAAATTAAGTTGCTCCAAAATCGGTGGGGTTAAGACTCAAATGTGTGGAAATACATTTATATTCACGTGAACGCAATAAGAACTCGATTAAAGATGATGAAATTTTTGCAAAAAAATCCATATAACGCATTGTTATGAGTAGCGTACTCACACCACATTGCTTTCGACAATCTTGAAAATTTGAACAAAAATGAAGTTGCTCCAAAATCGGTCGGGTTTAGACTCAAATGTGTGGAAATACATATATATTCACGTGTACAAAATAAGAACTCGATGAAAGATGATGAAATTTTTGCAAAAAAATCCATATGACACATTGTTATGAGTAGCGTACTCATACCACATTGCTTTCGACAATCTTGAAAATTTGAACAACAATGAAGTTGCTCTAAAGTCGGTCGGGTTCAGACTCAAATGTGTGGAAATACATGCATATCCACGTGTTCAAAATAAGAACTCGATCAAAGATGATGAAATTTTTGCAAAAAAATCCATATGACCCATTGTTATGAGTAGCGTACTCATACGACATTGCTTTCGCCAAACTTGAAAATTTTAACAAAAATTAACTTGCTCCAAAATCGGTCGGGTTAAGACTCAAACGTGTGGAAATACATACATATTCACATCTACAAAATAAGAACTGGATCAAAGATGATGAAATTTTTGCAAAAAAATTCATATGACGCATAGTTATGAGTTGCGCACTCATACGACAATGCTTTCGACAATCTTGAAAATTTTAACAAAAATTAAGTTGCTTCTAAATCGGTCGGGTTTAGACTCAAATGTGTGGAAATACATATATATTCACGTGAACAAAATAAGAACTCGATTAAAGATGATGAAATTTTTGCAAAAAAATTCATATGACGCATTGTTATGAGTAGCGTATTCATACCACATTGCTTTCGACGATCTGGAAAATTTGAACAAGAATTAAGTTGCACCAAAATCGGTCGGGTTAAGACTCAAATGTGTGGAAATACATATATATTCACGTGAACAAAATAAGAACTCGATCAAAGATGATGAAATTTTTGCAAAAAAATCCATATGACCCATTGTTATGAGTAGCGTACTCTTACCACATTGCTTTCGAGAATGTTGAAAATTTGAACATAAATTAAGTTGCTCCAAAATCGGTCGGGTTTAGATTCAAATGTGTAGAAATACATATATATTTAAGTATAGAAAATAAGAACTCGATTAAAGATGATAAAATTTTTGCAAAAAAATCCATATGACACATTGTTATGAGTAGCGTACTCATACCACATTGCTTTCGACACTCTTGAAAATTTGAACAAAAATTAAGTTGCTCCAAAATCGGTCGGGTTTAGAATCAAATGTGTGGAAATACATATATATTCACCTGAACAAAATAAGAACTCGATTAAAGATGATGAAATTTTTGCAAAAAAATTCATATGACGCATTGTTATGAGTAGCGTATTCATACCACATTGCTTTCGACGATCTGGAAAATTTGAACAAAAATTAAGTTGCTCCAAAATCGGTCGGGTTAAGACTCAAATGTGTGGAAATACATACATATTCACGTGTACAAAATAAGAACTCGATCAAAGATGATGAAATTTTTGCAAAAAATTCCATGCGACACATTGTTATGAGTAGCGTACTCATACCACATTGCTTTCGACAATCTTGAAAATTTGAACAAAAATTAAGTTGCTCAAAATCGGGCGGGCTTAGACTCAAATGTGTGGAAATACATATATATTCACTTGAACAAAATAAGAACTCGATTAGAGATGATGAAATTTTTGCAAAACAAATCCATATGACACATTGTTATGAGTAGCGTACTCATACCACATTGCTTTGGACAATCTTGAAATTTTGAACAAAAATTAAGTTGCTCCAAAATCGGTGGGGTTAAGACTCAAATGTGTGGAAATACATTTATATTCACGTGAACGCAATAAGAACTCGATTAAAGATGATGAAATTTTTGCAAAAAAATCCATATAACGCATTGTTATGAGTAGCGTACTCACACCACATTGCTTTCGACAATCTTGAAAATTTGAACAAAAATGAAGTTGCTCCAAAATCGGTCGGGTTTAGACTCAAATGTGTGGAAATACATATATATTCACGTGTACAAAATAAGAACTCGATGAAAGATGATGAAATTTTTGCAAAAAAATCCATATGACACATTGTTATGAGTAGCGTACTCATACCACATTGCTTTCGACAATCTTGAAAATTTGAACAACAATGAAGTTGCTCTAAAGTCGGTCGGGTTCAGACTCAAATGTGTGGAAATACATGCATATCCACGTGTTCAAAATAAGAACTCGATCAGAGATGATGAAATTTTTGCAAAAAAATCCATATGACCCATTGTTATGAGTAGCGTACTCATACGACATTGCTTTCGCCAAACTTGAAAATTTTAACAAAAATTAAGTTGCTCCAAAATCGGTCGGGTTAAGACTCAAACGTGTGGAAATACATACATATTCACGTCTACAAAATAAGAACTGGATCAAAGATGATGAAATTTTTGCAAAAAAATTCATATGACGCATAGTTATGAGTTGCGCACTCATACGACAATGCTTTCGACAATCTTGAAAATTTTAACAAAAATTAAGTTGCTTCTAAATCGGTCGGGTTTAGACTCAAATGTGTGGAAATACATATATATTCACGTGAACAAAATAAGAACTCGATTAAAGATGATGAAATTTTTGCAAAAAAATTCATATGACGCATTGTTATGAGTAGCGTATTCATACCACATTGCTTTCGACGATCTGGAAAATTTGAAGAAGAATTAAGTTGCACCAAAATCGGTCGGGTTAAGACTCAAATGTGTGGAAATACATATATATTCACGTGAACAAAATAAGAACTCGATCAAAAATGATGAAATTTTTGCAAAAAAAATCCATATGACCCATTGTTATGAGTAGCGTACTCTTACCACATTGCTTTCGAGAATGTTGAAAATTTGAACATAAATTAAGTTGCTCCAAAATCGGTCGGGTTTAGATTCAAATGTGTAGAAATACATATATATTTAAGTATAGAAAATAAGAACTCGATTAAAGATGATGAAATTTTTGCAAAAAAATTCATATGACGCATTGTTATGAGTAGCGTATTCATACCACATTGCTTTCGACGATCTGGAAAATTTGAACAAAAATTAAGTTGCTCCAAAATCGGTCGGGTTAAGACTCAAATGTGTGGAAATACATACATATTCACGTGTACAAAATAAGAACTCGATCAAAGATGATGAAATTTTTGCAAAAAATTCCATGCGACACATTGTTATGAGTAGCGTACTCATACCACATTGCTTTCGACAATATTGAAAATTTGAACAAAAATTAAGTTGCTCAAAATCGGGCGGGCTTAGACTCAAATGTGTGGAAATACATATATATTCACTTGAACAAAATAAGAACTCGATTAGAGATGATGAAATTTTTGCAAAACAAATCCATATGACACATTGTTATGAGTAGCGTACTCATACCACATTGCTTTGGACAATCTTGAAATTTTGAACAAAAATTAAGTTGCTCCAAAATCGGTCGGGTTTAGACTCAAATGTGTGGAAATACATTTATATTCACGTGAACACAATAAGAACTCGATTAAAGATGATGAAATTTTTGCAAAAAAATCCATATAACGCATTGTTATGAGTAGCGTACTCACACCACATTGCTTTCGACAATCTTGAAAATTTGAACAAAAATTAAGTTGCTCCAAAATCGGTCGGGTTTAGACTCAAATGTGTGGAAATACATACATAATCACTTGTACAAAATAAGAACTCGATGAAAGATGATGAAATTTTTGCAAAAAAATCCATATGACACATTGTTATGAGTAGCGTACTCATACCACATTGCTTTCGACAATCTTGAAAATTTGAACAACATTGAAGTTGCTCTAAAGTCGGTCGGGTTCAGACTCAAATGTGTGGAAATACATGCATATCCACGTGTTCAAAATAAGAACTCGATCAAAGATGATGAAATTTTTGCAAAAAAATCCATATGACCCATTGTTATGAGTAGCGTACTCATACGACATTGCTTTCGCCAAACTTGAAAATTTTAACAAAAATTAAGTTGCTCCAAAATCGGTCGGGTTAAGACTCAAACGTGTGGAAATACATACATATTCACGTGTACAAAATAAGAACTGGATCAAAGATGATGAAATTTTTGCAAAAAAATTCATATGACGCATAGTTATGAGTTGCGCACTCATACCACAATGCTTTCGACAATATTGAAAATTTTAACAAAAATTAAGTTGCTTCTAAATCGGTCGGGTTTAGACTCAAATGTGTGGAAATACATATATATTCACATGAACAAAATAAGAACTCGATTAAAGATGATGAAATTTTTGCAAAAAAAATTAATATGACGCATTGTTATGAGTAGCGTATTCATACCACATTGCTTTCGACGATCTGGAAAATTTGAACAAGAATTAAGTTGCACCAAAATCGGTCGGGTTAAGACTCAAATGTGTGGAAATACATACATATTCACGTATACAAAATAAGAACCCGATCAAAGATGATGAAGTTTTTGCAAAAAAATCCATATGACACATTGTTATGAGTAGCGTACTCATACCACATTGCTTTCGACAATCTTGAAAATTTGAACAAAAATTAAGTTGCTCCAAAATCAGTCGGGTTTAGACTCAAATGTGTGGAAATACATATATATTCACGTGAACAAAATAAGAACTCGATCAAAGATGATGTAATTTTTGCAAAAAAATTCATATGACGCATTGTTATGAGTAGCGTACTCATACCACATTGCTTTCGACAATCTTGAAAATTTGAACAAAAATTATGTTGCTCCAAAATCGGTTGGGTTTAGACTCAAATGTGTGGAAATACATACATATTCACTTGTACAAAATAAGAACTCGACCAAAGATGATGAAATTTTTGCAAAAAAATCCATATGACCCATTGTTATGAGTAGCGTACTCATACCACATTGCTTTCGAGAATGTTGAAAATTTGAACATAAATTAAGTTGCTCCAAAATCGGTCGGGTTTAGATTCAAATGTGTAGAAATACATATATATTTAAGTATAGAAAATTAGAACTCGATTAAAGGTGATAAAATTTTTGCAAAAAAATCCATATGACACATTGTTATGAGTAGCGTACTTATACCACATTGCTTTCGACACTCTTGAAAATTTGAACAAAATTAAGTTGCTCCAAAATCGGTCGGGTTTAGAATCAAATGTGTGGAAATACATATATATTTACGTATACAAAATAAGAACTCTATTAAAGATGATGAAATTTTTGCGAAAAAAGCCATATGACCCATTGTTATGAGTAGCGTACTCATACCACATTGCTTTCGACAATCTTAAAAATTATAACAAAAATTAAGTTGCTCCAAAATCGGTCGGGTTTAGACTCAAATGTGTGGAAATACATATATATTCACGTGAACAAAATAAGAACCAGATTAAAGATGATGCAATTTTTGCAAAAAAATTCATATGACGCATTGTTATGAGTAGCGTATTCATACCACATTGCTTTCGACGATCTGGAAAATTTGAACAAAAATTAAGTTGCTCCAAAATCGGTCGGGTTAAGACTCAAATGTGTGGAAATACATACATATTCACGTGTACAAAATAAGAACTCGATCAAAGGTGATGAAATTTTTGCAAAAAAATCCATATGTTGCATTGTTATGAGTAGCGTACTCATACCACATTTCTTTCGACAATCTTGAAAATTTGAACAAAAATTAAGTTGCTTCAGAATCGGGCGGGCTTAGACTCAAATGTGTGGAAATACATATATATTCACTTGAAATAATTAAAACTCGATTATAGATGATGAAATTTTTGCAAAAAAAATCCATATGACACATTGTTATGAACAGCGTACTCATACCACATTGCTTTGGACAATCTTGAAATTTTGAACAAAAATTAAGTTGCTCCAAAATCGGTCGGGTTTAGACTCAAATGTGTGGAAATACATATATATTCACGTGAACAAAAGAAGAACTCGATTAAAGATGATGAAATATTTGCAAAAAAATCCATATAACGCATTGTTATTAGTAGCGTTCTCATACCACATTGCTTTCGACAATCTTGAAAATTTGAACAAAAATTAAGTTGCTTCAAAATCGGTCGGGTTAAGACTCAAATGTGTGGAAATACATACATATTCACGAGTACAAAATAAGAACTCGATCAAAGATGATGAAGTTTTTGCAAAAAAATCCATATGACACATTGTTATGAGTAGCGTATTCATCCACATTGCTTTGGACAATCTTGAAATTTTGAACAAAAATTAAGTTGCTTCAAAATCGGTCGGGTTTAGACTCAAATGTGTGGAAATACATATATATTCACGTGAACAAAATAAGAACTCGATTGAAGATGATGAAATATTTGCAAGAAAATCCATATAACGCATTGTTATGAGAAGCGTACTCATACCACATTGCTTTCGACAATCTTGAAAATTTGAACAAAAATTAAGTTGCTCCAAAATCGGTCGGGTTAAGACTCAAATGTGTGGAAATACATTTATATTCACGTGAACACAATAAGAACTCGATTAAAGATGATGAAATTTTTGCAAAAACATCCATATAACGCATTGTTATGAGTAGCGTACTCACACCACATTGCTTTCGACAATCTTGAAAATTTGAACAAAAATTAAGTTGCTCCAAAATCGGTCGGGTTTAGACTCAAATGTGTGGAAATACATACATACATAATCACTTGTACAAAATAAGAACTCGATCAAAGATGATGAAGTTTTTGCAAAAAAATCCATATGACACATTGTTATGAGTAGCGTACTCATCCACATTGCTTTGGACAATCTTGAAATTTTGAACAAAAATTAAGTTGCTTCAAAATCGGTCGGGTTTAGACTCAAATGTGTGGAAATACATATATATTCACGTGAACAAAATAAGAACTCGATTGAAGATGATGAAATATTTGCAAAAAAATCCATATAACGCATTGTTATGAGAAGCGTACTCATACCACATTGCTTTCGACAATCTTGAAAATTTGAACAAAAATTAAGTTGCTCCAAAATCGGGCGGGTTTAGACTCAAATGTGTGGAAATACATATATATTCACTTGAAATAATTAAAACTCGATTATAGATGATGAAATTTTTGCAAAAAAAATCCATATGACACATTGTTATGAGTAGCGTACTCATACCACATTGCTTTGGACAATCTTGAAATTTTGAACAAAAATTAAGTTGCTCCAAAATCGGTCGGGTTTAGACTCAAATGTGTGGAAATACATATATATTCACGTGAACAAAAGAAGAACTCGATTAAAGATGATGAAATATTTGCAAAAAAATCCATATAACGCATTGTTATGAGTAGCGTACTCATACCACATTGCTTTCGACAATCTTGAAAATTTGAACAAAAATTAAGTTGCTTCAAAATCGGTCGGGTTAAGACTCAAATGTGTGGAAATACATACATATTCACGAGTACAAAATAAGAACTCGATCAAAGATGATGAAGTTTTTGCAAAAAAATCCATATGACACATTGTTGTCCATGAGTAGCGTACTCATCCACATTGCTTTTGACAATCTTGAAATTTTGAACAAAAATTAAGTTTCTTCAAAATCGGTCGGGTTTAGACTCAAATGTGTGGAAATACATATATATTCACGTGAACAAAATAAGAACTCGATTGAAGATGATGAAATATTTGCAAAAAAATCCATATAACGCATTGTTATGAGAAGCGTACTCATACCACGTTGCTTTCGACAATCTTGAAAATTTGAACAAAAATTAAGTTGCTCCAAAATCGGTCGGGTTTAGACTCAAATGTGTGGAAATACATACATAATCACTTGTACAAAATAAGAACTCGATGAAAGATGATGAAATTTTTGCAAAAAAATCCATATGACACATTGTTATGAGTAGCGTACTCATACCACATTGCTTTCGACAATCTTGAAAATTTGGACAACAATGAAGTTGCTCTAAAGTCGGTCGGGTTCAGACTCAAATGTGTGGAAATACATGCATATCCACGTGTTCAAAATAAGAACTCGATCAAAGATGATGAAATTTTTGCAAAAAAATCCATATGACCCATTGTTATGAGTAGCGTACTCATACGACATTGCTTTCGCCAAACTTGAAAATTTTAACAAAAATTAAGTTGCTCCAAAATCGGTCGGGTTAAGACTCAAATGTGTGGAAATACATACATATTCACGTGTACAAAATAAGAACTGGATCAAAGATGATGAAATTTTTGCAAAAAAATTCATATGACGCATAGTTATGAGTTGCGCACTCATACCACAATGCTTTCGACAATCTTGAAAATTTGAACAAAAATTAATTTGCTTCTAAATCGGTCGGGTTTAGACTCAAATGTGTGGAAATACATATATATTCACGTGAACAAAATAAGAACTCGATTAAAGATGATGAAATTTTTGGAAAAAAATTCATATGACGCATTGTTATGAGTAGCGTATTCATACCACATTGCTTTCGACGATCTGGAAAATTTGAACAAGAATTAAGTTGCACCAAAATTGGTCGGGTTAAGACTCAAATGTGTGGAAATACATACATATTCACGTGTACAAAATAAGAACCCGATCAAAGATGATGAAGTTTTTGCAAAAAAATCCATACGACACATTGTTATGAGAAGCGTACTCATACCACATTGCTTTCGACAATCTTGAAAATTTGAACAAAAATTAAGTTGCTCCAAAATCAGTCGGGTTTAGACTCAAATGTGTGGAAATACATATATATTCACGTGAACAAAATAAGAACTCGATCAAAGATGATGTGATGATGTAATTTTTGCAAAAAAATTCATATGACGCATTGTTATGAGTAGCGTACTCATACCACATTGCTTTCGACAATCTTGAAAATTTGAACAAAAATTAAGTTGCTCCAAAATCGGTTGGGTTTAGACTCAAATGTGTGGAAATACATACATATTCACTTGTACAAAATAAGAACTCGATCAAAGATGATGAAATTTTTGCAAAAAAATCCATATGACCCATTGTTATGAGTAGCGTACTCATACCACATTGCTTTCGAGAATGTTGAAAATTTGAACATAAATTAAGTTGCTCCAAAATCGGTCGGGTTTAGATTCAAATGTGTAGAAATGCATATATATTTAAGTATAGAAAATAAAAACTCGATTAAAGATGATAAAATTTTTGCAAAAAAATCCATTTGACACATTGTTATGAGTAGCGTACTCATACCACATTGCTTTCGACACTCTTGAAAATTTGAACAAAAATTAAGTTGCTCCAAAATCGGTCGGGTTTAGAATCAAATGTGTGGAAATACATATATATTTACGTATACAAAATAAGAACTCTATTAAAGATGATGAAATTTTTGCGAAAAAAGCCATATGACCCATTGTTATGAGTAGCGTATTCATACCACATTGCTTTCGACAATCTTGAAAATTTGAACAAAAATTAAGTTGCTCCAAAATCAGTCGGGTTTAGACTCAAATGTGTGGAAATACATATATATTCACGTGAACAAAATAAGAACTCGATCAAAGATGATGTGATGATGTAATTTTTGCAAAAAAATTCATATGACGCATTGTTATGAGTAGCGTACTCATACCACATTGCTTTCGACAATCTTGAAAATTTGAACAACAATGAAGTTGCTCTAAAGTCGGTCGGTTTCAGACTCAAATGTGTGGAAATACATACATATCCACGTGTTCAAAATAAGAACTCGATCAAAGATGATGAAATTTTTGCAAAAAAATTCATATGACGCATAGTTATGAGTTGCGCACTCATACCACAATGCTTTCGACAATCTTGAAAATTTGAACAAAAATTAATTTGCTTCTAAATCGGTCGGGTTTAGACTCAAATGTGTGGAAATACATATATATTCACGTGAACAAAATAAGAACTCGATTAAAGATGATGAAATTTTTGGAAAAAAATTCATATGACGCATTGTTATGAGTAGCGTATTCATACCACATTGCTTTCGACGATCTGGAAAATTTGAACAAGAATTAAGTTGCACCAAAATTGGTCGGGTTAAGACTCAAATGTGTGGAAATACATACATATTCACGTGTACAAAATAAGAACCCGATCAAAGATGATGAAGTTTTTGCAAAAAAATCCATACGACACATTGTTATGAGTAGCGTACTCATACCACATTGCTTTCGACAATCTTGAAAATTTGAACAAAATCAGTCGGGTTTAGACTCAAATGTGTGGAAATACATATATATTCACGTGAACAAAATAAGAACTCGATCAAAGATGATGTGATGATGTAATTTTTGCAAAAAAATTCATATGACGCATTGTTATGAGTAGCGTACTCATACCACATTGCTTTCGACAATCTTGAAAATTTGAACAAAAATTAAGTTGCTCCAAAATCGGTTGGGTTTAGACTCAAATGTGTGGAAATACATACATATTCACTTGTACAAAATAAGAACTCGATCAAAGATGATGAAATTTTTGCAAAAAAATCCATATGACCCATTGTTATGAGTAGCGTACTCATACCACATTGCTTTCGAGAATGTTGAAAATTTGAACATAAATTAAGTTGCTCCAAAATCGGTCGGGTTTAGATTCAAATGTGTAGAAATACATATATATTTAAGTATAGAAAATAAAAACTCGATTAAAGATGATAAAATTTTTGCAAAAAAATCCATTTGACACATTGTTATGAGTAGCGTACTCATACCACATTGCTTTCGACACTCTTGAAAATTTGAACAAAAATTAAGTTGCTCCAAAATCGGTCGGGTTTAGAATCAAATGTGTGGAAATACATATATATTTACGTATACAAAATAAGAACTCTATTAAAGATGATGAAATTTTTGCGAAAAAAGCCATATGACCCATTGTTATGAGTAGCGTATTCATACCACATTGCTTTCGACAATCTTGAAAATTTGAACAAGAATTAAGTTGCACCAAAATTGGTCGGGTTAAGACTCAAATGTGTGGAAATACATACATATTCACGTGTACAAAATAAGAACCCGATCAAAGATGATGAAGTTTTTGCAAAAAAATCCATACGACACATTGTTATGAGTAGCGTACTCATACCACATTGCTTTCGACACTCTTGAAAATTTGAACATAAATTAAGTTGCTCCAAAATCGGTCGGGTTTAGATTCAAATGTGTAGAAATACATATATATTTAAGTATAGAAAATAAGAACTCGATTAAAGGTGATAAAATTTTTGCAAAAAAATCCATATGACACATTGTTATGAGTAGCGTACTCATACCACATTGCTTTCGACACTCTTGAAAATTTGAACAAAATTAAGTTGCTCCAAAATCGGTCGGGTTTAGAATCAAATGTGTGGAAATACATATATATTTACGTATACAAAATAAGAACTCTATTAAAGATGATGAAATTTTTGCGAAAAAAGCCATATGACCCATTGTTATGAGTAGCGTACTCATACCACATTGCTTTCGACAATCTTAAAAATTATAACAAAAATTAAGTTGCTCCAAAATCGGTCGGGTTTAGACTCAAATGTGTGGAAATACATATATATTCACGTGAACAAAATAAGAACCAGATTAAAGATGATGCAATTTTTGCAAAAAAATTCATATGACGCATTGTTATGAGTAGCGTATTCATACCACATTGCTTTCGACGATCTGGAAAATTTGAACAAAAATTAAGTTGCTCCAAAATCGGTCGGGTTAAGACTCAAATGTGTGGAAATACATACATATTCACGTGTACAAAATAAGAACTCGATCAAAGGTGATGAAATTTTTGCAAAAAAATCCATATGTTGCATTGTTATGAGTAGCGTACTCATACCACATTGCTTTCGACAATCTTGAAAATTTGAACAAAAATTAAGTTGCTTCAAAATCGGGCGGGCTTAGACTCAAATGTGTGGAAATACATATATATTCACTTGAAATAATTAAAACTCGATTATAGATGATGAAATTTTTGCAAAAAAAATCCATATGACACATTGTTATGAGTAGCGTACTCATACCACATTGCTTTGGACAATCTTGAAATTTTGAACAAAAATTAAGTTGCTCCAAAATCGGTCGGGTTTAGACTCAAATGTGTGGAAATACATATATATTCACGTGAACAAAAGAAGAACTCGATTAAAGATGATGAAATATTTGCAAAAAAATCCATATAACGCATTGTTATGAGTAGCGTACTCATACCACATTGCTTTCGACAATCTTGAAAATTTGAACAAAAATTAAGTTGCTTCAAAATCGGTCGGGTTAAGACTCAAATGTGTGGAAATACATACATATTCACGAGTACAAAATAAGAACTCGATCAAAGATTATGAAGTTTTTGCAAAAAAATCCATATGACACATTGTTATGAGTAGCGTACTCATCCACATTGCTTTGGACAATCTTGAAATTTTGAACAAAAATTAAGTTGCTTCAAAATCGGTCGGGTTTAGACTCAAATGTGTGGAAATACATATATATTCACGTGAACAAAATAAGAACTCGATTGAAGATGATGAAATATTTGCAAAAAAATCCATATAACGCATTGTTATGAGAAGCGTACTCATACCACATTGCTTTCGACAATCTTGAAAATTTGAACAAAAATTAAGTTGCTCCAAAATCGGTCGGGTTAAGACTCAAATGTGTGGAAATACATTTATATTCACGTGAACACAATAAGAACTCGATTAAAGATGATGAAATTTTTGCAAAAACATCCATATAACGCATTGTTATGAGTAGCGTACTCACACCACATTGCTTTCGACAATCTTGAAAATTTGAACAAAAATTAAGTTGCTCCAAAATCGGTCGGGTTTAGACTCAAATGTGTGGAAATACATACATACATAATCACTTGTACAAAATAAGAACTCGATCAAAGATGATGAAGTTTTTGCAAAAAAATCCATATGACACATTGTTATGAGTAGCGTACTCATCCACATTGCTTTGGACAATCTTGAAATTTTGAACAAAAATTAAGTTGCTTCAAAATCGGTCGGGTTTAGACTCAAATGTGTGGAAATACATATATATTCACGTGAACAAAATAAGAACTCGATTGAAGATGATGAAATATTTGCAAAAAAATCCATATAACGCATTGTTATGAGAAGCGTACTCATACCACATTGCTTTCGACAATCTTGAAAATTTGAACAAAAATTAAGTTGCTCCAAAATCGGTTGGGTTTAGACTCAAATGTGTGGAAATACATACATAATCACTTGTACAAAATAAGAACTCGATGAAAGATGATGGAATTTTTGCAAAAAAATCCATATGACACATTGTTATGAGTAGCGTACTCATACCACATTGCTTTCGACAATCTTGAAAATTTGAACAACATTGAAGTTGCTCTAAAGTCGGTCGGGTTCAGACTCAAATGTGTGGAAATACATGCATATCCACGTGTTCAAAATAAGAACTCGATCAAAGATGATGAAATTTTTGCAAAAAAATCCATATGACCCATTGTTATGAGTAGCGTACTCATACGACATTGCTTTCGCCAAACTTGAAAATTTTAACAAAAATTAAGTTGCTCCAAAATCGGTCGGGTTAAGACTCAAACGTGTGGAAATACATACATATTCACGTGTACAAAATAAGAACTGGATCAAAGATGATGAAATTTTTGCAAAAAAATTCATATGACGCATAGTTATGAGTTGCGCACTCATACCACAATGCTTTCGACAATATTGAAAATTTTAACAAAAATTAAGTTGCTTCTAAATCGGTCGGGTTTAGACTCAAATGTGTGGAAATACATATATATTCACGTGAACAAAATAAGAACTCGATTAAAGATGATGAAATTTTTGCAAAAAAAATTAATATGACGCATTGTTATGAGTAGCGTATTCATACCACATTGCTTTCGACGATCTGGAAAATTTGAACAAGAATTAAGTTGCACCAAAATCGGTCGGGTTAAGACTCAAATGTGTGGAAATACATACATATTCACGTATACAAAATAAGAACCCGATCAAAGATGATGAAGTTTTTGCAAAAAAATCCATATGACACATTGTTATGAGTAGCGTACTCATACCACATTGCTTTCGACAATCTTGAAAATTTGAACAAAAATTAAGTTGCTCCAAAATCAGTCGGGTTTAGACTCAAATGTGTGGAAATACATATATATTCACGTGAACAAAATAAGAACTCGATCAAAGATGATGTAATTTTTGCAAAAAAATTCATATGACGCATTGTTATGAGTAGCGTACTCATACCACATTGCTTTCGACAATCTTGAAAATTTGAACAAAAATTATGTTGCTCCAAAATCGGTTGGGTTTAGACTCAAATGTGTGGAAATACATACATATTCACTTGTACAAAATAAGAACTCGATCAAAGATGATGAAATTTTTGCAAAAAAATCCATATGACCCATTAATATGAGTAGCGTACTCATACCACATTGCTTTCGAGAATGTTGAAAATTTGAACATAAATTAAGTTGCTCCAAAATCGGTCGGGTTTAGATTCAAATGTGTAGAAATACATATATATTTAAGTATAGAAAATAAGAACTCGATTAAAGGTGATAAAATTTTTGCAAAAAAATCCATATGACACATTGTTATGAGTAGCGTACTCATACCACATTGCTTTCGACAATCTTAAAAATTATAACAAAAATTAAGTTGCTCCAAAATCGGTCGGGTTTAGACTCAAATGTGTGGAAATACATATATATTCACGTGAACAAAATAAGAACCAGATTAAAGATGATGCAATTTTTGCAAAAAAATTCATATGACGCATTGTTATGAGTAGCGTATTTATACCACATTGCTTTCGACGATCTGGAAAATTTGAACAAAAATTAAGTTGCTCCAAAATCGGTCGGGTTAAGACTCAAATGTGTGGAAATACATACATATTCACGTGTACAAAATAAGAACTCGATCAAAGGTGATGAAATTTTTGCAAAAAAATCCATATGTTGCATTGTTATGAGTAGCGTACTCATACCACATTGCTTTCGACAATCTTGAAAATTTGAACAAAAATTAAGTTGCTTCAAATCGGGCGGGCTTAGACTCAAATGTGTGGAAATACATATATATTCACTTGAAATAATTAAAACTCGATTATAGATGATGAAATTTTTGCAAAAAAAATCCATATGACACATTGTTATGAGTAGCGTACTCATACCACATTGCTTTGGACAATCTTGAAATTTTGAACAAAAATTAAGTTGCTCCAAAATCGGTCGGGTTTAGACTCAAATGTGTGGAAATACATATATATTCACGTGAACAAAAGAAGAACTCGATTAAAGATGATGAAATATTTGCAAAAAAATCCATATAACGCATTGTTATGAGTAGCGTACTCATACCACATTGCTTTCGACAATCTTGAAAATTTGAACAAAAATTAAGTTGCTTCAAAATCGGTCGGGTTAAGACTCAAATGTGTGGAAATACATACATATTCACGATTACAAAATAAGAACTCGATCAAAGATGATGAAGTTTTTGCAAAAAAATCCATATGACACATTGTTATGAGTAGCGTACTCATCCACATTGCTTTGGACAATCTTGAAATTTTGAACAAAAATTAAGTTGCTTCAAAATCGGTCGGGTTTAGACTCAAATGTGTGGAAATACATATATATTCACGTGAACAAAATAAGAACTCGATTGAAGATGATGAAATATTTGCAAAAAAATCCATATAACGCATTGTTATGAGAAGCGTACTCATACCACATTGCTTTCGACAATCTTGAAAATTTGAACAAAAATTAAGTTGCTCCAAAATCGGTCGGGTTAAGACTCAAATGTGTGGAAATACATTTATATTCACGTGAACACAATAAGAACTCGATTAAAGATGATGAAATTTTTGCAAAAACATCCATATAACGCATTGTTATGAGTAGCGTACTCACACCACATTGCTTTCGACAATCTTGAAAATTTGAACAAAAATTAAGTTGCTCCAAGATCGGTCGGGTTTAGACTCAAATGTGTGGAAATACATACATACATAATCACTTGTACAAAATAAGAACTCGATCAAAGATGATGAAGTTTTTGCAAAAAAATCCATATGACACATTGTTATGAGTAGCGTACTCATCCACATTGCTTTGGACAATCTTGAAATTTTGAACAAAAATTAAGTTGCTTCAAAATCGGTCGGGTTTAGACTCAAATGTGTGGAAATACATATATATTCACGTGAACAAAATAAGAACTCGATTGAAGATGATGAAATATTTGCAAAAAAATCCATATAACGCATTGTTATGAGAAGCGTACTCATACCACATTGCTTTCGACAATCTTGAAAATTTGAACAAAAATTAAGTTGCTCCAAAATCGGGCGGGTTTAGACTCAAATGTGTGGAAATACATATATATTCACTTGAAATAATTAAAACTCGATTATAGATGATGAAATTTTTGCAAAAAAAATCCATATGACACATTGTTATGAGTAGCGTACTCATACCACATTGCTTTGGACAATCTTGAATTTTTGAACAAAAATTAAGTTGCTCCAAAATCGGTCGGGTTTAGACTCAAATGTGTGGAAATACATATATATTCACGTGAACAAAAGAAGAACTCGATTAAAGATGATGAAATATTTGCAAAAAAATCCATATAACGCATTGTTATGAGTAGCGTACTCATACCACATTGCTTTCGACAATCTTGAAAATTTGAACAAAAATTAAGTTGCTTCAAAATCGGTCGGGTTAAGACTCAAATGTGTGGAAATACATACATATTCACGAGTACAAAATAAGAACTCGATCAAAGATGATGAAGTTTTTGCAAAAAAATCCATATGACACATTGTTGTCCATGAGTAGCGTACTCATCCACATTGCTTTGGACAATCTTGAAATTTTGAACAAAAATTAAGTTTCTTCAAAATCGGTCGGGTTTAGACTCAAATGTGTGGAAATACATATATATTCACGTGAACAAAATAAGAACTCGATTGAAGATGATGAAATATTTGCAAAAAAATCCATATAACGCATTGTTATGAGAAGCGTACTCATACCACATTGCTTTCGACAATCTTGAAAATTTGAACAAAAATTAAGTTGCTCCAAAATCGGTCGGGTTTAGAATCAAATGTGTGGAAATACATACATAATCACTTGTACAAAATAAGAACTCGATGAAAGATGATGAAATTTTTGCAAAAAAATCCATATGACACATTGTTATGAGTAGCGTACTCATACCACATTGCTTTCGACAATCTTGAAAATTTGAACAACAATGAAGTTGCTCTAAAGTCGGTCGGGTTCAGACTCAAATGTGTGGAAATACATGCATATCCACGTGTTCAAAATAAGAACTCTTTCAAAGATGATGAAATTTTTGCAAAAAAATCCATATGACCCATTGTTATGAGTAGCGTACTCATACGACATTGCTTTCGCCAAACTTGAAAATTTTAACAAAAATTAAGTTGCTCCAAAATCGGTCGGGTTAAGACTCAAATGTGTGGAAATACATACATATTCACGTGTACAAAATAAGAACTGGATCAAAGATGATGAAATTTTTGCAAAAAAATTCATATGACGCATAGTTATGAGTTGCGCACTCATACCACAATGCTTTCGACAATCTTGAAAATTTGAACAAAAATTAATTTGCTTCTAAATCGGTCGGGTTTAGACTCAAATGTGTGGAAATACATATATATTCACGTGAACAAAATAAGAACTCGATCAAAGATGATGTGATGATGTAATTTTTGCAAAAAAATTCATATGACGCATTGTTATGAGTAGCGTACTCATACCACATTGCTTTCGACAATCTTGAAAATTTGAACAAAAATTAAGTTGCTCCAAAATCGGTTGGGTTTAGACTCAAATGTGTGGAAATACATACATATTCACTTGTACAAAATAAGAACTCGATCAAAGATGATGAAATTTTTGCAAAAAAATCCATATGACCCATTGTTATGAGTAGCGTACTCATACCACATTGCTTTCGAGAATGTTGAAAATTTGAACATAAATTAAGTTGCTCCAAAATCGGTCGGGTTTAGATTCAAATGTGTAGAAATACATATATATTTAAGTATAGAAAATAAAAACTCGATTAAAGATGATAAAATTTTGGCAAAAAAATCCATTTGACACATTGTTATGAGTAGCGTACTCATACCACATTGCTTTCGACACTCTTGAAAATTTGAACAAAAATTAAGTTGCTCCAAAATCGGTCGGGTTTAGAATCAAATGTGTGGAAATACATATATATTTACGTATACAAAATAAGAACTCTATTAAAGATGATGAAATTTTTGCGAAAAAAGCCATATGACCCATTGTTATGAGTAGCGTATTCATACCACATTGCTTTCGACAATCTTGAAAATTTGAACAAAAATTAAGTTGCTCCAAAATCAGTCGGGTTTAGACTCAAATGTGTGGAAATACATATATATTCACGTGAACAAAATAAGAACTCGATCAAAGATGATGTGATGATGTAATTTTTGCAAAAAAATTCATATGACGCATTGTTATGAGTAGCGTACTCATACCACATTGCTTTCGACAATCTTGAAAATTTGAACAAAAATTAAGTTGCTCCAAAATCGGTTGGGTTTAGACTCAAATGTGTGGAAATACATATATATTCACGTGAACAAAATAAGAACTCGATTAAAGATGATGAAATTTTTGGAAAAAAATTCATATGACGCATTGTTATGAGTAGCGTATTCATACCACATTGCTTTCGACGATCTGGAAAATTTGAACAAGAATTAAGTTGCACCAAAATTGGTCGGGTTAAGACTCAAATGTGTGGAAATACATACATATTCACGTGTACAAAATAAGAACCCGATCAAAGATGATGAAGTTTTTGCAAAAAAATCCATACGACACATTGTTATGAGTAGCGTACTCATACCACATTGCTTTCGACAATCTTGAAAATTTGAACAAAAATTAAGTTGCTCCAAAATCAGTCGGGTTTAGACTCAAATGTGTGGAAATACATATATATTCACGTGAACAAAATAAGAACTCGATTAAAGATGATGAAATTTTTGGAAAAAAATTCATATGACGCATTGTTATGAGTAGCGTATTCATACCACATTGCTTTCGACGATCTGGAAAATTTGAACAAGAATTAAGTTGCACCAAAATTGGTCGGGTTAAGACTCAAATGTGTGGAAATACATACATATTCACGTGTACAAAATAAGAACCCGATCAAAGATGATGAAGTTTTTGCAAAAAAATCCATACGACACATTGTTATGAGTAGCGTACTCATACCACATTGCTTTCGACAATCTTGAAAATTTGAACAAAAATTAAGTTGCTCCAAAATCAGTCGGGTTTAGACTCAAATGTGTGGAAATACATATATATTCACGTGAACAAAATAAGAACTCGATCAAAGATGATGTGATGATGTAATTTTTGCAAAAAAATTCATATGACGCATTGTTATGAGTAGCGTACTCATACCACATTGCTTTCGACAATCTTGAAAATTTGAACAAAAATTAAGTTGCTCCAAAATCGGTTGGGTTTAGACTCAAATGTGTGGAAATACATACATATTCACTTGTACAAAATAAGAACTCGATCAAAGATGATGAAATTTTTGCAAAAAAATCCATATGACCCATTGTTATGAGTAGCGTACTCATACCACATTGCTTTCGAGAATGTTGAAAATTTGAACATAAATTAAGTTGCTCCAAAATCGGTCGGGTTTAGATTCAAATGTGTAGAAATACATATATATTTAAGTATAGAAAATAAAAACTCGATTAAAGATGATAAAATTTTGGCAAAAAAATCCATTTGACACATTGTTATGAGTAGCGTACTCATACCACATTGCTTTCGACACTCTTGAAAATTTGAACAAAAATTAAGTTGCTCCAAAATCGGTCGGGTTTAGAATCAAATGTGTGGAAATACATATATATTTACGTATACAAAATAAGAACTCTATTAAAGATGATGAAATTTTTGCGAAAAAAGCCATATGACCCATTGTTATGAGTAGCGTATTCATACCACATTGCTTTCGACAATCTTGAAAATTTGAACAAAAATTAAGTTGCTCCAAAATCAGTCGGGTTTAGACTCAAATGTGTGGAAATACATATATATTCACGTGAACAAAATAAGAACTCGATCAAAGATGATGTGATGATGTAATTTTTGCAAAAAAATTCATATGACGCATTGTTATGAGTAGCGTACTCATACCACATTGCTTTCGACAATCTTGAAAATTTGAACAACAATGAAGTTGCTCTAAAGTCGGTCGGTTTCAGACTCAAATGTGTGGAAATACATACATATCCACGTGTTCAAAATAAGAACTCGATCAAAGATGATGAAATTTTTGCAAAAAAATTCATATGACGCATAGTTATGAGTTGCGCACTCATACCACAATGCTTTCGACAATCTTGAAAATTTGAACAAAAATTAATTTGCTTCTAAATCGGTCGGGTTTAGACTCAAATGTGTGGAAATACATATATATTCACGTGAACAAAATAAGAACTCGATTAAAGATGATGAAATTTTTGGAAAAAAATTCATATGACGCATTGTTATGAGTAGCGTATTCATACCACATTGCTTTCGACGATCTGGAAAATTTGAACAAGAATTAAGTTGCACCAAAATTGGTCGGGTTAAGACTCAAATGTGTGGAAATACATACATATTCACGTGTACAAAATAAGAACCCGATCAAAGATGATAAAGTTTTTGCAAAAAAATCCATACGACACATTGTTATGAGTAGCGTACTCATACCACATTGCTTTCGACAATCTTGAAAATTTGAACAAAAATTAAGTTGCTCCAAAATCAGTCGGGTTTAGACTCAAATGTGTGGAAATACATATATATTCACGTGAACAAAATAAGAACTCGATCAAAGATGATGTGATGATGTAATTTTTGCAAAAAAATTCATATGACGCATTGTTATGAGTAGCGTACTCATACCACATTGCTTTCGACAATCTTGAAAATTTGAACAACAATGAAGTTGCTCTAAAGTCGGTCGGTTTCAGACTCAAATGTGTGGAAATACATACATATCCACGTGTTCAAAATAAGAACTCGATCAAAGATGATGAAATTTTTGCAAAAAAATCCATATGACCCATTGTTATGAGTAGCGTACTCATACGACATTGCTTTCGACAATCTTGAAAATTTGAACAAAAATTAAGTTGCTCCAAACTCGGTCGGGTTTAGACTCAAATGTGTGGAAATACATATATATTCACGTGAACAAAATAAGAACTCGATTAAAGATGATGAAATTTTTGCAAAAAAATCCATGCGACACATTGTTATGAGTAGCGTACTCATACCACATTGCTTTCGACAATCTTGAAAATTTGAACAAAATTAAGTTGCTTCAAAATCGGTCGGGCTGAGACTCAAATGTGTGAAATACATATATACTTACGTGAACAAAATAAGAACTCGATTAAAGATGATGAAATTTTTGCAAAAAAATCCATATGACACATTGTTAGGAGTAGCGTACTCATACCACATTGCTTTCGACAATCTTGAAAATTTGAACAAAAATTAAGTTGCTCCAAAATCGGTCGGGTTTAGACTCAAATGTGTGGAAATACATATATATTCACGTGAACAAAATAAGAACTCGATCAAAGATGATGAAATTTTTGCAAAAAAATCCATATGACCCATTGTTATGAGTAGCGTACTCATACGACATTGCTTTCGACAATCTTGAAAATTTGAACAAAAATTAAGTTGCTCCAAAATCTGTCGGGTTTAGACTCAAATGTGTGGAAATACATATATATTCATGTGAACAAAATAAGAACTCGATTAAAGATGATGAAATTTTTGCAAAAAAATCCATTAAACGCATTGTTGTGAGTAGCGTACTCATACCACATTGCTTTCGACAATCTTGAAAATTTGAACAAAAATTAAGTTGCTCCAAAATCGGTCGGGTTAAGACTCAAATGTGTGGAAATACATATATATTCGCGTGAACAAAATAAGATGATGAAATTTTTGCAAAAAAATCCATATGACGCATTGTTATGAGTAGCGTACTCATACCACATTGCTTTCGACAATCTTGAAAATTTGAACAAAAATTAAGATGCTCCAAACTCGGTCGGGTTTAGACTCAAATGTGTGGAAATACATATATATTCACGGGAACAAAATAAGAACTCGATTAAAGATGATGAAATTTTTGCAAAAAAATCCATACGACACATTGTTATGAGTAGCGTACTCATACCACATTGCTTTCGACAATCTTGAAAATTTGAACAAAATTAAGTTGCTTCAAAATCGGTCGGGCTTAGACTCAAATGTGTGGAAATACATATATACTAACGTGTACAAAATAAGAACTCGATTAAAAATGATGAAAGTTTTGCAAAAAAATTCATATGACGCATAGTTATGAGTAGCGTATTCATACCACATTGCTTTCGACAATCTGGAAAATTTGAACAAAAATTAAGTTGCTCCAAAATCGTTCGGGTTAAGACTCAAATATGTGGAAATACATACATATTCACGTGTACAAAATAAGAACTCGATCAAAGATGATGTAATTTTTGCAAAAAAAATTCATATGACGCATGTTTATGAGTAGCGTATTTATACCACATTCCTTTCGACAATCTTGAAAATTTTAACAAAAATTAAGTTGCTCCAAAATTGGTCGGGTTTAGAATCAAATGTGTGGAAATACATATATATTTACGTATACAAAATAAGAACTCTATTAAAGATGATGAAATTTTTGCGAAAAAAGCCATAAGACCCATTGTTATGAGTAGCGTACTCATACCACATTGCTTTCGACAATCTTGAAAATTTGAACAAAAATTAACTTGCTCCAAAATCGGCCGGGTTAAGATTCAAATGTGTGGAAATACATACATATTCACGTGTACAAAATAAGAATTTGAATAAAGATTATAAAATTTTTGCAAAAAAATCCTTATGACGCATTGTTATAAGTAGCGTACTCATACCACATTGCTTTCGACAATCTTGAAAATTTGAACAAAAATTAAGTTGCTCCAAAATCGGTCGGGTTTAGACTCAAATGTGTGGAATTACATATATATTCACGTGAACAAAATAAGAACTCAATTAAAGATGATGAAATTTTTGCAAAAAAATTCATATGACCCAATGTTATGAGTAGCGTACTCATACGACATTGCTTTCGCCAAACTTGAAAATTTTAACAAAAATTAAGTTGCTCCAAAATCGGTCGGGTTTGGACTCAAATGTGTGGAAATACATATATATTCATGTGAACAAAATAAGAACTCGATTAAAGATGATGAAATTTTTAAAAATCCATATAACGCATTGTTGTGAGTAGCGTATTCATACCACATTGCTTTGGACAATCTTGAAAATTTGAACAAAAATTAAGTTGCTCCAAAATCGGTCGGGTTTAGACTCAAATGTGTGGAAATACATACATATTCACGTGTACAAAATAAGAACTCGATCAAAAATGATGAAATTTTTGCAAAAAAATACATATAACGCATTGTTATGAGTAGCGTACTCATACCACATTGCTTTCGACAATCTTGAAAATTTTAACAAAAATTAAGTTGCTCCAAAATCGGTCGGGTTTAGACTCAAATGTGTGGAAATACATATATATTCACGTGAACAAAAGAAGAACTCGATTAAAGATGATGAAATATTTGCAAAAAAATCCATATAACGCATTGTTATGAGTAGCGTACTCATACCACATTGCTTTCGACAATCTTGAAAATTTGAACAAAAATTAAGATGCATCAAAATCGGTCGGGTTAAGACTCAAATGTGTGGAAATACATACATATTCACGTGTACAAAATAAGAACTCGATCAAAGATGATGAAGTTTTTGCAAAAAAATCCATATGACACATTGTTATGAGTAGCGTACTCATCCACATTGCTTTGGACAATCTTGAAATTTTGAATAAAAATTAAGTTGCTCCAAAATCGGTCGGGTTTAGACTCAAATGTGTGGAAATACATTTATATTCACATGAACACAATAAGAACTCGATTAAAGATGATGAAATTTTTGCAAAAAAATACATATAACGCATTGTTATGAGTAGCGTACTCATACCACATTGCTTTCGACAATCTTGAAAATTTTAACAAAAATTAAGTTGCTCCAAAATCGGTCGGGTTTAGACTCAAATGTGTGGAAATACATACATATTCACGTGTACAAAATAAGAACTCGATCAAAAATGATGAAATTTTTGCAAAAAAATACATATAACGCATTGTTATGAGTAGCGTACTCATACCACATTGCTTTCGACAATCTTGAAAATTTTAACAAAAATTAAGTTGCTCCAAAATCGGTCGGGTTTAGACTCAAATGTGTGGAAATACATTTATATTCACGTGAACACAATAAGAACTCGATTAAAGATGATGAAATTTTTGCAAAAAAATCCATATAACGCATTGTTATGAGTAGCGTACTCACACCACATTGCTTTCGACAATCTTGAAAATTTGAACAAAAATTAAGTTGCTCCAAAATCGGTCGGGTTAAGACTCAAATGTGTGGAAATACATTTATATTCACGTTAACAAAATAAGAACTCGATTGAAGATGATGAAATATTTGCAAAAAAATCCATATAACGCATTGTTATGAGTAGCGTACTCATACCACATTGCTTTCGACAATCTTGAAAATTTGAACAAAAATTAAGTTGCTCCAAAATCGGGCGGGTTAAGACTCAAATGTGTGGAAATACATTTATATTCACGTGAACAAAATAAGAACTCGATTAAAGATGATGAAATTTTTGCAAAAAAATTCATATGACGCATTGTTATGAGTAGCGTATTCATACCACATTGCTTTCGACGATCTGGAAAATTTGAACAAGAATTAAGTTGCACCAAAATCGGTCGGGTTAAGACTCAAATGTGTGGAAATACATACATATTCACGTGTACAAAATAAGAACCCGATCAAAGATGATGAAGTTTTTGCATAAAAATCCATATGACACATTGTTATGAGTAGCGTACTCATACCACATTGCTTTCGACAATCTTGAAAATTTTAACAACAATGAAGTTGCTCTAAAGTCGGTCGGGTTCAGACTCAAATGTGTGGAAATACATGCATATCCACGTGTTCAAAATAAGAACTCGATCAAAGATGATGAAATTTTTGCAAAAAAATCCATATGACCCATTGTTATGAGTAGCGTACTCATACGACATTGCTTTCGCCAAACTTGAAAATTTTAACAAAAATTATGTTGCTCCAAAATCGGTCGGGTTAAGACTCAAACGTGTGGAAATACATACATATTCACGTGTACAAAATAAGAACTGGATCAAAGATGATGACATTTTTGCAAAAAAATTCATATGACGCATAGTTATGAGTTGCGCACTCATACCACAATGCTTTCGACAATCTTGAAAATTTTAACAAAAATGAAGTTGCTTCTAAATCGGTCGGGTTTAGACTCAAATGTGTGGAAATACATATATATTCACGTGAACAAAATAAGAACTCGATTAAAGATGATGAAATTTTTGCAAAAAAATTCATATGACGCGTTGTTATGAGTAGCGTATTCATACCACATTGCTTTCGACGATCTGGAAAATTTGAACAAGAATTAAGTTGCACCAAAATCGGTCGGGTTAAGACTCAAATGTGTGGAAATACATACATATTCACGTGTACAAAATAAGAACCCGATCAAAGATGATGAAGTTTTTGCATAAAAATCCATATGACACATTGTTATGAGTAGCGTACTCATACCACATTGCTTTCGACAATCTTGAAAATTTGAACAAAAATTAAGTTGCTCCAAAATCCGTCGGGTTTAGACTCAAATGTGTGGAAATACATATATATTCACGTGAACAAAATAAGAACTCGATCAAAGATGATGTAATTTTTGCAAAAAAAATTCATATGACGCATTGTTATGAGTAGCGTACTCATACCACATTGCTTTCGACAATCTTGAAAATTTGAACAAAAATTAAGTTGCTCCAAAATCGGTTGGGTTTAGACTCAAATGTGTGGAAATACATACATATTCACTTGTACAAAATAAGAACTCGATCAAAGATGATGAAATTTTTGCAAAAAAATCCATATGACCCATTGTTATGAGTAGCGTACTCATACCACATTGCTTTTGAGAATGTTGAAAATTTGAACATAAATTAAGTTGCTCCAAAATCGGTCGGGTTTAGATTCAAATGTGTAGAAATACATATATATTTAAGTATAGAAAATAAGAACTCGATTAAAGATGATAAAATTTTTGCAAAAAAATTCATATGACACATTGTTATGAGTAGCGTACTCATACCACATTGCTTTCGACACTCTTGAAAATTTGAACAAAAATTAAGTTGCTCCAAAATCGGTCGGGTTTAGAATCAAATGTGTGGTAATACATATATATTTACGTATACAAAATAAGAACTCTATTAAAGATGATGAAAGTTTTGCGAAAAAAGCCATATGACCCATTGTTATGAGTAGCGTACTCATACCACATTGCTTTCGACAATCTTGAAAATTATAACAAAAATTAAATTGCTCCAAAATCGGTCGGGTTTAGACTCAAATGTGTGGAAATACATATATATTCACGTGAACAAAATAAGAACTCGATTAAAGATGATGAAATTTTTGCAAAAAAATTCATATGACGCATTGTTATGAGTAGCGTATTCATACCACATTGCTTTCGACAATCTGGAAAATTTGAACAAAAATTAAGTTGCTCCAAAATCGGTCGGGTTAAGACTCAAATGTGTGGAAATACATACATATTCACGTGTACAAAATAAGAACCCGATCAAAGATGATGAAGTTTTTGCAAAAAAATCCATATGACACATTGTTATGAGTAGCGTACTCATACCACATTGCTTTCGACAATCTTGAAAATTTGAACAACAATGAAGTTGCTCTAAAGTCGGTCGGTTTCAGACTCAAATGTGTGGAAATACATACATATCCACGTGTTCAAAATAAGAACTCGATCAAAGATGATGAAATTTTTGCAAAAAAATCCATACGACCCATTGTTATGAGTAGCGTACTCATACGACATTGCTTTCGACAATCTTGAAAATTTGAACAAAAATTAAGTTGCTCCAAACTCGGTCGGGTTTAGACTCAAATGTGTGGAAATACATATATATTCACGTAAACAAAATAAGAACTCGATTAAAGATGATGAAATTTTTGCAAAAATATCCATGCGACACATTGTTATGAGTAGCGTACTCATACCACATTGCTTTCGACAATGTTGAAAATTTTAACAAAATTAAGTTGCTTCAAAATCGGTCGGGCTTAGACTCAAATGTGTGAAATACATATATACTTACGTGAACAAAATAAGAACTCGATTAAAGATGATGAAATTTTTGCAAAAAAATCCATATGACACATTGTTATGAGTAGCGTACTCATACCACATTGCTTTCGACAATCTTGAAAATTTGAACAAAAATTAAGTTGCTCCAAAATCGGTCGGGTTTAGACTCAAATGTGTGGAAATACATATATATTCACGTAAACAAAATAAGAACTCGATCAAAGATGATGAAATTTTTGCAAAAAAATCCATATGACCCATTGTTATGAGTAGCGTACTCATACGACATTGCTTTCGACAATCTTGAAAATTTGAACAAAAATGAAGTTGCTCCAAAATCCGTCGGGTTTATACTCAAATGTGTGGAAATACATATATATTCATGTGAACAAAATAAGAACTCGATTAAAGATGATGAAATTTTTGCAAAAAAATCCATATAACGCATTGTTGTGAGTAGCGTACTCATACCATATTGCTTTCGACAATCTTGAAAATTTGAACAAAAATTAAGTTGCTCCAAAATCGGTCGGGTTAAGACTCAAATGTGTGGAAATACATATATATTCGCGTGAACAAAATAAGAACTCGAAAAAAGATGATGAAATTTTTGCAAAAAAATCCATATGACCCATTGTTATGAGTAGCGTACTCATACGACATTGCTTTCGACAATCTTGAAAATTTGAACAAAAATGAAGTTGCTCCAAAATCTGTCGGGTTTAGACTCAAATGTGTGGTAATACATATATATTTACGTATACAAAATAAGAACTCTATTAAAGATGATGAAATTTTTGCGAAAAAAGCCATATGACCCATTGTTATGAGTAGCGTACTCATACCACATTGCTTTCGACAATCTTGAAAATTTGAACAAAAATTAACTTGCTCCAAAATCGGCCGGGTTAAGATTCAAATGTGTGGAAATACATACATATTCACGTGTACAAAATAAGAATTTGAATAAAGATTATAAAATTTTTGCAAAAAAATCCTAATGACGCATTGTTATGAGTAGCGTACTCATACCACATTGCTTTCGACAATCTTGAAAATTTAAACAAAATTAAGTTGCTTCAAAATCGGTCGGGCTTAGACTCAAATGTGTGGAAATACATATATACTAACGTGTACAAACTAAGAACTCGATTAAAGATGATGAAATTTTTGCAAAAAAATCCATACGACACATTGTTATGAGTAGCGTACTCATACCACATTGCTTTCGACAATCTGGAAAATTTGAACAAAAATGAAGTTGCTCCAAAATCGGTCGGGTTCAGACTCAAATGTGTGGAAATACATGCATATCCACGTGTTCAAAATAAGAACTCGATCAAAGATGATGAAATTTTTGCAAAAAAATCCATATGACCCATTGTTATGAGTAGCGTACTCATACGACATTGCTTTCGCCAAACTTGAAAATTTTAACAAAAATTAAGTTGCTCCAAAATCGGTCGGGTTTGGACTCAAATGTGTGGAAATACATATATATTCATGTGAACAAAATAAGAACTCGATTAAAGATGATGAAATTTTTGCAAAAAAATCCATATAACGCATTGTTGTGAGTAGCGTACTCATACCACATTGCTTTCGACAATCTTGAAAATTTGAACAAAAATTAAGTTGCTAAAAACTCGGTCGGGTTAAGACTCAAATGTGTGGAAATACATATATATTCGCGTGAACAAAATAAAAACTCGAAAAAAGATGATGAAATTTTTGCAAAAAAATCCATATGACCCATTGTTATGAGTAGCGTACTCATACCACATTGCTTTCGACAATCTTGAAAATTTGAACAAAAATGAAGTTGCTCCAAAATCGGTCGGGTTTAGACTCAAATGTGTGGAAATAGATACATATTCACGTTAACAAAATAAGAACTCGATTAAAGATGATGAAATTTTTGCAAAAAAATCCATATGACGCATTGTTATGAGTAGCGTACTCATACCACATTGCTTTCGATAATCTTGAAAATTTGAACAAAAATTAAGTTGCTCCAAACTCGGTCGGGTTTAGACTCAAATGTGTGGAAATACATATTTATTCACGGAAACAAAATAAGAACTCGATTAAAGATGATGAAATTTTTGAAAAAAAATCCATACGACACATTGTTATGAGTAGCGTACTCATACCACATTGCTTTCGACAATCTTTAAAATTTGAACAAAATTAAGTTGCTTCAAAATCGGTCGGGCTTAGACTGGAAATACATATATACTAACGTGTACAAAATAAGAACTCGATTAAAAATGATGAAAGTTTTGCAAAAAAATTCATATGACGCATAGTTATGAGTAGCGTATTCATACCACATTGCTTTCGACAATCTGGAAAATTTGAACAAAAATTAAGTTGCTCCAAAATCGTTCGGGTTAAGACTCAAATATGTGGAAATACATACATATTCACGTGTATAAAATAAGAACTCGATCAAAGATGATGTAATTTTTGCAAAAAATTTCATATGACGCATGTTTATGAGTAGCGTATTCATACCACATTCCTTTCGACAATCTTGAAAATTTTAACAAAAATTAAGTTGCTCCAAAATTGGTCGGGTTTAGAATCAAATGTGTGGAAATACATATATATTTACGTATACAAAATAAGAACTCTATTAAAGATGATGAAATTTTTGCGAAAAAGCCATATGACCCATTGTTATGAGTAGCGTACTCATACCACATTGCTTTCGACAATCTTGAAAATTTGAACAAAAATTAACTTGCTCCAAAATCGGCCGGGTTAAGATTCAAATGTGTGGAAATACATACATATTCACGTGTACAAAATAAGAATTTGAATAAAGATTATAAAATTTTAGCAAAAAAAATCCATATGACGCATTGTTATGAGTAGCGTACTCATACCACATTGCTTTCGACAATCTTGAAAATTTGAACAAAAATTAAGTTGCTCCAAAATCGGTTGGGTTTAGACTCAAATGTGTGGAATTACATATATATTCACGTGAACAAAATAAGAACTCAATTAAAGATGATGAAATTTTTGCAAAAAAATTCATATGACGCATTGTTATGAGTAGCGTATTCATACCACATTGCTTTCGACAATCTGGAAAATTTGAACAAAAATTAAGTTGCTCCAAAATTGGTCGGGTTAAGACTCAAATGTGTGGAAATACATATATATTCACGTGTACAAAATAAGAACCCGATCAAAGATGATGAAGTTTTTGCAAAAAAATCCATATGACACATTGTTATGAGTAGCGTACTCATACCACATTACTTTCGACAATCTTAAAAATTTGAACAACAATGAAGTTGCTCTAAAGTCGGTCGGGTTCAGACTCAAATGTGTGGAAATACATGCATTTCCACGTGTTCAATATAAGAACTCGATCAAAGATGATGAAATTTTTGCAAAAAAATCCATATGACCCATTGTTATGAGTAGCGTACTCATACGACATTGCTTTCGCCAAACTTGAAATTTTTAACAAAAATTAAGTTGCTCCAAAATCGGTCGGGTTTGGACTCAAATGTGTGGAAATACATATATATTCATGTGAACAAAATAAGAACTCGATTAAAGATGATGAAATTTTTGCAAAAAAATCCATATAACGCATTGTTGTGAGTAGCGTACTCATACCACATTGCTTTCGACAATCTTGAAAATTTGAACAAAAATTAAGTTGCTCCAAAATCGGTCGGGTTTGGACTCAAATGTGTGGAAATACATATATATTCATGTGAACAAAATAAGAACTCGAAAAAAGATGATGAAATTTTTGCAAAAAAATCCATATGACCCATTGTTATGAGTAGCGTACTCATACGACATTGCTTTCGCCAAACTTGAAAATTTTAACAAAAATTAAGTTGCTTCAAAATCGGTCGGGCTTGGACTCAAATGTGTGGAAATACATATATATTCGCGTGAACAAAATAAGAACTCGAAAAAAGATGATGAAATTTTTGCAAAAAAATCCATACGACACATTGTTAGGAGTAGCGTACTCATACCACATTGCTTTCGACAATCTTGAAAATTTGAACAAAATTAAGTTGCTTCAAAATCGGTCGGGCTTAGACTGGAAATACATATATACTAACGTGTACAAAATAAGAACTCGATTAAAAATGATGAAAGTGTTGCAAAAAAATTCATATGACGCATAGTTATGAGTAGCGTATTCATACCACATTGCTTTCGACAATCTGGAAAATTTGAACAAAAATTAAGTTGCTCCAAAATCGGTCGGGTTAAGACTCAAATGTGTGGAAATACATATATATTCGCGTGAACAAAATAAGAACTCGAAAAAAGATGATGAAATTTTTGCAAAAAAATCCATATGACCCATTGTTATGAGTAGCGTACTCATACCACATCGCTTTCGACAATCTTGATAATTTGAACAAAAATGAAGTAGCTCCAAAATCGGTTGGGTTTAGACTCAAATGTGTGGAAATACATATATATTCACGGGAACAAAATAAGAACTCGATTAAAGATGATGAAATTTTTGCAAAAAAATCCATACGACACATTGTTATGAGTAGCGTACTCATACCACATTGCTTTCGACAATCTTGAAAATTTGAACAAAATTAAGTTGCTTCAAAATCGGTCGGGCTTAGACTCAAATGTGTGGAAATACATATATACTAACGTGTACAAACTAAGAACTCGATTAAAAATGATGAAAGTTTTGCAAAAAAATTCATATGACGCATAGTTATGAGTAGCGTATTCATACCACATTGCTTTCGACAATCTGGAAAATTTGAACAAAAATTAAGTTGCTCCAAAATCGGTCGGGTTAAGACTCAACTGTGTGGAAATACATATATATTCGCGTGAACAAAATAAGAACTCGAAAAAAGATGATGAAATTTTTGCAAAAAAATCCATATGACCCATTGTTATGAGTAGCGTACTCATACCACATTGCTTTCGACAATCTTGAAAATTTGAACAAAAATGAAGTTGCTCCAAAATCGGTCGGGTTTAGACTCAAATGTGTGGAAATAGATACATATTCACGTTAACAAAATAAGAACTCGATTAAAGATGATGAAATTTTTGCAAAAAAATCCATATGACGCATTGTTATGAGTAGCGTACTCATACCACATTGCTTTCGATAATCTTGAAAATTTGAACAAAAGTTAAGTTGCTCCAAACTCGGTCGGGTTTAGACTCAAATGTGTGGAAATACATATATATTCACGGGAACAAAATAAGAACTCGATTAAAGATGATGAAATTTTTGAAAAAAAATCCATACGACACATTGTTATGAGTAGCGTACTCATACCACATTGCTTTCGACAATCTTTAAAATTTGAACAAAATTAAGTTGCTTCAAAATCGGTCGGGCTTAGACTGGAAATACATATATACTAACGTGTACAAAATAAGAACTCGATTAAAAATGATGAAAGTTTTACAAAAAAATTCATATGACGCATAGTTATGAGTAGCGTATTCATACCACATTGCTTTCGACAATCTGGAAAATTTGAACAAAAATTAAGTTGCTCCAAAATCGTTCGGGTTAAGACTCAAATATGTGGAAATACATACATATTCACGTGTATAAAATAAGAACTCGATCAAAGATGATGTAATTTTTGCAAAAAATTTCATATGACGCATGTTTACGAGTAGCGTATTCATACCACATTCCTTTCGACAATCTTGAAAATTTTAACAAAAATTAAGTTGCTCCAAAATTGGTCCGGTTTAGAATCAAATGTGTGGAAATACATATATATTTACGTATACAAAATAAGAACTCTATTAAAGATGATGAAATTTTTGCGAAAAAAGCCATATGACCCATTGTTATGAGTAGCGTACTCATACCACATTGCTTTCGACAATCTTGAAAATTTGAACAAAAATTAAGTTGCTCCAAAATCGGCCGGGTTAAGATTCAAATGTGTGGAAATACATACATATTCACGTGTACAAAATAAGAATTTGAATAAAGATTATAAAATTTTAGCAAAAAAAATCCTTATGACGCATTGTTATGAGTAGCGTACTCATACCACGTTGCTTTCGACAATCTTGAAAATTTGAACAAAAATTAAGTTGCTCCAAAATCGGTTGGGTTTAGACTCAAATGTGTGGAATTACATATATATTCACGTGAACAAAATAAGAACTCAATTAAAGATGATGAAATTTTTGCAAAAAAATCCATATGACACATTGTTATGAGTAGCGTACTCATACCACATTACTTTCGACAATCTTAAAAATTTGAACAACAATGAAGTTGCTCTAAAGTCGGTCGGGTTCAGACTCAAATGTGTGGAAATACATGCATATCCACGTGTTCAAAATAAGAACTCGATTAAAAATGATGAAAGTTTTGCAAAAAAATTCATATGACGCATAGTTATGAGTAGCGTATTCATACCACATTGCTTTCGACAATCTGGAAAATTTGAACAAAAATTAAGTTGCTCCAAAATCGGTCGGGTTAAGACTCAAATGTGTGGAAATACATATATATTCGCGTGAACAAAATAAGAACTCGAAAAAAGATGATGAAATTTTTGCAAAAAAATCCATATGACCCATTGTTATGAGTAGCGTACTCATACCACATTGCTTTCGACAATCTTGAAAATTTGAACAAAAATGAAGTTGCTCCAAAATCGGTCGGGTTTAGACTCAAATGTGTGGAAATAGATACATATTCACGTTAACAAAATAAGAACTCGATTAAAGATGATGAAATTTTTGCAAAAAAATCCATATGACGCATTGTTATGAGTAGCGTACTCATACCACATTGCTTTCGATAATCTTGAAAATTTGAACAAAAATTAAGTTGCTCCAAACTCGGTCGGGTTTAGACTCAAATGTGTGGAAATACATATATATTCACGGGAACAAAATAAGAACTCGATTAAAGATGATGAAATTTTTGAAAAAAAATCCATACGACACATTGTTATGAGTAGCGTACTCATACCACATTGCTTTCGACAATCTTTAAAATTTGAACAAAATTAAGTTGCTTCAAAATCGGTCGGGCTTAGACTGGAAATACATATATACTAACGTGTACAAAATAAGAACTCGATTAAAAATGATGAAAGTTTTGCAAAAAAATGCATATGACGCATAGTTATGAGTAGCGTATTCATACCACATTGCTTTCGACAATCTGGAAAATTTGAACAAAAATTAAGTTGCTCCAAAATCGTTCGGGTTAAGACTCAAATATGTGGAAATACATACATATTCACGTGTATAAAATAAGAACTCGATCAAAGATGATGCAATTTTTGCAAAAAATTTCATATGACGCATGTTTATGAGTAGCGTATTCATACCACATTCCTTTCGACAATCTTGAAAATTTTAACAAAAATTAAGTTGCTCCAAAATTGGTCGGGTTTAGAATCAAATGTGTGGAAATACATATATATTTACGTATACAAAATAAGAACTCTATTAAAGATGATGAAATTTTTGCGAAAAAAGCCATATGACCCATTGTTATGAGTAGCGTACTCATACCACATTGCTTTCGACAATCTTGAAAATTTGAACAAAAATTAAGTTGCTCCAAAATTGGCTGGGTTAAGATTCAAATGTGTGGAAATACATACATATTCACGTGTACAAAATAAGAATTTGAATAAAGATTATAAAATTTTAGCAAAAAAAATCCTTATGACGCATTGTTATGAGTAGCGTACTCATACCACGTTGCTTTCGACAATCTTGAAAATTTGAACAAAAATTAAGTTGCTCCAAAATCGCTTGGGTTTAGACTCAAATGTGTGGAATTACATATATATTCACGTGAACAAAATATGAACTCAATTAAAGATGATGAAATTTTTGCAAAAAAATCCATATGACACATTGTTATGAGTAGCGTACTCATACCACATTACTTTCGACAATCTTAAAAATTTGAACAACAATGAAGTTGCTCTAAAGTCGGTCGGGTTCAGACTCAAATGTGTGGAAATACATGCATATCCACGTGTTCAAAATAAGAACTCGATCAAAGATGATGAAATTTTTGCAAAAAAATCCATATGACCCATTGTTATGAGTAGCGTACTCATACCACATTGCTTTGGACAATCTTGAAATTTGAACAAAAATGAAGTTGCTCCAAAATCGGTCGGGTTTAGACTCAAATGTGTGGAAATACATATATATTCACGTGAACAAAATAAGTACTCGATTAAAGATGATGAAATTTTTGCAAAAAAATCCATATAACGCATTGTTATGAGTAGCGTACTCATACCACATTGCTTTCGACAATCTTGAAAATTTGAACAAAAATTAAGTTGCTTCAAAATCAGTCGGGTTAAGACTCAAATGTGTGGAAATACATATATAGTTACGTATACTTAATATGAACTCGATTAAAGATAATGAAATTTTTGCGAAAAAATCCATATGACGCAGTGTTATGAGTAGCGTACTCATACCACATTGCTTTCGACAATATTGAAAATTTGAACAAAAATGAAGTTGCTCTAAAATCGGTCGGGTTCAGACTCAAATGTGTGGAAATACAGACATAGTCACTTGTACAAAATAAGAACTCGATCAAAGATGATCAAATTTTTGCAAAAAAATCCATATGACCCATTGTTATGAGTAGCGTACTCATACAATCTTGAAAATTTGAACAAAAATGAAGTTGCACTAAAATCGGTCGGGTTTAGACTCAAATGTGTGGAAATACACATTGCTTTCGAGAATGTTGAAAATTTGAACATAAATTAAGTTGCTCCAAAATGGCGGGGTGTCGCTCGACCATGGGACTTTCGACCATATGGCAGAAAGTCCCCAAGAAAGTGGACATTCGACCATATGGTCGAGTCTCCACTTTTTTGGGGACTTTCGGCCATATGGTCGAAAGTCCCACGGTCGAGCGACACCCCGTCCTCCAAAATATGTCGGGTTTAGATTCAAATGTGTGGAAATACATATATATTTAAGTATAGAAAATAAGAACTCGATTAAAGATGATGGAATTTTTGCAAAAAAATCCATATGACACATTGTTATGAGTAGCGTACTCATACCACATTGCTTTCGACAATCTTGAATATTTGAACAAAAATTAAGTTCCTCCAAAATCGGTCGGGTTTAGACTCAAATGTGTGGAACTACATATATATTCACGTGAACAAAATAAGAACTCGATTAAAGATGATGAAATTTTTGCAAAAAAATCCATATGACGCATTGTTATGAGTAGCGTACTCATACCACATAGCTTTCGACAATCTTGAAAATTTGAACAAAAATTAAGTTGCTCCAAAATTGGTCGAGTTTAGACTCAAATGTGTGGAAATACATATATATTTACGAATACAAAATAAGAACTCGATTAAAGATGATGAAATTTTTGCGAAAAAAGCCATATGACCCATTGTTATGAGTAGCGTACTCATACCACATTGCTTTCGACAATCTTGAAAATTTGAACAAAAATTAACTTGCTCCGAAATCGGCCGGCTTAAGATTCAAATGTGTGGAAATACAAACATATTCACAAGTACAAAATAAGAATTTGAATAAAGATTATAAAATTTTTGCAAAAAAATCCATATGACGCATAGTTATGAGTAGCGTATTCATACCACATTGATTTCGACAATCTGGAAAATTTGAACAAAAATTAAGTTGCTCCAAAATCGTTCGGGTTAAGACTCAAATGTGCGGAAATACATACATATTCACGTGTACAAAATAAGAACTCGATTAAAGATGATGTAATTTTTGCAAAAAATTCATATGACGCATGTTTATGAGTAGCGTATTCATACCACATTCCTTTCGACGATCTTGAAAATTTGAACAAAAATTAAGTTGCTCAAAACTCGGTCGGGTTAAGACTCAAATGTGTGGAAATACATATATATTCACGTAAACAAAATAATACCTCGATTAAAGATGATGCAATTTTTGCAAAAAAATCCATATGACGCATTGTTATGAGTAGCGTACTCATACCACATTGCTTTCGACAATCTTGAAAATTTGAACAAAAATTAAGTTGCTTCAAAATCGGGCGGGCTTAGACTCAAATGTGTGGAAATACATATATACTAACGTTTACAAAATAAGAACTCGATTAAAGATGATGAAAGTTTTGCAAAAAAATTCATATGACGCATAGTTATGAGTAGCGTATTCATACCACATTGCTTTCGACAATCTGGAAAATTTGAACAAAAATTAAGTTGCTCCAAAATCGGTCGGGTTAAGACTCAAATGTGTGGAAATACATACATATTCACGTGTACAAAATAAGAACTCGATCAAAGATGATGAAATTTTTGCAAAAAAATCCATATGACGCATTGTTATGAGTAGCGTACTCATAACATACTCATACGACAATCTTGAAAATTTGAACAAAAATTAAGTTGCTTCAAAATCGGGCGGGCTTAGACTCAAATGTGTGGAAATACATATATATTCACATGAACAAAATAAGAACTCGATTAGAGATGATGAAATTTTTGCAAAAAAAATCCATATGACACATTGTTATGAGTAGCGTACTCATACCACATTGCTTTGGACAATCTTGAAATTTTGAACAAAAATTAAGTTGCTCCAAAATCGGTCGGGTTTAGACTCAAATGTGTGGAAATACATATATATTCACGTGAACAAAAGAAGAACTCGATTAAAGATGATGAAATATTTGCAAAAAAATCCATATAACGCATTGTTATGAGTAGCGTACTCATACCACATTGCTTTCGACAATCTTGAAAATTTGAACAAAAATTAAGTTGCTCCAAAATCGGTCGGGTTAAGACTCAAATGTGTGGAAATACATACATATTCACGTGTACAAAATAAGAACTCGATCAAAGATGATGAAGTTTTTGCAAAAAAATCCATATGACACATTGTTATGAGTAGCGTACTCATCCACATTGCTTTCGCCAATCTTGAAAATTTTAACAAAAATTAAGTTGCTCCAAAATCGGTCGGGTTAAGACTCAAACGTGTGGAAATACATACATATTCACGTGTACAAAATAAGAACTGGATCAAAGATGATGAAATTTTTGCAAAAAAATTCATATGACGCATAGTTATTAGTTGCGCACTCATACCACAATGCTTTCGACAATCTTGAAAATTTTAACAAAAATTAAGTTGCTCCAAAATCGGTCGGGTTAAGACTCAAATGTGTGGAAATACATACATATTCACGTGTACAAAATAAGAACCCGATCAAAGATGATGAAGTTTTTGCAAAAAAATCTATATGACACATTGTTATGAGTAGCGTACTCATACCACATTGCTTTCGACAATCTTGAAAATTTGAACAACAATGAAGTTGCTCGAAAGTCGGTCGGGTTCAGACTCAAATGTGTGGAAATACATATATATTCACGTGTACAAAATAAGAACTCGATCAAAGATGATGAAATTTTTGCAAAAAAATTCATATGACGCATTGTTATGAGTAGCGTACTCACACCACATTGCTTTCGACAATCTTGAAAATTTGAACAAAAATTAAGTTGCTCCAAAATCGGTCGGGTTTAGACTCAAATGTGTTGAAATACATACATAATCACTTGTACAAAATAAGAACTCGATCAAAGATGATGAAATTTTTGCAAAAAAATCCATATGACATATTGTTATGAGTAGCGTACTCATACCACATTGCTTTCGACAATCTTGAAAATTTGAACAACAATGAAGTTGCTCTAAAGTCGGTCGGGTTCAGACTCAAATGTGTGGAAATACATGCAAATCCACGTGTTCAAAATAAGAACTCGATCAAAGATGATGAAATTTTTGCAAAAAAATCCATATGACCCAATGTTATGAGTAGCGTACTCATACGATATTGCTTTCGCCAAACTTGAAAATTTTAACAAAAATTAAGTTGCTCCAAAATCGGTCGGGTTAAGACTCAAACGTGTGGAAATACATACATATTCACGTGTACAAAATAAGAACTGGATCAAAGATGATGAAATTTTTGCAAAAAAATTCATATGACGCATAGTTATGAGTTGCGCACTCATACCACAATGCTTTCGACAATCTTGAAAATTTTAAAAAAATTAAGTTGCTCCTAAATCGGTCGGGTTTAGACTCAAATGTGTGGAAATACATATATATTCACGTGAACAAAATAAGAACTCGATTAAAGATGATGAAATTTTTGCAAAAAAATTCATATGACGCATTGTTATAAGTAGCGTATTCATACCACATTGCTTTCGACGATCTGGAAAATTTGAACAAAAATTAAGTTGCTCCAAAATCGGTCGGGTTAAGACTCAAATGTGTGGAAATACATACATATCCACGTGTACAAAATAAGAACCCGATCAAAGATGATGAAGTTTTTGCAAAAAAATCCATATGACACATTGTTATGAGTAGCGTACTCATACCACATTGCTTTCGACAATCTTGAAAATTTGAACAACAATGAAGTTGCTCTAAAGTCGGTCGGGTTCAGACTCAAATGTGTGGAAATACATACATATCCACGTGTTCAAAATAAGAACTCGATTAGAGATGATGAAATTTTTGCAAAAAAAATCCATATGACACATTGTTATGAGTAGCGTACTCATACCACATTGCTTTGGACAATCTTGAAATTTTGAACAAAAATTAAGTTGCTCCAAAATCGGTGGGGTTAAGACTCAAATGTGTGGAAATACATTTATATTCACGTGAACACAATAAGAACTCGATTAAAGATGATGAAATTTTTGCAAAAAAATCCATATAACGCATTGTTATGAGTAGCGTACTCACACCACATTGCTTTCGACAATCTTGAAAATTTGAACAAAAATGAAGTTGCTCCAAAATCGGTCGGGTTCAGACTCAAATGTGTGGAAATACATACATATTCACGTGTACAAAATAAGAACTCGATCAAAGATGATGAAATTTTTGCAAAAAAATCCATATGACACATTGTTATGAGTAGCGTACTCATACCACATTGCTTTCGACAATCTTGAAAATTTGAACAACAATGAAGTTGCTCTAAAGTCGGTCGGGTTCAGACTCAAATGTGTGGAAATACATACATATCCACGTGTTCAAAATAAGAACTCGATCAAAGATGATGAAATTTTTGCAAAAAAATCCATATGACCCATTGTTATGAGTAGCGCATTCATACCACATTGCTTTCGACGATCTGGAAAATTTGAACAAGAATTAAGTTGGTCCAAAATCGGTTGGGTTTAGACTCAAATGTGTGGAAATACATATATATTCACGTGAACAAAATAAGAACTCGATCAAAGATGATGTAATTTTTCAAAAAAAATTCATATGACGCATTGTTATGAGTAGCGTACTCATACCACATTGCTTTCGACAATCTTGAAAATTTGAACAAAAATTAAGTTGCTCCAAAATCGGTTGGGTTTAGACTCAAATGTGTGGAAATACATACATATTCACTTGTACAAAATAAGAACTCGATCAAAGATGATGAAATTTTTGCAAAAAAATCCATATGACCCATTGTTATGAGTAGCGTACTCATACCACATTGCTTTCGACAATCTTGAAAATTATAACAAAAATTAAGTTGCTCCAAAATCGGTTGGGTTTAGACTCAAATGTGTGGAAATACATACATATTCACTTGTACAAAATAAGAACTCGATCAAAGATGATGAAATTTTTGCAAAAAAATCCAAATGACCCATTGTTATGAGTAGCGTACTCATACCACATTGCTTTCGACAATCTTGAAAATTATAACAAAAAATAAGTTGCTCCAAAATCGGTCGGGTTTAGACTCAAATGTGTGGAAATACATATATATTCACGTGTACAAAATAAGAACTCGATCAAAGATGATGAAATTTTTGCAAAAAAATCCATATGACACATTGTTATGAGTAGCGTACTCATACGACATTGCTTTCGCCAAACTTGAAAATTTGAACAAAAATTAACTTGCTCCAAAATCGGTCGGGTTAAGACTCAAACGTGTGGAAATACATACATATTCACGTGTACAAAATAAGAACTGGATCAAAGATGATGAAATTTTTGCAAAAAAATTCATATGACGCATAGTTATGAGTTGCGCACTCATACCACAATGCTTTCGACAATCTTGAAAATTTTAACAAAAATTAAGTTGCTTCTAAATCGGTCGGGTTTAGACTCAAATGTGTGGAAATACATATATATTCACGTGAACAAAATAAGAACTCGATTAAAGATGATGAAATTTTTGCAAAAAAATTCATATGACGCATTGTTATGAGTAGCGTATTCATACCACATTGCTTTCGACGATCTGGAAAATTTGAACAAGAATTAAGTTGCTCCAAAATCGGTTGGGTTTAGACTCAAATGTGTGGAAATACATATATATTCACGTGAACAAAATAAGAACTCGATCAAAGATAATGTAATTTTTGCAAAAAAATTCATATGACGCATTGTTATGAGTAGCGTACTCATACCACAATACTTTCGACAATCTTGAAAATTTGAACAAAAACTAAGTTGCTCCAAAATCGGTTGGGTTTAGACTCAAATGTGTGGAAATACATACATATTCACTTGTACAAAATAAGAACTCGATCAAAGATGATGAAATTTTTGCAAAAAAATCCATATGACCCATTGTTATGAGTAGCGTACTCATACCACATTGCTTTCGAGAATGTTGAAAATTTGAACATAAATTAAGTTGCTCCAAAATCGGTCGGGTTTAGATTCAAATGTGTAGAAATACATATATATTTAAGTATAGAAAATAAGAACTCGATTAAAGATGATAAAATTTTTGCAAAAAAAGCCATATGACATATTGTTATGAGTAGCGTACTCATACCACATTGCTTTCTACACTCTTGAAAATTTGAACAAAAATAAAGTTGCTCCAAAATCGGTCGGGTTTAGAATCAAATGTGTGGAAATACATATATATTTACGTATACAAAATAAGAACTCTATTAGAGATGATGAAATTTTTGCGAAAAAAGCCATATGACACATTGTTATGAGTAGCGTACTCATACCACATTGCTTTCGACAATCTTGAAAATTATAACAAAAATTAAGTTGCTCCAAAATCGGTCGGGTTTAGACTCAAATGTGTGGAAATACATATATATTCACGTGAACAAAATAAGAACTCGATTAAAGATGATGAAATTTTTGCAAAAAAATTCATATGACGCATTGTTATGAGTAGCGTATTCATACCACATTGCTTTCGACGATCTGGAAAATTTGAACAAAAATTAAGTTGCTCCAAAATCGGTCGGGTTAAGACTCAAATGTGTGGAAATACATACATATTCACGTGTACAAAATAAGAGCTCGATCAAAGATGATGAAATTTTTGCAAAAAAATCCATATGACGCATTGTTATGAGTAGCGTACTCATACCACATTGCTTTCGACAATCTTGAAAATTTGAACAAAAATTAAGTTGCTTCAAAATCGGGCGGGCTTAGACTCAAATGTGTGGAAATACATATATATTCACTTGAACAAAATAAGAACTCGATTAGAGATGATGAAATTTTTGCAAAAAAAATCCATATGACACATTGTTATGAGTAGCGTACTCATACCACATTGCTTTCGACAATCTTGATAATTTGAACAAAAATGAAGTTGCTCCAAAATTGGTCGAGTTTAGACTCAAATGTGTGGAAATACATATATATTTACGAATACAAAATAAGAACTCGATTAAAGATGATGAAATTTTTGCGAAAAAAGCCATATGACCCATTGTTATGAGTAGCGTACTCATACCACATTGCTTTCGACAATCTTGAAAATTTGAACAAAAATTAACTTGCTCCGAAATCGGCCGGCTTAAGATTCAAATGTGTGGAAATACAAACATATTCACAAGTACAAAATAAGAATTTGAATAAAGATTATAAAATTTTTGCAAAAAAATCCATATGACGCATAGTTATGAGTAGCGTATTCATACCACATTGATTTCGACAATCTGGAAAATTTGAACAAAAATTAAGTTGCTCCAAAATCGTTCGGGTTAAGACTCAAATGTGCGGAAATACATACATATTCACGAGTACAAAATAAGAACTCGATTAAAGATGATGTAATTTTTGCAAAAAATTCATATGACGCATGTTTATGAGTAGCGTATTCATACCACATTCCTTTCGACGATCTTGAAAATTTGAACAAAAATTAAGTTGCTCAAAACTCGGTCGGGTTAAGACTCAAATGTGTGGAAATACATATATATTCACGTAAACAAAATAATACCTCGATTAAAGATGATGCAATTTTTGCAAAAAAATCCATATGACGCATTGTTATGAGTAGCGTACTCATACCACATTGCTTTCGACAATCTTGAAAATTTGAACAAAAATTAAGTTGCTTCAAAATCGGGCGGGCTTAGACTCAAATGTGTGGAAATACATATATACTAACGTTTACAAAATAAGAACTCGATTAAAGATGATGAAAGTTTTGCAAAAAAATTCATATGACGCATAGTTATGAGTAGCGTATTCATACCACATTGCTTTCGACAATCTGGAAAATTTGAACAAAAATTAAGTTGCTCCAAAATCGGTCGGGTTAAGACTCAAATGTGTGGAAATACATACATATTCACGTGTACAAAATAAGAACTCGATCAAAGATGATGAAATTTTTGCAAAAAAATCCATATGACGCATTGTTATGAGTAGCGTACTCATAACATACTCATACGACAATCTTGAAAATTTGAACAAAAATTAAGTTGCTTCAAAATCGGGCGGGCTTAGACTCAAATGTGTGGAAATACATATATATTCACATGAACAAAATAAGAACTCGATTAGAGATGATGAAATTTTTGCAAAAAAAATCCATATGACACATTGTTATGAGTAGCGTACTCATACCACATTGCTTTGGACAATCTTGAAATTTTGAACAAAAATTAAGTTGCTCCAAAATCGGTCGGGTTTAGACTCAAATGTGTGGAAATACATATATATTCACGTGAACAAAAGAAGAACTCGATTAAAGATGATGAAATATTTGCAAAAAAATCCATATAACGCATTGTTATGAGTAGCGTACTCATACCACATTGCTTTCGACAATCTTGAAAATTTGAACAAAAATTAAGTTGCTCCAAAATCGGTCGGGTTAAGACTCAAATGTGTGGAAATACATACATATTCACGTGTACAAAATAAGAACTCGATCAAAGATGATGAAGTTTTTGCAAAAAAATCCATATGACACATTGTTATGAGTAGCGTACTCATCCACATTGCTTTGGACAATCTCGAAATTTTGAACAAAAATTAAGTTGCTCCAAAATCGGTCGGGTTTAGACTCAAATGTGTGGAAATACATATATATTCACGTGAACAAAATAAGAACTCGATTAAAGATGATGAAATATTTGCAAAAAAATCCATATAACGCAATGTTATGAGTAGCGTACTCATACCACATTGCTTTCGACAATCTTGAAAATTTGAACAAAAATTAAGTTGCTCCAAAACCTGTCGGGTTTAGACTCAAATGTGTGGAAATACATACATAATCACTTGTACAAAATAAGAACTCGATCAAAGATGATGAAATTTTTGCAAAACAATCCATATGACACATTGTTATGAGTAGCGTACTCATACCACATTGCTTTCGACAATCTTGAAAATTTGAACAACAATGAAGTAGCGTACTCATACGACATTGCTTTCGCCAAACTTGAAAATTTTACCAAAAATTAAGTTGCTCCAAAATCGGTCGGGTTAAGACTCAAACGTGTGGAAATACATACATATTCACGTGTACAAAATAAGAACTGGATCAAAGATGATGAAATTTTTGCAAAAAAATTCATATGACGCATAGTTATGAGTTGCGCACTCATACCACAATGCTTTCGACAATCTTGAAAATTTTAACAAAAATTAAGTTGCTCCAAAATCGGTCGGGTTAAGACTCAAATGTTTGGAAATACATACATATTCACGTGTACAAAATAAGAACTCGATCAAAGATGATGAAATTTTTGCAAAAAAGTCCATATGACCCATTGTTATGAGTAGCGTACTCATACGACATTGCTTTCGACAATCTTGAAAATTTGAACAAAAATTAAGTTGCTCCAAAACCTGTCGGGTTTAGACTCAAATGTGTGGAAATACATACATAATCACTTGTACAAAATAAGAACTCGATCAAAGATGATGAAATTTTTGCAAAACAATCCATATGACACATTGTTATGAGTAGCGTACTCATACCACATTGCTTTCGACAATCTTGAAAATTTGAACAACAATGAAGTAGCGTACTCATACGACATTGCTTTCGCCAAACTTGAAAATTTTACCAAAAATTAAGTTGCTCCAAAATCGGTCGGGTTAAGACTCAAACGTGTGGAAATACATACATATTCACGTGAACAAAATAAGAACTCGATCAAAGATAATGTAATTTTTGCAAAAAAATTCATATGACGCATTGTTATGAGTAGCGTACTCATACCACAATACTTTCGACAATCTTGAAAATTTGAACAAAAACTAAGTTGCTCCAAAATCGGTTGGGTTTAGACTCAAATGTGTGGAAATACATACATATTCACTTGTACAAAATAAGAACTCGATCAAAGATGATGAAATTTTTGCAAAAAAATCCATATGACCCATTGTTATGAGTAGCGTACTCATACCACATTGCTTTCGAGAATGTTGAAAATTTGAACATAAATTAAGTTGCTCCAAAATCGGTCGGGTTTAGATTCAAATGTGTAGAAATACATATATATTTAAGTATAGAAAATAAGAACTCGATTAAAGATGATAAAATTTTTGCAAAAAAAGCCATATGACACATTGTTATGAGTAGCGTACTCATACCACATTGCTTTCTACACTCTTGAAAATTTGAACAAAAATAAAGTTGCTCCAAAATCGGTCGGGTTTAGAATCAAATGTGTGGAAATACATATATATTTACGTATACAAAATAAGAACTCTATTAGAGATGATGAAATTTTTGCGAAAAAAGCCATATGACACATTGTTATGAGTAGCGTACTCATACCACATTGCTTTCGACAATCTTGAAAATTATAACAAAAATTAAGTTGCTCCAAAATCGGTCGGGTTTAGACTCAAATGTGTGGAAATACATATATATTCACGTGAACAAAATAAGAACTCGATTAAAGATGATGAAATTTTTGCAAAAAAATTCATATGACGCATTGTTATGAGTAGCGTATTCATACCACATTGCTTTCGACGATCTGGAAAATTTGAACAAAAATTAAGTTGCTCCAAAATCGGTCGGGTTAAGACTCAAATGTGTGGAAATACATACATATTCACGTGTACAAAATAAGAGCTCGATCAAAGATGATGAAATTTTTGCAAAAAAATCCATATGACGCATTGTTATGAGTAGCGTACTCATACCACATTGCTTTCGACAATCTTGAAAATTTGAACAAAAATTAAGTTGCTTCAAAATCGGGCGGGCTTAGACTCAAATGTGTGGAAATACATATATATTCACTTGAACAAAATAAGAACTCGATTAGAGATGATGAAATTTTTGCAAAAAAAATCCATATGACACATTGTTATGAGTAGCGTACTCATACCACATTGCTTTCGACAATCTTGATAATTTGAACAAAAATGAAGTTGCTCCAAAATTGGTCGAGTTTAGACTCAAATGTGTGGAAATACATATATATTTACGAATACAAAATAAGAACTCGATTAAAGATGATGAAATTTTTGCGAAAAAAGCCATATGACCCATTGTTATGAGTAGCGTACTCATACCACATTGCTTTCGACAATCTTGAAAATTTGAACAAAAATTAACTTGCTCCGAAATCGGCCGGCTTAAGATTCAAATGTGTGGAAATACAAACATATTCACAAGTACAAAATAAGAATTTGAATAAAGATTATAAAATTTTTGCAAAAAAATCCATATGACGCATAGTTATGAGTAGCGTATTCATACCACATTGATTTCGACAATCTGGAAAATTTGAACAAAAATTAAGTTGCTCCAAAATCGTTCGGGTTAAGACTCAAATGTGCGGAAATACATACATATTCACGAGTACAAAATAAGAACTCGATTAAAGATGATGTAATTTTTGCAAAAAATTCATATGACGCATGTTTATGAGTAGCGTATTCATACCACATTCCTTTCGACGATCTTGAAAATTTGAACAAAAATTAAGTTGCTCAAAACTCGGTCGGGTTAAGACTCAAATGTGTGGAAATACATATATATTCACGTAAACAAAATAATACCTCGATTAAAGATGATGCAATTTTTGCAAAAAAATCCATATGACGCATTGTTATGAGTAGCGTACTCATACCACATTGCTTTCGACAATCTTGAAAATTTGAACAAAAATTAAGTTGCTTCAAAATCGGGCGGGCTTAGACTCAAATGTGTGGAAATACATATATACTAACGTTTACAAAATAAGAACTCGATTAAAGATGATGAAAGTTTTGCAAAAAAATTCATATGACGCATAGTTATGAGTAGCGTATTCATACCACATTGCTTTCGACAATCTGGAAAATTTGAACAAAAATTAAGTTGCTCCAAAATCGGTCGGGTTAAGACTCAAATGTGTGGAAATACATACATATTCACGTGTACAAAATAAGAACTCGATCAAAGATGATGAAATTTTTGCAAAAAAATCCATATGACGCATTGTTATGAGTAGCGTACTCATAACATACTCATACGACAATCTTGAAAATTTGAACAAAAATTAAGTTGCTTCAAAATCGGGCGGGCTTAGACTCAAATGTGTGGAAATACATATATATTCACATGAACAAAATAAGAACTCGATTAGAGATGATGAAATTTTTGAAAAAAAAATCCATATGACACATTGTTATGAGTAGCGTACTCATACCACATTGCTTTGGACAATCTTGAAATTTTGAACAAAAATTAAGTTGCTCCAAAATCGGTCGGGTTTAGACTCAAATGTGTGGAAATACATATATATTCACGTGAACAAAAGAAGAACTCGATTAAAGATGATGAAATATTTGCAAAAAAATCCATATAACGCATTGTTATGAGTAGCGTACTCATACCACATTGCTTTCGACAATCTTGAAAATTTGAACAAAAATTAAGTTGCTCCAAAATCGGTCGGGTTAAGACTCAAATGTGTGGAAATACATACATATTCACGTGTACAAAATAAGAACTCGATCAAAGATGATGAAGTTTTTGCAAAAAAATCCATATGACACATTGTTATGAGTAGCGTACTCATCCACATTGCTTTGGACAATCTCGAAATTTTGAACAAAAATTAAGTTGCTCCAAAATCGGTCGGGTTTAGACTCAAATGTGTGGAAATACATATATATTCACGTGAACAAAATAAGAACTCGATTAAAGATGATGAAATATTTGCAAAAAAATCCATATAACGCAATGTTATGAGTAGCGTACTCATACCACATTGCTTTCGACAATCTTGAAAATTTGAACAAAAATTAAGTTGCTCCAAAACCTGTCGGGTTTAGACTCAAATGTGTGGAAATACATACATAATCACTTGTACAAAATAAGAACTCGATCAAAGATGATGAAATTTTTGCAAAACAATCCATATGACACATTGTTATGAGTAGCGTACTCATACCACATTGCTTTCGACAATCTTGAAAATTTGAACAACAATGAAGTAGCGTACTCATACGACATTGCTTTCGCCAAACTTGAAAATTTTACCAAAAATTAAGTTGCTCCAAAATCGGTCGGGTTAAGACTCAAACGTGTGGAAATACATACATATTCACGTGTACAAAATAAGAACTGGATCAAAGATGATGAAATTTTTGCAAAAAAATTCATATGACGCATAGTTATGAGTTGCGCACTCATACCACAATGCTTTCGACAATCTTGAAAATTTTAACAAAAATTAAGTTGCTCCAAAATCGGTCGGGTTAAGACTCAAATGTTTGGAAATACATACATATTCACGTGTACAAAATAAGAACTCGATCAAAGATGATGAAATTTTTGCAAAAAAGTCCATATGACCCATTGTTATGAGTAGCGTACTCATACGACATTGCTTTCGACAATCTTGAAAATTTGAACAAAAATTAAGTTGCTCCAAACTCGGTCGGGTTTAGACTCAAATGTGTGGAAATACATATATATTCACGTGAACAAAATAAGAACTCGATTAAAGATGTTGAAATTTTTGCAAAAAAATCCATGCGACACATTGTTATGAGTAGCGTACTCATACCACATTGCTTTCGACAATCTTGAAAATTTGAACAAAATTAAGTTGCTTCAAAATCGGTCGGGCTTAGACTCAAATGTGTGGAAATACATATATATTCACGTGAACAAAAGAAGAACTCGATTTAAGATGATGAAAGTTTTGCAAAAAAATTCATATGACGCATAGTTATGAGTAGCGTATTCATACCACATTGCTTTCGACAATCTGGAAAATTTGAACAAAAATTAAGTTGCTCCAAAATCGGTCGGGTTCAGACTCAAATGTGTGGAAATACATACATATTCACGTGTACAAAATAAGAACTCGATCAAAGATGATGAAATTTTTGCAAAAAAATTCATATGACGCATTGTTATGAGTAGCGTACTCATACCACATTGCTTTCGACAATCTTGAAAATTTGAACAAAAATTAAGTTGCTTCAAAATCGGGCGGGCTTAGACTCAAATATGTGGAAATACATATATATTCACGTGAACAAAATAAGAACTCGATTAAAGATGATGAAATATTTGCAAAAAAATCCATATAACGCATTGTTATGAGTAGCGTACTCATGCCACATTGCTTTCGACAATCTTGAAAATTTGACCGAAAATTAAGTTGCTCCAAAATCAGTCGGGTTAAGACTCAAATGTGTGGAAATACATTTATATTCACGTGAACAAAATAAGAACTCAATTAAAGATGATGAAATACATACATATTCACGTGTACAAAATAAGAACTCGATCAAAGATGATGAAGTTTTTGCAAAAAAATCCATATGACACATTGTTATGAGTAGCGTACTCATCCACATTGCTTTGGACAATCTCGAAATTTTGAACAAAAATTAAGTTGCTCTAAAATCGGTCGGGTTTAGACTCAAATGTGTGGAAATACATATATATTCACGTGAACAAAATAAGAACTCGATTAAAGATGATGAAATATTTGCAAAAAAATCCATATAACGCATTGTTATGAGTAGCGTACTCATGCCACATTGCTTTCGACAATCTTGAAAATTTGAACAAAAATTAAGTTGCTCCAAAACCGGTCGGGTTAAGACTCAAATGTGTGGAAATACATACATATTCACGTGTACAAAATAAGAACTCGATCAAAGATGATGAAGTTTTTGCAAAAAAATCCATATGACACATTGTTATGAGTAGCGTACTCATGCCACATTGCTTTCGACAATCTTGAAAATTTGAACAAAAATTAAGTTGCTCCAAAATCAGTCGGGTTAAGACTCAAATGTGTGGAAATACATTTATATTCACGCGAACAAAATAAGAACTCAATTAAAGATGATGAAATACATACATATTCACGTGTACAAAATAAGAACTCGATCAAAGATGATGAAGTTTTTGCAAAAAAATCCATATGACACATTGTTATGAGTAGCGTACTCATCCACATTGCTTTGGACAATCTCGAAATTTTGAACAAAAATTAAGTTGCTCCAAAATTGGTCGGGTTTAGACTCAAATGTGTGGAAATACATATATATTCACGTGAACAAAATAAGAACTCGATTAAAGATGATGAAATATTTGCAAAAAAATCCATATAACGCAATGTTATGAGTAGCGTACTCATACCACATTGCTTTCGACAATCTTGAAGTTTTTGAACAAAAATTAAGTTGCTCCAAAATCAGTCGGGTTTAGACTCAAATGTGTGGAAATACATACATAATCACTTGTACAAAATAAGAACTCGATCAAAGATGATGAAATTTTTGCAAAAAAATCCATATGACACATTGTTATGAGTAGCGTACTCATACCACATTGCTTTTGACAATCTTGAAAATTTGAACAACAATGAAGTAGCGTACTCATACGACATTGCTTTCGCCAATCTTGAAAATTTTAACAAAAATTAAGTTGCTTCAAAATCGGTCGGGTTAAGACTCAAACGTGTGGAAATACATACATATTCACGTGTACAAAATAAGAACTGGATCAAAGATGATGAAATTTTTGCAAAAAAATTCATATGACGCATAGTTATGAGTTGCGCACTCATACCACAATGCTTTCGATAATCTTGAAAATTTTAACAAAAATTAAGTTGCTCCAAAATCGGTCGGGTTAAGACTCAAATGTGTGGAAATACATACATATTCACGTGTACAAAATAAGAACCCGATCAAAGATGATGAAGTTTTTGCAAAAAAATCTATATGACACATTGTTATGAGTAGCGTACTCATACCACATTGCTTTCGACAATCTTGAAAATTTGAACAACAATGAAGTTGCTCGAAAGTCGGTCGGGTTCAGACTCAAATGTGTGGAAATACATACATATCCACGTGTTCAAAATAAGAACTCGATCAAAGATGATGAAATTTTTGCAAAAAAGTCCATATGACCCATTGTTATGAGTAGCGTACTCATACGACATTGCTTTCGACAATCTTGAAAATTTGAACAAAAATTAAGTTGCTCCAAACTCGGTCGGGTTTAGACTCAAATGTGTGGAAATACATATATATTCACGTGAACAAAATAAGAACTCGATTACAGATGATGAAATTTTTGCAAAAAAATCCATGCGACACATTGTTATGAGTAGCGTACTCATACCACATTGCTTTCGACAATCTTGAAAATTTGAACAAAATTAAGTTGCTTCAAAATCGGTCGGACTTAGACTCAAATGTGTGGAAATACATATATATTCACGTGAACAAAAGAAGAACTCGATTAAAGATGATGAAAGTTTTGCAAAAAAATTCATATGACGCATAGTTATGAGTAGCGTATTCATACCACATTGCTTTCGACAATCTGGAAATTTTGAACAAAAATTAAGTTGCTCCAAAATCGGTCGGGTTCAGACTCAAATGTGTGGAAATACATACATAATCACTTGTACAAAATAAGAACTCGATCAAAGATGATGAAATTTTTGCAAAAAAATCCATATGACACATTGTTATGAGTAGCGTACTCATACCACATTGCTTTCGACAATCTTGAAAATTTGAACAACAATGAAGTAGCGTACTCATACGACATTGCTTTCGCCAATCTTGAAAATTTTAACAAAAATTAAATTGCTCCAAAATCGGTCGGGTTAAGACTCAAACGTGTGGAAATACATACATATTCACGTGTACAAAATAAGAACTGGATCAAAGATGATGAAATTTTTGCAAAAAAATTCATATGACGCATAGTTATGAGTTGCGCACTCATACCACAATGCTTTCGACAATCTTGAAAATTTTAACAAAAATTAAGTTGCTCCAAAATCGGTCGGGTTAAGACTCAAATGTGTGGAAATACATACATATTCACGTGTACAAAATAAGAACCCGATCAAAGATGATGAAGTTTTTGCAAAAAAATCTATATGACACATTGTTATGAGTAGCGTACTCATACCACATTGCTTTCGACAATCTTGAAAATTTGAACAACAATGAAGTTGCTCGAAAGTCGGTCGGGTTCAGACTCAAATGTGTGGAAATACATATATATTCACGTGTACAAAATAAGAACTCGATCAAAGATGATGAAATTTTTGCAAAAAAATTCATATGACGCATTGTTATGAGTAGCGTACTCACACCACATTGCTTTCGACAATCTTGAAAATTTGAACAAAAATTAAGTTGCTCCAAAATCGGTCGGGTTTAGACTCAAATGTGTTGAAATACATACATAATCACTTGTACAAAATAAGAACTCGATCAAAGATGATGAAATTTTTGCAAAAAAATCCATATGACATATTGTTATGAGTAGCGTACTCATACCACATTGCTTTCGACAATCTTGAAAATTTGAACAACAATGAAGTTGCTCTAAAGTCGGTCGGGTTCAGACTCAAATGTGTGGAAATACATGCAAATCCACGTGTTCAAAATAAGAACTCGATCAAAGATGATGAAATTTTTGCAAAAAAATCCATATGACCCAATGTTATGAGTAGCGTACTCATACGACATTGCTTTCGCCAAACTTGAAAATTTTAACAAAAATTAAGTTGCTCCAAAATCGGTCGGGTTAAGACTCAAACGTGTGGAAATACATACATATTCACGTGTACAAAATAAGAACTGGATCAAAGATGATGAAATTTTTGCAAAAAAATTCATATGACGCATAGTTATGAGTTGCGCACTCATACCACAATGCTTTCGACAATCTTGAAAATTTTTAAAAAATTAAGTTGCTCCTAAATCGGTCGGGTTTAGACTCAAATGTGTGGAAATACATATATATTCACGTGAACAAAATAAGAACTCGATTAAAGATGATGAAATTTTTGCAAAAAAATTCATATGACGCATTGTTATAAGTAGCGTATTCATACCACATTGCTTTCGACGATCTGGAAAATTTGAACAAAAATTAAGTTGCTCCAAAATCGGTCGGGTTAAGACTCAAATGTGTGGAAATACATACATATCCACGTGTACAAAATAAGAACCCGATCAAAGATGATGAAGTTTTTGCAAAAAAATCCATATGACACATTGTTATGAGTAGCGTACTCATACCACATTGCTTTCGACAATCTTGAAAATTTGATCAACAATGAAGTTGCTCTAAAGTCGGTCGGGTTCAGACTCAAATGTGTGGAAATACATACATATCCACGTGTTCAAAATAAGAACTCGATTAGAGATGATGAAATTTTTGCAAAAAAAATCCATATGACACATTGTTATGAGTAGCGTACTCATACCACATTGCTTTGGACAATCTTGAAATTTTGAACAAAAATTAAGTTGCTCCAAAATCGGTGGGGTTAAGACTCAAATGTGTGGAAATACATTTATATTCACGTGAACACAATAAGAACTCGATTAAAGATGATGAAATTTTTGCAAAAAAATCCATATAACGCATTGTTATGAGTAGCGTACTCACACCACATTGCTTTCGACAATCTTGAAAATTTGAACAAAAATGAAGTTGCTCCAAAATCGGTCGGGTTCAGACTCAAATGTGTGGAAATACATACATATTCACGTGTACAAAATAAGAACTCGATCAAAGATGATGAAATTTTTGCAAAAAAATCCATATGACACATTGTTATGAGTAGCATACTCATACCACATTGCTTTCGACAATCTTGAAAATTTGAACAACAATGAAGTTGCTCTAAAGTCGGTCGGGTTCAGACTCAAATGTGTGGAAATACATACATATCCACGTGTTCAAAATAAGAACTCGATCAAAGATGATGAAATTTTTGCAAAAAAATCCATATGACCCATTGTTATGAGTAGCGTATTCATACCACATTGCTTTCGACGATCTGGAAAATTTGAACAAGAATTAAGTTGGTCCAAAATCGGTTGGGTTTAGACTCAAATGTGTGGAAATACATATATATTCACGTGAACAAAATAAGAACTCGATCAAAGATGATGTAATTTTTCAAAAAAAATTCATATGACGCATTGTTATGAGTAGCGTACTCATACCACATTGCTTTCGACAATCTTGAAAATTTGAACAAAAATTAAGTTGCTCCAAAATCGGTTGGGTTTAGACTCAAATGTGTGGAAATACATACATATTCACTTGTACAAAATAAGAACTCGATCAAAGATGATGAAATTTTTGCAAAAAAATCCATATGACCCATTGTTATGAGTAGCGTACTCATACCACATTGCTTTCGACAATCTTGAAAATTATAACAAAAATTAAGTTGCTCCAAAATCGGTTGGGTTTAGACTCAAATGTGTGGAAATACATACATATTCACTTGTACAAAATAAGAACTCGATCAAAGATGATGAAATTTTTGCAAAAAAATCCAAATGACCCATTGTTATGAGTAGCGTACTCATACCACATTGCTTTCGACAATCTTGAAAATTATAACAAAAATTAAGTTGCTCCAAAATCGGTCGGGTTTAGACTCAAATGTGTGGAAATACATATATATTCACGTGTACAAAATAAGAACTCGATCAAAGATGATGAAATTTTTGCAAAAAAATCCATATGAGACATTGTTATGAGTAGCGTACTCATACGACATTGCTTTCGCCAAACTTGAAAATTTGAACAAAAATTAACTTGCTCCAAAATCGGTCGGGTTAAGACTCAAACGTGTGGAAATACATACATATTCACGTGTACAAAATAAGAACTGGATCAAAGATGATGAAATTTTTGCAAAAAAATTCATATGACGCATAGTTATGAGTTGCGCACTCATACCACAATGCTTTCGACAATCTTGAAAATTTTAACAAAAATTAAGTTGCTTCTAAATCGGTCGGGTTTAGACTCAAATGTGTGGAAATACATATATATTCACGTGAACAAAATAAGAACTCGATTAAAGATGATGAAATTTTTGCAAAAAAATTCATATGACGCATTGTTATGAGTAGCGTATTCATACCACATTGCTTTCGACGATCTGGAAAATTTGAACAAGAATTAAGTTGCTCCAAAATCGGTTGGGTTTAGACTCAAATGTGTGGAAATACATATATATTCACGTGAACAAAATAAGAACTCGATCAAAGATAATGTAATTTTTGCAAAAAAATTCATATGACGCATTGTTATGAGTAGCGTACTCATACCACATTGCTTTCGACAATCTTGAAAATTTGAACAAAAACTAAGTTGCTCCAAAATCGGTTGGGTTTAGACTCAAATGTGTGGAAATACATACATATTCACTTGTACAAAATAAGAACTCGATCAAAGATGATGAAATTTTTGCAAAAAAATCCATATGACCCATTGTTATGAGTAGCGTACTCATACCACATTGCTTTCGAGAATGTTGAAAATTTGAACATAAATTAAGTTGCTCCAAAATCGGTCGGGTTTAGATTCAAATGTGTAGAAATACATATATATTTAAGTATAGAAAATAAGAACTCGATTAAAGATGATAAAATTTTTGCAAAAAAAGCCATATGACACATTATTATGAGTAGCGTACTCATACCACATTGCTTTCTACACTCTTGAAAATTTGAACAAAAATAAAGTTGCTCCAAAATCGGTCGGGTTTAGAATCAAATGTGTGGAAATACATATATATTTACGTATACAAAATAAGAACTCTATTAGAGATGATGAAATTTTTGCGAAAAAAGCCATATGACACATTGTTATGAGTAGCGTACTCATACCACATTGCTTTCGACAATCTTGAAAATTATAACAAAAATTAAGTTGCTCCAAAATCGGTCGGGTTTAGACTCAAATGTGTGGAAATACATATATATTCACGTGAACAAAATAAGAACTCGATTAAAGATGATGAAATTTTTGCAAAAAAATTCATATGACGCATTGTTATGAGTAGCGTATTCATACCACATTGCTTTCGACGATCTGGAAAATTTGAACAAAAATTAAGTTGCTCCAAAATCGGTCGGGTTAAGACTCAAATGTGTGGAAATACATACATATTCACGTGTACAAAATAAGAACTCGATCAAAGATGATGAGTAGCGTACTCATACGACATTGCTTTCGACAATCTTGAAAATTTGAACAAAAATTAAATTGCTCCAAACTCGGTCGGGTTTAGACTCAAATGTGTGGAAATACATATATATTCACGTGAACAAAATAAGAACTCGATTACAGATGATGAAATTTTTGCAAAAAAATCCATGCGACACATTGTTATGAGTAGCGTACTCATACCACATTGCTTTCGACAATCTTGAAAATTTGAACAAAATTAAGTTGCTTCAAAATCGGTCGGACTTAGACTCAAATGTGTGGAAATACATATATATTCACGTGAACAAAAGAAGAACTCGATTAAAGATGATGAAAGTTTTGCAAAAAAATTCATATGACGCATAGTTATGAGTAGCGTATTCATACCACATTGCTTTCGACAATCTGGAAAATTTGAACAAAAATTAAGTTGCTCCAAAATCGGTCGGGTTCAGACTCAAATGTGTGGAAATACATACATAATCACTTGTACAAAATAAGAACTCGATCAAAGATGATGAAATTTTTGCAAAAAAATCCATATGACACATTGTTATGAGTAGCGTACTCATACCACATTGCTTTCGACAATCTTGAAAATTTGAACAACAATGAAGTAGCGTACTCATACGACATTGCTTTCGCCAATCTTGAAAATTTTAACAAAAATTAAGTTGCTCCAAAATCGGTCGGGTTAAGACTCAAACGTGTGGAAATACATACATATTCACGTGTACAAAATAAGAACTCGATCAAAGATGATGAAATTTTTGCAAAAAAATTCATATGACGCATTGTTATGAGTAGCGTACTCACACCACATTGCTTTCGACAATCTTGAAAATTTGAACAAAAATTAAGTTGCTCCAAAATCGGTCGGGTTTAGACTCAAATGTGTTGAAATACATACATAATCACTTGTACAAAATAAGAACTCGATCAAAGATGATGAAATTTTTGCAAAAAAATCCATATGACATATTGTTATGAGTAGCGTACTCATACCACATTGCTTTCGACAATCTTGAAAATTTGAACAACAATGAAGTTGCTCTAAAGTCGGTCGGGTTCAGACTCAAATGTGTGGAAATACATGCAAATCCACGTGTTCAAAATAAGAACTCGATCAAAGATGATGAAATTTTTGCAAAAAAATCCATATGACCCAATGTTATGAGTAGCGTACTCATACGACATTGCTTTCGCCAAACTTGAAAATTTTAACAAAAATTAAGTTGCTCCAAAATCGGTCGGGTTAAGACTCAAACGTGTGGAAATACATACATATTCACGTGTACAAAATAAGAACTGGATCAAAGATGATGAAATTTTTGCAAAAAAATTCATATGACGCATAGTTATGAGTTGCGCACTCATACCACAATGCTTTCGACAATCTTGAAAATTTAAAAAAAATTAAGTTGCTCCTAAATCGGTCGGGTTTAGACTCAAATGTGTGGAAATACATATATATTCACGTGAACAAAATAAGAACTCGATTAAAGATGATGAAATTTTTGCAAAAAAATTCATATGACGCATTGTTATAAGTAGCGTATTCATACCACATTGCTTTCGACGATCTGGAAAATTTGAACAAAAATTAAGTTGCTCCAAAATCGGTCGGGTTAAGACTGAAATGTGTGGAAATACATACATATCCACGTGTACAAAATAAGAACCCGATCAAAGATGATGAAGTTTTTGCAAAAAAATCCATATGACACATTGTTATGAGTAGCGTACTCATACCACATTGCTTTCGACAATCTTGAAAATTTGAACAACAATGAAGTTGCTCTAAAGTCGGTCGGGTTCAGACTCAAATGTGTGGAAATACATACATATCCACGTGTTCAAAATAAGAACTCGATTAGAGATGATGAAATTTTTGCAAAAAAAATCCATATGACACATTGTTATGAGTAGCGTACTCATACCACATTCCTTTGGACAATCTTGAAATTTTGAACAAAAATTAAGTTGCTCCAAAATCGGTGGGGTTAAGACTCAAATGTGTGGAAATACATTTATATTCACGTGAACACAATAAGAACTCGATTAAACATGATGAAATTTTTGCAAAAAAATCCATATAACGCATTGTTATGAGTAGCGTACTCACACCACATTGCTTTCGACAATCTTGAAAATTTGAACAAAAATGAAGTTGCTCCAAAATCGGTCGGGTTCAGACTCAAATGTGTGGAAATACATACATATTCACGTGTACAAAATAAGAACTCGATCAAAGATGATGAAATTTTTGCAAAAAAATCCATATGACACATTGTTATGAGTAGCATACTCATACCACATTGCTTTCGACAATCTTGAAAATTTGAACAACAATGAAGTTGCTCTAAAGTCGGTCGGGTTCAGACTCAAATGTGTGGAAATACATACATATCCACGTGTTCAAAATAAGAACTCGATCAAAGATGATGAAATTTTTGCAAAAAAATCCATATGACCCATTGTTATGAGTAGCGTATTCATACCACATTGCTTTCGACGATCTGGAAAATTTGAACAAGAATTAAGTTGGTCCAAAATCGGTTGGGTTTAGACTCAAATGTGTGGAAATACATATATATTCACGTGAACAAAATAAGAACTCGATCAAAGATGATGTAATTTTTCAAAAAAAAATTCATATGACGCATTGTTATGAGTAGCGTACTCATACCACATTGCTTTCGACAATCTTGAAAATTTGAACAAAAATTAAGTTGCTCCAAAATCGGTTGGGTTTAGACTCAAATGTGTGGAAATACATACATATTCACTTGTACAAAATAAGAACTCGATCAAAGATGATGAAATTTTTGCAAAAAAATCCATATGACCCATTGTTATGAGTAGCGTACTCATACCACATTGCTTTCGACAATCTTGAAAATTATAACAAAAATTAAGTTGCTCCAAAATCGGTTGGGTTTAGACTCAAATGTGTGGAAATACATACATATTCACTTGTACAAAATAAGAACTCGATCAAAGATGATGAAATTTTTGCAAAAAAATCCAAATGACCCATTGTTATGAGTAGCGTACTCATACCACATTGCTTTCGACAATCTTGAAAATTATAACAAAAATTAAGTTGCTCCAAAATCGGTCGGGTTTAGACTCAAATGTGTGGAAATACATATATATTCACGTGTACAAAATAAGAACTCGATCAAAGATGATGAAATTTTTGCAAAAAAATCCATATGAGACATTGTTATGAGTAGCGTACTCATACGACATTGCTTTCGCCAAACTTGAAAATTTGAACAAAAATTAACTTGCTCCAAAATCGGTCGGGTTAAGACTCAAACGTGTGGAAATACATACATATTCACGTGTACAAAATAAGAACTGGATCAAAGATGATGAAATTTTTGCAAAAAAATTCATATGACGCATTGTTATGAGTAGCGTATTCATACCACATTGCTTTCGACGATCTGGAAAATTTGAACAAGAATTAAGTTGCTCCAAAATCGGTTGGGTTTAGACTCAAATGTGTGGAAATACATACATATTCACGTGTACAAAATAAGAACTCGATCAAAGATGATGAAATTTTTGCAAAAAAATCCATATGACGCATTGTTATGAGTAGCGTACTCATACGACATTGCTTTCGCCAAACTTGAAAATTTGAACAAAAATTAACTTGCTCCAAAATCGGTCGGGTTAAGACTCAAACGTGTGGAAATACATACATATTCACGTGTACAAAATAAGAACTGGATCAAAGATGATGAAATTTTTGCAAAAAAATTCATATGACGCATTGTTATGAGTAGCGTATTCATACCACATTGCTTTCGACGATCTGGAAAATTTGAACAAGAATTAAGTTGCTCCAAAATCGGTCGGGTTTAGACTCAAATGTGTGGAAATACATATATATTCACGTGTACAAAATAAGAACTCGATCAAAGATGATGAAATTTTTGCAAAAAAATCCATATGAGACATTGTTATGAGTAGCGTACTCATACGACATTGCTTTCGCCAAACTTGAAAATTTGAACAAAAATTAACTTGCTCCAAAATCGGTCGGGTTAAGACTCAAACGTGTGGAAATACATACATATTCACTTGTACAAAATAAGAACTCGATCAAAGATGATGAAATTTTTGCAAAAAAATCCATATGACCCATTGTTATGAGTAGCGTACTCATACCACATTGCTTTCGAGAATGTTGAAAATTTGAACATAAATTAAGTTGCTCCAAAATCGGTCGGGTTTAGATTCAAATGTGTAGAAATACATATATATTTAAGTATAGAAAATAAGAACTCGATTAAAGATGATAAAATTTTTGCAAAAAAAGCCATATGACACATTATTATGAGTAGCGTACTCATACCACATTGCTTTCTACACTCTTGAAAATTTGAACAAAAATAAAGTTGCTCCAAAATCGGTCGGGTTTAGAATCAAATGTGTGGAAATACATATATATTTACGTATACAAAATAAGAACTCTATTAGAGATGATGAAATTTTTGCGAAAAAAGCCATATGACACATTGTTATGAGTAGCGTACTCATACCACATTGCTTTCGACAATCTTGAAAATTATAACAAAAATTAAGTTGCTCCAAAATCGGTCGGGTTTAGACTCAAATGTGTGGAAATACATATATATTCACGTGAACAAAATAAGAACTCGATTAAAGATGATGAAATTTTTGCAAAAAAATTCATATGACGCATTGTTATGAGTAGCGTATTCATACCACATTGCTTTCGACGATCTGGAAAATTTGAACAAAAATTAAGTTGCTCCAAAATCGGTCGGGTTAAGACTCAAATGTGTGGAAATACATACATATTCACGTGTACAAAATAAGAACTCGATCAAAGATGATGAAATTTTTGCAAAAAAATCCATATGACGCATTGTTATGAGTAGCGTACTCATACCACATTGCTTTCGACAATCTTGAAAATTTGAACAAAAATTAAGTTGCTTCAAAATCGGGCGGGCTTAGACTCAAATGTGTGGAAATACATATATATTCACTTGAACAAAATAAGAACTCGATTAGAGATGATGAAATTTTTGCAAAAAAAATCCATATGACACATTGTTATGAGTAGCGTACTCATACCACATTGCTTTGGACAATCTTGAAATTTTGAACAAAAATTAAGTTGCTCCAAAATCGGTCGGGTTTAGACTCAAATGTGTGAAAATACATATATATTCACGTGAACAAAAGAAGAACTCGATTAAAGATGATGAAATATTTGCAAAAAAATCCATATAACGCATTGTTATGAGTAGCGTACTCATACCACATTGCTTTCGACAATCTTGAAAATTTGAACAAAAATTAAGTTGCTTCAAAATCGGTCGGGTTAAGACTCAAATGTGTGGAAATACATACATATTCACGTGTAAAAAATAAGAACTCGATCAAAGATGATGAAGTTTTTGCAAAAAAATCCATATGACACATTGTTATGAGTAGCGTACTCATCCACATTGCTTTGGACAATCTTGAAATTTTGAACAAAAATTAAGTTGCTTCAAAATCGGTCGGGGTTAGACTCAAATGTGTGGAAATACATATATATTCACGTGAACAAAATAAGAACTCGATTGAAGATGATGAAATATTTGCAAAAAAATCCATATAACGCATTGTTATGAGTAGCATACTCATACCACATTGCTTTGGACAATCTCGAAATTTTGAACAAAAATTAAGTTGCTCCAAAATCGGTCGGGTTTAGACTCAAATGTGTGGAAATACATATATATTCACGTGAACAAAATAAGAACTCGATTAAAGATGATGAAATATTTGCAAAAAAATCCATATAACGCATTGTTATGAGTAGCGTACTCATACCACATTGCTTTCGACAATCTTGAAAATTTGAACAAAAATTAAGTTGCTCCAAAATCAGTCGGGTTTAGACTCAAATGTGTGGAAATACATATATGTATACTAACGTGTACTTAATAAGAACACGATTAAAGATAATGCAATTTTTGGAAAAAAATCCATATAACGCATTGTTATGAGTAGCGTACTCATACCACATTGCTTTCGACAATCTCGAAAATTTGACCAAAAATGAAGTTGCTCCAAAATTGGTCGGGTTTAGACTCAAATGTGTGGAAATACATATATATTCACGTGAACAAAATAAGAACTCGATTAAAGATGATGAAAGTTTTGCAAAAAAATTCATATGACGCATAGTTATGAGTAGCGTATTCATACCACATTGCTTTCGACAATCTTGAATATTTGAACAAAACTTAAGTTGCTTCAAAATCGGTCGGGCTTAGACTCAAATGTGTGGAAATACATATATGTATACTAACGTGTACTTAATAAGAACTCGATTAAAGATAATGCAATTTTTGGAAAAAAATCCATATAACGCATTGTTATGAGTAGCGTACTCATACCACATTGCTTTCGACAATCTCGAAAATTTGACCAAAAATGAAGTTGCTCCAAAATTGGTCGGGTTTAGACTCAAATGTGTGGAAATACATATATATTCACGTGAACAAAATAAGAACTCGATTAAAGATGATGAAATATTTGCCAAAAAATCCATATAACGCATTGTTATGAGTAGCGTACTCATACCACATTGCTTTCGACAATCTTGAAAATTTGAACAACAATGAAGTTGCTCTAAAGTCGGTCGGGTTCAGACTCAAATGTGTGGAAATACATACATATCCACGTGTTCAAAATAAGAACTCGATCAAAGATGATGAAATTTTTGCAAAAAAATCCATATGACCCATTGTTTTGAGTAGCGTACTCATACGACATTGCTTTTGACAATCTTAAAAATTTGAACAAAAATTAAGTTGCTCCAAAATCGGTCGGGTTAAGACTCAAACGTGTGGAAATACATACATATTCACGTGTACAAAATAAGAACTGGATCAAAGATGATGAAATTTTTGCAAAAAAATTCATATGACGCATAGTTATGAGTTGCGCACTCATACCACAATGCTTTCGACAATCTTGAAAATTTTAACAAAAATTAAGTTGCTCCTAAATCGGTCGGGTTTAGACTCAAATGTGTGGAAATACATATATATTCACGTGAACAAAATAAGAACTCGATTAAAGATGATGAAATTTTTGCAAAAAAATTCATATGACGCATTGTTATGAGTAGCGTATTCATACCACATTGCTTTCGACGATCTGGAAAATTTGAACAAAAATTAAGTTGCTCCAAAATCGGTTGGGTTAAGACTCAAATGTGTGGAAATACATACATATCCACGTGTACAAAATAAGAACCCGATCAAAGATGATGAAGTTTTTGCAAAAAAATCCATATGACACATTGTTATGAGTAGCGTACTCATACCACATTGCTTTCGACAATCTTGAAATTTTGAACAAAAATTAAGTTGCTCTAAAGTCGGTCGGGTTCAGACTCAAATGTGTGGAAATACATACATATCCACGTGTTCAAAATAAGAACTCGATCAAAGATGATGAAATTTTTGCAAAAAAGTCCATATGACCCATTGTTATGAGTAGCGTACTCATACGACATTGCTTTCGACAATCTTGAAAATTTGAACAAATATTAACTTGCTCCAAACTCGGTCGGGTTTAGACTCAAATGTGTGGAAATACATATATATTCACGTGAACAAAATAAGAACTCGATTAAAGATGATGAAATTTTTGAAAAAAAATCCATGCGACACATTGTTATGAGTAGCGTACCACATTGCTTTCGACAATCTTGAAAATTTGAACAAAATTAAGTTGCTTCAAAATCGGTCGGGCTTAGACTCAAATGTGTGGAAATACATATATATTCACGTGAACAAAAGAAGAACTCGATTAAAGATGATGAAAGTTTTGCAAAAAAATTCATATGACGCATAGTTATGAGTAGCGTATTCATACCACATTGCTTTCGACAAACTTGAAAATTTTAACAAAAATTAAGTTGCTCCAAAATCGGTCGGGTTTAGACTCAAACGTGTGGAAATACATACATATTCACGTGTACAAAATAAGAACTGGATCAAAGATGTTGAAATTTTTGCAAAAAAATTCATATGACGCATAGTTATGAGTTGCGCACTCATACCACAATGCTTTCGACAATCTTGCAAATTTTAACAAAAATTAAGTTGCTCCAAAATCGGTCGGGTTAAGACTCAAATGTGTGGAAATACATACATATTCAAGTGTACAAAATAAGAACCCGATCAAAGATGATGAAGTTTTTGCAAAAAAATCTATATGACACATTGTTATGAGTAGCGTACTCATACCACATTGCTTTCGACAATCTTGAAAATTTGAACAACAATGAAGTTGCTCTAAAGTCGGTCGGGTTCAGACTCAAATGTGTGGAAATACATACATATCCACGTGTACAAAATAAGAACTCGATCAAAGATGATGAAATTTTTGCAAAAAAGTCCATATGACCCATTGTTATGAGTAGCGTACTCATACGACATTGCTTTCGACAATCTTGAAAATTGGAACAAAAATTAAGTTGCTCCAAACTCGGTCGGGTTTAGACTCAAATGTGTGGAAATACATATATATTCACGTGAACAAAATAAGAACTCGATTAAAGATGATGAAATTTTTGAAAAAAAATCCATGCGACACATTGTTATGAGTAGCGTACTCATACCACATTGCTTTCGACAATCTTGAAAATTTGAACAAAATTAAGTTGCTTCAAAATCGGTCGGGCTTAGACTCAAATGTGTGGAAATACATATTTATTCACGTGAACAAAAGAAGAACTCGATTAAAGATGATGAAAGTTTTGCAAAAAAATTCATATGACGCATAGTTATGAGTAGCGTATTCATACCACATTGCTTTCGACAATCTGGAAAATTTGAACAAAAATTAAGTTGCTCCAAAATCGGTCGGGTTCAGACTCAAATGTGTGGAAATACATACATATTCACGTGTACAAAATAAGAACTCGATCAAAGATGATGAAATTTTTGCAAAAAAATCCATATGACGCATTGTTATGAGTAGCGTACTCATACCACATTGCTTTCGACAATCTTGAAAATTGGAACAAAAATTAAGTTTCTCCAAAATCGGTCGGGTTAAGACTCAAATGTGTGGAAATACATACATATTCACGTGTTCAAAATAAGAACTCGATCAAAGATGATGAAGTTTTTGCAAAAAAATCCATATGACACATTGTTATGAGTAGCGTACTCATCCACATTGCTTTGGACAATCTCGAAATTTTGAACAAAAATTAAGTTGCTCTAAAATCGGTCGGGTTTAGACTCAAATGTGTGGAAATACATATATATTCACGTGAACAAAATAAGAACTCGATTAAAGATGATGAAATATTTGCAAAAAAATCCATATAACGCATTGTTATGAGTAGCGTACTCATACCACATTGCTTTCGACAATCTTGAAAATTTGAACAAAAATTAAGTTGCTCCAAAATCAGTCGGGTTAAGACTCAAATGTGTGGAAATACATTTATATTCACGTGAACAAAATAAGAACTCAATTAAAGATGATGAAATTTTTGCAAAAAAAACCATATAACGCATTGTTATGAGTAGCGTACTCACACCACATTGCTTTCGACAATCTTGAAAATTTGAACAAAAATTAAGTTGCTCCAAAATCGGTCGGGTTTAGACTCAAATGTGTGGAAATACATACATAATCACTTGTACAAAATAAGAACTCGATCAAAGATAATGAAATTTTTGCAAAAAAATCCATATGACACATTGTTATGAGTAGCGTACTCATACCACATTGCTTTCGACAATCTTGAAAATTTGAACAACAATGAAGTTGCTCTAAAGTCGGTCGGGTTCAGACTCAAATGTGTGGAAATACATGCAAATCCACGTGTTCAAAATAAGAACTCGATCAAAGATGATGAAATTTTTGCAAAAAAATCCATATGACCCAATGTTATGAGTAGCGTACTCATACGACATTGCTTTCGCCAAACTTGAAAATTTTAACAAAAATTAAGTTGCTCCAAAATCGGTCGGGTTAAGACTCAAACGTGTGGAAATACATACATATTCACGTGTACAAAATAAGAACTGGATCAAAGATGATGAAATTTTTGCAAAAAAATTCATATGACGCATAGTTATGAGTTGCGCACTCATACCACAATGCTTTCGACAATCTTGAAAATTTTAACAAAAATTAAGTTGCTCCTAAATCGGTCGGGTTTAGACTCAAATGTGTGGAAATACATATATATTCACGTGAACAAAATAAGAACTCGATCAAAGATGATGAAATTTTTGCAAAAAAATCCATATGACCCATTGTTATGAGTAGCGTACTCATACGACATTGCTTTCGACAATCTTAAAAATTTGAACAACAATGAAGTTGCTCTAAAGTCGGTCGGGTTCAGACTCAAATGTGTGGAAATACATTCATATCCACGTGTTCAAAATAAGAACTCGATCAAAGATGATGAAATTTTTGCAAAAAAATCCATATGACCCATTGTTATGAGTAGCGTACTCATACGACAGTGCTTTCGACAATCTTAAAAATTTGAACAAAAATTAAGTTGCTCCAAATTCGGTCGGGTTAAGACTCAAATGTGTGGAAATACATACATATTCACGTGTACAAAATAAGAACTCGATCAAAGATGATGAAATTTTTGCAAAAAAATCCATGCGACACATTGTTATGAGTAGCGTACTCATACCACATTGCTTTCGACAATCTTGAAAATTTGAACAAAAATTAAGTTGCTTCAAAATCGGGCAGGCTTAGACTCAAATGTGTGGAAATACATATATATTCACGTGAACAAAATAAGAACTCGATTAGAGATGATGAAATTTTTGCAAAAAAAATCCATATGACACATTGTTATGAGAAGCGTACTCATACCACATTGCTTTGGACAATTTGAAATTTTGAACAAAAATTAAGTTGCTCCAAAATCGGTGGGGTTAAGACTCAAATGTGTGGAAATACATTTATATTCACGTGAACACAATAAGAACTCGATTAAAGATGATGAAATTTTTGCAAAAAAATCCATATAACGCATTGTTATGAGTAGCGTACTCACACCACATTGCTTTCGACAATCTTGAAAATTTGAACAAAAATGAAGTTGCTCCAAAATCGGTCGGGTTTAGACTTAAATGTGTGGAAATACATATATATTCACGTGTACAAAATAAGAACTCGATGAAAGATGATGAAATTTTTGCAAAAAAATTCATATGACGCATAGTTATGAGTTGCGCACTCATACCACAATGCTTTCGACAATCTTGAAAATTTTAACAAAAATTAAGTTGCTCCTAAATCGGTCGGGTTTAGACTCAAATGTGTGGAAATACATATATATTCACGTGAACAAAATAAGAACTCGATCAAAGATGATGAAATTTTTGCAAAAAAATCCATATGACCCATTGTTATGAGTAGCGTACTCATACGATATTGCTTTCGACAATCTTAAAAATTTGAACAACAATGAAGTTGCTCTAAAGTCAGTCGGGTTCAGACTCAAATGTGTGGAAATACATACATATCCACGTGTTCAAAATAAGAACTCGATCAAAGATGATGAAATTTTTGCAAAAAAATCCATATGACCCATTGTTATGAGTAGCGTACTCATACGACATTGCTTTCGACAATCTTAAAAATTTGAACAAAAATTAAGTTGCTCCAAATTCGGTCGGGTTAAGACTCAAATGTGTGGAAATACATACATATTCACGTGTACAAAATAAGAACTCGATCAAAGATGATGAAATTTTTGCAAAAAAATCCATGCGACACATTGTTATGAGTAGCGTACTCATACCACATTGCTTTCGACAATCTTGAAAATTTGAACAAAAATTAAGTTGCTTCAAAATCGGGCAGGCTTAGACTCAAATGTGTGGAAATACATATATATTCACGTGAACAAAATAAGAACTCGATTAGAGATGATGAAATTTTTGCAAAAAAAATCCATATGACACATTGTTATGAGTAGCGTACTCATACCACATTGCTTTGGTCAATCTTGAAATTTTGAACAAAAATTAAGTTGCTCCAAAATCGGTGGGGCTAAGACTCAAATGTGTGGAAATACATTTATATTCACGTGAACACAATAAGAACTCGATTAAAGATGATGAAATTTTTGCAAAAAAATCCATATAACGCATTGTTATGAGTAGCGTACTCACACCACATTGCTTTCGACAATCTTGAAAATTTGAACAAAAATGAAGTTGCTCCAAAATCGGTCGGGTTTAGACTTAAATGTGTGGAAATACATATATATTCACGTGTACAAAATAAGAACTCGATGAAAGATGATGAAATTTTTGCAAAAAAATCCATATAACGCATTGTTATGAGTAGCGTACTCACACCACATTGCTTTCGACAATCTTGAAAATTTTAACAAAAATTAAGTTGCTCCTAAATCGGTCGGGTTTAGACTCAAATGTGTGGAAATACATATATATTCACGTGAACAAAATAAGAACTCGATCAAAGATGATGAAATTTTTGCAAAAAAATCCATATGACACATTGTTATGAGTAGCGTACTCATACCACATTGCTTTCGACAATCTTGAAAATTTGAACAACAATGAAGTTGCTCTAAAGTCGGTCGGGTTCAGACTCAAATGTGTGGAAATACATGCATATCCACGTGTTCAAAATAAGAACTCGATCAAAGATGATGAAATTTTTGCAAAAAAATCCATATGACCCATTGTTATGAGTAGCGTACTCATACCACATTGCTTTGGACAATCTTGAAATTTTGAACAAAAATTAAGTTGCTCCAAAATCGGTGGGGTTAAGACTCAAATGTGTGGAAATACATTTATATTCACGTGAACACAATAAGAACTCGATTAAAGATGATGAAATTTTTGCAAAAAAATCCATATAACGCATTGTTATGAGTAGCGTACTCACACCACATTGCTTTCGACAATCTTGAAAATTTGAACAAAAATGAAGTTGCTCCAAAATCGGTCGGGTTTAGACTTAAATGTGTGGAAATACATATATATTCACGTGTACAAAATAAGAACTCGATGAAAGATGATGAAATTTTTGCAAAAAAATCCATATAACGCATTGTTATGAGTAGCGTACTCACACCACATTGCTTTCGACAATCTTGAAAATTTTAACAAAAATTAAGTTGCTCCTAAATCGGTCGGGTTTAGACTCAAATGTGTGGAAATACATATATATTCACGTGAACAAAATAAGAACTCGATCAAAGATGATGAAATTTTTGCAAAAAAATCCATATGACACATTGTTATGAGTAGCGTACTCATACCACATTGCTTTCGACAATCTTGAAAATTTGAACAACAATGAAGTTGCTCTAAAGTCGGTCGGGTTCAGACTCAAATGTGTGGAAATACATGCATATCCACGTGTTCGAAATAAGAACTCGATCAAAGATGATGAAATTTTTGCAAAAAAATCCATATGACCCATTGTTATGAGTAGCGTACTCATACGACATTGCTTTCGCCAAACTTGAAAATTTTAACAAAAATTAAGTTGCTCCAAAATCGGTCGGGTTAAGACTCAAACGTGTGGAAATACATACATATTCACGTGTACAAAATAAGAACTGGATCAAAGATGATGAAATTTTTGCAAAAAAATTCATATGACGCATAGTTATGAGTTGCGCACTCATACCACAATGCTTTCGACAATCTTGAAAATTTTAACAAAAATTAAGTTGCTTCTAAATCGGTCCGGTTTAGACTCAAATGTGTGGAAATACATATATATTCACGTGAACAAAAGAAGAACTCGATTAAAGATGATGAAATATTTGCAAAAAAATCCATATAACGCATTGTTATGAGTAGCGTACTCATACCACATTGCTTTCGACAATCTTGAAAATTTGAACAAAAATTAAGTTGCTTCAAAATCGGTCGTGTTAAGACTCAAATGTGTGGAAATACATACATATTCACGAGTACAAAATAAGAACTCGATCAAAGATGATGAAGTTTTTGCAAAAAAATCCATATGACACATTGTTATGAGTAGCGTACTCATCCACATTGCTTTGGACAATCTTGAAATTTTGAACAAAAATTAAGTTGCTTCAAAATCGGTCGGGTTTAGACTCAAATGTGTGGAAATACATATATATTCACGAGAACAAAATAAGAACTCGATTGAAGATGATGAAATATTTGCAAAAAAATCCATATAACGCATTGTTATGAGTAGCGTACTCATACCACATTGCTTTCGACAATCTTGAAAATTTGAACAAAAATTAAGTTGCTCCAAAATCGGTCGGGTTAAGACTCAAATGTGTGGAAATACATTTATATTCACGTGAACACAATAAGAACTCGATTAAAGATGATGAAATTTTTGCAAAAAAATCCATATGACACATTGTTATGAGTAGCGTACTCATACCACATTGCTTTCGACAATCTTGAAAATTTGAACAACAATGAAGTTGCTCTAAAGTCGGTCGGTTTCAGACTCAAAAGTGTGGAAATACATGCACATCCACGTGTTCAAAATAAGAACTCGATCAAAGATGATGAAATTTTTGCAAAAAAATCCATATGACCCATTGTTATGAGTAGCGTACTCATACGACATTGCTTTCGCCAAACTTGAAAATTTTAACAAAAATTAAGTTGCTCCAAAATCGGTCGGGTTAAGACTCAAATGTGTGGAAATACATACATATTCACGAGTACAAAATAAGAACTGGATCAAAGATGATGAAATTTTTCCAAAAAAATTCATATGACGCATAGTTATGAGTTGCGCACTCATACCACAATGCTTTCGACAATCTTGAAAATTTTAACAAAAATTAAGTTGCTTCTAAATCGGTCGGGTTTAGACTCAAATGTGTGGAAATACATATATATTCACGTGAACAAAATAAGAACTCGATTAAAGATGATGAAATTTTTGCAAAAAAATTCATATGACGCATTGTTATGAGTAGCGTATTCATACCACATTGCTTTCGACGATCTGGAAAATTTGAACAAGAATTAAGTTGCACCAAAATCGGTCGGGTTAAGACTCAAATGTGTGGAAATACATACATATTCACGTGTACAAAATAAGAACCCGATCAAAGATGATGAAGTTTTTGCAAAAAAATCCATACGACACATTGTTATGAGTAGCGTACTCATACCACATTGCTTTCGACAATCTTGAAAATTTGAACAAAAATTAAGTTGCTCCAAAATCAGTCGGGTTTAGACTCAAATGTGTGGAAATACATATATATTCACGTGAACAAAATAAGAACTCGATCAAAGATGATGTGATGATGTAATTTTTGCAAAAAAATTCATATGACGCATTGTTATGAGTAGCGTACTCATACCACATTGCTTTCGACAATCTTGAAAATTTGAACAAAAATTAAGTTGCTCCAAAATCGGTTGGGTTTAGACTCAAATGTGTGGAAATACATACATATTCACTTGTACAAAATAAGAACTCGATCAAAGATGATGAAATTTTTGCAAAAAAATCCATATGACCCATTGTTATGAGTAGCGTACTCATACCACATTGCTTTCGAGAATGTTGAAAATTTGAACATAAATTAAGTTGCTCCAAAATCGGTCGGGTTTAGATTCAAATGTGTAGAAATACATATATATTTAAGTATAGAAAATAAAAACTCTATTAAAGATGATGAAATTTTTGCGAAAAAAGCCATATGAGCCATTGTTATGAGTAGCGTATTCATACCACATTGCTTTCGACAATCTTGAAAATTTGAACAAAAATTAAGTTGCTCCAAAATCAGTCGGGTTTAGACTCAAATGTGTGGAAATACATATATATTCACGTGAACAAAATAAGAACTCGATCAAAGATGATGTGATGATGTAATTTTTGCAAAAAAATTCATATGACGCATTGTTATGAGTAGCGTACTCATACCACATTGCTTTCGACAATCTTGAAAATTTGAACAACAATGAAGTTGCTCTAAAGTCGGTCGGTTTCAGACTCAAATGTGTGGAAATACATACATATCCACGTGTTCAAAATATGAACTCGATCAAAGATGATGAAATTTTTGCAAAAAAATCCATATGACCCATTGTTATGAGTAGCGTACTCATACGACATTGCTTTCGACAATCTTGAAAATTTGAACAAAAATTAAGTTGCTCCAAACTCGGTCGGGTTTAGACTCAAATGTGTGGAAATACATATATATTCACGTGAACAAAATAAGAACTCGATTAAAGATGATGAAATTTTTGCAAAAAAATCCATGCGACATATTGTTATGAGTAGCGTACTCATACCACATTGCTTTCGACAATCTTGAAAATTTGAACAAAATTAAGTTGCTTCAAAATCGGTCGGGCTTAGACTCAAATGTGTGAAATACATATATACTTACGTGAAGAAAATAAGAACTCGATTAAAGATGATGAAATTTTTGCAAAAAAATCCATATGACACATTGTTATAAGTAGCGTACTCATACCACATTGCTTTTGACAATCTTGAAAATTTTAACAAAAATAAAGTTGCTACAAAATCGGTCGGGTGTAGACTCAAATGTGTGTAAATACATGTATACTAACGTGTACAAAATAAGAACTCGATTAAAGATGATGAAATTTTTGCAAAAAAATCCATATGACACATTGTTATGAGTAGCGTACTCATACCACATTGCTTTCGACAATCTTGAAAATTTGAACAACAATGAAGTTGCTCTAAAGTCGGTCGGTTTCAGACTCAAAAGTGTGGAAATACATGCACATCCACGTGTTCAAAATAAGAACTCGATCAAAGATGATGAAATTTTTGCAAAAAAATCCATATGACCCATTGTTATGAGTAGCGTACTCATACGACATTGCTTTCGCCAAACTTGAAAATTTTAACAAAAATTAAGTTGCTCCAAAATCGGTCGGGTTAAGACTCAAATGTGTGGAAATACATACATATTCACGAGTACAAAATAAGAACTGGATCAAAGATGATGAAATTTTTCCAAAAAAATTCATATGACGCATAGTTATGAGTTGCGCACTCATACCACAATGCTTTCGACAATCTTGAAAATTTTAACAAAAATTAAGTTGCTTCTAAATCGGTCGGGTTTAGACTCAAATGTGTGGAAATACATATATATTCACGTGAACAAAATAAGAACTCGATTAAAGATGATGAAATTTTTGCAAAAAAATTCATATGACGCATTGTTATGAGTAGCGTATTCATACCACATTGCTTTCGACGATCTGGAAAATTTGAACAAGAATTAAGTTGCACCAAAATCGGTCGGGTTAAGACTCAAATGTGTGGAAATACATACATATTCACGTGTACAAAATAAGAACCCGATCAAAGATGATGAAGTTTTTGCAAAAAAATCCATACGACACATTGTTATGAGTAGCGTACTCATACCACATTGCTTTCGACAATCTTGAAAATTTGAACAAAAATTAAGTTGCTCCAAAATCAGTCGGGTTTAGACTCAAATGTGTGGAAATACATATATATTCACGTGAACAAAATAAGAACTCGATCAAAGATGATGTGATGATGTAATTTTTGCAAAAAAATTCATATGACGCATTGTTATGAGTAGCGTACTCATACCACATTGCTTTCGACAATCTTGAAAATTTGAACAAAAATTAAGTTGCTCCAAAATCGGTTGGGTTTAGACTCAAATGTGTGGAAATACATACATATTCACTTGTACAAAATAAGAACTCGATCAAAGATGATGAAATTTTTGCAAAAAAATCCATATGACCCATTGTTATGAGTAGCGTACTCATACCACATTGCTTTCGAGAATGTTGAAAATTTGAACATAAATTAAGTTGCTCCAAAATCGGTCGGGTTTAGATTCAAATGTGTAGAAATACATATATATTTAAGTATAGAAAATAAAAACTCTATTAAAGATGATGAAATTTTTGCGAAAAAAGCCATATGAGCCATTGTTATGAGTAGCGTATTCATACCACATTGCTTTCGACAATCTTGAAAATTTGAACAAAAATTAAGTTGCTCCAAAATCAGTCGGGTTTAGACTCAAATGTGTGGAAATACATATATATTCACGTGAACAAACTAAGAACTCGATCAAAGATGATGTGATGATGTAATTTTTGCAAAAAAATTCATATGACGCATTGTTATGAGTAGCGTACTCATACCACATTGCTTTCGACAATCTTGAAAATTTGAACAACAATGAAGTTGCTCTAAAGTCGGTCGGTTTCAGACTCAAATGTGTGGAAATACATACATATCCACGTGTTCAAAATAAGAACTCGATCAAAGATGATGAAATTTTTGCAAAAAAATCCATATGACCCATTGTTATGAGTAGCGTACTCATACGACATTGCTTTCGACAATCTTGAAAATTTGAACAAAAATTAAGTTGCTCCAAACTCGGTCGGGTTTAGACTCAAATGTGTGGAAATACATATATATTCACGTGAACAAAATAAGAACTCGATTAAAGATGATGAAATTTTTGCAAAAAAATCCATGCGACACATTGTTATGAGTAGCGTACTCATACCACATTGCTTTCGACAATCTTGAAAATTTGAACAAAATTAAGTTGCTTCAAAATCGGTCGGGCTTAGACTCAAATGTGTGAAATACATATATACTTACGTGAAGAAAATAAGAACTCGATTAAAGATGATGAAATTTTTGCAAAAAAATCCATATGACACATTGTTATAAGTAGCGTACTCATACCACATTGCTTTCGACAATCTTGAAAATTTGAACAAAAATTAAGTTGCTCCAAAATCGGTCGGGTTTAGACTCAAATGTGTGGAAATACATATATATTCACGTGAATAAAATAAGAACTCGATCAAAGATGATGAAATTTTTGCAAAAAAATCCATATGACGCATTGTTATGAGTAGCGTACTCATACGACATTGCTTTCGACAATCTTGAAAATTTGAACAAAAATTAAGTTGCTCCAAAATCTGTCGGGTTTAGACACAAATTTGTGGAAATACATATATATTCATGTGAACAAAATAAGAACTCGATTAAAGATGATGAAATTTTTGCAAAAAAATCCATTAAACGCATTGTTGTGATTAGCGTACTCATACCACATTGCTTTCGACAATCTTGAAAATTTGAACAAAAATTAAGTTGCTCCAAAATCGGTCGGGTTAAGACTCAAATGTGTGGAAATACATATATATTCGCGTGAACAAAATAAGAACTCGAAAAATGATGATGAAATTTTTGCAAAAAAATCCATATGACCCATTGTTATGAGTAGCGTACTCATACCACATTGCTTTCGACAATCTTGAAAATTTGAACAAAAATGAAGTTGCTCCAAAATCGGTCGGGTTAAGACTCAAATGTGTGGAAATACATACATATTCACGTTAACAAAATAAGAAATCGATTAAAGATGATGAAATTATTGCAAAAAAATCCATATGACGCATTGTTATGAGTAGCGTACTCATACCACATTGCTTTCGACAATCTTGAAAATTTGAACAAAATTAAGTTGCTTCAAAATCGGTCGGGTTAAGACTCAAATGTGTGGAAATACATACATATTCACGTGTACAAAATAAGAACTCGATCAAAGATGATGAAGTTTTTGCAAAAAAATCCACATGACACATTGTTATGAGTAGCGTACTCATCCACATTGCTTTGGACAATCTCGAAATTTTGAACAAAAATTAAGTTGCTCTAAAATCGGTCGGGTTTAGACTCAAATGTGTGGAAATACATATATATTCACGTGAACAAAATAAGAACTCGATTAAAGATGATGAAATATTTGCAAAAAAATCCATATAACGCATTGTTATGAGTAGCTTACTCATACCACATTGCTTTCGACAATCTTGAAAATTTGAACAAAAATTAAGTTGCTCCAAAATCAGTCGGGTGAAGACTCAAATGTGTGGAAATACATTTATATTCACGTGAACAAAATAAGAACTCAATTAAAGATGATGAAATTTTTGCAAAAAAATCCATATAACGCATTGTTATGAGTAGCGTACTCACACCACATTGCTTTCGACAATCTTGAAAATTTGAACAAAAATTAAGTTGCTCCAAAATCGGTCGGGTTTAGACTCAAATGTGTGGAAATACATACATAATCACTTGTACAAAATAAGAACTCGATCAAAGATGATGAAATTTTTGCAAAAAAATCCATATGACACATTGTTATGAGTAGCGTACTCATACCACATTGCTTTCGACAATCTTGAAAATTTGAACAACAATGAAGTTGCTCTAAAGTCGGTAGGGTTCAGACTCAAATGTGTGGAAATACAAGCAAATCCACGTGTTCAAAATAAGAACTCGATCAAAGATGATGAAATTTTTGCAAAAAAATCCATATGACCCAATGTTATGAGTAGCGTACTCATACGACATTGCTTTCGCCAAACTTGAAAATTTTAACAAAAATTAAGTTGCTCCAAAATCGGTCGGGTTAAGACTCAAACGTGTGGAAATACATACATATTCACGTGTACAAAATAAGAACTGGATCAAAGATGATGAAATTTTTGCCAAAAAATTTATATGACGCATAGTTATGAGTTGCGCACTCATACCACAATGCTTTCGACAATCTTGAAAATTTTAACAAAAATTAAGTTGCTCCTAAATCGGTCGGGTTTAGACTCAAATGTGTGGAAATACATATATATTCACGTGAACAAAATAAGAACTCGATCAAAGATGACGTGATGATGTAATTTTTGCAAAAAAATTCATATGACGCATTGTTATGAGTAGCGTACTCATACCACATTGCTTTCGACAATCTTAAAAATTTGAACAACAATGAAGTTGCTCTAAAGTCGGTAGGGTTCAGACTCAAATGTGTGGAAATACATGCAAATCCACGTGTTCAAAATAAGAACCCGATCAAAGATGATGAAGTTTTTGCAAAAAAATCCATATGACACATTGTTATGAGTAGCGTACTCATACCACATTGCTTTCGACAATCTTGAAAATTTGAACAACAATGAAGTTGCTCTAAAGTCGGTCGGGTTCAGACTCAAATGTGTGGAAATACATACATATCCACGTGTTCAAAATAAGAACTCGATCAAAGATGATGAAATTTTTGCAAAAAAATCCATATGACCCATTGTTATGAGTAGCGTACTCATACGACATTGCTTTCGACAATCTTAAAAATTTGAACAAAAATTAAGTTGCTCCAAAATCGGTCGGGTTAAGACTCAAATGTGTGGAAATACATACATATTCACGTGTACAAAATAAGAACTCGATCAAAGATGATGAAATTTTTGCAAAAAAATCCATGCGACACATTGTTATGAGTAGCGTACTCATACCACATTGCTTTCGACAATCTTGAAAATTTGAACAAAAATTAAGTTGCTTCAAAATCGGGCGGGCTTAGACTCAAATGTGTGGAAATACATATATATTCACTTGAACAAAATAAGAACTCGATTAGAGATGATGAAATTTTTGCAAAAAAAATCCATATGACACATTGTTATGAGTAGCGTACTCATACCACATTGCTTTGGACAATCTTGAAATTTTGAACAAAAATTAAGTTGCTCCAAAATCGGTGGGGTTAAGACTCAAATGTGTGGAAATACATTTATATTCACGTGAACGCAATAAGAACTCGATTAAAGATGATGAAATTTTTGCAAAAAAATCCATATAACGCATTGTTATGAGTAGCGTACTCACACCACATTGCTTTCGACAATCTTGAAAATTTGAACAAAAATGAAGTTGCTCCAAAATCGGTCGGGTTTAGACTCAAATGTGTGGAAATACATATATATTCACGTGTACAAAATAAGAACTCGATGAAAGATGATGAAATTTTTGCAAAAAAATCCATATGACACATTGTTATGAGTAGCGTACTCATACCACATTGCTTTCGACAATCTTGAAAATTTGAACAACAATGAAGTTGCTCTAAAGTCGGTCGGGTTCAGACTCAAATGTGTGGAAATACATGCATATCCACGTGTTCAAAATAAGAACTCGATCAAAGATGATGAAATTTTTGCAAAAAAATCCATATGACCCATTGTTATGAGTAGCGTACTCATACGACATTGCTTTCGCCAAACTTGAAAATTTAAAAAAAAATTAAGTTGCTCCAAAATCGGTCGGGTTAAGACTCAAACGTGTGGAAATACATACATATTCACATCTACAAAATAAGAACTGGATCAAAGATGATGAAATTTTTGCAAAAAAATTCATATGACGCATAGTTATGAGTTGCGCACTCATACGACAATGCTTTCGACAATCTTGAAAATTTTAACAAAAATTAAGTTGCTTCTAAATCGGTCGGGTTTAGACTCAAATGTGTGGAAATACATATATATTCACGTGAACAAAATAAGAACTCGATTAAAGATGATGAAATTTTTGCAAAAAAATTCATATGACGCATTGTTATGAGTAGCGTATTCATACCACATTGCTTTCGACGATCTGGAAAATTTGAACAAGAATTAAGTTGCACCAAAATCGGTCGGGTTAAGACTCAAATGTGTGGAAATACATATATATTCACGTGAACAAAATAAGAACTCGATCAAAGATGATGAAATTTTTGCAAAAAAATCCATATGACCCATTGTTATGAGTAGCGTACTCTTACCACATTGCTTTCGAGAATGTTGAAAATTTGAACATAAATTAAGTTGCTCCAAAATCGGTCGGGTTTAGATTCAAATGTGTAGAAATACATATATATTTAAGTATAGAAAATAAGAACTCGATTAAAGATGATAAAATTTTTGCAAAAAAATCCATATGACACATTGTTATGAGTAGCGTACTCATACCACATTGCTTTCGACACTCTTGAAAATTTGAACAAAAATTAAGTTGCTCCAAAATCGGTCGGGTTTAGAATCAAATGTGTGGAAATACATGTATATTCACGTGAACAAAATAAGAACTCGATTAAAGATGATGAAATTTTTGCAAAAAAATTCATATGACGCATTGTTATGAGTAGCGTATTCATACCACATTGCTTTCGACGATCTGGAAAATTTGAACAAAAATTAAGTTGCTCCAAAATCGGTCGGGTTAAGACTCAAATGTGTGGAAATACATACATATTCACGTGTACAAAATAAGAACTCGATCAAAGATGATGAAATTTTTGCAAAAAATTCCATGCGACACATTGTTATGAGTAGCGTACTCATACCACATTGCTTTCGACAATCTTGAAAATTTGAACAAAAATTAAGTTGCTCAAAATCGGGCGGGCTTAGACTCAAATGTGTGGAAATACATATATATTCACTTGAACAAAATAAGAACTCGATTAGAGATGATGAAATTTTTGCAAAACAAATCCATATGACACATTGTTATGAGTAGCGTACTCATACCACATTGCTTTGGACAATCTTGAAATTTTGAACAAAAATTAAGTTGCTCCAAAATCGGTGGGGTTAAGACTCAAATGTGTGGAAATACATTTATATTCACGTGAACGCAATAAGAACTCGATTAAAGATGATGAAATTTTTGCAAAAAAATCCATATAACGCATTGTTATGAGTAGCGTACTCACACCACATTGCTTTCGACAATCTTGAAAATTTGAACAAAAATGAAGTTGCTCCAAAATCGGTCGGGTTTAGACTCAAATGTGTGGAAATACATATATATTCACGTGTACAAAATAAGAACTCGATGAAAGATGATGAAATTTTTGCAAAAAAATCCATATGACACATTGTTATGAGTAGCGTACTCATACCACATTGCTTTCGACAATCTTGAAAATTTGAACAACAATGAAGTTGCTCTAAAGTCGGTCGGGTTCAGACTCAAATGTGTGGAAATACATGCATATCCACGTGTTCAAAATAAGAACTCGATCAAAGATGATGAAATTTTTGCAAAAAAATCCATATGACCCATTGTTATGAGTAGCGTACTCATACGACATTGCTTTCGCCAAACTTGAAAATTTTAACAAAAATTAAGTTGCTCCAAAATCGGTCGGGTCAAGACTCAAACGTGTGGAAATACATACATATTCACGTCTACAAAATAAGAACTGGATCAAAGATGATGAAATTTTTGCAAAAAAATTCATATGACGCATAGTTATGAGTTGCGCACTCATACGACAATGCTTTCGACAATCTTGAAAATTTTAACAAAAATTAAGTTGCTTCTAAATCGGTCGGGTTTAGACTCAAATGTGTGGAAATACATATATATTCACGTGAACAAAATAAGAACTCGATTAAAGATGATGAAATTTTTGCAAAAAAATTCATATGACGCATTGTTATGAGTAGCGTATTCATACCACATTGCTTTCGACGATCTGGAAAATTTGAACAAGAATTAAGTTGCACCAAAATCGGTCGGGTTAAGACTCAAATGTGTGGAAATACATATATATTCACGTGAACAAAATAAGAACTCGATCAAAGATGATGAAATTTTTGCAAAAAAATCCATATGACCCATTGTTATGAGTAGCGTACTCTTACCACATTGCTTTCGAGAATGTTGAAAATTTGAACATAAATTAAGTTGCTCCAAAATCGGTCGGGTTTAGATTCAAATGTGTAGAAATACATATATATTTAAGTATAGAAAATAAGAACTCGATTAAAGATGATGAAATTTTTGCAAAAAAATTCATATGACGCATTGGTATGAGTAGCGTATTCATACCACATTGCTTTCGACGATCTGGAAAATTTGAACAAAAATTAAGTTGCTCCAAAATCGGTCGGGTTAAGACTCAAATGTGTGGAAATACATACATATTCACGTGTACAAAATAAGAACTCGATCAAAGATGATGAAATTTTTGCAAAAAATTCCATGCGACACATTGTTATGAGTAGCGTACTCATACCACATTGCTTTCGACAATCTTGAAAATTTGAACAAAAATTAAGTTGCTCAAAATCGGGCGGGCTTAGACTCAAATGTGTGGAAATACATATATATTCACTTGAACAAAATAAGAACTCGATTAGAGATGATGAAATTTTTGCAAAACAAATCCATATGACACATTGTTATGAGTAGCGTACTCATACCACATTGCTTTGGACAATCTTGAAATTTTGAACAAAAATTAAGTTGCTCCAAAATCGGTGGGGTTAAGACTCAAATGTGTGGAAATACATTTATATTCACGTGAACACAATAAGAACTCGATTAAAGATGATGAAATTTTTGCAAAAAAATCCATATAACGCATTGTTATGAGTAGCGTACTCACACCACATTGCTTTCGACAATCTTGAAAATTTGAACAAAAATTAAGTTGCTCCAAAATCGGTCGGGTTTAGACTCAAATGTGTGGAAATACATACATAATCACTTGTACAAAATAAGAACTCGATGAAAGATGATGAAATTTTTGCAAAAAAATCCATATGACACATTGTTATGAGTAGCGTACTCATACCACATTGCTTTCGACAATCTTGAAAATTTGAACAAAAATTAAGTTGCTCCAAAATCGGTCGGGTTTAGACTCAAATGTGTGGAAATACATACATAATCACTTGTACAAAATAAGAACTCGATGAAAGATGATGAAATTTTTGCAAAAAAATCCATATGACACATTGTTATGAGTAGCGTACTCATACGACATTGCTTTCGACAATCTTGAAAATTTTAACAAAAATTAAGTTGCTCCAAAATCGGTCGGGTTCAGACTCAAATGTGTGGAAATACATGCATATCCACGTGTTCAAAATAAGAACTCGATCAAAGATGATGAAATTTTTGCAAAAAAATCCATATGACCCATTGTTATGAGTAGCGTACTCATACGACATTGCTTTCGCCAAACTTGAAAATTTTAACAAAAATTAAGTTGCTCCAAAATCGGTCGGGTTAAGACTCAAACGTGTGGAAATACATACATATTCACGTGTACAAAATAAGAACTGGATCAAAGATGATGAAATTTTTGCAAAAAAATTCATATGACGCGTAGTTATGAGTTGCGCACTCATACCACAATGCTTTCGACAATATTGAAAATTTTAACAAAAATTAAGTTGCTTCTAAATCGGTCGGGTTTAGACTCAAATGTGTGGAAATACATATATATTCACGTGAACAAAATAAGAACTCGATTAAAGATGATGAAATTTTTGCAAAAAAAATTAATATGACGCATTGTTATGAGTAGCGTATTCATACCACATTGCTTTCGACGATCTGGAAAATTTGAACAAGAATTAAGTTGCACCAAAATCGGTCGGGTTAAGACTCAAATATGTGGAAATACATACATATTCACGTATACAAAATAAGAACCCGATCAAAGATGATGAAGTTTTTGCAAAAAAATCCATATGACACATTGTTACGAGTAGCGTACTCATACCACATTGCTTTCGACAATCTTGAAAATTTGAACAAAAATTAAGTTGCTCCAAAATCAGTCGGGTTTAGACTCAAATGTGTGGAAATACATATATATTCACGTGAACAAAATAAGAACTCGATCAAAGATGATGTAATTTTTGCAAAAAAATTCATATGACGCATTGTTATGAGTAGCGTACTCATACCACATTGCTTTCGACAATCTTGAAAATTTGAACAAAAATTATGTTGCTCCAAAATCGGTTGGGTTTAGACTCAAATGTGTGGAAATACATACATATTCACTTGTACAAAATAAGAACTCGATCAAAGATGATGAAATTTTTGCAAAAAAATCCATATGACCCATTGTTATGAGTAGCGTACTCATACCACATTGCTTTCGAGAATGTTGAAAATTTGAACATAAATTAAGTTGCTCCAAAATCGGTCGGGTTTAGATTCAAATGTGTAGAAATACATATATATTTAAGTATAGAAAATAAGAACTCGATTAAAGGTGATACAATTTTTGCATAAAAATTAATATGACACATTGTTATGAGTAGCGTACTCATACCACATTGCTTTCGACACTCTTGAAAATTTGAACAAAATTAAGTTGCTCCAAAATCGGTCGGGTTTAGAATCAAATGTGTGGAAATACATATATATTCACGTGAACAAAATAAGAACTCGATCAAAGATGATGAAATTTTTGCAAAAAAATCCATATGACCCATTGTTATGAGTAGCGTACTCTTACCACATTGCTTTCGAGAATGTTGAAAATTTGAACATAAATTAAGTTGCTCCAAAATCGGTCGGGTTTAGATTCAAATGTGTAGAAATACATATATATTTAAGTATAGAAAATAAGAACTCGATTAAAGATGATGAAATTTTTGCAAAAAAATTCATATGACGCATTGGTATGAGTAGCGTATTCATACCACATTGCTTTCGACGATCTGGAAAATTTGAACAAAAATTAAGTTGCTCCAAAATCGGTCGGGTTAAGACTCAAATGTGTGGAAATACATACATATTCACGTGTACAAAATAAGAACTCGATCAAAGATGATGAAATTTTTGCAAAAAATTCCATGCGACACATTGTTATGAGTAGCGTACTCATACCACATTGCTTTCGACAATCTTGAAAATTTGAACAAAAATTAAGTTGCTCAAAATCGGGCGGGCTTAGACTCAAATGTGTGGAAATACATATATATTCACTTGAACAAAATAAGAACTCGATTAGAGATGATGAAATTTTTGCAAAACAAATCCATATGACACATTGTTATGAGTAGCGTACTCATACCACATTGCTTTGGACAATCTTGAAATTTTGAACAAAAATTAAGTTGCTCCAAAATCGGTGGGGTTAAGACTCAAATGTGTGGAAATACATTTATATTCACGTGAACACAATAAGAACTCGATTAAAGATGATGAAATTTTTGCAAAAAAATCCATATAACGCATTGTTATGAGTAGCGTACTCACACCACATTGCTTTCGACAATCTTGAAAATTTGAACAAAAATTAAGTTGCTCCAAAATCGGTCGGGTTTAGACTCAAATGTGTGGAAATACATACATAATCACTTGTACAAAATAAGAACTCGATGAAAGATGATGAAATTTTTGCAAAAAAATCCATATGACACATTGTTATGAGTAGCGTACTCATACCACATTGCTTTCGACAATCTTGAAAATTTGAACAAAAATTAAGTTGCTCCAAAATCGGTCGGGTTTAGACTCAAATGTGTGGAAATACATACATAATCACTTGTACAAAATAAGAACTCGATGAAAGATGATGAAATTTTTGCAAAAAAATCCATATGACACATTGTTATGAGTAGCGTACTCATACGACATTGCTTTCGACAATCTTGAAAATTTTAACAAAAATTAAGTTGCTCCAAAATCGGTCGGGTTCAGACTCAAATGTGTGGAAATACATGCATATCCACGTGTTCAAAATAAGAACTCGATCAAAGATGATGAAATTTTTGCAAAAAAATCCATATGACCCATTGTTATGAGTAGCGTACTCATACGACATTGCTTTCGCCAAACTTGAAAATTTTAACAAAAATTAAGTTGCTCCAAAATCGGTCGGGTTAAGACTCAAACGTGTGGAAATACATACATATTCACGTGTACAAAATAAGAACTGGATCAAAGATGATGAAATTTTTGCAAAAAAATTCATATGACGCATAGTTATGAGTTGCGCACTCATACCACAATGCTTTCGACAATATTGAAAATTTTAACAAAAATTAAGTTGCTTCTAAATCGGTCGGGTTTAGACTCAAATGTGTGGAAATACATATATATTCACGTGAACAAAATAAGAACTCGATTAAAGATGATGAAATTTTTGCAAAAAAAATTAATATGACGCATTGTTATGAGTAGCGTATTCATACCACATTGCTTTCGACGATCTGGAAAATTTGAACAAGAATTAAGTTGCACCAAAATCGGTCGGGTTAAGACTCAAATGTGTGGAAATACATACTTATTCACGTATACAAAATAAGAACCCGATCAAAGATGATGAAGTTTTTGCAAAAAAATCCATATGACACATTGTTATGAGTAGCGTACTCATACCACATTGCTTTCGACAATCTTGAAAATTTGAACAAAAATTAAGTTGCTCCAAAATCAGTCGGGTTTAGACTCAAATGTGTGGAAATACATATATATTCACGTGAACAAAATAAGAACTCGATCAAAGATGATGTAATTTTTGCAAAAAAATTCATATGACGCATTGTTATGAGTAGCGTACTCATACCACATTGCTTTCGACAATCTTGAAAATTTGAACAAAAATTATGTTGCTCCAAAATCGGTTGGGTTTAGACTCAAATGTGTGGAAATACATACATATTCACTTGTACAAAATAAGAACTCGATCAAAGATGATGAAATTTTTGCAAAAAAATCCATATGACCCATTGTTATGAGTAGCGTACTCATACCACATTGCTTTCGAGAATGTTGAAAATTTGAACATAAATTAAGTTGCTCCAAAATCGGTCGGGTTTAGATTCAAATGTGTAGAAATACATATATATTTAAGTATAGAAAATAAGAACTCGATTAAAGGTGATACAATTTTTGCATAAAAATTAATATGACACATTGTTATGAGTAGCGTACTCATACCACATTGCTTTCGACACTCTTGAAAATTTGAACAAAATTAAGTTGCTCCAAAATCGGTCGGGTTTAGAATCAAATGTGTGGAAATACATATATATTTACGTATACAAAATAAGAACTCTATTAAAGATGATGAAATTTTTGCGAAAAAAGCCATATGACCCATTGTTATGAGTAGCGTACTCATACCACATTGCTTTCGACAATCTTAAAAATTATAACAAAAATTAAGTTGCTCCAAAATCGGTCGGGTTTAGACTCAAATGTGTGGAAATACATATATATTCACGTGAACAAAATAAGAACCAGATTAAAGATGATGCAATTTTTGCAAAAAAATTCATATGACGCATTGTTATGAGTAGCGTATTCATACCACATTGCTTTCGACGATCTGGAAAATTTGAACAAAAATTAAGTTGCTCCAAAATCGGTCGGGTTAAGACTCAAATGTGTGGAAATACATACATATTCACGTGTACAAAATAAGAACTCGATCAAAGGTGATGAAATTTTTGCAAAAAAATCCATATGTTGCATTGTTATGAGTAGCGTACTCATACCACATTGCTTTCGACAATCTTGAAAATTTGAACAAAAATTAAGTTGCTTCAAAATCGGGCGGGCTTAGACTTAAATGTGTGGAAATACATATATATTCACTTGAAATAATTAAAACTCGATTATAGATGATGAAATTTTTGCAAAAAAAATCCATATGACACATTGTTATGAGTAGCGTACTCATACCACATTGCTTTGGACAATCTTGAAATTTTGAACAAAAATTAAGTTGCTCCAAAATCGGTCGGGTTTAGACTCAAATGTGTGGAAATACATATATATTCACGTGAACAAAAGAAGAACTCGATTAAAGATGATGAAATATTTGCAAAAAAATCCATATAACGCATTGTTATGAGTAGCGTACTCATACCACATTGCTTTCGACAATCTTGAAAATTTGAACAAAAATTAAGTTGCTTCAAAATCGGTCGGGTTAAGACTCAAATGTGTGGAAATACATACATATTCACGAGTACAAAATAAGAACTCGATCAAAGATGATGAAGTTTTTGCAAAAAAATCCATATGACACATTGTTATGAGTAGCGTACTCATCCACATTGCTTTGGACAATCTTGAAATTTTGAACAAAAATTAAGTTGCTTCAAAATCGGTCGGGTTTAGACTCAAATGTGTGGAAATACATATATATTCACGTGAACAAAATAAGAACTCGATTGAAGATGATGAAATATTTGCAAAAAAATCCATATAACGCATTGTTATGAGAAGCGTACTCATACCACATTGCTTTCGACAATCTTGAAAATTTGAACAAAAATTAAGTTGCTCCAAAATCGGTCGGGTTAAGACTCAAATGTGTGGAAATACATTTATATTCACGTGAACACAATAAGAACTCGATTAAAGATGATGAAATTTTTGCAAAAACATCCATATAACGCATTGTTATGAGTAGCGTACTCACACCACATTGCTTTCGACAATCTTGAAAATTTGAACAAAAATTAAGTTGCTCCAAAATCGGTCGGGTTTAGACTCAAATGTGTGGAAATACATACATACATAATCACTTGTACAAAATAAGAACTCGATCAAAGATGATGAAGTTTTTGCAAAAAAATCCATATGACACATTGTTATGAGTAGCGTACTCATCCACATTGCTTTGGACAATCTTGAAATTTTGAACAAAAATTAAGTTGCTTCAAAATCGGTCGGGTTTAGACTCAAATGTGTGGAAATACATATATATTCACTTGAAATAATTAAAACTCGATTATAGATGATGAAATTTTTGCAAAAAAAATCCATATGACACATTGTTATGAGTAGCGTACTCATACCACATTGCTTTGGACAATCTTGAAATTTTGAACAAAAATTAAGTTGCTCCAAAATCGGTCGGGTTTAGACTCAAATGTGTGGAAATACATATATATTCACGTGAACAAAAGAAGAACTCGATTAAAGATGATGAAATATTTGCAAAAAAATCCATATAACGCATTGTTATGAGTAGCGTACTCATACCACATTGCTTTCGGCAATCTTGAAAATTTGAACAAAAATTAAGTTGCTTCAAAATCGGTCGGGTTAAGACTCAAATGTGTGGAAATACATACATATTCACGAGTACAAAATAAGAACTCGATCAAAGATGATGAAGTTTTTGCAAAAAAATCCATATGACACATTGTTGTCCATGAGTAGCGTACTCATCCACATTGCTTTGGACAATCTTGAAATTTTGAACAAAAATTAAGTTTCTTCAAAATCGGTCGGGTTTAGACTCAAATGTGTGGAAATACATATATATCCACGTGAACAAAATAAGAACTCGATTGAAGATGATGAAATATTTGCAAAAAAATCCATATAACGCATTGTTATGAGAAGCGTACTCATACCACATTGCTTTCGACAATCTTGAAAATTTGAACAAAAATTAAGTTGCTCCAAAATCGGTCGGGTTTAGACTCAAATGTGTGGAAATACATACATAATCACTTGTACAAAATAAGAACTCGATGAAAGATGATGAAATTTTTGCAAAAAAATCCATATGACACATTGTTATGAGTAGCGTACTCATACCACATTGCTTTCGACAATCTTGAAAATTTGAACAACAATGAAGTTGCTCTAAAGTCGGTCGGGTTCAGACTCAAATGTGTGGAAATACATGCATATCCACGTGTTCAAAATAAGAACTCGATCAAAGATGATGAAATTTTTGCAAAAAAATCCATATGACCCATTGTTATGAGTAGCGTACTCATACGACATTGCTTTCGCCAAACTTGAAAATTTTAACAAAAATTAAGTTGCTCCAAAATCGGTCGGGTTAAGACTCAAATGTGTGGAAATACATACATATTCACGTGTACAAAATAAGAACTGGATCAAAGATGATGAAATTTTTGCAAAAAAATTCATATGACGCATAGTTATGAGTTGCGCACTCATACCACAATGCTTTCGACAATCTTGAAAATTTGAACAAAAATTAATTTGCTTCTAAATCGGTCGGGTTTAGACTCAAATGTGTGGAAATACATATATATTCACGTGAACAAAATAAGAACTCGATTAAAGATGATGCAATTTTTGGAAAAAAATTCATATGACGCATTGTTATGAGTAGCGTATTCATACCACATTGCTTTCGACGATCTGGAAAATTTGAACAAGAATTAAGTTGCACCAAAATTGGTCGGGTTAAGACTCAAATGTGTGGAAATACATACATATTCACGTGTACAAAATAAGAACCCGATCAAAGATGATGAAGTTTTTGCAAAAAAATCCATACGACACATTGTTATGAGTAGCGTACTCATACCACATTGCTTTCGACAATCTTGAAAATTTGAACAAAAATTAAGTTGCTCCAAAATCAGTCGGGTTTAGACTCAAATGTGTGGAAATACATATATATTCACGTGAACAAAATAAGAACTCGATCAAAGATGATGTGATGATGTAATTTTTGCAAAAAAATTCATATGACGCATTGTTATGAGTAGCGTACTCATACCACATTGCTTTCGACAATCTTGAAAATTTGAACAAAAATTAAGTTGCTCCAAAATCGGTTGGGTTTAGACTCAAATGTGTGGAAATACATATGACCCATTGTTATGAGTAGCGTACTCATACCACATTGCTTTCGACAATCTTGAAAATTTGAACAAAATTAAGTTGCTTCAAAATCGGTCGGGCTGAGACTCAAATGTGTGAAATACATATATACTTACCTGAACAAAATAAGAACTCGATTAAAGATGATGAAATTTTTGCAAAAAAATCCATATGACACATTGTTAGGAGTAGCGTACTCATACCACATTGCTTTCGACAATCTTGAAAATTTGAACAAAAATTAAGTTGCTCCAAAATCGGTCGGGTTTAGACTCAAATGTGTGGAAATACATATATATTCACGTGAACAAAATAAGAACTCGATCAAAGATGATGAAATTTTTGCAAAAAAATCCATATGACCCATTGTTATGAGTAGCGTACTCATACGACATTGCTTTCGACAATCTTGAAAATTTGAACAAAAATTAAGTTGCTCCAAAATCTGTCGGGTTTAGACTCAAATGTGTGGAAATACATATATATTCATGTGAACAAAATAAGAACTCGATTAAAGATGATGAAATTTTTGCAAAAAAATCCATTAAACGCATTGTTGTGAGTAGCGTACTCATACCACATTGCTTTCGACAATCTTGAAAATTTGAACAAAAATTAAGTTGCTCCAAAATCGGTCGGGTTAAGACTCAAATGTGTGGAAATACATATATATTCGCGTGAACAAAATAAGAACTCGAAAAATGATGATGAAATTTTTGCAAAAAAATCCATATGACCCATTGTTATGAGTAGCGTACTCATACCACATTGCTTTCGACAATCTTGAAAATTTGAACAAAAATGAAGTTGCTCCAAAATCGGTCGGGTTAAGACTCAAATGTGTGGAAATACATATATATTCACGTGAACAAAATAAGAACTCGATCAAAGATGATGAAATTTTTGCAAAAAAATCCATATGACCCATTGTTATGAGTAGCGTACTCATACGACATTGCTTTCGACAATCTTGAAAATTTGAACAAAAATTAAGTTGCTCCAAAATCTGTCGGGTTTAGACTCAAATGTGTGGAAATACATATATATTCATGTGAACAAAATAAGAACTCGATTAAAGATGATGAAATTTTTGCAAAAAAATCCATATGACACATTGTTAGGAGTAGCGTACTCATACCACATTGCTTTCGACAATCTTGAAAATTTGAACAAAAATTAAGTTGCTCCAAAATCGGTCGGGTTTAGACTCAAATGTGTGGAAATACATATATATTCACGTGAACAAAATAAGAACTCGATCAAAGATGATGAAATTTTTGCAAAAAAATCCATATGACCCATTGTTATGAGTAGCGTACTCATACGACATTGCTTTCGACAATCTTGAAAATTTGAACAAAAATTAAGTTGCTCCAAAATCTGTCGGGTTTAGACTCAAATGTGTGGAAATACATATATATTCATGTGAACAAAATAAGAACTCGATTAAAGATGATGAAATTTTTGCAAAAAAATCCATTAAACGCATTGTTGTGAGTAGCGTACTCATACCACATTGCTTTCGACAATCTTGAAAATTTGAACAAAAATTAAGTTGCTCCAAAATCGGTCGGGTTAAGACTCAAATGTGTGGAAATACATATATATTCGCGTGAACAAAATAAGAACTCGAAAAATGATGATGAAATTTTTGCAAAAAAATCCATATGACCCATTGTTATGAGTAGCGTACTCATACCACATTGCTTTCGACAATCTTGAAAATTTGAACAAAAATGAAGTTGCTCCAAAATCGGTCGGGTTAAGACTCAAATGTGTGGAAATAGATACATATTCACGTTAACAAAATAAGAACTCGATTAAAGATGATGAAATTTTTGCAAAAAAATCCATATGACGCATTGTTATGAGTAGCGTACTCATACCACATTGCTTTCGACAATCTTGAAAATTTGAACAAAAATTAAGTTGCTCCAAACTCGGTCGGGTTTAGACTCAAATGTGTGGAAATACATATATATTCACGGGAACAAAATAAGAACTCGATTAAAGATGAAGAAATTTTTGCAAAAAAATCCATACGACACATTGTTATGAGTAGCGTACTCATACCACATTGCTTTCGACAATCTTGAAAATTTGAACAAAATTAAGTTGCTTCAAAATCGGTCGGGCTTAGACTCAAATGTGTGGAAATACATATATACTAACGTGTACAAAATAAGAACTCGATTAAAAATGATGAAAGTTTTGCAAAAAAATTCATATGACGCATAGTTATGAGTAGCGTATTCATACCACATTGCTTTCGACAATCTGGAAAATTTGAACAAAAATTAAGTTGCTCCAAAATCGTTCGGGTTAAGACTCAAATATGTGGAAATACATACATATTCACGTGTACAAAATAAGAACTCGATCAAAGATGATGTAATTTTTGCAAATAAAATTCATATGACGCATGTTTATGAGTAGCGTATTCATACCACATTCCTTTCGAGAATCTTGAAAATTTTAACAAAAATTAAGTTGCTCCAAAATTGGTCGGGTTTAGAATCAAATGTGTGGAAATACATATATATTTACGTATACAAAATAAGAACTCTATTAAAGATGATGAAATTTTTGCGAAAAAAGCCATATGACCCATTGTTATGAGTAGCGTACTCATACCACATTGCTTTCGACAATCTTGAAAATTTGAACAAAAATTAACTTGCTCCAAAATCGGCCGGGTTAAGATTCAAATGTGTGGAAATACATACATATTCACGTGTACAAAATAAGAATTTGAATAAAGATTATAAAATTTTTGCAAAAAAATCCTTATGACGCATTGTTATAAGTAGCGTACTCATACCACATTGCTTTCGACAATCTTGAAAATTTGAACAAAAATTAAGTTGCTCCAAAATCGGTCGGGTTTAGACTCAAATGTGTGGAATTACATATATATTCACGTGAACAAAATAAGAACTCAATTAAAGATGATGAAATTTTTGCAAAAAAATTCATATGACCCAATGTTATGAGTAGCGTACTCATACGACATTGCTTTCGCCAAACTTGAAAATTTTAACAAAAATTAAGTTGCTCCAAAATCGGTCGGGTTAAGACTCAAATGTGTGGAAATACATACATATTCACGTGTACAAAATAAGAACCCTATCAAAGATGATGAAGTTTTTTTGTTCAAAATAAGAACTCGATCAAAGATGATGAAATTTTTGCAAAAAAATCCATATGACCCATTGTTATGAGTAGCGTACTCATACGACATTGCTTTCGCCAAACTTGAAAATTTTAACAAAAATTAAGTTGCTCCAAAATCGGTCGGGTTTGGACTCAAATGTGTGGAAATACATATATATTCATGTGAACAAAATAAGAACTCGATTAAAGATGATGAAATTTTTAAAAATCCATATAACGCATTGTTGTGAGTAGCGTATTCATACCACATTGCTTTGGACAATCTTGAAAATTTGAACAAAAATTAAGTTGCTCCAAAATCGGTCGGGTTTAGACTCAAATGTGTGGAAATACATACATATTCACGTGTACAAAATAAGAACTCGATCAAAAATGATGAAATTTTTGCAAAAAAATACATATAACGCATTGTTATGAGTAGCGTACTCATACCACATTGCTTTCGACAATCTTGAAAATTTTAACAAAAATTAAGTTGCTCCAAAATCGGTCGGGTTTAGACTCAAATGTGTGGAAATACATATATATTCACGTGAACAAAAGAAGAACTCGATTAAAGATGATGAAATATTTGCAAAAAAATCCATATAACGCATTGTTATGAGTAGCGTACTCATACCACATTGCTTTCGACAATCTTGAAAATTTGAACAAAAATTAAGATGCTTCAAAATCGGTCGGGTTAAGACTCAAATGTGTGGAAATACATACATATTCACGTGTACAAAATAAGAACTCGATCAAAGATGATGAAGTTTTTGCAAAAAAATCCATATGACACATTGTTATGAGTAGCGTACTCATCCACATTGCTTTGGACAATCTTGAAATTTTGAACAAAAATTAAGTTGCTCCAAAATCGGTCGGGTTTAGACTCAAATGTGTGGAAATACATTTATATTCACGTGAACACAATAAGAACTCGATTAAAGATGATGAAATTTTTGCAAAAAAATACATATAACGCATTGTTATGAGTAGCGTACTCATACCACATTGCTTTCGACAATCTTGAAAATTTTAACAAAAATTAAGTTGCTCCAAAATCGGTCGGGTTTAGACTCAAATGTGTGGAAATACATTTATATTCACGTGAACACAATAAGAACTCGATTAAAGATGATGAAATTTTTGCAAAAAAATCCATATAACGCATTGTTATGAGTAGCGTACTCACACCACATTGCTTTCGACAATCTTGAAAATTTGAACAAAAATTAAGTTGCTCCAAAATCGGTCGGGTTAAGACTCAAATGTGTGGAAATACATTTATATTCACGTTAACAAAATAAGAACTCGATTGAAGATGATGAAATATTTGCAAAAAAATCCATATAACGCATTGTAATGAGTAGCGTACTCATACCACATTGCTTTCGACAATCTTGAAAATTTGAACAAAAATTAAGTTGCTCCAAAATCGGTCGGGTTAAGACTCAAATGTGTGGAAATACATTTATATTGACGTGAACAAAATAAGAACTCGATTAAAGATGATGAAATTTTTGCAAAAAAATTCATATGACGCATCGTTATGAGTAGCGTATTCATACCACATTGCTTTCGACGATCTGGAAAATTTGAACAAGAATTAAGTTGCACCAAAATCGGTCGGGTTAAGACTCAAATGTGTGGAAATACATACATATTCACGTGTACAAAATAAGAACCCGATCAAAGATGATGAGGTTTTTGCATAAAAATCCATATGACACATTGTTATGAGTAGCGTACTCATACCACATTGCTTTCGACAATCTTGAAAATTTTAACAACAATGAAGTTGCTCTAAAGTCGGTCGGGTTCAGACTCAAATGTGTGGAAATACATGCATATCCACGTGTTCAAAATAAGAACTCGATCAAAGATGATGAAATTTTTGCAAAAAAATCCATATGACCCATTGTTATGAGTAGCGTACTCATACGACATTGCTTTCGCCAAACTTGAAAATTTTAACAAAAATTATGTTGCTCCAAAATCGGTCGGGTTAAGACTCAAACGTGTGGAAATACATACATATTCACGTGTACAAAATAAGAACTGGATCAAAGATGATGACATTTTTGCAAAAAAATTCATATGACGCATAGTTATGAGTTGCGCACTCATACCACAATGCTTTCGACAATCTTGAAAATTTTAACAAAAATGAAGTTGCTTCTAAATCGGTCGGGTTTAGACTCAAATGTGTGGAAATACATATATATTCACGTGAACAAAATAAGAACTCGATTAAAGATGATGAAATTTTTGCAAAAAAATTCATATGACGCATTGTTATGAGTAGCGTATTCATACCACATTGCTTTCGACGATCTGGAAAATTTGAACAAGAATTAAGTTGCACCAAAATCGGTCGGGTTAAGACTCAAATGTGTGGAAATACATACATATTCACGTGTACAAAATAAGAACCCGATCAAAGATGATGAAGTTTTTGCATAAAAATCCATATGACACATTGCTATGAGTAGCGTACTCATACCACATTGCTTTCGACAATCTTGAAAATTTGAACAAAAATTAAGTTGCTCCAAAATCCGTCGGGTTTAGACTCAAATGTGTGGAAATACATATATATTCACGTGAACAAAATAAGAACTCGATCAAAGATGATGTAATTTTTGCAAAAAAAATTCATATGACGCATTGTTATGAGTAGCGTACTCATACCACATTGCTTTCGACAATCTTGAAAATTTTAACAAAAATTAAGTTGCTCCAAAATCGGTCGGGTTTAGACTCAAATGTGTGGAAATACATATATATTTAAGTATAGAAAATAAGAACTCGATTAAAGATGATGAAATTTTTAAAAATCCATATAACGCATTGTTGTGAGTAGCGTATTCATACCACATTGCTTTGGACAATCTTGAAAATTTGAACAAAAATTAAGTTGCTCCAAAATCGGTCGGGTTTAGACTCAAATGTGTGGAAATACATACATATTCACGTGTACAAAATAAGAACTCGATCAAAAATGATGAAATTTTTGCAAAAAAATACATATAACGCATTGTTATGAGTAGCGTACTCATACCACATTGCTTTCGACAATCTTGAAAATTTTAACAAAAATTAAGTTGCTCCAAAATCGGTCGGGTTTAGACTCAAATGTGTGGAAATACATATATATTCACGTGAACAAAAGAAGAACTCGATTAAAGATGATGAAATATTTGCAAAAAAATCCATATAACGCATTGTTATGAGTAGCGTACCCATACCACATTGCTTTCGACAATCTTGAAAATTTTAACAAAAATTAAGATGCTTCAAAATCGGTCGGGTTAAGACTCAAATGTGTGGAAATACATACATATTCACGTGTACAAAATAAGAACTCGATCAAAGATGATGAAGTTTTTGCAAAAAAATCCATATGACACATTGTTATGAGTAGCGTACTCATCCACATTGCTTTGGACAATCTTGAAATTTTGAACAAAAATTAAGTTGCTCCAAAATCGGTCGGGTTTAGACTCAAATATGTGGAAATACATTTATATTCACGTGAACACAATAAGAACTCGATTAAAGATGATGAAATTTTTGCAAAAAAATACATATAACGCATTGTTATGAGTAGCGTACTCATACCACATTGCTTTCGACAATCTTGAAAATTTTAACAAAAATTAAGTTGCTCCAAAATCGGTCGGGTTTAGACTCAAATGTGTGGAAATACATACATATTCACGTGTACAAAATAAGAACTCGATCAAAAATGATGAAATTTTTGCAAAAAAATACATATAACGCATTGTTATGAGTAGCGTACTCATACCACATTGCTTTCGACAATCTTGAAAATTTTAACAAAAATTAAGTTGCTCCAAAATCGGTCGGGTTTAGACTCAAATGTGTGGAAATACATTTATATTCACGTGAACACAATAAGAACTCGATTAAAGATGATGAAATTTTTGCAAAAAAATCCATATAACGCATTGTTATGAGTAGCGTACTCACACCACATTGCTTTCGACAATCTTGAAAATTTGAACAAAAATTAAGTTGCTCCAAAATCGGTCGGGTTAAGACTCAAATGTGTGGAAATACATTTATATTCACGTTAACAAAATAAGAACTCGATTGAAGATGATGAAATATTTGCAAAAAAATCCATATAACGCATTGTTATGAGTAGCGTACTCATACCACATTGCTTTCGACAATCTTGAAAATTTGAACAAAAATTAAGTTGCTCCAAAATCGGTCGGGTTAAGACTCAAATGTGTGGAAATACATTTATATTCACGTGAACAAAATAAGAACTCGATTAAAGATGATGAAATTTTTGCAAAAAAATTCATATGACGCATTGTTATGAGTAGCGTATTCATACCACATTGCTTTCGACGATCTGGAAAATTTGAACAAGAATTAAGTTGCACCAAAATCGGTCGGGTTAAGACTCAAATGTGTGGAAATACATACATATTCACGTGTACAAAATAAGAACCCGATCAAAGATGATGAAGTTTTTGCATAAAAATCCATATGACACATTGTTATGAGTAGCGTACTCATACCACATTGCTTTCGACAATCTTGAAAATTTTAACAACAATGAAGTTGCTCTAAAGTCGGTCGGGTTCAGACTCAAATGTGTGGAAATACATGCATATCCACGTGTTCAAAATAAGAACTCGATCAAAGATGATGAAATTTTTGCAAAAAAATCCATATGACCCATTGTTATGAGTAGCGTACTCATACGACATTGCTTTCGCCAAACTTGAAAATTTTAACAAAAATTATGTTGCTCCAAAATCGGTCGGGTTAAGACTCAAACGTGTGGAAATACATACATATTCACGTGTACAAAATAAGAACTGGATCAAAGATGATGACATTTTTGCAAAAAAATTCATATGACGCATAGTTATGAGTTGCGCACTCATACCACAATGCTTTCGACAATCTTCAAAATTTTAACAAAAATAAAGTTGCTTCTAAATCGGTCGGGTTTAGACTCAAATGTGTGGAAATACATATATATTCACGTGAACAAAATAAGAACTCGATTAAAGATGATGAAATTTTTGCAAAAAAATTCATATGACGCATTGTTATGAGTAGCGTATTCATACCACATTGCTTTCGACGATCTGGAAAATTTGAACAAGAATTAAGTTGCACCAAAATCGGTCGGGTTAAGACTCAAATGTGTGGAAATACATACATATTCACGTGTACAAAATAAGAACCCGATCAAAGATGATGAAGTTCTTGCATAAAAATCCATATGACACATTGTTATGAGTAGCGTACTCATACCACATTGCTTTCGACAATCTTGAAAATTTGAACAAAAATTAAGTTGCTCCAAAATCCGTCGGGTTTAGACTCAAATGTGTGGAAATACATATATATTCACGTGAACAAAATAAGAACTCGATCAAAGATGATGTAATTTTTGCAAAAAAAATTCATATGACGCATTGTTATGAGTAGCGTACTCATACCACATTGCTTTCGACAATCTTGAAAATTTTAACAACAATGAAGTTGCTCTAAAGTCGGTCGGGTTCAGACTCAAATGTGTGGAAATACATGCATATCCACGTGTTCAAAATAAGAACTCGATCAAAGATGATGAAATTTTTGCAAAAAAATCCATATGACCCATTGTTATGAGTAGCGTACTCATACGACATTGCTTTCGCCAAACTTGAAAATTTTAACAAAAATTATGTTGCTCCAAAATCGGTCGGGTTAAGACTCAAACGTGTGGAAATACATACATATTCACGTGTACAAAATAAGAACTGGATCAAAGATGATGACATTTTTGCAAAAAAATTCATATGACGCATAGTTATGAGTTGCGCACTCATACCACAATGCTTTCGACAATCTTCAAAATTTTAACAAAAATGAAGTTGCTTCTAAATCGGTCGGGTTTAGACTCAAATGTGTGGAAATACATATATATTCACGTGAACAAAATAAGAACTCGATTAAAGATGATGAAATTTTTGCAAAAAAATTCATATGACGCATTGTTATGAGTAGCGTATTCATACCACATTGCTTTCGACGATCTGGAAAATTTGAACAAGAATTAAGTTGCACCAAAATCGGTCGGGTTAAGACTCAAATGTGTGGAAATACATACATATTCACGTGTACAAAATAAGAACCCGATCAAAGATGATGAAGTTCTTGCATAAAAATCCATATGACACATTGTTATGAGTAGCGTACTCATACCACATTGCTTTCGACAATCTTGAAAATTTGAACAAAAATTAAGTTGCTCCAAAATCCGTCGGGTTTAGACTCAAATGTGTGGAAATACATATATATTCACGTGAACAAAATAAGAACTCGATCAAAGATGATGTAATTTTTGCAAAAAAAATTCATATGACGCATTGTTATGAGTAGCGTACTCATACCACATTGCTTTCGACAATCTTGAAAATTTGAACAAAAATTAAGTTGCTCCAAAATCGGTTGGGTTTAGACTCAAATGTGTGGAAATACATACATATTCACTTGTACAAAATAAGAACTCGATCAAAGATGATGAAATTTTTGCAAAAAAATCCATATGACCCATTGTTATGAGTAGCGTACTCATACCACATTGCTTTTGAGAATGTTGAAAATTTGAACATAAATTAAGTTGCTCCAAAATCGGTCGGGTTTAGATTCAAATGTGTAGAAATACATATATATTTAAGTATAGAAAATAAGAACTCGATTAAAGATGATAAAATTTTTGCAAAAAAATTCATATGACACATTGTTATGAGTAGCGTACTCATACCACATTGCTTTCGACACTCTTGAAAATTTGAACAAAAATTAAGTTGCTCCAAAATCGGTCGGGTTTAGAATCAAATGTGTGGTAATACATATATATTTACGTATACAAAATAAGAACTCTATTAAAGATGATGAAATTTTTGCGAAAAAAGCCATATGACCCATTGTTATGAGTAGCGTACTCATACCACATTGCTTTCGACAATCTTGAAAATTATAACAAAAATTAAATTGCTCCAAAATCGGTCGGGTATAGACTCAAATGTGTGGAAATACATATATATTCACGTGAACAAAATAAGAACTCGATTAAAGATGATGAAATTTTTGCAAAAAAATTCATATGACGCATTGTTATGAGTAGCGTATTCATACCACATTGCTTTCGACAATCTGGAAAATTTGAACAAAAATTAAGTTGCTCCAAAATCGGTCGGGTTAAGACTCAAATGTGTGGAAATACATACATATTCACGTGTACAAAATAAGAACCCGATCAAAGATGATGAAGTTTTTGCAAAAAAATCCATATGACACATTGTTATGAGTAGCGTACTCATACCACATTGCTTTCGACAATCTTGAAAATTTGAACAACAATGAAGTTGCTCTAAAGTCGGTCGGTTTCAGACTCAAATGTGTGGAAATACATACATATCCACGTGTTCAAAATAAGAACTCGATCAAAGATGATGAAATTTTTGCAAAAAAATCCATACGACCCATTGTTATGAGTAGCGTACTCATACGACATTGCTTTCGACAATCTTGAAAATTTGAACAAAAATTAAGTTGCTCCAAACTCGGTCGGGTTTAGACTCAAATGTGTGGAAATACATATATATTCACGTAAACAAAATAAGAACTCGATTAAAGATGATGAAATTTTTGCAAAAATATCCATGCGACACATTGTTATGAGTAGCGTACTCATACCACATTGCTTTCGACAATCTTGAAAATTTTAACAAAATTTAGTTGCTTCAAAATCGGTCGGGCTTAGACTCAAATGTGTGAAATACATATATACTTACGTGAACAAAATAAGAACTCGATTAAAGATGATGAAATTTTTGCAAAAAAATCCATATGACACATTGTTATGAGTAGCGTACTCATACCACATTGCTTTCGACAATCTTGAAAATTTGAACAAAAATTAAGTTGCTCCAAAATCGGTCGGGTTTAGACTCAAATGTGTGGAAATACATATATATTCACGTAAACAAAATAAGAACTCGATCAAAGATGATGAAATTTTTGCAAAAAAATCCATATGACCCATTGTTATGAGTAGCGTACTCATACGACATTGCTTTCGACAATCTTGAAAATTTGAACAAAAATGAAGTTGCTCCAAAATCCGTCGGGTTTAGACTCAAATGTGTGGAAATACATATATATTCATGTGAACAAAATAAGAACTCGATTAAAGATGATGAAATTTTTGCAAAAAAATCCATATAACGCATTGTTGTGAGTAGCGTACTCATACCATATTGCTTTCGACAATCTTGAAAATTTGAACAAAAATTAAGTTGCTCCAAAATCGGTCGGGTTAAGACTCAAATGTGTGGAAATACATATATATTCGCGTGAACAAAATAAGAACTCGAAAAAAGATGATGAAATTTTTGCAAAAAAATCCATATGACCCATTGTTATGAGTAGCGTACTCATACGACATTGCTTTCGACAATCTTGAAAATTTGAACAAAAATGAAGTTGCTCCAAAATCTGTCGGGTTTAGACTCAAATGTGTGGAAATACATATATATTTACGTATACAAAATAAGAACTCTATTAAAGATGATGAAATCTTTGCGAAAAAAGCCATATGACCCATTGTTATGAGTAGCGTACTCATACCACATTGCTTTCGACAATCTTGAAAATTTGAACAAAAATTAACTTGCTCCAAAATCGGCCGGGTTAAGATTCAAATGTGTGGAAATACATACATATTCACGTGTACAAAATAAGAATTTGAATAAAGATTATAAAATTTTTGCAAAAAAATCCTAATGACGCATTGTTATGAGTAGCGTACTCATACCACATTGCTTTCGACAATCTTGAAAATTTGAAAAAAAATTAAGTTGCTCCAAAATCGGTCGGGTTTAGACTCAAATGTGTGGAATTACATATATATTCACGTGAACAAAATAAGAACTCAATTAAAGATGATGAAATTTTTGCAAAAAAATTCATATGACGCATTGTTATGAGTAGCGTATTCATACCACATTGCTTTCGACAATCTGGAAAATTTGAACAAAAATTAAGTTGCTCCAAAATCGGTCGGGTTAAGACTCAAATGTGTGGAAATACATACATATTCACGTGTACAAAATAAGAACCCGATCAAAGATGATGAAGTTTTTGCAAAAAAATCCATATGACACATTGTTATGAGTAGCGTACTCATACCACATTGCTTTCGACAATCTTGAAAATTTGAACAACAATGAAGTTGCTCTAAAGTCGGTCGGTTTCAGACTCAAATGTGTGGAAATACATACATATCCACGTGTTCAAAATAAGAACTCGATCAAAGATGATGAAATTTTTGCAAAAAAATCCATACGACCCATTGTTATGAGTAGCGTACTCATACGACATTGCTTTCGACAATCTTGAAAATTTGAACAAAAATTAAGTTGCTCCAAACTCGGTCGGGTTTAGACTCAAATGTGTGGAAATACATATATATTCACGTAAACAAAATAAGAACTCGATTAAAGATGATGAAATTTTTGCAAAAATATCCATGCGACACATTGTTATGAGTAGCGTACTCATACCACATTGCTTTCGACAATCTTGAAAATTTTAACAAAATTAAGTTGCTTCAAAATCGGTCGGGCTTAGACTCAAATGTGTGAAATACATATATACTTACGTGAACAAAATAAGAAGTCGATTAAAGATGATGAAATTTTTGCAAAAAAATCCATATGACACATTGTTATGAGTAGCGTACTCATACCACATTGCTTTCGACAATCTTGAAAATTTGAACAAAAATTAAGTTGCTCCAAAATCGGTCGGGTTTAGACTCAAATGTGTGGAAATACATATATATTCACGTAAACAAAATAAGAACTCGATCAAAGATGATGAAATTTTTGCAAAAAAATCCATATGACCCATTGTTATGAGTAGCGTACTCATACGACATTGCTTTCGACAATCTTGAAAATTTGAACAAAAATGAAGTTGCTCCAAAATCCGTCGGGTTTAGACTCAAATGTGTGGAAATACATATATATTCATGTGAACAAAATAAGAACTCGATTAAAGATGATGAAATTTTTGCAAAAAAATCCATATAACGCATTGTTGTGAGTAGCGTACTCATACCATATTGCTTTCGACAATCTTGAAAATTTGAACAAAAATTAAGTTGCTCCAAAATCGGTCGGGTTAAGACTCAAATGTGTGGAAATACATATATATTCGCGTGAACAAAATAAGAACTCGAAAAAAGATGATGAAATTTTTGCAAAAAAATCCATATGACCCATTGTTATGAGTAGCGTACTCATACGACATTGCTTTCGACAATCTTGAAAATTTGAACAAAAATGAAGTTGCTCGAAAATCTGTCGGGTTTAGACTCAAATGTGTGGAAATACATATATATTTACGTATACAAAATAAGAACTCTATTAAAGATGATGAAATCTTTGCGAAAAAAGCCATATGACCCATTGTTATGAGTAGCGTACTCATACCACATTGCTTTCGACAATCTTGAAAATTTGAACAAAAATTAACTTGCTCCAAAATCGGCCGGGTTAAGATTCAAATGTGTGGAAATACATACATATTCACGTGTACAAAATAAGAATTTGAATAAAGATTATAAAATTTTTGCAAAAAAATCCTAATGACGCATTGTTATGAGTAGCGTACTCATACCACATTGCTTTCGACAATCTTGAAAATTTGAAAAAAAATTAAGTTGCTCCAAAATCGGTCGGGTTTAGACTCAAATGTGTGGAATTACATATATATTCACGTGAACAAAATAAGAACTCAATTAAAGATGATGAAATTTTTGCAAAAAAATTCATATGACGCATTGTTATGAGTAGCGTATTCATACCACATTGCTTTCGACAATCTGGAAAATTTGAACAAAAATTAAGTTGCTCCAAAATCGGTCGGGTTAAGACTCAAATGTGTGGAAATACATACATATTCACGTGTACAAAATAAGAACCCGATCAAAGATGATGAAGTTTTTGCAAAAAAATCCATATGACACATTGTTATGAGTAGCGTACTCATACCACATTACTTTCGACAATCTTAAAAATTTGAACAACAATGAAGTTGCTCTAAAGTCGGTCGGGTTCAGACTCAAATGTGTGGAAATACATGCATATCCACGTGTTCAAAATAAGAACTCGATCAAAGATGATGAAATTTTTGCAAAAAAATCCATATGACCCATTGTTATGAGTAGCGTACTCATACGACATTGCTTTCGCCAAACTTGAAAATTTTAACAAAAATTAAGTTGCTCCAAAATCGGTCGGGTTTGGACTCAAATGTGTGGAAATACATATATATTCATGTGAACAAAATAAGAACTCGATTAAAGATGATGAAATTTTTGCAAAAAAATCCATATAACGCATTGTTGTGAGTAGCGTACTCATACCATATTGCTTTCGACAATCTTGAAAATTTGAACAAAAATTAAGTTGCTCCAAAATCGGTCGGGTTAAGACTCAAATGTGTGGAAATACATATATATTCGCGTGAACAAAATAAGAACTCGAAAAAAGATGATGAAATTTTTGCAAAAAAATCCATATGACCCATTGTTATGAGTAGCGTACTCATACGACATTGCTTTCGACAATCTTGAAAATTTGAACAAAAATGAAGTTGCTCCAAAATCTGTCGGGTTTAGACTCAAATGTGTGGAAATACATATATATTTACGTATACAAAATAAGAACTCTATTAAAGATGATGAAATCTTTGCGAAAAAAGCCATATGACCCATTGTTATGAGTAGCGTACTCATACCACATTGCTTTCGACAATCTTGAAAATTTGAACAAAAATTAACTTGCTCCAAAATCGGCCGGGTTAAGATTCAAATGTGTGGAAATACATACATATTCACGTGTACAAAATAAGAATTTGAATAAAGATTATAAAATTTTTGCAAAAAAATCCTAATGACGCATTGTTATGAGTAGCGTACTCATACCACATTGCTTTCGACAATCTTGAAAATTTGAAAAAAAATTAAGTTGCTCCAAAATCGGTCGGGTTTAGACTCAAATGTGTGGAATTACATATATATTCACGTGAACAAAATAAGAACTCAATTAAAGATGATGAAATTTTTGCAAAAAAATTCATATGACGCATTGTTATGAGTAGCGTATTCATACCACATTGCTTTCGACAATCTGGAAAATTTGAACAAAAATTAAGTTGCTCCAAAATCGGTCGGGTTAAGACTCAAATGTGTGGAAATACATACATATTCACGTGTACAAAATAAGAACCCGATCAAAGATGATGAAGTTTTTGCAAAAAAATCCATATGACACATTGTTATGAGTAGCGTACTCATACCACATTACTTTCGACAATCTTAAAAATTTGAACAACAATGAAGTTGCTCTAAAGTCGGTCGGGTTCAGACTCAAATGTGTGGAAATACATGCATATCCACGTGTTCAAAATAAGAACTCGATCAAAGATGATGAAATTTTTGCAAAAAAATCCATATGACCCATTGTTATGAGTAGCGTACTCATACGACATTGCTTTCGCCAAACTTGAAAATTTTAACAAAAATTAAGTTGCTCCAAAATCGGTCGGGTTTGGACTCAAATGTGTGGAAATACATATATATTCATGTGAACAAAATAAGAACTCGATTAAAGATGATGAAATTTTTGCAAAAAAATCCATATAACGCATTGTTGTGAGTAGCGTACTCATACCACATTGCTTTCGACAATCTTGAAAATTTGAACAAAAATTAAGTTGCTAAAAACTCGGTCGGGTTTAGACTTTAATGTGTGGAAATACATATATATTCACGTGAACAAATTAAGAACTCGATTAAAGATGATGAAATTTTTGCAAAAAAATCCATACGACACATTGTTATGAGTAGCGTACTCATACCACATTGCTTTCGACAATCTTGAAAATTTAAACAAAATTAAGTTGCTTCAAAATCGGTCGGGCTTAGACTCAAATGTGTGGAAATACATATATATTTACTAACGTGTACAAACTAAGAACTCGATTAAAGATGATGAAATTTTTGCAAAAAAATCCATACGACACATTGTTATGAGTAGCGTACTCATACCACATTGCTTTCGACAATCTGGAAAATTTGAACAAAAATGAAGTTGCTCCAAAATCGGTCGGGTTAAGACTCAAATGTGTGGAAATACATATATATTCGCGTGAACAAAATAAGAACTCGAAAAAAGATGATGAAATTTTTGCAAAAAAATCCATATGACCCATTGTTATGAGTAGCGTACTCATACCACATTGCTTTCGACAATCTTGAAAATTTGAACAAAAATGAAGTTGCTCCAAAATCGGTCGGGTTTAGACTCAAATGTGTGGAAATAGATACATATTCACGTTAACAAAATAAGAACTCGATTAAAGATGATGAAATTTTTGCAAAAAAATCCATATGACGCATTGTTATGAGTAGCGTACTCATACCACATTGCTTTCGATAATCTTGAAAATTTGAACAAAAATTAAGTTGCTCCAAACTCGGTCGGGTTTAGACTCAAATGTGTGGAAATACATATTTATTCACGGGAACAAAATAAGAACTCGATTAAAGATGATGAAATTTTTGAAAAAAAATCCATACGACACATTGTTATGAGTAGCGTACTCATACCACATTGCTTTCGACAATCTTTAAAATTTGAACAAAATTAAGTTGCTTCAAAATCGGTCGGGCTTAGACTGGAAATACATATATACTAACGTGTACAAAATAAGAACTCGATTAAAAATGATGAAAGTTTTGCAAAAAAATTCATATGACGCATAGTTATGAGTAGCGTATTCATACCATATTGCTTTCGACAATCTGGAAAATTTGAACAAAAATTAAGTTGCTCCAAAATCGTTCGGGTTAAGACTCAAATATGTGGAAATACATACATATTCACGTGTATAAAATAAGAAATCGATCAAAGATGATGTAATTTTTGCAAAAAATTTCATATGACGCATGTTTATGAGTAGCGTATTCATACCACATTCCTTTCGACAATCTTGAAAATTTTAACAAAAATTAAGTTGCTCCAAAATTGGTCGGGTTTAGAATCAAATGTGTGGAAATACATATATATTTACGTATACAAAATAAGAACTCTATTAAAGATGATGAAATTTTTGCGAAAAAGCCATATGACCCATTGTTATGAGTAGCGTACTCATACCACATTGCTTTCGACAATCTTGAAAATTTGAACAAAAATTAACTTGCTCCAAAATCGGCCGGGTTAAGATTCAAATGTGTGGAAATACATACATATTCACGTGTACAAAATAAGAATTTGAATAAAGATTATAAAATTTTAGCAAAAAAAATCCATATGACGCATTGTTATGAGTAGCGTACTCATACCACATTGCTTTCGACAATCTTGAAAATTTGAACAAAAATTAAGTTGCTCCAAAATCGGTTGGGTTTAGACTCAAATGTGTGGAATTACATATATATTCACGTGAACAAAATAAGAACTCAATTAAAGATGATGAAATTTTTGCAAAAAAATTCATATGACGCATTGTTATGAGTAGCGTATTCATACCACATTGCTTTCGACAATCTGGAAAATTTGAACAAAAATTAAGTTGCTCCAAAATTGGTCGGGTTAAGACTCAAATGTGTGGAAATACATATATATTCACGTGTACAAAATAAGAACCCGATCAAAGATGATGAAGTTTTTGCAAAAAAATCCATATGACACATTGTTATGAGTAGCGTACTCATACCACATTACTTTCGACAATCTTAAAAATTTGAACAACAATGAAGTTGCTCTAAAGTCGGTCGGGTTCAGACTCAAATGTGTGGAAATACATGCATTTCCACGTGTTCAATATAAGAACTCGATCAAAGATGATGAAATTTTTGCAAAAAAATCCATATGACCCATTGTTATGAGTAGCGTACTCATACGACATTGCTTTCGCCAAACTTGAAATTTTTAACAAAAATTAAGTTGCTCCAAAATCGGTCGGGTTTGGACTCAAATGTGTGGAAATACATATATATTCATGTGAACAAAATAAGAACTCGATTAAAGATGATGAAATTTTTGCAAAAAAATCCATATAACGCATTGTTGTGAGTAGCGTACTCCTACCACATTGCTTTCGACAATCTTGAAAATTTGAACAAAAATTAAGTTGCTCCAAAATCGGTCGGGTTTGGACTCAAATGTGTGGAAATACATATATATTCATGTGAACAAAATAAGAACTCGAAAAAAGATGATGAAATTTTTGCAAAAAAATCCATATGACCCATTGTTATGAGTAGCGTACTCATACGACATTGCTTTCGCCAAACTTGAAAATTTTAACAAAAATTAAGTTGCTTCAAAATCGGTCGGGCTTGGACTCAAATGTGTGGAAATACATATATATTCGCGTGAACAAAATAAGAACTCGAAAAAAGATGATGAAATTTTTGCAAAAAAATCTAAATACACCGTGGCGAATCACGGAATGATTTCGCACCGAGTATTAACAAGAAAATAAAACGAAACAGAATATTCTGATTAGTATTCTATAAACTAAATTGGTTTATTGTGTAATGATTGTGGATAGGAATAAGTAATGGAAATATAAATTACAATCGATTTGTTTTACCTTTGGTACGGCGTGGTGGCTGTGGCTGATCCTTGCTGCGTAGTGAAGTAACTTCAAGTGACCGAGTTTTTTAATTTTGAAGGTGATCGGACCGCCAAACAGTGAACTTTCGTTAACTTTCTCCTTAACTTAGTTCACCGTTTGACGGGTAGCTGCGTATATATATATGTGTGGGTGTGTAAATCAATAAAGGGATTTACACACTAGGGTTGTATGTAAATTGTTGAGGCGGAACCTCACGCAAACAGTGCAGTAGGGCGGTGAATGTATTTAGGTCGGAAACCTAAACATACCGGCCCCCTTGCGGTACGCAATCGATTTTTAGAATCACGGGTCAGCCACCACGCTCGCATAAAGGTTATTAAATTGAACGGTGTCCAAGGGATACTCCTTCCCTTTGCCATCCAGTTCCTCTGCGCTGAAATGATATACGGATTTGGAAAGAGAGTACGTGGTTGATCTAAATATAAGAAAGTTCAATGCACTTATCTATTTTTAATATATATATATTTAATTTTTTTTTTTTTTTTTTGAATGAAGATAATATTTGTACACGTTTTAACAATTTATTTTTGGTGGGCGCCAGAGACGATGAGCCCAAAAATAGTTCCCTGGGCTAGCAGTCCCCCGTATGAAGTTGGCAGAGTCTCCGTCAACATTATGTGTTGGTAGACGTCGCAACCCAACGTCAACCTGATCGGTGCGGCCTTGAAAAAATGGGGATCCGCAAGGCGCATTAACCGAAATGGGAGCGCGACCTTTGGGTCCACGTTTGTTTGGGGGGTTATACGACAATGCCCCGAGATCGTGAGCGCTTGCGCGGACACCTTCTCCGATACCCCATGCCTGCCTCGGAACACGATAGAGCACATGGACCCGCGGTCCGTTTGAATCCGTTCGAGGCGGAGCTCCTGGGCTAACTCGCTATCTATAATGGTGTTGGGCGCACAGGAGTCAACTAGAGCTCGCAGTAGGTGAAGACGTCCACCGGCCTCAATCTTTACTATCGCCGTCGGCGCAATGGCCTCAAATGCCCTCATGAGCGGCACTACTGCCTTGTCACCTAGTCTGCCTGTGCGGAAGTTAGCCAATTGATCTCGCCGCCCAATCTGTAGCGTATCTTCGCTTCTTCCTTTTGTTTGAGGTCGGCGTTTCTGCGTTGGTCGGTAAGGACGCGTTACCGATCCACCCTGTCGCCAATCGTCGCGTTTAGTTGGCGGTCGGGAAGGACGAGTTCCCGAGCCGCCCGTTGTGGGGTTTCGTGTTTTCGGTGACAGTCGGAAAGGACGAGTTCCCGAGCTGTTTTTCCGAGTCGTTTGCGGTCCGTATGGACGAGATCCGGAGCCGCTGCGTCTCTGCTTTCGGAAAGGACTAGTTCCCGAGCCGCATTCACGACGCTCATGCTGCAATAACGGGCGAGCAGTGCATGTTTTCCGAACCGTACGGACGGACGGGGATGCCATTTCTGTCAGACGCTCTTCTTCCAGCCTCTCCGCCTCTTCCACTTGTTGGGCCCAAGACTTAGTCTGCTCATTAACATGTATTGATAGCACCTCGTCTGAGCTGGTATCAACCTCGATGACATTCTGCCTTTGGTCAGCATCGTCTTCCAGATGCAGCGTAGTATGATGCTTTTCGTGGCATCGATAGCAGCGCCCAGTGCTTTTACATATTTCTAGTCGGTGAAATGGTGACAAGCAATTTGGGCAGTAGCGGTGTACCAGTACCGCTCGCAGACGTTCTTCGGCTGAGCTGCTTCTATAAATCGGGCAGAAGCGTATGCCGTGGTTTTTGTGACAGAGCCGGCATGGGATCTCAAAACGATCGCCGCGTTGTTCCGATTTGTTTCGGGTTACTGTGAACCGACCCATTCTGTTCTGCAAAATTCATGGTTTTTTTTTTTTTTTTTTTTTTTTTTTAACGTATAATTAATTATATATGGTGCTGGGTGGCAAGTTTTGGCGAGAGAAAAAAATCATATATACATACATACGTGAATTTATTTTATTTAATGTCTATACATTTGTAGCAATTTTCGGGACGTGATGAATGTAGGTTAATTTGTGCGAGGTGTCCATTTTATTTTATTTATAAATTTTTGATAAGGTGTTCTGGTGTTGATTTATTGCCATCGTGTGTGAACAACATTAAAAATGTGTATTACGAAAATATTGAATACGGTCTTAATTAGGTGTGATGAGTTTTCGTCAGCGACACCCGAAGAGACTACCACCCTGTGAATAATCCTCTCATAACCGCTAATATACAACAGATGGCGTTCGTACTGTGCATAAATCTTCGCTTATGTGGAAATTTTGATTGCGGCAAGTGTTATTTTTCGCTTAATACAAATGCGCAATTATGTCTCGTGTGAGCTTTGTGTAATGCTCGTAATTACTTATGACACTTGGCTAATGGGAAGCACTGGTGTCGTTGCACAGAGTTGCAAATATGAATGCTTATTAGAAAATTGGGAGACTTTTGGGGATTTAGCCAAGCTTGGCACCCAATTTCTGCCCACCGGAAAAGGTCTGAATAAAATTGGCATACAACGAACACCGGATGAATCGCATGCGGCAAAGCAATTACCAGTCTCAGTCTCCCTCGCTTTTAATGATGTATATCTTGTTGGTGAAAAGTTAGGTACCTAAAAAAATTTTCTGCAAGTACGAGTACTCATGCAAAGTACTCGATTATTTGCAATCGATACCATCGGCCATTATGATTGTGGAGACTTCGCTGACTTCCGTGAATGACCGTCATTCCATTCACATAGTAGCACGGAGTAAGACGGGGGTGGGCGGAAAGGCCTTTCTATGTACATTAATTTATTTGCGGCGTACACGTGTTTTCCACAATGGCACCCGTCGAAAATGTTAAAAAATCCGCGAAAGCGTGTCAAAGAGCCACAAGCATCCATTAAACAGCTATATACATTAGCGGCGGTATTTTGCGTTGTTCGGACAGACAGATGCGCGAACGTCGCGCCATTTACCGTCTAAAACGTGAGAAGCAACCGCTCGTTCCAAAAACTAAGAAGGTGAAAAAAAAATCATGGGCCCAAAAATGGTGGTGAACGCTAACTACCCAACAAAGCGTTTTGCAAAGAAACGCCCGGTAAAGGCGCTCTTCAGCAACCACAAGCGCACCATTCGTTCCAATCTTATTCCTGGACGTGTATTGGTTTTGTTGGCTGGTCGCCACCAAGGCAAGAGTGTTGTGCTTGGAAGTGCCAAATTCCGGACCTTTACTCGTCACTGGTCCTTTGCATTGAACTCCCGCCCACTGCGTCACAGCGTTTCGTTATTGGTACAGTGGCCGAAGTTGATTTGGGTGATTTCAAAGTGCTACAACACTCGAATGATGCCTATTTACTTCGCTTAAAAAATCAGGGATGATAAGAAATCTGCACTCATCGCGGTACCCACATCGCTTGCGATTTTAAATACCTCATATTGGGGAAAATATGTGACTGCCAAATAACATGAATACACAGTGTCTCTCTAGGATTTCCGTTTTTATTTTTATGTCAATATACTTCAAAAGGTAATATCCAATTTTTAAAAAATTGGAGAGGAGAAACATACAAGCGTGAAAAACGTTACATCTGGGTGAATCACGGTGATGCCAGAAGAGGAAAACGATCACGAAACTAGCACAGCCCGGACGAAGCCCGCCAATGGAACCGAAGGTTTGAAGTCGGTTGTTAAGCAACACCCTGATATCTAGTAGCAAATATATAGAAAATGTAAAATGTGTGTATTCAAATATGCGTATTGCACTTTGTTTTTCTAGGATCCACAAGCAAAAACCCACCTCCGGTCTGTTTACTGAATATGAGGCCTGTCCGGATAATGTGCTTTGGGTGCCGCAAATTCAAAGCTCAACACATGTACGGATGATGGAGCATGAGAAACCGCAGATTTGTGATCTACCAGGAGGCAGCCATGGCTACTGTAGTCTCACTGAGCAGCATAATATAGGCAAGTTTTTAACGTTAAGTCACAAAAATACATGCAAGCCTGCACACTTACATATCCGTGATGCTAGACGGTAAACACGTATGCCCACATGGCTACCGATGTACCCATGATTGCGATGTACCTATAAAATTTTCAAAATAATATTTAAACGCCGGCAGATATTCATATTGAATAAGTGCTATATGTACAACCCCAGTTATCGGATTTTCGAAGAATACCATTTTATAAGGGTAGTTGATTTACAGAAATATAAAAATAGTCAGTATGGAAATAACGAATTCCATCATTACCTCCTCCGATAATTTAGGCCTGAACACTAATACCAACAAGTCGCAAATTGGAGAGGAGAAACAATAATCACAGTTTGAGTATTTGAACTTGAACAAATGTATCCAAAATACGTTCCATATATGTTCGTATGTATGTTAACAGCAACTAGTTTTCCAAACCCAAGTCTGGTACATACCCGCACATGAACTTCTATATGTCGTTATGTGAATGTATGAATGCCCCTTCTGCCAACAAATAATTTCCGCAGTTTCGGGTTTGTTAGAACTGCTGATTTTTATATTTTTATTAAATAAAATATGTTATCTTAAAATCTGCATTCGAAATGAAAATGTGTTCAAGGGTGTTTCCAAATTAAGGCAGCGACGGTATGTATGTGTACTTCTCTAACAAGAAAACAAGCTCCTCGCTCCAGAGCCAGCTGACGGAAGTTTTTCATAGCATGACCATTGTTACTACATTTATGTACATACATATGTAAGACTTATGTTTCTAATTTTGCTGGTAAATTTAGGTGTGCTTTTATTATTAATACTGTTTATCGGGCAGGGAACCCGCCCAAGTAATGGGTGAAATAGAAGATTCTCCTTCTACCTGCAATCGAAACTGTTTCGCGCCAAAGAGCGTATAGATCAGGAGTTGAAACGCGATGAATTGCAATGACATTGTTTATAATACGCTTACGAAAAGCTCATAATTAAAGGTGTCTGTAAATAGGTTTGTTTTTCTAGAAGTAATTTAACATAAGTAAAAAGTTCATACGGGTATGTAAACAATACTAAGAAATAAGTGTGCTTTGTTTATGGTTGGTGTTTGTAAAGACGATGTTTTAGTTATATCCAAGATGATGCAAGAACAATATAATTACTTTATGTTTAACCGGCATATTTGACAACAACCAAAAGCCATAGAAATTTTTTAAACCAGCCAAATTCTTTATTACGCGTTTTACACGTTTTCATAATTATTGAAAGGGATGAGCGTTTTGTAATATGGCCATTCATATACATACATATGTGCAAAAGTTCCTTTTCACAATAAATACTTGATTTGAGTCCCGATAGCTTTTAATTTAAAGCACATAATACAAACATATTTTACCTCTAAAGGAGTTGACTGTTAACTTAATTGTAAAATTAATAAAGAAAATTGATTGTTACGAAATAGAAGATTTATACATTGCAGTTCGATGTATGTATGTATGCACGCCCATGTATGTATGTACGCATATGTATGAATGTACGCATATGTTACATGTATGCATATAGTTCATATAGTTTGTTTGCCCCTTGAAATTAATGTGCTTACTGAATCTACCCTATTGTACTTTTGAAAAAGAACATTTTGGTATAATTCGATTTCTCAAATAAAGCACAGCTATCAACTTGTGTTTAGACATTTGGCCACCTGTGTGACGTATATTTCATTGTAAGCTTTTGCTGTTTCAATTGCTTGACTCGACAGCGTGAAAGCTGCAATGTCGATATTAGCTGAACTATTCTAGAGTTACAACGTATGAAGTTATCCATGTATGTATGTATATACACACATCAACAAACAGTCAACCGCTGATTTTCGAAATATTGCCCAAGGCAGACACACATTTGTGTCGTGGAATGCATCAATACCAATGATTAACAATCATTGTGTGTATGCATTTTGGTATAATTCGATTTCCCAAATAAAGCACAGCTATCAACTTGTGTTTAGACATTTGGCCACCTGTGTGACGTATATTTCACTGTAAGCTTTTGCTGTTTCAATTGCTTGACTCGACAGCGTGAAAGCTGCAATGTCGATATTAGCTGAACTATCCTAGAGTTACAACGTATGAAGTTATCCATGTATGTATGTATATACACACATCAACAAATAGTCAACCGCTGATTTTCGAAATATTGCCCAAGGCAGACACACATTTGTGTCGTGGAATGCATCAATACCAATGATTAACAATCATTGTGTGTATGCATGTATGTGAGTAAGATGAAACAAAATGTTATCCGACTTTGATTCAATTTGTGATTTATTTGTTTATTTAACAACCATGAAAAAAATGTTGTGGATACATATTTCCTCGTTAAATGTTTTATCTGTAAGACAAATCTTATTTTTCTTACTGTTGGTCTCTTAATGGTTGGTTTCACATTACTTACGGTTGTTGGTGAATCTATGGTTATCAAGGGAGTGGAATTCTACGGATATAAAGGAAGTGGAATTTTGTGGTTAGCCAGGGAGTGGAGTACCGGTTCCCCGGTTCTTTTTCGTTTTACTGTTTCGAGTTTTTAAGAGGGCGATAAGTGGCGACCTATTGAGGGGTTGTCTCGCTTTCGTTGTCTTCTCTGTAGGACGGAAGTAGAACCAATTTTACAATTGCTCGGGTGATTGTGCCTTTTTCGGTCAGTACCTCTGCAACTCTCACTTTATTGTCGGAACCTGGGTGTAGTTGTAAGATTCGTCCCAGTCTCCATTCATTCGGTGATAGATTCTCTTCCTTTACAACAACAAATTCTCCTACTTGCAAGTTGTTTTGTGGGTGCTTCCATTTGATGCGTTTTTGCATCTCTACTAGATACTCTGCCTTCCATCTTTTACAAAAACCTTGGTGCAGGGCCTTGAGCTTTTGCCATCGGTTTATTATGGATGCAGGGTGTTCATTAATATCTGGTTCTGGTGGAGCTAGTAAATGTCCACCAACTAAAAAGTGACCTGGGGTAAGCGGCTCCAGGTCGGACGGGTTGTTTGAAGAAGGGCTGATCGGACGAGAGTTCAGACAGAATTCTACTCGACATAGAAGCGTCATAAACTCCTCGTACGTATATTTACAATTTGATGCTATTTTTTTGAAATGATTCTTGAAGCTTTTCACACCCGCCTCCCACAGTCCGCCCATGTGCGGAGCTGCAGCGGGTATGAAATGCCATGAAAGTAATTGATGTGCGTACTTTGCTAGGGTGTTGGTACGTGCTTCTGCCATGAAGGCCCTGACTTCGGATCGTAAAGATCGAGAAGCTCCGACAAAGTTGGTGCCATTGTCGGAGTAAACATTTTTTGGACAGCCTCTTCGGGCCGTAAACCGCGCAAAGGCTGCTTAGAAAGAAGCCGTACTAAGATCAGTGGTAGCTTCGAGGTGTATAGCTTTGGTGGCAAAGCATACAAACAGGCAAACATAGCCTTTTGACGTTCGACACCCTCTACCGCGATAACTCGTAATATCAAAAGGTCCGGCAAAATCCACACCACTATTTGTGAAAGCCCGCGAATAGGTGGTGCGTTCCCTAGGTAGAATTCCCATAAGTTGAGTTTGGGTCCGTTTTTTATGGATAGTGCAGACCTTGCAACCGTGGATGATAGACCGGATCATATTCTTCACCCTAGGAATCCAGTATTGTGTACGGATTATGCGCAACATCAGCTGATTTTCTCCGTGCAGGGACACTCGATGGATGAACTGGACGATGAGGCGGGACAGACGGCAGTCATACGGAAGTATGATAGGATGGCGTTCATTGTACGCCAAGTCCAGGGACGCGCCTAGACGACCACCCGTTCTTATAACATCAGCCTTATCGATAAAGGGATTCAGAGGCAGAATTTCACTTTTCGCATGGATCGACATACCAGATTTGAGACTCATATATTCTTGACTATAATATTGCCCCTGAACAAGTTTTATCAAGCGTTGAGTCGTTGCCTTGATCTCATCAGCTGAGATTAGGGAGGACTCTGCTTGGAAAGCAGATCTAGTTTTCGAGTGAGTTCTTTGAAAAAATCTCATAATATATGAGATGACCCTCAAAGCCCTTGATAAATCGGAAAATCGCCCAAGTATATCATTAAAATTCTTACTAGTTTTAGTAATTGTGTGCACTTGCACCCTTTTTTCTTCAATGGTTGTGTTATAGTCCGTTACTTGTGTTGGCCATTTGGAAAAGTCTTCTTGCAACCAAGAGGGCCCCTGCCACCACAAGGAGTTGTTGACCAGTTCTTGTGCCAAAAGTCCTCGGCTTGCTAGGTCAGCAGGATTCGATGTTGAATCCACGTGTCGCCAATTTACGTTGCCAACCTTTTCTACAATCTTTGTTATCCTGTGCGCCACAAAGGTTGACCAAGCGCAAGGAGGCTTGCGTATCCAGGCAAGCACAATTGTTGAATCAGTCGAAAGGTTTACTTTTAGGTGACGAAGTCTAAGATTTTCAGTCACTGATTCGATTGTTTCAGCTAGTAGCACTGCACCGCACAGTTCTAGTCTGGGTAAAGAGATAGTCTTTACAGGAGCTACTCTTGTTTTTGCCATCAGTAAAGTGACGAAAACTCAATTTTTTGTATTAACTCGTAAGTATACACTTGCTCCATACGCTTTCTCAGAAGCATCGCTAAAACCATGCACTTCCACGTCCTCTGTTGTCGAGAATTGAACCCATCTAGGTATACGTAAGTTATTGATCGCCTTATAGTCCTGCATAAATGTATGCCAGCGATCCAAAGTCGCTGGAGACACAGTTTCATCCCAACCTGTTCCTTCTAACCATATGTTTTGCATAATGATCTTAGCGACAATTATGACTGGAGCGAGCCAGCCTAACGGGTCGAACAGTTTGGCGATAGCGGAAAGTATCGCCCTTTTGGTTAAAGTGGTATGTTCTTCTATGGGCTTTGCTATGAAATAGAAACAATCGGCATGAGCATTCCATCTTATGCCAAGAGCCTTAACTGTACTTGTATCTTCAAACTCTAAAAAATCTTCCTTTAGCAAGTTAGCTTTCGGTATGCCTTGCAATATCTTGCTGCAATTTGAAGTCCATTTCCTCAATGGCAAGCCGGCTGACTCTAGTACGTGCGTTATCTCGTTTCGAGCTCTTATCGCAGCCTCAATACTATGACCACCGGCAAGTACGTCATCAACGTACATGCATCGTTTTAGAATGTCTGATGCAATTGGGTGAGAGTTAGCTACTTCATCAGCCAGCTGGTGTAGTGTTCTTATCGCAAGGTAAGGAGCACAATTTATTCCAAAGGTTACAGTTTTCAGTTCGTATAAACTGGTAGGCTCCTGAGCGCTGCTCCTATGAACTATACGTTGATATTTTGTTTGGTTTTCATTCACTAGGATTTGCCGATACATTTTCTCGATATCGCTATTGAAGACGTACTTGAATAATCTCCAGCGAAGAATTAAAATGGTTAAGTCGGCTTGTAGTACCGGACCTGGGAGGAGAACATCGTTCAGACTCGTGCCGTTGGCGGTAGGGCACGAGGCATTGAATACCACACGGACCTTCGTTGAGGCACTTTCTTCCTTCAAGACAGCATGATGTGGCAGGAAATAGCCATCATTCGATTCTGCTGTCACGTATGTATCTATCTTGGACATATGACCTAATGTCTCATATTCTCTTATAACCCTATTGTATTCTGTTTGCAGGGCAGGATTTTTGGCTAATCGCGTCTCGTTCCGAAAGAACTGAGAGCATGCACTTTTCAGCGAAGGTCCCAGGCAGACAAGATTCGGAAAATCTTGTCTAAATGGTAGAGATACTATATACCTTCCTTCGTTATTTCGCTTGGTTGTTGCTGTGAAGAGTCTTTCGCAGTATTTATCTTCTTCACTTATGTTTCTTTTCTTGGGGACTTCTTCTAACTCCCAAAAGGCCGTTAATTGCTTGTCTACAGAGACTTCGTTAAAAAACGACACTACGTTGGTTGTAGGCCTCGTCGTTACCGCACCACCGGTTATTATCCAGCCGAATACGGTTTCTTGGGCAAGAAGTGTGTTTAATATGTTTTTCTTCATGCCGCTTAACATAATCTGGGGATAAATGTCTCCGCCGAGGATGAGATCAACCGGTTCGTTCACAAAGAACCTTTTATCCGCCAATTCCAAATCTGGGAATGCCTGCTTGGTCATCGCACTAACTTGGCAGGTCGGAAGATTCCCAGTGAGTTGTGGCCTAACAAGCACCACAGCACTTATATTGATTAGAGCGTCCGTAGGTGACCTCAATTGAATTTCGCACGCTTCTTTCACCTGCGCGGATATAGCATTGTTAATGCCCGAAACTTGGGCATGTAAACGTTTTGAAGGTAAATTGATTCTGCGTTTGAGCCTCTCCGTAATGAATGAGCACTCGGAACCCGAATCAATTAATGCTCTAGCCGAGAAATTAGTGTCATTGTAGTGAATGTTGACACATGCCGTACCTAGGAGCATACCAACGTTTGAGTTTGCATAGCAAGAATTCACATTTTTAACAACTTTTTCATTGTCCTTTGCAGATTCCTGTCTCCACTGAGCCTGTCTGGAAGTGGAAGGCGTGTCATCTGCGGGGTTCGGAGTTCCCCTCTGTGTGGTTGCTTTTGGCTGAAAAACTTGCAGGTGGAGCAGTGTGTGATGTCTTGAGTGACACGTACTACAGTTGAACGAGCTTGTGCATCTTGACACCGTATGTCCAGCTGATAAGCAGTTCAAGCAACCATTGTTCGATTTAATGTAATCTATTCTTTGTGTTGTTGTCATTTTACGGAATTTTTGACAACTTCGTAGCTTGTGTTCATTGCTATGGCATAGGTTGCAAAAGTGCTTCGCAACACTAGTTTGATATGTGCCGAGCCTTTTTGGAGGCATATCTAAGCTTTGACGCAGAGCTAGCGGCTTAGGTGCCTGTGAAATCTTACTGGCTCTCAAGCCTGATACGGTTTCTAGTGTCTGAAACCGATTTGAAAGGAAACGATCCATATCTTTCCACTTGGATATATCTGTTTTGTTTTCTATGGACTGCTCCCATAGCGCCAGTGTGCATTCTGGCAGTTTGGTTGAACATAAGTATGTAATAATTGCATCCCAGTTCGAAATGTCAATTTGATGACTTTGAAGTGATGAGATGCAATTGTTTATGTCGCGCTGCAGTTTCTTAATAGAGCTGCCACACTCACTCTCAACTGCCTTTAAATTGAATAAAAGTTTCAACTGTGTGTTGACTAGGATACGTTTATTTTCGTATCTGTCACTCAAGTTTTTCCAGGCGGTTGTAAAGCCTTCATTAGTCAATGGACACCTCTGCACAATCTCTTTTGCTTCCCCTTGGGTTTTTTGGTTGAGATGGAAAAGTTTCTCAACTGGTGTAAGACGTTTGTTTAGGATGTATATAGCCGTAAACATGTCTCTGAAGGATGGCCAAGACAAATAGTCTCCTTTAAATACATCGGTATCGCATGGAGGTAAACGTATGTTGTGCTCGGTAATAGGTATGTTTTCCGGCTCTTTTCTGGTCTTTGACAGTTTTTCATGCAGATCAGCCATGGCTGTCTGGCAGCGAACAAAACATTGATACGATCTCTTATGTTTAAGTTTTATCGCCGTTTGATCTTTGGCAGTTATGCCTTCTGAACCCATGATGTCATCGTATGCTGCTTTCGTCTTCCTCCAAAGCGCTTTAAGCTCATCTTGTTCGATGACAAGAGAGTGCTTTGTATGTTCGGAAGCAGCTCTTTCGTTGTAGTCAGATTCAAACTCTGCTACTGCGTCGGCCAATCGAATAAATGTATCCATGCTTTAATTGAATGTGGGAAGCAAGTAATCTTATTCCGTTTGAGTTTTATAGCAGATCTTTATATATGTATATATATATATATAGGCTCTATTGCCCTTTCGAATTCTTAAAAGTTTGAAACTCAAATTATGCCACACCAGGTAAATTACTTAACTCAAAGACAGGAAATAATTAATTTTGAACGAATGAACGTGTGTGTAAATTTAATTTGTCTTTTATTGTTTTTCAGCAACTTGTTGTATGTATGTATATATGATTACGTATGTATATGTATATATATATGAAAATGTATATGTATGTATATATGACTATTTATATGTATGTATATATGAACAATTATGAAGCAAAACAAATGCGCACGTTATTGGATATACATAGTCACCTGCCACCCAACGAAGTGTTATATTTTTTTTTTGGAATAATGACCTTTGTCTTTAATAACTAAGTGTGTGAATCGTGTGAAACGGGAGAAGAAAAAACAGTGCTCCGTGTGCGAGAATAAAATGATAAAAAAATAAACTCGTCGAATAAACAACAACTTAAGTGCAAAAAAAAAATAATAACTAAAATAATTAAGTGCCAATGTCAAGCAGTAAACGCGGTTCAGTGAAATGATCTCCGAATTATGCAAAGTAATGAAAGCTAGTGTGATCCAAAAATGATAGCACGAACTGCAATTAGTATGTGAATGTGCGTATATGTGTATATACGGGGATTATCACTGCTACAAAGGAAAATAAATTTACTGGTTTCGCACCTAAGTATGTGAATGTATCGTTTAAAAAGGAATTCGTAGTGCAAAGAAAAATTTAATAAATTATTGTTCGTATTCAATTGTAATAAACGATTATAATTATGTGACAGTGACGCAAAATGGTGGCGTGATTCGAGCACTGAATATACCCCCGGTTCACTAACACACGCGCGGAATGTAAACGCGAATATACAAAATGATCGAATATTATTTAGTTAATTTATTTTTTTGATCAATTAAGTGCACTGAAATTGAAGATCAACCACGTACCTTATTGCAGTGTTGCTGGTGATGAGGTGGGAAAAGTCTTCGTGCTGCAAGTGTAAATTGTGTCTAGTTGCTGTGCTGTGAGAAAGCTCTGGTGATTATGTATGCTCGTCGTATGTGCAGGACGCAAAACAGAATGGTGCCACGTTATATAGGTGTGCCAAAAGCTGTGTCGGTTGAGTTGGTGATATGTGCGATTCCTTCCAAATGGTTATTGTTGGATGAGTAGTGGACTGTAGTGAATATAAGCTGGTCAGTCTCGGCGTAGAAGGACCAATAAATACACCGTGGCGAATCACGGAATGATTTCGCACCGAGTATTAACAAGAAAATAAAACGAAACAGAATATTCTGATTAGTATTCTATAAACTAAATTGGTTTATTGTGTAATGATTGTGGATAGGAATAAGTAATGGAAATATAAATTACAATCGATTTGTTTTACCTTTGGTACGGCGTGGTGGCTGTGGCTGATCCTTGCTGCGTAGTGAAGTAACTTCAAGTGACCGAGTTTTTTAATTTTGAAGGTGATCGGACCGCCAAACAGTGAACTTTCGTTAACTTTCTCCTTAACTTAGTTCACCGTTTGACGGGTAGCTGCGTATATATATATGTGTGGGTGTGTAAATCAATAAAGGGATTTACACACTAGGGTTGTATGTAAATTGTTGAGGCGGAACCTCACGCAAACAGTGCAGTAGGGCGGTGAATGTATTTAGGTCGGAAACCTAAACAAAATCCATACGACACATTGTTAGGAGTAGCGTACTCATACCACATTGCTTTCGACAATCTTGAAAATTTGAACAAAATTAAGTTGCTTCAAAATCGGTCGGGCTTAGACTGGAAATACATATATACTAACGTGTACAAAATAAGAACTCGATTAAAAATGATGAAAGTGTTGCAAAAAAATTCATATGACGCATAGTTATGAGTAGCGTATTCATACCACATTGCTTTCGACAATCTGGAAAATTTGAACAAAAATTAAGTTGCTCCAAAATCGGTCGGGTTAAGACTCAAATGTGTGGAAATACATATATATTCGCGTGAACAAAATAAGAACTCGAAAAAAGATGATGAAATTTTTGCAAAAAAATCCATATGACCCATTGTTATGAGTAGCGTACTCATACCACATCGCTTTCGACAATCTTGAAAATTTGAACAAAAATGAAGTAGCTCCAAAATCGGTTGGGTTTGGACTCAAATGTGTGGAAATACATATATATTCATGTGAACAAAATAAGAACTCGAAAAAAGATGATGAAATTTTTGCAAAAAAATCCATATGACCCATTGTTATGAGTAGCGTACTCATACCACATTGCTTTCGACAATCTTGAAAATTTGAACAAAATTAAGTTGCTTCAAAATCGGTCGGGCTTAGACTCAAATGTGTGGAAATACATATATACTAACGTGTACAAACTAAGAACTCGATTAAAAATGATGAAAGTTTTGCAAAAAAATTCATATGACGCATAGTTATGAGTAGCGTATTCATACCACATTGCTTTCGACAATCTGGAAAATTTGAACAAAAATTAAGTTGCTCCAAAATCGGTCGGGTTAAGACTCAAATGTGTGGAAATACATATATAACGGGTGTTTTTTTTAGGGGTATAGAACTTCGAATTGAAATAAAACACAAGAAAATCGTTTTAAGGTCCATCAATTTGGCTTTATTGGAAGGATAATTTTATGCCATTAATGTTTAAATATGATTTCGGGCATGTGGCCGCCGCGGCTGGCTCGAACAAAGCCAATTCTACAGATCCAATTTTCAACCACTTTTTCGAGCATATGGGGCCGTATGTCGGCAATAACGCCACGAATGTTGGCTTCCAATTCCCCTAACGTTTCTGGTTTGTTGGTGTAGACGAGCGACTTCACATATCCCCAAAGAAAATAATCCAATGGTGTCAAATCACACGATCTTGGTGGCCAATTGACAGGTCCATTCCGCGAAATTATGCGCTCAGCGAATGTTTCCTTCAATAAATCGATTGTGACGTGCGCTGTGTGGCATGTAGCGCCGTCTTGTTGGAACCACAACTCATCCACATTCATGCCATCCAATTCGGGAACAAAATAGTCGGTTATCATGGCTCTATACCGGTCTCCATTAACGGTAACTGCCTCTCCAGCATTATTGCGGAAGAAGTATGGCCCAATGACTCCACCAGCCCATAGAGCACACCAAACAGTCAGTTTTTGTGGATGTAATGGCGTTTCAAGGGTCTCATGTGGATTCTCTTCACTCCAAATGCGGCAATTTTGCTTGTTGACGTAGCCATTCAACCAAAAATGAGCCTCATCACTGAACAAAATTTTGCGATGAAAATCAGCATCGAGATCAATCTCATTTTCGGCCCATACACCAAAATCACGACGCATTGCATGGTCTCGCGGCTTTAATTCTTGCACAAGCTGGATCTTGTAAGGTCGCAAGCCAAGATCTTTGCGCAAAATCTTCCATAAAGTTGATGGACAAAGCTCCAATTGCTGTGCACGGTGGCGAATCGATTCATTCGGGTTCTCTTCAACACTTTGCTCTACAGCGGCAATTGTTTCTTCGGTGCGCACTGTTCGACGTCTCTGCGGATGCGTATTATCACATAGAGTAAACGTAGTGCGAAAACGATCCATGGTTAACCGAATTAATTGCTCTGATGGACGATTATGTCGACCATAAAATGGACGGAGCTCACGGTAAACTTCGCGAACTGAACCATTATTTTCGAAATAAATTTGCACGATATGCAAGCGTTGTTCTTTTGTCAACCTGTTCATGATGAAATGGCAAACCAAACTGAACATAAATGACATTACAGTTGCCAGATTTGACCACAAAATGCCAGTTTTATCTCTATTCGAAAAACAAACCTGTAAAAAAAACACCCTTTATTCGCGTGAACAAAATAAGAACTCGAAAAAAGATGATGAAATTTTTGCAAAAAAATCCATATGACCCATTGTTATGAGTAGCGTACTCATACCACATTGCTTTCGACAATCTTGAAAATTTGAACAAAAATGAAGTTGCTCCAAAATCGGTCGGGTTTAGACTCAAATGTGTGGAAATAGATACATATTCACGTTAACAAAATAAGAACTCGATTAAAGATGATGAAATTTTTGCAAAAAAATCCATATGACGCATTGTTATGAGTAGCGTACTCATACCACATTGCTTTCGATAATCTTGAAAATTTGAACAAAAGTTAAGTTGCTCCAAACTCGGTCGGGTTGAGACTCAAATGTGTGGAAATACATATATATTCACGGGAACAAAATAAGAACTCGATTAAAGATGATGAAATTTTTGAAAAAAAATCCATACGACACATTGTTATGAGTAGCGTACTCATACCACATTGCTTTCGACAATCTTTAAAATTTGAACAAAATTAAGTTGCTTCAAAATCGGTCGGGCTTAGACTGGAAATACATATATACTAACGTGTACAAAATAAGAACTCGATTAAAAATGATGAAAGTTTTGCAAAAAAATTCATATGACGCATAGTTATGAGTAGCGTATTCATACCACATTGCTTTCGACAATCTGGAAAATTTGAACAAAAATTAAGTTGCTCCAAAATTGGTCGGGTTAAGACTCAAATGTGTGGAAATACATATATATTCACGTGTACAAAATAAGAACCCGATCAAAGATGATGAAGTTTTTGCAAAAAAATCCATATGACACATTGTTATGAGTAGCGTACTCATACCACATTACTTTCGACAATCTTAAAAATTTGAACAACAATGAAGTTGCTCTAAAGTCGGTCGGGTTCAGACTGAAATGTGTGGAAATACATGCATTTCCACGTGTTCAATATAAGAACTCGATCAAAGATGATGAAATTTTTGCAAAAAAATCCATATGACTCATTGTTATGAGTAGCGTACTCATACGACATTGCTTTCGCCAAACTTGAAATTTTTAACAAAAATTAAGTTGCTCCAAAATCGGTCGGGTTTGGACTCAAATGTGTGGAAATACATATATATTCATGTGAACAAAATAAGAACTCGATTAAAGATGATGAAATTTTTGCAAAAAAATCCATATAACGCATTGTTGTGAGTAGCGTACTCATACCACATTGCTTTCGACAATCTTGAAAATTTGAACAAAAATTAAGTTGCTCCAAAATCGGTCGGGTTTGGACTCAAATGTGTGGAAATACATATATATTCATGTGAACAAAATAAGAACTCGAAAAAAGATGATGAAATTTTTGCAAAAAAATCCATATGACCCATTGTTATGAGTAGCGTACTCATACGACATTGCTTTCGCCAAACTTGAAAATTTTAACAAAAATTAAGTTGCTTCAAAATCGGTCGGGCTTGGACTCAAATGTGTGGAAATACATATATATTCGCGTGAACAAAATAAGAACTCGAAAAAAGATGATGAAATTTTTGCAAAAAAATCCATACGACACATTGTTAGGAGTAGCGTACTCATACCACATTGCTTTCGACAATCTTGAAAATTTGAACAAAATTAAGTTGCTTCAAAATCGGTCGGGCTTAGACTGGAAATACATATATACTAACGTGTACAAAATAAGAACTCGATTAAAAATGATGAAAGTGTTGCAAAAAAATTCATATGACGCATAGTTATGAGTAGCGTATTCATACCACATTGCTTTCGACAATCTGGAAAATTTGAACAAAAATTAAGTTGCTCCAAAATCGGTCGGGTTAAGACTCAAATGTGTGGAAATACATATATATTCGCGTGAACAAAATAAGAACTCGAAAAAAGATGATGAAATTTTTGCAAAAAAATCCATATGACCCATTGTTATGAGTAGCGTACTCATACCACATCGCTTTCGACAATCTTGAAAATTTGAACAAAAATGAAGTAGCTCCAAAATCGGTTGGGTTTGGACTCAAATGTGTGGAAATACATATATATTCATGTGAACAAAATAAGAACTCGAAAAAAGATGATGAAATTTTTGCAAAAAAATCCATATGACCCATTGTTATGAGTAGCGTACTCATACCACATTGCTTTCGACAATCTTGAAAATTTGAACAAAATTAAGTTGCTTCAAAATCGGTCGGGCTTAGACTCAAATGTGTGGAAATACATATATACTAACGTGTACAAACTAAGAACTCGATTAAAAATGATGAAAGTTTTGCAAAAAAATTCATATGACGCATAGTTATGAGTAGCGTATTCATACCACATTGCTTTCGACAATCTGGAAAATTTGAACAAAAATTAAGTTGCTCCAAAATCGGTCGGGTTAAGACTCAAATGTGTGGAAATACATATATATTCGCATGAACAAAATAAGAACTCGAAAAAAGATGATGAAATTTTTGCAAAAAAATCCATATGACCCATTGTTATGAGTAGCGTACTCATACCACATTGCTTTCGACAATCTTGAAAATTTGAACAAAAATGAAGTTGCTCCAAAATCGGTCGGGTTTAGACTCAAATGTGTGGAAATAGATACATATTCACGTTAACAAAATAAGAACTCGATTAAAGATGATGAAATTTTTGCAAAAAAATCCATATGACGCATTGTTATGAGTAGCGTACTCATACCACATTGCTTTCGATAATCTTGAAAATTTGAACAAAAGTTAAGTTGCTCCAAACTCGGTCGGGTTGAGACTCAAATGTGTGGAAATACATATATATTCACGGGAACAAAATAAGAACTCGATTAAAGATGATGAAATTTTTGAAAAAAAATCCATACGACACATTGTTATGAGTAGCGTACTCATACCACATTGCTTTCGACAATCTTTAAAATTTGAACAAAATTAAGTTGCTTCAAAATCGGTCGGGCTTAGACTGGAAATACATATATACTAACGTGTACAAAATAAGAACTCGATTAAAAATGATGAAAGTTTTGCAAAAAAATTCATATGACGCATAGTTATGAGTAGCGTATTCATACCACATTGCTTTCGACAATCTGGAAAATTTGAACAAAAATTAAGTTGCTCCAAAATCGTTCGGGTTAAGACTCAAATATGTGGAAATACATACATATTCACGTGTATAAAATAAGAACTCGATCAAAGATGATGTAATTTTTGCAAAAAATTTCATATGACGCATGTTTACGAGTAGCGTATTCATACCACATTGCTTTCGACAATCTTGAAAATTTGAACAAAAATTAAGTTGCTCCAAAATCGGCCGGGTTAAGATTCAAATGTGTGGAAATACATACATATTCACGTGTACAAAATAAGAATTTGAATAAAGATTATAAAATTTTAGCAAAAAAAATCCTTATGACGCATTGTTATGAGTAGCGTACTCATACCACGTTGCTTTCGACAATCTTGAAAATTTGAACAAAAATTAAGTTGCTCCAAAATCGGTTGGGTTTAGACTCAAATGTGTGGAATTACATATATATTCACGTGAACAAAATAAGAACTCAATTAAAGATGATGAAATTTTTGCAAAAAAATCCATATGACACATTGTTATGAGTAGCGTACTCATACCACATTACTTTCGACAATCTTAAAAATTTGAACAACAATGAAGTTGCTCTAAAGTCGGTCGGGTTCAGACTCAAATGTGTGGAAATACATGCATATCCACGTGTTCAAAATAAGAACTCCATCAAAGATGATGAAATTTTTGCAAAAAAATCCATATGACCCATTGTTATGAGTAGCGTACTCATACGACATTGCTTTCGCCAAACTTGAAAATTTTAACAAAAATTAAGTTGCTCCAAAATCGGTCGGGTTTGGACTCAAATGTGTGGAAATACATATATATTCATGTGAACAAAATAAGAACTCGATTAAAGATGATAAAATTTTTGCAAAAAAATCCATATAACGCATTGTTGTGAGTAGCGAACTCATACCACATTGCTTTCGACAATCTTAAAAATTTGAACAAAAATTAAGTTGCTCCAAAATCGGTCGGGTTTGGACTCAAATGTGTGGAAATACATATATATACGTGTGAACAAAATAAGAACTCGAAAAAAGATGATGAAATTTTTGCAAAAAAATCCATATGACCCATTGTTATGAGTAGCGTACTCATACGACATTGCTTTCGCCAAACTTGAAAATTTTAACAAAAATTAAGTTGCTTCAAAATCGGTCGGGCTTGGACTCAAATGTGTGGAAATACATATATACTAACGTGTACAAAATAAGAACTCGATTAAAAATGATGAAAGTTTTGCAAAAAAATTCATATGACGCATAGTTATGAGTAGCGTATTCATACCACATTGCTTTCGACAATCTGGAAAATTTGAACAAAAATTAAGTTGCTCCAAAATCGGTCGGGTTAAGACTCAAATGTGTGGAAATACATATATATTCGCGTGAACAAAATAAGAACTCGAAAAAAGATGATGAAATTTTTGCAAAAAAATCCATATGACCCATTGTTATGAGTAGCGTACTCATACCACATTGCTTTCGACAATCTTGAAAATTTGAACAAAAATGAAGTTGCTCCAAAATCGGTCGGGTTTAGACTCAAATGTGTGGAAATAGATACATATTCACGTTAACAAAATAAGAACTCGATTAAAGATGATGAAATTTTTGCAAAAAAATCCATATGACGCATTGTTATGAGTAGCGTACTCATACCACATTGCTTTCGATAATCTTGAAAATTTGAACAAAAATTAAGTTGCTCCAAACTCGGTCGGGTTTAGACTCAAATGTGTGGAAATACATATATATTCACGGGAACAAAATAAGAACTCGATTAAAGATGATGAAATTTTTGAAAAAAAATCCATACGACACATTGTTATGAGTAGCGTACTCATACCACATTGCTTTCGACAATCTTTAAAATTTGAACAAAATTAAGTTGCTTCAAAATCGGTCGGGCTTAGACTGAAAATACATATATACTAACGTGTACAAAATAAGAACTCGATTAAAAATGATGAAAGTTTTGCAAAAAAATGCATATGACGCATAGTTATGAGTAGCGTATTCATACCACATTGCTTTCGACAATCTGGAAAATTTGAACAAAAATTAAGTTGCTCCAAAATCGTTCGGGTTAAGACTCAAATATGTGGAAATACATACATATTCACGTGTATAAAATAAGAACTCGATCAAAGATGATGCAATTTTTGCAAAAAATTTCATATGACGCATGTTTATGAGTAGCGTATTCATACCACATTCCTTTCGACAATCTTGAAAATTTTAACAAAAATTAAGTTGCTCCAAAATTGGTCGGGTTTAGAATCAAATGTGTGGAAATACATATATATTTACGTATACAAAATAAGAACTCTATTAAAGATGATGAAATTTTTGCGAAAAAAGCCATATGACCCATTGTTATGAGTAGCGTACTCATACCACATTGCTTTCGACAATCTTGAAAATTTGAACAAAAATTAAGTTGCTCCAAAATTGGCTGGGTTAAGATTCAAATGTGTGGAAATACATACATATTCACGTGTACAAAATAAGAATTTGAATAAAGATTATAAAATTTTAGCAAAAAAAATCCTTATGACGCATTGTTATGAGTAGCGTACTCATACCACGTTGCTTTCGACAATCTTGAAAATTTGAACAAAAATTAAGTTGCTCCAAAATCGGTTGGGTTTAGACTCAAATGTGTGGAATTACATATATATTCACGTGAACAAAATATGAACTCAATTAAAGATGATGAAATTTTTGCAAAAAAATCCATATGACACATTGTTATGAGTAGCGTACTCATACCACATTACTTTCGACAATCTTAAAAATTTGAACAACAATGAAGTTGCTCTAAAGTCGGTCGGGTTCAGACTCAAATGTGTGGAAATACATGCATATCCACGTGTTCAAAATAAGAACTCGAAAAAAGATGATGAAATTTTTGCAAAAAAATCCATATGACCCATTGTTATGAGTAGCGTACTCATACCACATTGCTTTCGACAATCTTGAAAATTTGAACAAAATTATGTTGCTTCAAAATCGGTCGGGCTTAGACTGGAAATACATATATACTAACGTGTACAAAATAAGAACTCGATTAAAAATGATGAAAGTTTTGCAAAAAAATTCATATGACGCATAGTTATGAGTAGCGTATTCATACCACATTGCTTTTGACAATCTGGAAAATTTGAACAAAAATTAAGTTGCTCCAAAATCGGTCGGGTTAAGACTCAAATATGTGGAAATACATACATATTCACGTGTACAAAATAAGAACTCGATTAAAGATGATGAAATTTTTGCAAAAAAATCCATATGACGCATTGTTATGAGTAGCGTACTCATACCACATTGGTTTCGACAATCTTGAAAATTTGAACAAAAATTAAGTTGCTCCAAACTCGGTCGGGTTTAGACTCAAATGTGTGGAAATACATATATATTCACGGGAACAAAATAAGAACTCGATTAAAGATGATGAAATTTTTGCAAAAAAATCCATACGACACATTGTTATGAGTAGCGTACTCATACCACATTGCTTTCGACAATCTTGAAAATTTGAACAAAATTAAGTTGCTTCAAAATCGGTCGGGCTTAGACTGGAAATACATATATACTAACGTGTACAAAATAAGAACTCGATTAAAAATGATGAAAGTTTTGCAAAAAAATTCATATGACGCATAGTTATGAGTAGCGTATTCATACCACATTACTTTCGACAATCTTAAAAATTTGAACAACAATGAAGTTGCTCTAAAGTCGGTCGGGTTCAGACTCAAATGTGTGGAAATACATGCATATCCACGTGTTCAAAATAAGAACTCGATCAAAGATGATGAAATTTTTGCAAAAAAATCCATATGACCCATTGTTATGAGTAGCGTACTCATACGACATTGCTTTCGCCAAACTTGAAAATTTTAACAAAAATTAAGTTGCTCCAAAATCGGTCGGGTTTGGACTCAAATGTGTGGAAATACATATATATTCATGTGAACAAAATAAGAACTCGATTAAAGATGATGAAATTTTTGCAAAAAAATCCATATAACGCATTGTTGTGAGTAGCGTACTCATACCACATTGCTTTCGACAATCTTGAAAATTTGAACAAAAATTAAGTTGCTCCAAAATCGGTCGGGTTTAGACTCAAATGTGTGGAAATACATACATATTCACGTGTACAAAATAAGAACTCGATTAAAGATAATGCAATTTTTGCAAAAAAATCCATATGACCCATTGTTATGAGTAGCGTACTCATACGACATTGCTTTCGACAATCTTAAAAATTTTAACAAAAATGAAGTTGCTCCAAAATCGGTCGGGCTTAGACTCAAATGTGTGGAAAAACATATATATTCACGTGTACAAAATAAGAACTCGATTAAAAATGATGAAAGTTTTGCAAAAAAATTCATATGACGCATAGTTATGAGTAGCGTATTCATACCACATTGCTTTCGACAATCTTGAAAATTTGAACAAAAATTAAGTTGCTCCAAAATCGGTCGGGTTTAGACTCAAATGTGTGGAAATACATACATATTCACGTGTACAAAATAAGAACTCGATTAAAGATAATGCAATTTTTGCAAAAAAATCCATATGACGCATTGTTATGAGTAGCGTACTCATACCACATTGCTTTCGACAATCTTGAAAATTCGAACAAAAATTAAGTTGCTCCAAACTCGGTCGGGCTTAGACTCAAATGTGTGGAAATACATATATATTCACGTGAACAAAATAAGAACTCGATTAAAAATGATGAAAGTTTTGCAAAAAAATTCATATGACGCATAGTTATGAGTAGCGTATTCATACCACATTGCTTTCGACAATCTTGAAAATTTGAACAAAAATTAAGTTGCTCCAAAATCGTTCGGGTTAAGACTCAAATATGTGGAAATACATACATATTCACGTGTACAAAATAAGAACTCGATTAAAGATAATGCAATTTTTGCAAAAAAATCCATATGACCCATTGTTATGAGTAGCGTACTCATACGACATTGCTTTCGACAATCTTAAAAATTTTAACAAAAATGAAGTTGCTCCAAAATCGGTCGGGCTTAGACTCAAATGTGTGGAAAAACATATATATTCACGTGTACAAAATAAGAACTCGATTAAAAATGATGAAAGTTTTGCAAAAAAATTCATATGACGCATAGTTATGAGTAGCGTACTCATACTACATTGCGTTCGACAATCTTGAAAATTTGAACAAAAATTAAGTTGCTCCAAAACCAGTCGGGTTAAGACTCAAATGTGTGGAAATACATATATATTTACGTCTACTTAATAAGAAATCGATCAAAGATTATGAAATTTTTGCAAAAAAATCCATATGACCCATTGTTATGAGTAGCATACTCATACGACATTGCTTTCGACAATCTTAAAAATTTGAACAAAAATGAAGTTGCTCCAAAATCGGTCGGGTTTAGACTCAAATGTGTGGAAATACATATATATTCGTGTGAACAAAATAAGAACTCGAAAAAAGATGATGAAATTTTTGCAAAAAAATCCATATGACCCATTGTTATGAGTAGCGTACTCATACAATCTTGCAAATTTGAACCAAAATGAAGTTGCTCCCAAATCGGTCGGGTTTAGACTCAAATGTGTGGAAATACATATATATTCACGTGTACAAAATAAGAACTCTATCAAAGATGATGAAATTTTTGCTAAAAAATTCATATCACGCATTGTTATGAGTTGCGCACTCATACCACATTGCTTTCGAGAATGTTGAAAATTTGAACATAAATTAAGTTGCTCCAAAATCGGTCGGGTTTAGATTCAAATGTATGCAAATACATATATATTTAAGTATAGAAAATAAGAACTCGATTAAAGATGATGAAATTTTTGCAAAAAAATCCATATGACACATTGTTATGAGTAGCGTACTCATACCACATTGCTTTCGACAATCTTGAAAATTTGAACAAAAATTAAGTTGCTCCAAAATCGGTCGGGTTTAGACTCAAATGTGTGGAAATACATACATATTCACTTGTTCAAAATAAAAACTCGATTAAAGATAATGAAATTTTTGCAAAAAAATTCATATGACGCATAGTTATGAGTATATTATATTATTAAGTAATATAATATAATATAATTTAATATAATATAATCTGGAAAATTTGAACAAAAATTAAGTTGCTCCAAAATCAGTCGGGTTAAGACTCAAATGTGTGGAAATACATATATATTTACGTATACTTAATAAGAACTCGATTAAAGATAATGAAATTTTTGCGAAAAAATCCATATGACGCATTGTTATGAGTAGCGTACTCATACCACATTGCTTTCGACAATCTTGAAAATTTGAACAAAAATGAAGTTGCTCTAAAATCGGTCGGGTTCAATCTCAAATGTGTGGAAATGCATACATATTCACTTGTACAAAATAAGAACTCGATCAAGGATGATGAAGTTTTTGCAAAAAATTCATATGACCCATTGTTATGAGTAGCGTACTCATACGACATTGCTTTCGACAATCTTGAAAATTTGAACAAAAATGAAGTTGCTCCAAAATCGGTCGGGGTTAGACTCAAATGTGTGGAAATACATATATATTTACGTATACTTAATAAGAACTCGATTAAAGATGATGAAATTTTTGCAAAAAAATCCATATAACGCATTATTATGAGACTCATACAACATTGCTTTCGACAATCTTGAAAATTTGAACAAAAATTAAGTTGCTCCAAAATCGGTCGGGTTTAGACTCAAATGTGTGGAAATACATACATATTCACTTGTTCAAAATAAAAACTCGATTAAAGATAATGAAATTTTTGCAAAAAAATTCATATGACGCATAGTTATGAGTATATTATATTATTAAGTAATATAATATAATATAATTTAATATAATATAATCTGGAAAATTTGAACAAAAATTAAGTTGCTCCAAAATCAGTCGGGTTAAGACTCAAATGTGTGGAAATACATATATATTTACGTATACTTAATAAGAACTCGATTAAAGATAATGAAATTTTTGCGAAAAAATCCATATGACGCATTGTTATGAGTAGCGTACTCATACCACATTGCTTTCGACAATCTTGAAAATTTGAACAAAAATGAAGTTGCTCTAAAATCGGTCGGGTTCAATCTCAAATGTGTGGAAATGCATACATATTCACTTGTACAAAATAAGAACTCGATCAAGGATGATGAAGTTTTTGCAAAAAATTCATATGACCCATTGTTATGAGTAGCGTACTCATACGACATTGCTTTCGACAATCTTGAAAATTTGAACAAAAATGAAGTTGCTCCAAAATCGGTCGGGGTTAGACTCAAATGTGTGGAAATACATATATATTTACGTATACTTAATAAGAACTCGATTAAAGATGATGAAATTTTTGCAAAAAAATCCATATAACGCATTATTATGAGACTCATACAACATTGCTTTCGACAATCTTGAAAATTTGAACAAAAATTAAGTTGCTCCAAAATCAGTCGCGTAAAGACTCAAATGTGTGGAAATACATATATATTCACGTGAGCAAAATAAGAACTCGATTAAAGATGATGAAATTTTTGCAAAAAAATCCATATAACGCATTGTTATGAGTAGCGTACTCATACCACATTGCTTTCGACAATCTTGAAAATTTGAACAAAAATTAAGTTGCTCCAAAATCAGTCGGGTTAAGACTCAAATGTGTGGAAATACATATATATTTACGTATACTTAATAAGAACTCGATTAAAGATAATGCAATTTTTGCAAAAAAATCCATATGACCCATTGTTATGAGTAGCGTACTCATACGACATTGCTTTCGACAATCTTAAAAATTTTAACAAAAATGAAGTTGCTCCAAAATCGGTCGGGCTTAGACTCAAATGTGTGGAAAAACATATATATTCACGTGTACAAAATAAGAACTCGATCAAAGATGATGCAATTTTTGCTAAAAAATTCATATGACGCATTGTTATCAGTTGCGCACTCATACCACATTGCTCTCGAGAATGTTGAAAATTTGAACATAAATTAAGTTGCGCCAAAATCGGTCGGATTTAGATTCAAATGTGTGGAAATACATACATATTCACGTGTACAAAATAAGAACTCGATTAAAGATGATGAAATATTTGCAAAAAAATCCATATAACGCATTGTTATGAGTAGCGTACTCATACTACATTGCGTTCGACAATCTTGAAAATTTGAACAAAAATTAAGTTGCTCCAAAACCAGTCGGGTTAAGACTCAAATGTGTGGAAATACATATATATTTACGTCTACTTAATAAGAAATCGATCAAAGATTATGAAATTTTTGCAAAAAAATCCATATGACCCATTGTTATGAGTAGCATACTCATACGACATTGCTTTCGACAATCTTAAAAATTTGAACAAAAATGAAGTTGCTCCAAAATCGGTCGGGTTAAGACTCAAATGTGTGGAAATACATATATATTTACGTATACTTAATAAGAAATCGATCAAAGATGATGATATTTTTGCAAAAAAATCCATATGACGCATTGTTATGAGTAGCGTACTCATACGACATTGCTTTCGACAATCTTAAAAATTTGAACAAAAATGAAGTTGCTCCAAAATCAGTCGGGTTAAGACTCAAATGTGTGGAAGTACATGCATATTCACGTGTACAAAATAATAACTCGATCAAAGATGATGAAATTTTTGCAAAAAAATCCATATGACACATTGTTATGAGTAGCGTACTCATACGACATTGCTTTCGACAATCTTGAAAATTTTAACAAAAATTAACTTGCTCCAAAATCGGTCGGGTTTAGACTCAAATGTGTGGAAATACATACATATTCACGTGTACAAAATAAGAACTCGATCAAAGATGATGAAACTTTTGCTAAAAAATCCATATGACGCATTGTTATGAGTAGCGTACTCATACGACATTGCTTTCGACAATCTTAAAAATTTGAACAAAACTGAAGTTGCTCCAAAATCAGTCGGGTTAAGACTCAAATGTGTGGAAATACATGCATATTCACGTGTACAAAATAATAACTCGATCAAAGATGATGAAATTTGTGCAAAAAAATCCATATGACACATTGTTATGAGTAGCGTACTCATACGACATTGCTTTCGACAATCTTGAAAATTTGAACAATAATTAAGTAGCTCTAAAATCGGTCGGGTTTAGACTCAAATGTGTGGAAATACACATATATTCAAGTGAACAAAATAAGAACTCGATTAGAGATGATGAAATTTTTGCAAAAAAATCCATATGACGCATTGTTATGAGTAGCGTACACGTACCACATTGCTTTCGACAATCTTGAAAATTTGAACAAAAATTAAGTTGCTCCAAAATCGGTCGGGTTTAGACTCAAATATGTGGAAATACATACAAATTCACGTGTACAAAATAAGAACTCGATCAAAGATGATGAAATTTTTGCAAAAAAATTAATATGACACATTGTTATGAGTAGCGTACTCATACCACATTGCTTTCGACAATCTTGAAAATTTGAACAAAAATTAAGTTGCTCCAAAATCGGTCGGGTTTAGTCTCAAATATGTGGAAATACATACAAATTCACGTGTACAAAATAAGAACTCGATCAAAGATGATGAAATTTTTGCAAAAAAATTAATATGACACATTGTTATGAGTAGCGTACTCATACGACATTGCTTTCGACAATCTTGAAAATTTGAACAAAAATGAAGTTGCTCCAAAATCGGTCGGGTTTAGACTCAAATGTGTGGAAATACATATATATTTACGTATACTTAATAAGAAATCGATCAAGGATGATGAAATTTTTGCAAAAAAATCCATATGACCCATTGCTATGAGTAGCGTACTCATACCACATTGCTTTCGACAATCTTGAAAATTTGAACAAAAATGAAGTTGCTCCAAAATCGGTCGGGTTTAGACTCAAATGTGTGGAAATACATATATATTTACGTATACTTAATAAGAAATCGATCAAGGATGATGAAATTTTTGCAAAAAAATCCATATGACCCATTGCTATGAGTAGCGTACTCATACCACATTGCTTTCGACAATCTTGAAAATTTGAACAAAAATGAAGTTGCTCCAAAATCGGTCGGGATTAGACTCAAATGTGTGGAAATACATATATATTTACGTATACTTAATAAGAACTCGATTAAAGCTAATGAAATTTTTGCGAAAAAAATCCATATGACGCATTGTTATGAGTAGCGTACTCATACCACATTGCTTTCGACAATCTTGAAAATTTGAACAAAAATGAAGTTGCTCTAAAATCGGTCGGGTTCAGACTCAAATTTATGAAAATACATACATATTCACTTGTGCAAAATAAGAACTCGATCAAAGATGATGAAATTTTTGCAAAAAAATCCATATGACCCATTGTTATGAGTAGCGTACTCATACGACATTGCTTTCGACAGTCTTGAAAATTTGAACAAAAATGAAGTTGCTCCAAAATCGGCCGGGTTTAGACTCAAATGTGTGGAAATACATATATATTTACGTATACTTAATAAGAAATCGATCAAGGATGATGAAATTTTTGCAAAAAAATCCATATGACCCATTGCTATGAGTAGCGTACTCATACCACATTGCTTTCGACAATCTTGAAAATTTGAACAAAAATGAAGTTGCTCCAAAATCGGTCGGGTTTAGACTCAAATGTGTGGAAATACATATATATTTACGTATACTTAATAAGAAATCGATCAAGGATGATGAAATTTTTGCAAAAAATCCATATGACCCATTGTTATGAGTAGCGTATTCATACCACATTGCTTTCGACAATCTTGAAAATTTGAACAAAAATTAAGTTGCTCCAAAATCAGTCGGGTTAAGGCTCAAATGTGTGGAAATACATACATATTCACGTGTACAAAATAATAACTCGATCAAAGATGATGAAATTTTTGCAACAAAATCCATATGACACATTGTTATGAGTAGCGTACTCATACCACATTGCTTTGTACAATCTTGAAATTTTGAACAAAAATTAAGTTGCTCCAAAATCGTTCGGGTTTAGACTCAAATGTGTGAAAATACATATATATTCACATGAACAAAATAAGAACTCGATTAGAGATGATGAACTTTTTGCAAAAAAATCCATATGACACATTTTTATGAGTAGCGTACTCATACCACATTGCTTTCGACAATCTTGAAAATTTGAACAAAAATTAAGTTGCTCTAAAATCAGTCGGGTTAAGACTCAAATGTGTGGAAATACATATATATTTACGTATACTTAATAAGAACTCGATTAAAGATGATGAAATTTTTGCAACAAAATCCATATGACACATTGTTATGAGTAGCGTACTCATACCACATTGCTTTGTACAATCTTGAAATTTTGAACAAAAATTAAGTTGCTCCAAAATCGTTCGGGTTTAGACTCAAATGTGTGAAAATACATATATATTCACATGAACAAAATAAGAACTCGATTAGAGATGATGAACTTTTTGCAAAAAAATCCATATGACACATTGTTATGAGTAGCGTACTCATACCACATTGCTTTCGACAATCTTGAAAATTTGAACAAAAATTAAGTTGCTCTAAAATCAGTCGGGTTAAGACTCAAATGTGTGGAAATACATATATATTTACGTATACTTAATAAGAACTCGATTAAAGATAATGAAATTTTTGCGAAAAAAATCCATATGACGCATTGTTATGAGTAGCGTACTCATACCACATTGCTTTCGACAATCTTGAAAATTTGAACAAAAATGAAGTTGCTCTAAAATCGGTCGGGTTCAGACTCAAATTTATGAAAATACATACATATTCACTTGTGCAAAATAAGAACTCGATCAAAGATGATGAAATTTTTGCAAAAAAATCCATATGACCCATTGTTATGAGTAGCGTACTCATACGACATTGCTTTCGACAATCTTGAAAATTTGAACAAAAATGAAGTTGCTCCAAAATCGGTCGGGTTTAGACTCAAATGTGTGTAAATACATATATATTCACGTGAACAAAATAAGAACTCGATTAAAGATGATGAAATTTTTGCAAAAAAATCCATATGACCCATTGTTATGAGTAGCGTACTCATACGACATTGCTTTCGAGAATGTTGAAAATTTGAACATAAATTAAGTTTCTCCAAAATCGGTCGGGTTTAGATTCAAATGTGTGGATTACATACATATTCACGTGTACAAAATAAGAACTCGATCAAAGATGATGAAATTTTTGCAAAATTTTTGTTATGAGTAGCGTATTCATATCACATTGCTTTCGACAATCTTGAAAATTTTAACAAAATTAAGTTGCTCCAAAATCAGTCGGGCTTAGACTCAAATGCTGCTACTGATGTTGCCGAAAAATACGCTCATCATGTACTCTCGTGGCAGTTTATCCCACCCTATGCTCCTCATATGGGTGGCTTATGGGAAGCTGCGGTAAAGAGTTTTAAGGCCCATTTCACGAAGGTGGCTGGGAATCACAAATTCACCTTCGAGGAATTCACCACTCTCCTCGTCCGAATTGAAGCGGTGCTTAATTCGCGACCACTCTCTCCTATGTCTCAGGATCCCACCAATATGTTGGCGTTAACGCCAGGACATTTATTGCGTGGTGCCCCACTCCTCTCTCTTCCGGAACCCCCCTCTGAAAACCTTTCTTTAGTGAATAAATGGCAGAAATTGAAGGTCATTCATCAACAATTCAGCATTCGCTGGAAAAACGAGTACCTTAAGGAACTCCATAAAAGACACAAGTGGAAACGCCCAGAACCCAACATTAAAGACGGAGAATTGGTTGTAGTTAAAGGCGACCTGCTACCCCCAAATGAGTGGAGACTCGGGCGCATCGTGAAACTTTACCCCGGCAGCGATCAATATGTTCGCGTGGCGGATATCCGCACTCAAGCGGGAACCATCACGCGCAACATCGCAAAGCAATGCTTTTTGCCCCCCCTATAATCTCTCCCTCCGTCCCTCATGCCAACTAAACTCAAACCCATCACATATACATCTCCAGGTCACTATACAATGGCATGTTACTAATTAAAGTTTCGACGTTTGCTTTGTTTCTCCACAGATGGACAGGAGAGCGATGGACGTAAATCAATGCCGACTGTGCTGTCGCCATCACCCGCTGAGGTTCTGCCGGGCCTTTCTAGCTATGACACCCGAGGAGCGGTATGAGTCCGCACGGTCGCACAAGTATTGCGTCAATTGCTTGGCGACCTCGCACGCAACCGGAGCATGCAGCTCCGCTGATAGCTGCCACCGATGTGGGAAGGCCCACCATACCATGCTACATCGTACGTTACAGGAACGCGATCGCCCTGACGATTAGAGATGATGAAATTTTTGCAAAAAAATCCATATGACACATTGTTATGAGTAGCGTACTCATACCACATTGCTTTCGACAATCTTGAAAATTTGAACAAAAATTAAGTTGCTCCAAAATCAGTCGGGTTAAGACTCAAATGTGTGGAAATACATATATATTTACGTATACTTAATAAGAACTCGATTAAAGCTAATGAAATTTTTGCGAAAAAAATCCATATGACGCATTGTTATGAGTAGCGTACTCATACCACATTGCTTTCGACAATCTTGAAAATTTGAACAAAAATGAAGTTGCTCTAAAATCGGTCGGGTTCAGACTCAAATTTATGAAAATACATACATATTCACTTGTGCAAAATAAGAACTCGATCAAAGATGATGAAATTTTTGCAAAAAAAACCATATGACCCATTGTTATGAGTAGCGTACTCATACGACATTGCTTTCGACAATCTTGAAAATTTGAACAAAAATGAAGTTGCTCCAAAATCGGTCGGGTTTAGACTCAAATGTGTGGAAATACATATATATTCACGTGAACAAAATAAGAACTCGATTAAAGATGATGAAATTTTTGCAAAAAAATCCATATGACCCATTGTTATGAGTAGCGTACTCATACGACATTGCTTTCGAGAATGTTGAAAATTTGAACATAAATTAAGTTTCTCCAAAATCGGTCGGGTTTAGATTCAAATGTGTGGATTACATACATATTCACGTGTACAAAATAAGAACTGGATCAAAGATGATGAAATTTTTGCAAAATTTTTGTTATGAGTAGCGTATTCATATCACATTGCTTTCGACAATCTTGAAAATTTTAACAAAACTAAGTTGGTCCAAAATCAGTCGGGCTTAGACTCAAATGCTGCTACTGATGTTGCCGAAAAATACGCTCCTCATGTACTCTCGTGGCAGTTTATCCCACCCTATGCTCCTCATATGGGTGGCTTATGGGAAGCTGCGGTAAAGAGTTTTAAGGCCCATTTCACGAAGGTGGCTGGGAATCACAAATTCACCTTCGAGGAATTCACCACTCTCCTCGTCCGAATTGAAGCGGTGCTTAATTCGCGACCACTCTCTCCTATGTCTCAGGATCCCACCGATATGTTGGCGTTAACGCCAGGACATTTATTGCGTGGTGCCCCACTCCTCTCTCTTCCGGAACCCCCCTCTGAAAACCTTTCTTTAGTGAATAAATGGCAGAAATTGAAGGTCATTCATCAACAATTCAGCATTCGCTGGAAAAACGAGTACCTTAAGGAACTCCATAAAAGACACAAGTGGAAACGCCCAGAACCCAACATTAAAGACGGAGAATTGGTTGTAGTTAAAGGCGACCTGCTACCCCCAAATGAGTGGAGACTCGGGCGCATCGTGAAACTTTACCCCGGCAGCGATCAAAATGTTCGCGTGGCGGATATCCGCACTCAAGCGGGAACCATCACGCGCAACATCGCAAAGCAATGCTTTTTGCCCCCCCTATAATCTCTCCCTCCGTCCCTCATGCCAACTAAACTCAAACCCATCACATATACATCTCCAGGTCACTATACAATGGCATGTTACTAATTAAAGTTTCGACGTTTGCTTTGTTTCTCCACAGATGGACAGGAGAGCGATGGACGTAAATCAATGCCGACTGTGCTGTCGCCATCACCCGCTGAGGTTCTGCCGGGCCTTTCTAGCTATGACACCCGAGGAGCGGTATGAGTCCGCATGGTCGCACAAGTATTGCGTCAATTGCTTGGCGACCTCGCACGCAACCGGAGCATGCAGCTCCGCTGATAGCTGCCACCGATGTGGGAAGGCCCACCATACCATGCTACATCGTACGTTACAGGAACGCGATCGCCCTGACGATTAGAGATGATGAAATTTTTGCAAAAAAATCCATATGACACATTGTTATGAGTAGCGTACTCATACCACATTGCTTTCGACAATCTTGAAAATTTGAACAAAAATTAAGTTGCTCTAAAATCGGTCGGGTTCAGACTCAAATTTATGAAAATACATACATATTCACTTGTGCAAAATAAGAACTCGATCAAAGATGATGAAATTTTTGCAAAAAAAACCATATGACCCATTGTTATGAGTAGCGTACTCATACGACATTGCTTTCGACAATCTTGAAAATTTGAACAAAAATGAAGTTGCTCTAAAATCGGTCGGGTTCAGACTCAAATTTATGAAAATACATACATATTCACTTGTGCAAAATAAGAACTCGATCAAAGATGATGAAATTTTTGCAAAAAAAACCATATGACCCATTGTTATGAGTAGCGTACTCATACCACATTGCTTTCGACAATCTTGAAAATTTGAACAAAAATGAAGTTGCTCTAAAATCGGTCGGGTTCAGACTCAAATTTATGAAAATACATACATATTCACTTGTGCAAAATAAGAACTCGATCAAAGATGATGAAATTTTTGCAAAAAAAACCATATGACCCATTGTTATGAGTAGCGTACTCATACGACATTGCTTTCGACAATCTTGAAAATTTGAACAAAAATGAAGTTGCTCCAAAATCGGTCGGGTTTAGACTCAAATGTGTGGAAATACATATATATTCACGTGAACAAAATAAGAACTCGATTAAAGATGATGAAATTTTTGCAAAAAAATCCATATGACCCATTGTTATGAGTAGCGTACTCATACGACATTGCTTTCGAGAATGTTGAAAATTTGAACATAAATTAAGTTTCTCCAAAATCGGTCGGGTTTAGATTCAAATGTGTGGATTACATACATATTCACGTGTACAAAATAAGAACTGGATCAAAGATGATGAAATTTTTGCAAAATTTTTGTTATGAGTAGCGTATTCATATCACATTGCTTTCGACAATCTTGAAAATTTTAACAAAACTAAGTTGGTCCAAAATCAGTCGGGCTTAGACTCAAATGCTGCTACTGATGTTGCCGAAAAATACGCTCCTCATGTACTCTCGTGGCAGTTTATCCCACCCTATGCTCCTCATATGGGTGGCTTATTAGAAGCTGCGGTAAAGAGTTTTAAGGCCCATTTCACGAAGGTGGCTGGGAATCACAAATTCACCTTCGAGGAATTCACCACTCTCCTCGTCCGAATTGAAGCGGTGCTTAATTCGCGACCACTCTCTCCTATGTCTCAGGATCCCACCGATATGTTGGCGTTAACGCCAGGACATTTATTGCGTGGTGCCCGACTCCTCTCTCTTCCGGAACCCCCCTCTGAAAACCTTTCTTTAGTGAATAAATGGCAGAAATTGAAGGTCATTCATCAACAATTCAGCATTCGCTGGAAAAACGAGTACCTTAAGGAACTCCATAAAAGACACAAGTGGAAACGCCCAGAACCCAACATTAAAGACGGAGAATTGGTTGTAGTTAAAGGCGACCTGCTACCCCCAAATGAGTGGAGACTCGGGCGCATCGTGAAACTTTACCCCGGCAGCGATCAAAATGTTCGCGTGGCGGATATCCGCACTCAAGCGGGAACCATCACGCGCAACATCGCAAAGCAATGCTTTTTGCCCCCCCTATAAACTCTCCCGCCGTCCCTCATGCCAACTAAACTCTAACCCATCACATATACATCTCCAGATCACTATACAATGGCATGTTACTAATTAAAGTTTCGACGTTTGCTTTGTTTCTCCACAGATGGACAGGAGAGCGATGGACGTAAATCAATGCCGACTGTGCTGTCGCCATCACCCGCTGAGTTTCTGCCGGGCCTTTCTAGCTATGACACCTGAGGAGCGGTATGAGTCCGCACGGTCGCACAAGTATTGCGTCAATTGCTTGGCGACCTCGCACGCAACCGGAGCATGCAGCTCCGCTGATAGCTGCCACCGATGTGGGAAGGCCCACCATACCATGCTACATCGTACGTTACAGGAACGCGATCGCCCTGACGATTTGCGAACTCGAATCCGCCGTACAGGACCAGTCCTCGCCAGCCGCGTGGTCAAACCGCCAGCCAAAAGGGCCAATGGCGGACGCAACATAGTCCAACAACGCCTTCGCGATTTGTTTACCCAGGCAGCGCTGACCCTCGAAAAGCTGCAAGAACTACTTCACCTGGCATGGGCGCAGGCGGGCCGGCATGTTGAGGACATGGGTCCTAACCTAATCGATTTCGATTAGTTCTTCATTTTTGTAACAATATTTTTAAGTTGCGTGCGGCCGGCAACACTAATTTTTTGCGTTTTATTGTGAATGAAAATAGCATGACCAGATTTTATATATATGTAAGCGGTCCCACGGGGTGACCCGTACCCACAGGCTTAAAGTAAGACACTTGTGTTTTAACCGCCGCCGCATGCACATCGCTTAACCTTGAATTTTTCGCCACTCAGGCATCTGAATTTAGATTATCACACACTTGTGTAGCTCAATTAATTGAAATAAAATAAACAACCCCCTTCGGTATACTTTTAAATTTAAAACTCCGCTTTCATTTAAAAACGACAAAGTAATTATCTAGCGCACCCTGCGCTCACATCATAAATTCCTCATTAAATGAACACACTCATACCACATTGCTTTTGAGAATGTTGAAAATTTGAACATAAGTTGCTTCAAAATCGGTCGGGTTTAGATTTAAATGTGTGGAAAAACATACATATTCACGTGTACAAAATAAGAACTCGATCAAAGATGATGAAATTTTTGCAAAAAAATCCATATGACTCATTGTTATGAGTAGCGTATTCATACGACATTGCTTTCGACAATCTTGAAAATTTGAACAAAAATGAAGTTGCTCCAAAATCTGTCGCGTTTAGACTCAAATGTGTGGAAATACATATATATTCACGTGAAAAAAATAAGAACTCGATTAAAGATGATGAAATTTTCGCAAAAAAATCCATATAACGCATTGTTATGAGTAGCGTACTCATACCACATTGCTTTTGACAATCTTGAAAATTTGAACAAAAATTAAGTTGCTCCAAAATCAGTCGGGTTAAGACTCAAATGTGTGGAAATACATATATATTTACGTATACTTAATAAGAAATCGATCAAGGATGATGAAATTTTTGCAAAAAAATCCATATGACCCATTGTTATGAGTAGCGTACTCATACCACAATGCTTTCGACATTCTTGAAAATTTGAACAAAAATTAAGTTGCTCCAAAATCAGTCGGGATAAGACTCAAATGTGGGGAAATACATATATATTCACGTGTACAAAATAATAACTCGATCAAAGATGATGAAATTTTTGCAAAAAAATCCATATGACACATTGTTATGAGTAGCGTACTCATGCCACATTGCTTTGGACAATCTTGAAATTTTGAACAAAAATTAAGTTGCTCCAAAATCGGTCGGGTTTAGACTCAAATGTGTGAAAATACATACATATTCACGTGTACAAAATAAGAACTGGATCAAAGATGATGAAATTTTTGCAAAAAAATCCATATGACACATTGTTATGAGTAGCGTATTCATATCACATTGCTTTCGACAATCTAGAAAATTTTAACAAAAATTAAGTTGCTCCAAAATCAGTCGGGATTAGACTCAAATGTGTGGAAATACATATATATTCACGTGTACAAAATAATAACTCGATTAAAGATGAAGAAATTTTTGCAAAAAAATCCATATAACGCATTGTTATGAGTAGCGTACTCATACAATCTTGAAAATTTGAACAAAAATGAAGTTGCTCCAAAATCGGTCGGGTTAAGACTCAAATGTGTGGAAATACATATATATTCACGTGTACAAAATAAGAACTCGATCAAAGATGATGAAATTTTTGCTAAAAAATTCTTATGACGCATTGTTATGAGTTGCGCACTCATACCACATTGCTTTCGAGAATGTTGAAAATTTGAACATAAATTAAGTTGCTCCAAAATCGGTCGGGTTAAGACTCAAATGTGTGGAAATACATATATATTCACGTGTACAAAATAAGAACTCGATCAAAGATGATGAAATTTTTGCTAAAAAATTCTTATGACGCATTGTTATGAGTTGCGCACTCATACCACATTGCTTTCGACAATCTTGAAAATTTGAACAAAAATGAAGTTGCTCTAAAATCGGTCGGGCTCAGACTCAAATGTGTGAAAATACATACATATTCACTTGTGCAAAATAAGAACTCGATCAAAGATGATGAAATTTTTGCAAAAAAATCCATATGACCCATTGTTATGAGTAGCGTACTCATACGACATTGCTTTCGACAATCTTGAAAATTTGAACAAAAATTAAGTTGCTCCAAAATCGGTCGGGTTTAGACTCAAATGTGTGGAAATACATATATATTCACGTGAACAAAATAAGAACTCGATCAAAGATGATGAAATTTTTGCAAAAAAATCCATATGACCCATTGTTATGAGTAGCGTACTCATACGACATTGCTTTCGACAATCTTGAAAATTTTAACAAAAATTAACTTGCTCCAAAATCGGTCGGGTTTAGACTTAAATGTGTGAAAATACATACATATTCACGTGTACAAAATAAGAACTGGATCAAAGATGATGAAATTTTTGCAAAAAAATCCATATGACACATTGTTATGAGTAGCGTATTCATATCACATTGCTTTCGACAATCTAGAAAATTTTAACAAAAATTAAGTTGCTCAAAAATCAGTCGGGTTTAGACTCAAATGCTGCTACTGATGTCGCCGAAAAATACGCTCCTCATGTACTCTCGTGGCAGTTCATCCAACCCTATGCTCCTCATATGGGTGGCTTATGGGAAGCTGCGGTAAAAAGTTTTAAGACCCGCTTCACGAAGGTGGCTGGGAATCACAAATTCACCTTCGAGGAATTCACCACTCTCCTCGTCCGAATTGAAGCGGTGCTTAATTCGCGACCACTCTCTCCTATGTCTCAGGATCCGACCGATATGTTGGCGTTAACGCCAGGAATTTTCTTGCGTGGTGCCCCACTCCATTCTCTTCCGGAACCCCCCTCTGAAAACCTTTCTTTAGTGAATAAATGGCAGAAATTGAAGGTCATTCATCAACAATTCAGCATTCGCTGGAAAAACGAGTACCTTAAGGAACTCCATAAAAGACACAAGTGGAAACGCCCAGAACCCAACATTAAAGACGGAGAATTGGTTGTAGTTAAAGGCGACCTGCTACCCCCAAATGAGTGGAGACTCGGGCGCATCGTGAAACTTTACCCCGGCAGCGATCAAAATGTTCGCGTGGCGGATATCCGCACTCAAGCGGGAACCATCACGCGCAACATCGCAAAGCAATGCTTTTTGCCCCCCCTATAATCTCTCCCTCCGTTCCTCATGCCAACTAAACTCTAACCTATCACATATACATCTCAAGTCACTATACAATGGCATGTTACTAATTAAAGTTTCGACGTTTGCTTTGTTTCTACACAGATGGACAGGAGAGCGATGGACGTAAATCAATGCCGACTGTGCTGTCGCCATCACCCGCTGAGGTTCTGCCGGGCCTTTCTAGCTATGACACCTGAGGAGCGGTATTAGTCCGCACGGTCGCACAAGTATTGCGTCAATTGCTTGGCGACCTCGCACGCAACCGGAGCATGCAGCTCCGCTGATAGCTGCCACCGATGTGGGAAGGCCCACGATACCATGCTACATCGTACGTTACAGGAACGCGATCGCCCTGACGATTTGCGAACTCGAATCCGCCGTACAGGACCAGTCCTCGCCAGCCGCGTGGTCAAACCGTCAGCCAAAAGGGCCAATGGCGGACGCAACATAGTCCAACAACGCCTTCGCGATTTGTTTACCCAGGCAGCGCTGACCCTCGAAAAGCTGCAAGAACTACTTCACCTGGCATGGGCGCAGGCGGGCCGGCATGTTGAGGACATGGGTCCTAACCTAATCGATTTCGATTAGTTCTTCATTTTTGTAACAATATTTTTAAGTTGCGTGCGGCCGGCAACACTAATTTTTTGCGTTTTATTGTGAATGAAAATAGCATGACCAGATTTTATATATATGTAAGCGGACCCACGGGGTGACCCGTACCCACAGGCTTAAAGTAAGACACTTGTGTTTTAACCGCCGCCGCATGCACATCGCTTAACCTTGAATTTTTCGCCACTCAGGCATCTGAATTTAGATTATCACACACTTGTGTAGATCAATTAATTGAAATAAAATAAACAACCCCCTTCGGTATACTTTTAAATTTAAAACTCCGCTTTTATTTAAAAGGGACAAAGCAATTATCTAGCGCACCCTGCGCTCACCTCATAAATTCCTCATTAAATGAACACACTCATACCACATTGCTTTCGAGAATGTTGAAAATTTGAACAAAAATGAAGTTGCTCCCAAATCGGTCGGGTTTAGACTCAAATGTGTGGAAATACATACATATTCACTTGTTCAAATAAGAACTCGATCAAAGATGATGAAATTTTTGCAAAAAAATCCATATGACCCATTGTTATGAGTAGCGTACTCATACAATCTTGAAAATTTGAACAAAAATGAAGTTGCTCCCAAATCGGTCGGGTTTAGACTCAAATGTGTGGAAATACATATATATTCACGTGTACAAAATAAGAACTCTATCAAAGATGATGAAATTTTTGCTAAAAAATTCATATGACGCATTGTTATGAGTTGCGCACTCATACCACATTGCTTTCGAGAATGTTGAAAATTTGAACATAAATTAAGTTGCTCCAAAATCGGTCGGGTTTAGATTCAAAAGTATGCAAATACATATATATTTAAGTAAAGAAAATAAGAACTCGATTAAAGATGATGAAATTTTTGCAAAAAAATCCATATGACACATTGTTATGAGTAGCGTACTCATACCACATTGCTTTCGACAATCTTGAAAATTTGAACAAAAATTAAGTTGCTCCAAAATCGGTCGGGTTTAGACTCAAATGTGTGGAAATACATATATATTCACGTGAACAAAATAAGAACTCGATTAAAGATGATGAAATTTTTGCAAAAAAATCTATATGACGCATTGTTATGAGTAGCGTACTCATACCACATTGCTTTCGACAATCTTGAAAATTTGAACAATAATTAAGTTGCTCCAAACTCGGTCGGGTTTAGACTCAAATGTGTGGAAATACATATATATTCACGTGAACAAAATAAGAACTCGATTAAAGATGATGAAATTTTTGCAAAAAAATCCATATGACGCATTGTTATGAGTAGCGTACTCATACCACATTGCTTTCGACAATCTAGAAAATTTTAACAAAAATTAACTTGCTCCAAAATCGGTCGGGTTTAGACTCAAATGTGTGAAAATACATACATATTCACGTGTACAAAATAAGAACTGGATCAAAGATGATGAAATTTTTGCAAAAAAATCCATATGACACATTGTTATGAGTAGCGTATTCATATCACATTGCTTTCGACAATCTAGAAAATTTGAACAAAAATTAAGTTGCTCCAAAATCAGTCGGGTTTAGACTCAAATGCTGCTACTGATGTCGCCGAAAAATACGCTCCTCATGTACTCTCGTGGCAGTTCATCCAACCCTATGCTCCTCATATGGGTGGCTTATGGGAAGCTGCGGTAAAAAGTTTTAAGACCCGCTTCACGAAGGTGGCTGGGAATCACAAATTCACCTTCGAGGAATTCACCACTCTCCTCGTCCGAATTGAAGCGGTGCTTAATTCGCGACCACTTTCTCCTATGGCTCAGGATCCCACCGATATGTTGGCGTTAACGCCAGGACATTTCTTGCGTGGTGCCCCACTCCTCTCTCTTCCGGAACCCCCCTCTGAAAACCTTTCTTTAGTGAATAAATGGCAGAAATTGAAGGTCATTCATCAACAATTCAGCATTCGCTGGAAAACCGAGTACCTTAAGGAACTCCATAAAAGACACAAGTGGAAACGCTCAGAACCCAATATTAAAGAAGGAGAATTGGTTGTAGTTAAAGACGACCTGCTATCCCCAAATGAGTGGAGACTCGGGCGCATCGTGAAACTTCACCCCGGCAGCGATCAAACTGTTCGCGTGGCGGATATCCGCACTCAAGCGGGAACCATCACGCGCAACATCGCAAAGCAATGCTTTTTGCCCCCCTATAATCTCTCCCTCCGTCCCTCATGCCAACTGAACTCTAACCCATCACATATACATATCCAGGTCACTATACAATGTCATGTTACTAATTAAAGTTTCGACGTTTGCTTTGTTTCTACACAGATGGACAGGAGAGCGATGGACGTAAATCAATGCCGACTGTGCTGTCGCCATCACCCGCTGAGGTTCTGCCGGGCCTTTCTAACTATGATACCCGAGGAGCGGTATGAATCCGCACGGTCGCACAAGTATTGCGTCAATTGCTTGGCGACCTCGCACGCAACCGGAGCATGCAGCTCCGCTGATAGCTGCCACCGATGTGGGAAGGCGCACCATACCATGCTACATCGTACGTTACAGGAACGCGATCGCCCTGACGATTTGCGAACTCGAATCCGCCGTACAGGACCAGTCCTCGCCAGCCGCGTGGTCAAACCGCCAGCCAAAAGGGCCAATGGCGGACGCAACATAGTCCAACAACGCCTTCGCGATTTGTTTACCAAGGCAGCGCTGACCCTCGAAAAGCTGCAAGAACTACTTCACCTGGCATGGGCGCAGGCGGGCCGGCATGTTGAGGACATGGGTCCTAACCTAATCGATTTCGATTAGTTCTTCATTTTTGTAACAATATTTTTAAGTTGCGTGCGGCCGGCAACACTAATTTTTTGCGGTTTATTGTGAATGAAAATAGCTTGACCAGATTTTATATATATGTAAGCGGTCCCACGGGGTGACCCGTACCCACAGGCTTAAAGTAAGACACTTGTGTTTTAACCGCCGCCGCATGCACATCGCTTAACCTTGAATTTTTCGCCACTCAGGCATCTGAATTTAGATTATCACACACTTGTGTAGATCAATTAATTGAAATAAAATAAACAACCCCCTTCGGTATACTTTTAAATTTAAAACTCCGCTTTTATTTAAAAGGGACAAAGTAATTATCTAGCGCACCCTGCGCTCACCTCATAAATTCCTCATTAAATGAACACACTCATACCACATTGCTTTCGAGAATGTTGAAAATTTGAACATAAGTTGCTCCAAAATCGGTCGGGTTTAGACTCAAATGTGTGGAAATACATACATATTCACTTGTTCAAAATAAAAACTCGATCAAAGATGATGAAATTTTTGCAAAAAAATCCATATGACCCATTGTTATGAGTAGCGTACTCATACAATCTTGCAAATTTGAACCAAAATGAAGTTGCTCCCAAATCGGTCGGGTTTAGACTCAAATGTGTGGAAATACATATATATTCACGTGTACAAAATAAGAACTCTATCAAAGATGATGAAATTTTTGCTAAAAAATTCATATGACGCATTGTTATGAGTTGCGCACTCATACCACATTGCTTTCGAGAATGTTGAAAATTTGAACATAAATTAAGTTGCTCCAAAATCGGTCGGGTTTAGATTCAAATGTATGCAAATACATATATATTTAAGTATAGAAAATAAGAACTCGATTAAAGATGATGAAATTTTTGCAAAAAAATCCATATGACACATTGTTATGAGTAGCGTACTCATACCACATTGCTTTCGACAATCTTGAAAATTTGAACAAAAATTAAGTTGCTCCAAAATCGGTCGGGTTTAGACTCAAATGTGTGGAAATACATATATATTCACGTGAACAAAATAAGAACTCGATTAAAGATGATGAAATTTTTGCAAAAAAATCTATATGACGCATTGTTATGAGTAGCGTACTCATACCACCTTGCTTTCGACAATCTTGAAAATTTGAACAAAAATTAAGTTGCTCCAAACTCGGTCGGGTTTAGACTCAAATGTGTGGAAATACATATATATTCACGTGAACAAAATAAGAACTCGATTAAAGATGATGAAATTTTTGCAAAAAAATCCATATGACGCATTGTTATGAGTAGCGTACTCATACCACATTGCTCTCGAGAATGTTGAAAATTTGAACAAAACTTAAGTTGCTTCAAAATCGGTCGGGCTTAGACTCAAATGTGTGGAAATACATATATGTATACTAACGTGTACTGAATAAGAACTCGATTAAAGATAATGAAATTTTTGCAAAAAAATTCATATGACGCATAGTTATGAGTATATTATATTATTAAGTAATATAATATAATATAATTTAATATAATATAATCTGGAAAATTTGAACAAAAATTAAGTTGCTCCAAAATCAGTCGGGTTAAGACTCAAATGTGTGGAAATACATATATATTTACGTATACTTAATAAGAACTCGATTAAAGATAATGAAATTTTTGCGAAAAAAATCCATATGACGCATTGTTATGAGTAGCGTACTCATACCACATTGCTTTCGACAATCTTGAAAATTTGAACAAAAATGAAGTTGCTCTAAAATCGGTCGGGTTCAATCTCAAATGTGTGGAAATGCATACATATTCACTTGTACAAAATAAGAACTCGATCAAGGATGATGAAGTTTTTGCAAAAAAATTCATATGACCCATTGTTATGAGTAGCGTACTCATACGACATTGCTTTCGACAATCTTGAAAATTTGAACAAAAATGAAGTTGCTCCAAAATCGGTCGGGGTTAGACTCAAATGTGTGGAAATACATATATATTCATGTGAACAAAATAAGAACTCGATTAAAGATGATGAAATTTTTGCAAAAAATCCATATAACGCATTATTATGAGTAGCGTACTCATACAACATTGCTTTCGACAATCTTGAAAATTTGAACAAAAATTAAGTTGCTCCAAAATCAGTCGCGTAAAGACTCAAATGTGTGGAAATACATATATATTCACGTGAGCAAAATAAGAACTCGATTAAAGATGATGAAATTTTTGCAAAAAAATCCATATAACGCATTGTTATGAGTAGCGTACTCATACCACATTGCTTTCGACAATCTTGAAAATTTGAACAAAAATTTAGTTGCTCCAAAATCAGTCGGGTTAAGACTCAAATGTGTGGAAATACATATATATTTACGTATACTTAATAAGAACTCGATTAAAGATAATGCAATTTTTGCAAAAAAGTCCATATGACCCATTGTTATGAGTAGCGTACTCATACGACATTGCTTTCGACAATCTTAAAAATTTTAACAAAAATGAAGTTGCTCCAAAATCGGTCGGGCTTAGACTCAAATGTGTGGAAAAACATATATATTCACGTGTACAAAATAAGAACTCGATCAAAGATGATGCAATTTTTGCTAAAAAATTCATATGACGCATTGTTATCAGTTGCGCACTCATACCACATTGCTCTCGAGAATGTTGAAAATTTGAACATAAATTAAGTTGCGCCAAAATCGGTCGGATTTAGATTCAAATGTGTGGAAATACATACATATTCACGTGTACAAAATAAGAACTCGATTAAAGATGATGAAATATTTGCAAAAAAATCCATATAACGCATTGTTATGAGTAGCGTACTCATACTACATTGCGTTCGACAATCTTGAAAATTTGAACAAAAATTAAGTTGCTCCAAAACCAGTCGGGTTAAGACTCAAATGTGTGAGAATACATATATATTTACGTACACTTAATAAGAAATCGATCAAAGATTATGAAATTTTTGCAAAAAAATCCATATGACCCATTGTTATGAGTAGCATACTCATACGACATTGCTTTCGACAATCTTAAAAATTTGAACAAAAATGAAGTTGCTCCAAAATCGGTCGGGTTAAGACTGAAATGTGTGGAAATACATATATTTTTACGTATACTTAATAAGAAATCGATCAAAGATGATGATATTTTTGCAAAAAAATCCATATGACGCATTGTTATGAGTAGCGTACTCATACGACATTGCTTTCGCCAATCTTAAAAATTTGAACAAAAATGAAGTTGCTCCAAAATCAGTCGGGTTAAGACTCAAATGTGTGGAAGTACATGCATATTCACGTGTACAAAATAATAACTCGATCAAAGATGATGAAATTTTTGCAAAAAAATCCATATGACACATTGTTATGAGTAGCGTACTCATACGACATTGCTTTCGACAATCTTGAAAATTTTAACAAAAATTAACTTGCTCCAAAATCGGTCGGGTTTAGACTCAAATGTGTGGAAATACATACATATTCACGTGTACAAAAAAAAAAACTCGATCAAAGATGATGAAACTTTTGCTAAAAAATCCATATGACGCATTGTTATGAGTAGCGTACTCATACGACATTGCTTTCGACAATCTTAAAAATTTGAACAAAACTGAAGTTGCTCCAAAATCAGTCGGGTTAAGACTCAAATGTGTGGAAATACATGCATATTCACGTGTACAAAATAATAACTCGATCAAAGATGATGAAATTTGTGCAAAAAAATCCATATGACACATTGTTATGAGTAGCGTACTCATACGACATTGCTTTCGACAATCTTGAAAATTTGAACAAAAATTAAGTAGCTCTAAAATCGGTCGGGTTTAGACTCAAATGTGTGGAAATACATATATATTCAAGTGAACAAAATAAGAACTCGATTAGAGATGATGAAATTTTTGCAAAAAAATCCATATGACGCATTGTTATGAGTAGCGTACACGTACCACATTGCTTTCGACAATCTTGAAAATTTGAACAAAAATTAAGTTGCTCCAAAATCGGTCGGGTTTAGACTCAAATATGTGGAAATACATACAAATTCACGTGTACAAAATAAGAACTCGATCAAAGATGATGAAATTTTTGCAAAAAAATTAATATGACACATTGTTATGAGTAGCGTACTCATACCACATTGCTTTCGACAATCTTGAAAATTTGAACAAAAATTAAGTTGCTCCAAAATCGGTCGGGTTTAGACTCAAATATGTGGAAATACATACAAATTCACGTGTACAAAATAAGAACTCGATCAAAGATGATGAAATTTTTGCAAAAAAATTAATATGACACATTGTTATGAGTAGCGTACTCATACGACATTGCTTTCGACAATCTTGAAAATTTGAACAAAAATGAAGTTGCTCCAAAATCGGTCGGGTTTAGACTCAAATGTGTGGAAATACATATATAAACACATTGTTGCAAGTGATAGAAGATAGACGTGCCGTAGTTAGTTCTGCAAAATAAATTGGAATTTTAGTAGAAATAGCAGGTGTTTTGTGGGGTTCCGCCACACAACATACCGAAGAAGTGTCTAGGAATCTCTTGTAAACTTTCCGGGAGTCAGTGGTATTGGTTTTTCGACGGGAGACCCAATAAACTCGCGTTTATAAAACTTTTCAAACTTTCTTCTTCTTTTTTTTTTATAAATACGCGCGAAAATAATAAAAACAAAAAAATTAGTGAGAAAATATAAACGAGACAGGTAAGAGGCTTTGTTTAATTGTCAACTACAGCTGATCTTGTCACCCCAAGCAGAAACAGTGTAATCAGCTGTTAGTGAAGTTGCAAACCTTATAGTTGCAAAGGCACTGTAGTAGTGTAGTAGAAGATCACTAGGGTAGGTCATAAACATAAAAAATAAAAAAATTAAAAATAATAATAAAATAAAAAATAAAAAATTTAAATTTAAAAAAATAAATTAAAATAAATATAAATTAAACCAATTAAAAAAAAAAAAAAAAAAAAAAAAAAAAAAAAAAAAAAAAAAAAAAAAAAAAATTCTAATTATTAATAATAAAAATAATCAATAGTAAAAATAAAAATAGAAACTAACAGAATACCCAATAAAATTTAGTAGTAATAATAACAATAACTAACTATACGATCTAAATAACTTCTGATATATAACATACAAATAATAAGGCAAAAAGAAAAACTTATATATGAGTGTTACTAGGTCGCCCGTACAAGGGCGAAATATCCCAGAGGATGCAGGTCCCCCCCAAACAGGAATTAGAGGAATAGACAGTGGATTGTTAAACCCGCTTGCAAAGCGTCCCAGGCTTGCATACTCTCCGCCGAAGTCGCTGCCATGTTCGCCGGTTCCCGAACAACCGCCCGCAGATCTGCAAGGCCCCGCATGGGTCAAGCTAGGGGCAAAAATATGTGAGCTCCACGGCATGATGGACGATGGTAAGAGGAGGTCAGTAAACCAGCAGATGCGAGATTTAATCTCCGAGCTGTCGATACTGTACGAAAAAGTAAAGACCGACACCCGTTCAAAAGCTATAAGTGTAGCCTCGCAGACTACTCCAAAAGCTTTCACGAGCAAGCCGCAGCACAGAGAAAGGAGAGAAAATGAAATGCAGCATGGTAAATTAGTTGAAGCAGGATATGAGAGAAAAGCAAATGGCCCACATGAAGTAACAAAAATGGCTGAAGAACCCCAGTGGAAGACAGTACAGTCTAAAAGAAAGCCTAAAAAAGCAGTACGGCCGGACGCACTGATTATTAAAAGTAACTGCGGGGGATCATATGCAGACGTGCTAAAGATAGTCAAAAGCGACCCACAGCTTAAGCATGTTGGTAGTATGATAACCAAAATCCGAAAGACGGCTAGCGGGGACCTTATACTCCAATTAGCAAAACCCACCGATACGCACACTAACGAGGTACAAAGTGCGGTTAAATCCGCGCTAGGTGAAAAGGCCTCGGTGCAAACGCTAACAGCAGTAACGGCGATTGAAATAAGAGACTTGGACGAACTTACAAGTAAAAAAGAGTTGTGTACCGCCTTGGAGCAAGAGTTTGAAGGGATACAGTTTGCCGAAACTTTCGTGAAGTCACTGAGAGGTGCCTACTGCGGAACTAAAACCGCCACTCTATTGGTCCCCGTTCCAGTAGCAAACAAACTGCTAGCAGCCGGTAAAGTGCGAATCGGATGGGTAATTGCCCGTATACGCGCGAAAACACAGCCAATAAAATGCTTCAAATGCCTGGAGTTTGGCCACCTCTCGAGAAATTGCAAAAGTTCGGTCGATGTTAAAAACACATGTTTCAACTGTGGGGAGCCGAATCACAAAGCTGCTGAGTGCAAAAAAGATTTAAAATGCGCAATATGCTCAAGAAGAAATGCGCCACAAGTAAAGCACAGAACTGGTGGCAGAGAATGTCCTTTTTACTTAGAGGCGGTTAAAAAAGCACGAGCACAATGAAATTTCTGCAATTAAACTTAAATCATTGCAAGGCTGCACAGGAGCTTCTGGAGCAGTCGATAGTAGAAAAGAATATCGACATAGCAATACTAAGTGAACCGTATGAGATCGGAAAAACCCCACTGTGGGCTAGTGACACCAACGGAAAATCAGCGGTATGGAGCTGTGCTAAAACGCCTTTTGCGATGGAACAACTAAAAGTGAAGCCATGCTACGTTTGCGTAAAAATATCGAAGCTATTCTTATACAGTTGTTATATACCGCCTAGCTACAGCCTTACTGAATTCGAAACCGTCCTAGATGGCCTGGTTGGCGACGCGAGAGGTAGATCCCCAGTGATAATTGCAGGCGATTTTAATGCATATATATTTGAACATAAATGAAGTTGCTCCAAAATCGGTCGGGTTTAGACTCAAATGTGTGGAAATACATATATATTTACGTATACTTAATAAGAAATCGATCAAGGATGATGAAATTTTTGCAAAAAAATCCATATGACCCATTGTTATGAGTAGCGTACTCATACCACATTGCTTTCGACAATCTTGAAAATTTGAACAAAAATGAAGTTGCTCCAAAATCGGTCGGGTTTAGACTCAAATGTGTGGAAATACATATATATTTACGTATACTTAATAAGAAATCGATCAAGGATGATGAAATTTTTGCAAAAAATCCATATGACCCATTGTTATGAGTAGCGTATTCATACCACATTGCTTTCGACAATCTTGAAAATTTGAACAAAAATTAAGTTGCTCCAAAATCAGTCGGGTTAAGGCTCAAATGTGTGGAAATACATACATATTCACGTGTACAAAATAATTACTCGATCAAAGATGATGAAATTTTTGCAAAAAAATCCATATGACACATTGTTATGAGTAGCGTACTCATACCACATTGCTTTGTACAATCTTGAAATTTTGAACAAAAATTAAGTTGCTCTAAAATCGGTCGGGTTCAGACTCAAATTTATGAAAATACATACATATTCACTTGTGCAAAATAAGAACTCGATCAAAGATGATGAAATTTTTGCAAAAAAAACCATATGACCCATTGTTATGAGTAGCGTACTCATACGACATTGCTTTCGACAATCTTGAAAATTTGAACAAAAATGAAGTTGCTCCAAAATCGGTCGGGTTTAGACTCAAATGTGTGGAAATACATATATATTTACGTATACTTAATAAGAACTCGATTAAAGCTAATGAAATTTTTGCGAAAAAAATCCATATGACGCATTGTTATGAGTAGCGTACTCATACCACATTGCTTTCGACAATCTTGAAAATTTGAACAAAAATGAAGTTGCTCTAAAATCGGTCGGGTTCAGACTCAAATTTATGAAAATACATACATATTCACTTGTGCAAAATAAGAAATCGATCAAAGATGATGAAATTTTTGCAAAAAAAACCATATGACCCATTGTTATGAGTAGCGTACTCATACGACATTGCTTTCGACAATCTTGAAAATTTGAACAAAAATGAAGTTGCTCCAAAATCGGTCGGGTTTAGACTCAAATGTGTGGAAATACATATATATTCACGTGAACAAAATAAGAACTCGATTAAAGATGATGAAATTTTTGCAAAAAAATCCATATGACCCATTGTTATGAGTAGCGTACTCATACGACATTGCTTTCGAGAATGTTGAAAATTTGAACATAAATTAAGTTGCTCCAAAATCAGTCGGGTTAAGACTCAAATGTGTGGAAATACATATATATTTACGTATACTTAATAAGAACTCGATTAAAGCTAATGAAATTTTTGCGAAAAAAATCCATATGACGCATTGTTATGAGTAGCGTACTCATACCACATTGCTTTCGACAATCTTGAAAATTTGAACAAAAATTAAGTTGCTCCAAAATCAGTCGGGTTAAGACTCAAATGTGTGGAAATACATATATATTTACGTATACTTAATAAGAACTCGATTAAAGCTAATGAAATTTTTGCGAAAAAAATCCATATGACGCATTGTTATGAGTAGCGTACTCATACCACATTGCTTTCGACAATCTTGAAAATTTGAACAAAAATGAAGTTGCTCTAAAATCGGTCGGGTTCAGACTCAAATTTATGAATATACATACATATTCACTTGTGCAAAATAAGAACTCGATCAAAGATGATGAAATTTTTGCAAAAAAAACCATATGACCCATTGTTATGAGTAGCGTACTCATACGACATTGCTTTCGACAATCTTGAAAATTTGAACAAAAATGAAGTTGCTCCAAAATCGGTCGGGTTTAGACTCAAATGTGTGGAAATACATATATATTCACGTGAACAAAATAAGAACTCGATTAAAGATGATGAAATTTTTGCAAAAAAATCCATATGACCCATTGTTATGAGTAGCGTACTCATACGACATTGCTTTCGAGAATGTTGAAAATTTGAACATAAATTAAGTTTCTCCAAAATCGGTCGGGTTTAGATTCTAATGTGTGGATTACATACATATTCACGTGTACAAAATAAGAACTGGATCAAAGATGATGAAATTTTTGCAAAATTTTTGTTATGAGTAGCGTATTCATATCACATTGCTTTCGACAATCTTGAAAATTTTAACAAAATTAAGTTGCTCCAAAATCAGTCGGGCTTAGACTCAAATGCTGCTACTGATGTTGCCGAAAAATACGCTCCTCATGTACTCTCGTGGCAGTTTATCCCACCCTATGCTCCTCATATGGGTGGCTTATGGGAAGCTGCGGTAAAGAGTTTTAAGGCCCATTTCACGAAGGTGGCTGGGAATCACAAATTCACCTTCGAGGAATTCACCACTCTCCTCGTCCGAATTGAAGCGGTGCTTAATTCGCGACCACTCTCTCCTATGTCTCAGGATCCCACCGATATGTTGGCGTTAACGCCAGGACATTTATTGCGTGGTGCCCCACTCCTCTCTCTTCCGGAACCCCCCTCTGAAAACCTTTCTTTAGTGAATAAATGGCAGAAATTGAAGGTCATTCATCAACAATTCAGCATTCGCTGGAAAAACGAGTACCTTAAGGAACTCCATAAAAGACACAAGTGGAAACGCCCAGAACCCAACATTAAAGACGGAGAATTGGTTGTAGTTAAAGGCGACCTGCTACCCCCAAATGAGTGGAGACTCGGGCGCATCGTGAAACTTTACCCCGGCAGCGATCAAAATGTTCGCGTGGCGGATATCCGCACTCAAGCGGGAACCATCACGCGCAACATCGCAAAGCAATGCTTTTTGCCCCCCCTATAATCTCTCCCTCCGTCCCTCATGCCAACTAAACTCTAACCCATCACATATACATCTCCAGGTCACTATACAATGGCATGTTACTAATTAAAGTTTCGACGTTTGCTTTGTTTCTCCACAGATGGACAGGAGAGCGATGGACGTAAATCAATGCCGACTGTGCTGTCGCCATCACCCGCTGAGGTTCTGCCGGGCCTTTCTAGCTATGACACCTGAGGAGCGGTATGAGTCCGCACGGTCGCACAAGTATTGCGTCAATTGCTTGGCGACCTCGCACGCAACCGGAGCATGCAGCTCCGCTGATAGCTGCCACCGATGTGGGAAGGCCCACCATACCATGCTACATCGTACGTTACAGGAACGCGATCGCCCTGACGATTTGCGAACTCGAATCCGCCGTACAGGACCAGTCCTCGCCAGCCGCGTGGTCAAACCGCCAGCCAAAAGGGCCAATGGCGGACGCAACATAGTCCAACAACGCCTTCGCGATTTGTTTACCCAGGCAGCGCTGACCCTCGAAAAGCTGCAAGAACTACTTCACCTGGCATGGGCGCAGGCGGGCCGGCATGTTGAGGACATGGGTCCTAACCTAATCGATTTCGATTAGTTCTTCATTTTTGTAACAATATTTTTAAGTTGCGTGCGGCCGGCAACACTAATTTTTTGCGTTTTATTGTGAATGAAAATAGCATGACCAGATTTTATATGTATGTAAGCGGTCCCACGGGGTGACCCGTACCCACAGGCTTAAAGTAAGACACTTGTGTTTTAACCGCCGCCGCATGCACATCGCTTAACCTTGAATTTTTCGCCACTCAGGCATCTGAATTTAGATTATCACACACTTGTGTAGATCAATTAATTGAAATAAAATAAACAACCCCCTTCGGTATACTTTTAAATTTAAAACTCCGCTTTTATTTAAAAACGACAAAGTAATTATCTAGCGCACCCTGCGCTCACATCATAAATTCCTCATTAAATGAACACACTCATACCACATTGCTTTTGAGAATGTTGAAAATTTGAACATAAGTTGCTTCAAAATCGGTCGGGTTTAGATTTAAATGTGTGGAAAAACATACATATTCACGTGTACAAAATAAGAACTCGATCAAAGATGATGAAAATTTTGCAAAAAAATCCATATGACTCATTGTTATGAGTAGCGTATTCATACGACATTGCTTTCGACAATCTTGAAAATTTGAACAAAAATGAAGTTGCTCCAAAATCTGTCGCGTTTAGACTCAAATGTGTGGAAATACATATATATTCACGTGAACAAAATAAGAACTCGATTAAAGATGATGAAATTTTCGCAAAAAAATCCATATAACGCATTGTTATGAGTAGCGTACTCATACCACATTGCTTTTGACAATCTTGAAAATTTGAACAAAAATTAAGTTGCTCCAAAATCAGTCGGGTTAAGACTCAAATGTGTGGAAATACATATATATTTACGTATACTTAATAAGAAATCGATCAAGGATGATGAAATTTTTGCAAAAAAATCCATATGACCCATTGTTATGAGTAGCGTACTCATACCACAATGCTTTCGACATTCTTGAAAATTTGAACAAAAATTAAGTTGCTCCAAAATCAGTCGGGATAAGACTCAAATGTGGGGAAATACATATATATTCACGTGTACAAAATAATAACTCGATCAAAGATGATGAAATTTTTGCAAAAAAATCCATATGACACATTGTTATGAGTAGCGTACTCATGCCACATTGCTTTGGACAATCTTGAAATTTTGAACAAAAATTAAGTTGCTCCAAAATCGGTCGGGTTCAGACTCAAATTTATGAAAATACATACATATTCACTTGTGCAAAATAAGAAATCGATTAAAGATGATGAAATTTTTGCAAAAAAAACCATATGACCCATTGTTATGAGTAGCGTACTCATACGACATTGCTTTCGACAATCTTGAAAATTTGAACAAAAATGAAGTTGCTCCAAAATCGGTCGGGTTTAGACTCAAATGTGTGGAAATACATATATATTCACGTGAACAAAATAAGAACTCGATTAAAGATGATGAAATTTTTGCAAAAAAATCCATATGACCCATTGTTATGAGTAGCGTACTCATACGACATTGCTTTCGAGAATGTTGAAAATTTGAACATAAATTAAGTTGCTCCAAAATCAGTCGGGTTAAGACTCAAATGTGTGGAAATACATATATATTTACGTATACTTAATAAGAACTCGATTAAAGCTAATGAAATTTTTGCGAAAAAAATCCATATGACGCATTGTTATGAGTAGCGTACTCATACCACATTGCTTTCGACAATCTTGAAAATTTGAACAAAAATTAAGTTGCTCCAAAATCAGTCGGGTTAAGACTCAAATGTGTGGAAATACATATATATTTACGTATACTTAATAAGAACTCGATTAAAGCTAATGAAATTTTTGCGAAAAAAATCCATATGACGCATTGTTATGAGTAGCGTACTCATACCACATTGCTTTCGACAATCTTGAAAATTTGAACAAAAATGAAGTTGCTCTAAAATCAGTCGGGTTCAGACTCAAATTTATGAAAATACATACATATTCACTTGTGCAAAATAAGAACTCGATCAAAGATGATGAAATTTTTGCAAAAAAAACCATATGACCCATTGTTATGAGTAGCGTACTCATACGACATTGCTTTCGACAATCTTGAAAATTTGAACAAAAATGAAGTTGCTCCAAAATCGGTCGGGTTTAGACTCAAATGTGTGGAAATACATATATATTCACGTGAACAAAATAAGAACTCGATTAAAGATGATGAAATTTTTGCAAAAAAATCCATATGACCCATTGTTATGAGTAGCGTACTCATACGACATTGCTTTCGAGAATGTTGAAAATTTGAACATAAATTAAGTTTCTCCAAAATCGGTCGGGTTTAGATTCTAATGTGTGGATTACATACATATTCACGTGTACAAAATAAGAACTGGATCAAAGATGATGAAATTTTTGCAAAATTTTTGTTATGAGTAGCGTATTCATATCACATTGCTTTCGACAATCTTGAAAATTTTAACAAAATTAAGTTGCTCCAAAATCAGTCGGGCTTAGACTCAAATGCTGCTACTGATGTTGCCGAAAAATACGCTCCTCATGTACTCTCGTGGCAGTTTATCCCACCCTATGCTCCTCATATGGGTGGCTTATGGGAAGCTGCGGTAAAGAGTTTTAAGGCCCATTTCACGAAGGTGGCTGGGAATCACAAATTCACCTTCGAGGAATTCACCACTCTCCTCGTCCGAATTGAAGCGGTGCTTAATTCGCGACCACTCTCTCCTATGTCTCAGGATCCCACCGATATGTTGGCGTTAACGCCAGGACATTTATTGCGTGGTGCCCCACTCCTCTCTCTTCCGGAACCCCCCTCTGAAAACCTTTCTTTAGTGAATAAATGGCAGAAATTGAAGGTCATTCATCAACAATTCAGCATTCGCTGGAAAAACGAGTACCTTAAGGAACTCCATAAAAGACACAAGTGGAAACGCCCAGAACCCAACATTAAAGACGGAGAATTGGTTGTAGTTAAAGGCGACCTGCTACCCCCAAATGAGTGGAGACTCGGGCGCATCGTGAAACTTTACCCCGGCAGCGATCAAAATGTTCGCGTGGCGGATATCCGCACTCAAGCGGGAACCATCACGCGCAACATCGCAAAGCAATGCTTTTTGCCCCCCCTATAATCTCTCCCTCCGTCCCTCATGCCAACTAAACTCTAACCCATCACATATACATCTCCAGGTCACTATACAATGGCATGTTACTAATTAAAGTTTCGACGTTTGCTTTGTTTCTCCACAGATGGACAGGAGAGCGATGGACGTAAATCAATGCCGACTGTGCTGTCGCCATCACCCGCTGAGGTTCTGCCGGGCCTTTCTAGCTATGACACCTGAGGAGCGGTATGAGTCCGCACGGTCGCACAAGTATTGCGTCAATTGCTTGGCGACCTCGCACGCAACCGGAGCATGCAGCTCCGCTGATAGCTGCCACCGATGTGGGAAGGCCCACCATACCATGCTACATCGTACGTTACAGGAACGCGATCGCCCTGACGATTTGCGAACTCGAATCCGCCGTACAGGACCAGTCCTCGCCAGCCGCGTGGTCAAACCGCCAGCCAAAAGGGCCAATGGCGGACGCAACATAGTCCAACAACGCCTTCGCGATTTGTTTACCCAGGCAGCGCTGACCCTCGAAAAGCTGCAAGAACTACTTCACCTGGCATGGGCGCAGGCGGGCCGGCATGTTGAGGACATGGGTCCTAACCTAATCGATTTCGATTAGTTCTTCATTTTTGTAACAATATTTTTAAGTTGCGTGCGGCCGGCAACACTAATTTTTTGCGTTTTATTGTGAATGAAAATAGCATGACCAGATTTTATATATATGTAAGCGGTCCCACGGGGTGACCCGTACCCACAGGCTTAAAGTAAGACACTTGTGTTTTAACCGCCGCCGCATGCACATCGCTTAACCTTGAATTTTTCGCCACTCAGGCATCTGAATTTAGATTATCACACACTTGTGTAGATCAATTAATTGAAATAAAATAAACAACCCCCTTCGGTATACTTTTAAATTTAAAACTCCGCTTTTATTTAAAAACGACAAAGTAATTATCTAGCGCACCCTGCGCTCACATCATAAATTCCTCATTAAATGAACACACTCATACCACATTGCTTTTGAGAATGTTGAAAATTTGAACATAAGTTGCTTCAAAATCGGTCGGGTTTAGATTTAAATGTGTGGAAAAACATACATATTCACGTGTACAAAATAAGAACTCGATCAAAGATGATGAAAATTTTGCAAAAAAATCCATATGACTCATTGTTATGAGTAGCGTATTCATACGACATTGCTTTCGACAATCTTGAAAATTTGAACAAAAATGAAGTTGCTCCAAAATCTGTCGCGTTTAGACTCAAATGTGTGGAAATACATATATATTCACGTGAACAAAATAAGAACTCGATTAAAGATGATGAAATTTTCGCAAAAAAATCCATATAACGCATTGTTATGAGTAGCGTACTCATACCACATTGCTTTTGACAATCTTGAAAATTTGAACAAAAATTAAGTTGCTCCAAAATCAGTCGGGTTAAGACTCAAATGTGTGGAAATACATATATATTTACGTATACTTAATAAGAAATCGATCAAGGATGATGAAATTTTTGCAAAAAAATCCATATGACCCATTGTTATGAGTAGCGTACTCATACCACAATGCTTTCGACATTCTTGAAAATTTGAACAAAAATTAAGTTGCTCCAAAATCAGTCGGGATAAGACTCAAATGTGGGGAAATACATATATATTCACGTGTACAAAATAATAACTCGATCAAAGATGATGAAATTTTTGCAAAAAAATCCATATGACACATTGTTATGAGTAGCGTACTCATGCCACATTGCTTTGGACAATCTTGAAATTTTGAACAAAAATTAAGTTGCTCCAAAATCGGTCGGGTTTAGACTCAAATGTGTGAAAATACATACATATTCACGTGTAAAAAATAAGAACTGGATCAAAGATGATGAAATTTTTGCAAAAAAATCCATATGACACATTGTTATGAGTAGCGTATTCATATCACATTGCTTTCGACAATCTAGAAAATTTTAACAAAAATTAAGTTGCTCCAAAATCAGTCGGGATTAGACTCAAATGTGTGGAAATACATATATATTCACGTGTACAAAATAATAACTCGATTAAAGATGAAGAAATTTTTGCAAAAAAATCCATATAACGCATTGTTATGAGTAGCGTACTCATACAATCTTGAAAATTTGAACAAAAATGAAGTTGCTCCAAAATCGGTCGGGTTAAGACTCAAATGTGTGGAAATACATATATATTCACGTGTACAAAATAAGAACTCGATCAAAGATGATGAAATTTTTGCTAAAAAATTCTTATGACGCATTGTTATGAGTTGCGCACTCATACCACATTGCTTTCGAGAATGTTGAAAATTTGAACATAAATTAAGTTGCTCCAAAATCGGTCGGGTTTAGACTCAAATGTGTGAAAATACATACATATTCACGTGTACAAAATAAGAACTGGATCAAAGATGATGAAATTTTTGCAAAAAAATCCATATGACACATTGTTATGAGTAGCGTATTCATATCACATTGCTTTCGACAATCTAGAAAATTTTAACAAAAATTAAGTTGCTCCAAAATCAGTCGGGTTTAGACTCAAATGCTGCTACTGATGTCGCCGAAAAATACGCTCCTCATGTACTCTCGTGGCAGTTCATCCAACCCTATGCTCCTCATATGGGTGGCTTATGGGAAGCTGCGGTAAAAAGTTTTAAGACCCGCTTCACGAAGGTGGCTGGGAATCACAAATTCACCTTCGAGGAATTCACCACTCTCCTCGTCCGAATTGAAGCGGTGCTTAATTCGCGACCACTCTCTCCTATGTCTCAGGATCGGACCGATATGTTGGCGTTAACGGCAGGACATTTCTTGCGTGGTGCCCCACTCCATTCTCTTCCGGAACCCCCCTCTGAAAACCTTTCTTTAGTGAATAAATGGCAGAAATTGAAGGTCATTCATCAACAATTCAGCATTCGCTGGAAAAACGAGTACCTTAAGGAACTCCATAAAAGACACAAGTGGAAACGCCCAGAACCCAACATTAAAGACGGAGAATTGGTTGTAGTTAAAGGCGACCTGCTACCCCCAAATGAGTGGAGACTCGGGCGCATCTTGAAACTTTACCCCGGCAGCGATCAAAATGTTCGCGTGGCGGATATCCGCACTCAAGCGGGAACCATCACGCGCAACATCGCAAAGCAATGCTTTTTGCCCCCCCTATAATCTCTCCCTCCGTTCCTCATGCCAACTAAACTCTAACCTATCACATATACATCTCCAGGTCACTATACAGTGGCATGTTACTAATTAAAGTTTCGACGTTTGCTTTGTTTCTACACAGATGGACAGGAGAGCGATGGACGTAAATCAATGCCGACTGTGCTGTCGCCATCACCCGCTGAGGTTCTGCCGGGCCTTTCTAGCTATGACACCTGAGGAGCGGTATGAGTCCGCACGGTCGCACAAGTATTGCGTCAATTGCTTGGCGACCTCGCACGCAACCGGAGCATGCAGCTCCGCTGATAGCTGCCACCGATGTGGGAAGGCCCACGATACCATGCTACATCGTACGTTACAGGAACGCGATCGCCCTGACGATTTGCGAACTCGAATCCGCCGTACAGGACCAGTCCTCGCCAGCCGCGTGGTCAAACCGCCAGCCAAAAGGGCCAATGGCGGACGCAACATAGTCCAACAACGCCTTCGCGATTTGTTTACCCAGGCAGCGCTGACCCTCGAAAAGCTGCAAGAACTACTTCACCTGGCATGGGCGCAGGCGGGCCGGCATGTTGAGGACATGGGTCCTAACCTAATCGATTTCGATTAGTTCTTCATTTTTGTAACAATATTTTTAAGTTGCGTGCGGCCGGCAACACTAATTTTTTGCGTTTTATTGTGAATGAAAATAGCATGACCAGATTTTATATATATGTAAGCGGTCCCACGGGGTGACCCGTACCCACAGGCTTAAAGTAAGACACTTGTGTTTTAACCGCCGCCGCATGCACATCGCTTAACCTTGAATTTTTCGCCACTCAGGCATCTGAATTTAGATTATCACACACTTGTGTAGATCAATTAATTGAAATAAAATAAACAACCCCCTTCGGTATACTTTTAAATTTAAAACTCCGCTTTTATTTAAAAGGGACAAAGCAATTATCTAGCGCACCCTGCGCTCACCTCATAAATTCCTCATTAAATGAACACACTCATACCACATTGCTTTCGAGAATGTTGAAAATTTGAACAAAAATTAAGTTGCTCCAAAATCAGTCGGGTTAAGACTCAAATGTGTGGAAATACATATATATTTACGTACACTTAATAAGAACTCGATTAAAGATAATGAAATTTTTGCGAAAAAATCCATATGACGCATTGTTATGAGTAGCGTACTCATACCACATAGCTTTCGACAATCTTGAAAATTTGAACAAAAATGAAGTTGCTCTAAAATCGGTCGGGTTCAATCTCAAATGTGTGGAAATGCATACATATTCACTTGTACAAAATAAGAACTCGATCAAGGATGATGAAATTTTTGCAAAAAAATTCATATGACCCATTGTTATGAGTAGCGTAATCATACGACATTGCTTTCGACAATCTTGAAAATTTAAACAAAAATGAAGTTGCTCCAAAATCGGTCGGGGTTAGACTCAAATGTGTGGAAATACATATATATTCATGTGAACAAAATAAGAACTCGATTAAAGATGATGAAATTTTTGCAAAAAAATCCATATAACGCATTATTATGAGTAGCGTACTCATACAACATTGCTTTCGACAATCTTGAAAATTTGAACAAAAATTAAGTTGCTCCAAAATCAGTCGGGTTAAGACTCAAATGTGTGGAAATACATATATATTCACGTGAGCAAAATAAGAACTCGATTAAAGATGATGAAATTTTTGCAAAAAAATCCATATAACGCATTGTTATGAGTAGCGTACTCATACCACATTGCTTTCGACAATCTTGAAGATTTCAACAAAAATTAAGTTGCTCCAAAATCAGTCGGGTTAAGACTCAAATGTGTGGAAATACATATATATTTACGTATACTTAATAAGAACTCGCTTAAAGATAATGCAATTTTTGCAAAAAAATCCATATGACCCATTGTTATGAGTAGCGTACTCATACGACATTGCTTTCGACAATCTTAAAAATTTTAACAAAAATGAAGTTGCTCCAAAATCGGTCGGGCTTAGACTCAAATGTGTGGAAATACATATATATTCACGTGTACAAAATAAGAACTCGATCAAAGATGATGCAATTTTTGCTAAAAAATTCATATGACGCATTGTTATCAGTTGCGCACTCATACCACATTGCTCTCGAGAATGTTGAAAATTTGAACATAAATTAAGTTGCGCCAAAATCGGTCGGATTTAGATTCAAATGTGTGGAAATACATACATATTCACGTGTACAAAATAAGAACTCGATTAAAGATGATGAAATATTTGCAAAAAAATCCATATAACGCATTGTTATGAGTAGCGTACTCATACTACATTGCGTTCGACAATCTTGAAAATTTGAACAAAAATTAAGTTGCTCCAAAACCAGTCGGGTTTAGACTCAAATGTGTGGAAATACATATATATTTACGTATACTTAATAAGAAATCGATCAAAGATTATGAAATTTTTGCAAAAAAATCCATATGACCCATTGTTATGAGTAGCATACTCATACGACATTGCTTTCGACAATCTTAAAAATTTGAACAACAATGAAGTTGCTCCAAAATCGGTCGGGTTAAGACTTAAATGTGTGGAAATACATATATATTTACGTATACTTAATAAGAAATCGATCAAAGATGATGATATTTTTGCAAAAAAATCCATATGACGCATTGTTATGAGTAGCGTACTCATACGACATTGCTTTCGACAATCTTAAAAATTTGAACAAAAATGAAGTTGCTCCAAAATCAGTCGGGTTAAGACTCAAATGTGTGGAAGTACATGCATATTCACGTGTACAAAATAATAACTCGATCAAAGATGATGAAATTTTTGCAAAAAAATCCATATGACACATTGTTATGAGTAGCGTACTCATACGACATTGCTTTCGACAATCTTGAAAATTTTAACAAAAATTAACTTGCTCCAAAATCGGTCGGGTTTAGACTCAAATGTGTGGAAATACATACATATTCACGTGTACAAAATAAGAACTCGATCAAAGATGATGAAACTTTTGCTAAAAAATCCATATGACGCATTGTTATGAGTAGCGTACTCATACGACATTGCTTTCGACAATCTTAAAAATTTGAACAAAACTGAAGTTGCTCCAAAATCAGTCGGGTTAAGACTCAAATGTGTGGAAATACATGCATATTCACGTGTACAAAATAATAACTCGATCAAAGATGATGAAATTTGTGCAAAAAAATCCATATGACACATTGTTATGAGTAGCGTACTCATACGACATTGCTTTCGACAATCTTGAAAATTTGAACAAAAATTAAGTAGCTCTAAAATCGGTCGGGTTTAGACTCAAATGTGTGGAAATACATATATATTCAAGTGAACAAAATAAGAACTCGATTAGAGATGATGAAATTTTTGCAAAAAAATCCATATGACGCATTGTTATGAGTAGCGTACACGTACCACATTGCTTTCGACAATCTTGAAAATTTGAACAAAAATTAAGTTGCTCCAAAATCGGTCGGGTTTAGACTCAAATATGTGGAAATACATACAAATTCACGTGTACAAAATAAGAACTCGATCAAAGATGATGAAATTTTTGCAAAAAAATTAATATGACACATTGTTATGAGTAGCGTACTCATACCACATTGCTTTCGACAATCTTGAAAATTTGAACAAAAATTAAGTTGCTCCAAAATCGGTCGGGTTTAGACTCAAATATGTGGAAATACATACAAATTCACGTGTACAAAATAAGAACTCGATCAAAGATGATGAAATTTTTGCAAAAAAATTAATATGACACATTGTTACGAGTAGCGTACTCATACCACATTGCTTTCGACAATCTTAAAAATTTGAACAAAAATGAAGTTGCTCCAAAATCGGTCGGGTTCAAACTCAAATGTGTGGAAATGCATACATATTCACTTGCACAAAATAAAAACTCGATCAAAGATGATGAAATTTTTGCAAAAAAATCCATATGACCCATTGTTATGAGTAGCACATTCATACGACATTGCTTTCGACAATCTTAAAAATTTGAACAAAAATGAAGTTGCTCCAAAATCGGTCGGGTTCAAACTCAAATGTGTGGAAATGCATACATATTCACTTGTACAAAATAAAAACTCGATCAAAGATGATGAAATTTTTGCAAAAAAATCCATATGACACATTGTTATGAGTAGCGTAGAAGAAAGCAAAATATTTGTGAAAACAGGAAAACTATTAGAGGGATTCGCCATAAAACTTACTCGGGAAGTACCTGGTGATCCTTTTGTAGTTCCAAGTGTGCGGGTGATACTGGTTTTCGTCAGAAAACCACAAAATACGCGTAAAATTGGAACTTTTTGTGTTTCTCGTTCTTTTTCTTTTTCTTTTTAGAAACACGCGCGAAAATAATTTTTGTGAAAATAGTGAAACAGCGAGACAGCTAAAAAAGCAAAAGTGTATAAGCCAGTTGTCAAATACAGCTGAGCTTCTCTTTCAAAATAGGAACAGCTGTTAGTAAGGTGATAAACCCAAACAGTTGCGAAAGCACTTGACTAGTACAGTGATCCTAAAAGGCTCCTAAGCTCTGGAACATCAGGGCGGGCCTTAAATACATAAAATAAATTTAATAATATTTGAAAAGTATTTAATAATAAATTCAATTCAAACATTAAAATAACAATAAATAAAATAACACACAACATAAAATAACTAATAATAATAACAACAATAAAGTAATATTAATGAAACTGAAAGAAATAATAATAATAAAATAAAATAAAATACAAAACGCGAATTATTAAAATAAATTAAAATATTTAATTTAAATTGAATAACAATAACGTTTACATATAACTAAATTAATACGCAACATATAATTAACTAATAATATCAACAACAAAGGTAATAACTGAATTAAAAGGCAGGCGCAAATAAATTATATAAATTAAATTAAACAAAATATAACCAAAAACACTAATAAAAGCTATAATAATAATATTAATAAAAACAATTAAAAAACACTAAACAATACCTAAACAATGAGTGTGACTAGGTCGCCCCCCCAGGGCGAAATACCGTAGAGGCCGTAGATACCTCTTCACCGGGCATTGGTACCAACGACTGCGAGTCTGGAATGAACCCTTTCGCGAAGCGTCCCCGGTTAATGTTAGAGGAACCGGAAGCAGCTCCATACGGGGCAACGAGAAGTCTTAAGACAGCTTTGGGCACCGAGAAGACGGTCCAAAATGAGCACGCGCACTCCTCTCCACCGGATATTAGCCGCATGTCATCACGCACCGGAAATGATCCAATTGTGGCAAAAAACCCCATGAAGGGGCTAGGAGAAAAAATCAACCTGCTACTAAGCATGATCGGCGGCGGCAGAAGAACAATCCATCAGCCCATGCGAGACCTGGTTGCATAAATCGCTAAGCTACATAGCCAGGCAACAACCCAGCCTAATAAACGCAAACCCGGCAATACAAGTACAAGGGAACAACACGTACAAACAGAAAAATAGTGGAAAAAGCGGGATGTGAACGAAATCAGCGCAGTGGCAAAGAACCCCGGCAAAAAGGCCAAGGAAACCGAGAAACAGAATAATGGCGAACAATGGACTTTGGTGAAAAACGCGAAAAAAATCAGTAAAACTGCAAGAAAACTGGCCAGACCCGACGCGGTAATCATCTCCAAAACGAGTGAAATGACGTATGCAGACATTATCAGGCAAATGAAGCAGCAGCCTGACATGAAAGAGATTTACTTGTCGAACTTCGTTATAAGTCTGGCCAGATGGCGAACAAATTTAAAGAACGAGCGTCTGCCGTACTCAAAGATGCCGCGAATGTAAAGGTCTTGAGTCACACAGTGAATGTCGAAATTCGTGATGTGGATGTAGCTACAACAGAGGAAGATATTGCCAACGCAATAAAAGAACAATTCCCAGAAGTGAATTACGGGAAACTGGTTGCAGTAAGGTCTTTAAAGCCGACGAGAAATGGCACGCAAACAGCGACAATAAGTGCGACAGTCCGAGATATGAAAATTCTGGTTGAAGCCGGACGAATCAGAGTGGGCTGGGTTAACTGCCGAATCCGGGAGCAGGTCAGTCCCCTCAGATGCTTCCGATGCCTCGATTTTGGACATATCGCAAGGCACTGTAAATCGACGGAGGACCGTAGTGGGTCATGTTTACGCTGCGGAGAGAAAGGTCACCTTGCCAAGCAGTGTACGGCAGAACCAAAATGCGCCATCTGTAAACCAGGGACTGGCGTCACACAGAACCATCCCACAGGAAGCTTAAGGTGCCCGGCGTATAAAAAAGCAGTAACCCAACTGAAGAAACGATTAAATGCCTGCAAATTAATCTCAACCACTGCGAGGCAGCACAAGACCTGCTAAAACAGTCAGTCTTCGAGCAAAACATTGACGTCGAACTCATCAGCGAGCCCTATAGAGCACCGCTTATAGAAGGAAACTGGCTGCAGGACAAAAGAAAGAAAGCTGCGGTCTGGGCATGCGGTGCTCTCCCCTTCGAAGCCATAGGCAACAATCAACAGGAGGGATTCATCTATGCGAAATTGGGGGGAATCCACTACTACAGCTGCTACACGCCCCCAAGTGAATCATTTTAAGGCTATAAAAATATGCTTAGACGCCTGGCATCCGATGCTACCGGCAAAACACCTGTCATCATCGCCGGAGATTTCAACGCATCCACAGCGAAGCAGCGCAGAGAAAAAGAAAACCCGGAAAGTGCAGAACATCGGATGGAAAACGAATTGGTTGGATAGCAGTATGGTAGAATACATGACAGAGCTGCTGCCAGACGCGCTTGACGATAGAAATGAAAATACGGACACCTGTGCTAACAAAGTAATGAAGATTGTCAGTGATATCTGCGACGCATCGATGCCACGGAAAATAAGTGGAAACAGAAGAACTCCAGCCTACTGGTGGAATGAAGAAATCGCGAATCTGCGCTCTAAATGCCTCAAACTGCGACGTCAACACCAAAGACAGAGAAACAGAAATTCCACTGAATACCAACGCCTCCAAACCGCATACGAAAGCCAGCGACAGGCATTACGAAAAGCTATACAGCAAAGCAAACGTCAGGACTTTCTAGAACTTATAAAAGACGTCGACGATAACCCCTGGGGTAGTGGCTATAACACTGTCCTAAGAAAATTGAAAGGGAGCAAGGCCAAGCCATCAGAGTGTTCTACAATAATGAAGCGCATCGTTCTTGGGCTCTTCCCGCAACAAGATTTATGCCGAACGCCGCAAGATTTAACGCTGGAAATCGTGGAAGTCCCGCCAGTTACGAAGGATGAACTGATCGCCGCTACAGACAAAATAAAAAGCAATAAATCGCCAGGCATGGACGGCATTCCGAATGGGATCCTGAAATATATAATTAAGGAGAAAACAGAACTGTATTGCCGATTATACACGAAGTGTATTCAGGAAGGCATTTTCCCAAAGAAATGGAAGCGGCAACGGCTAGTCCTACTGCCCAAAGGCAACAAGCCACCGGAAGAGCCATCATCATATAGGCCCTTATGCATGCTGGACAGTGCAGGAAAAATACTTGAGGCAATAATCTGCGCGCGGATTCAAAAGACCACGGAAGGTGATCAGGGCCTCTCAAGGTGGCAATGTGGCATCCGGAAGAAACGTTCAACTGTCGACGCGATATCGGCTGTGTGCGAGATTGCGCGCAAAGCCCTCGAGGGTAAGATATGGTTTGAAGGAGCAAAGCAGTACTGTGCTGTAATCACGTTGGACGTGAAAAACGCATTCAATTCTGCCAACTGGACCCGAATAATAACGGCGATGATGGCAATGAATATTCCCCGCTACTTAATTCGAATAATGAATAGCTATTTCAGCGAAAGAGAGCTCTTCTACGACACCAACGAAGGACCAAAAAAGCACCATGTTACGGGAGGTGTGCCCCAGGGGTCAGTCCTTGGACCACTTCTTTGGAACATCATGTATGATGGCATCTTGAGAATAGAAAAAGCGGAAGGAGTGTCCATTATAGGATACGCCGATGACATCGCGGTCGTAGTGGTCGCAAAACACTTAGTGGACGTGGCGCGCATGAGCACTGAAACCATAGAGTCTGCCAAAACTTGGCGCCAAACAGCAGGATTATAGTTAGCGGAACATAAGACCGAAGCGCTGCTAATGACCAGCCGGAAAAAAGTTGAAAATATTCAGATACGAATAGGAGGTCACACCGTAGAATCCAGCCCAACTATCAAATACCTCAAATTTGCTAGCTGAAAGATGTCCTATAGACATAGCTGCCAGAGCGGCAGCAGAAATCAAGCGCAGCCCAAGCGATCGCAGCAAAATATTGCAACAGAGCATCGACGAGTGGCAAAAAAGGTGGGACACCTCCTTGAAAGGACGATGGACAAGGAAATTGATCCCAAAGGTAGATGACAGGATAAACAGGAAACACGGAGATACCGATTTCTACCGCACGCAGTTCCTCACCGGGCATGGCTGTCTCCGCCAATACTTACATAAGTACAAACATGCCGATAGTCCCTACTGCCTACATTGCGACGGGAAAGTTGAAAACGCAGAGCACATACTAATGGACTGTCACAGATTTAGTAATGAACGCAATTACCTGCAACAATATATAGGAGAAGCAGTGTCCCCCGAAGGCTTGCTGAAGGCCATGTTGTCCGAAAACGACGTATGGAAAAAGTGTGCAGACATCATCACGTTAGTCATGAAACGCCTTAGAATAGACGAGCGAAACGCAAATCGCGCAGTGTAATAACGCACACTGAGTGAAGACGAAGAATAACGTCCAGTGCCTGCCCTGCGAAGTAATATCGGAATTGATAGTCCCGCGGGGGTGTCACAGGTCCAGCGTACGAAGGAGGTTGGGATTAGTGCGTAGGTGCCTGGAGGCAAATCGGGCATGCGGGCAGCACGGGCTGCTCGTATCTATGAAGATTCCTCCTCCCTGGTCGTAACCGAAAAAAAAACATACATATTCACGTGTACAAAATAAGATCTCGATCAAAGATGATGAAATTTTTGCTAAAAAATTCATATGACGCATTGTTATGAGTTGCGCACTCATACCACATTGCTTTCGAGAATGTTGAAAATTTGAACAAAAATTAAGTTGCTCCAAAATCGGTCGGGTTTAGATTCAAATGTGTGGATTACATACATATTCACGTGTGCAAAATAAGAACTGGATCAAAGATGATGAAATTTTTTCAAAAAAATCCATATGACACATTGTTATGAGTTGCGTATTCATATCACATTGCTTTCGACAATCTTGAAAATTTTAACAAAAATTAAGTTGCTCCAAAATCAGTCGGGTTTAGACACAAATGCTGCTACTGATGTCGCCGAAAAATACGCTCCTCATGTACTCTCGTGGCAGTTTATCCCACCCTATGCTCCTCATATGGGTGGCTTATGGGAAGCTGCGGTAAAGAGTTTTAATACCCATTTCACGAAGGTGGCTGGGAATCACAAATTCACCTTCGAGGAATTCACCACTCTCCTCGTCCGAATTGAAGCGGTGCTTAATTCGCGACCACTCTCTCCTATGTCTCAGGATCCCACCGATATGTTGGCGTTAACGCCAGGACATTTATTGCATGGGGCCCCACTCCTCTCTCTTCCGGAACCCCCCTCTGAAAACCTTTCTTTAGTGAATAAATGGCAGAAATTGAAGGTCATTCATCAACAATTCAGCATTCGCTGGAAAAACGAGTACCTTAAGGAACTCCATAAAAGACACAAGTGGAAACGCCCAGAACCCAATATTAAAGAAGGAGAATTGGTTGTAGTTAAAGGCGACCTGCTACCCCCAAATGAGTGGAGACTCGGGCGCATCGTGAAACTTCACCCCGGCAGCGATCAAAATGTTCGCGTGGCAGATATCCGCACTCAAGCGGGAACCATCACGCGCAACATCGCAAAGCTATGCTTTTTGCCCCTCCCTATAATCTCTCCCTCCATCCCTCATGCCAACTAAACTCTAACCCATCACATATACATCTCCAGGTCACTATACAATGGCATGTTACTAATTAAAGTTTCGACGTTTGCTTTGTTTCTCCACAGATGGACAGGAGAGCGATGGACGTAAATCAATGCCGACTGTGCTGTCGCCATCACCCGCTGAGGTTCTGCCATGTCTTTCTAGCTATGACACCCGAGGAGCGGTATGAATCCGCACGGTCGCACAAGTATTGCGTCAATTGCTTGGCGACCTCGCACGCAACCGGAGCATGCAGCTCCGCTGATAGCTGCCACCGATGTGGGAAGGCCCACCATACCATGCTACATCGTACGTTACAGGAACGCGATCGCCCTGACGATTTGCGAACTCAAATCCGCCGTACAGGACCAGTCCTCGCCAGCCGCGTGGTCAAACCGCCCTCCAAATGGTCCAATGGCGGACGCAACATAGTCCAACAACGCCTTCGCGATTTGTTTAGCAAGGCAGCGCTGACCCTCGAAAAGCTGCAAGAACTACTTCACCTGGCATGGGCGCAGGCGGGCCGGCATGTTGAGGACATGGGTCCTAACCTAATCGATTTCGATTAGTTCATCATTTTTGTAACAATATTTTTAAGTTGCGTGCGGCCGGCAACACTAATTTTTTGCGTTTTATTGTGAATGAAAACAGCATGACCAGATTTTATATATATGTAAGCCGTCCCACGGGGTGACCAGTACCCACAGGCTTAAAGTAAGACACTTGTGTTTTAACCGCCGCCGCATGCACATCGCTTAACCTTGAATTTTTCGCCACTCAGGCATCAGAATTTAGATTATCACACACTTGTGTAGATCAATTAATTGAAATAAAATAAACAACCCCCTTCGGTATACTTTTAAATTTAAAACTCCGCTTTTATTTAAAAGGGACAAAGTAATTATCTAGCGCACCCTGCGCTCACCTCATAAATTCCTCATTAAATGAACACACTCATACCACATTGCTTTCGAGAATGTTGAAAATTTGAACATAAGTTGCTCCAAAATCGGTCGGGTTTAGACTCAAATGTGTGGAAATACATACATATTCACTTGTTCAAAATAAGATCTCGATCAAAGATGATGAAATTTTTGCTAAAAAATTCATATGACGCATTGTTATGAGTTGCGCACTCATACCACATTGCTTTCGAGAATGTTGAAAATTTGAACAAAAATTAAGTTGCTCCAAAATCGGTCGGGTTTAGATTCAAATGTGTGGATTACATACATATTCACGTGTGCAAAATAAGAACTGGATCAAAGATGATGAAATTTTTTCAAAAAAATCCATATGACACATTGTTATGAGTTGCGTATTCATATCACATTGCTTTCGACAATCTTGAAAATTTTAACAAAAATTAAGTTGCTCCAAAATCAGTCGGGTTTAGACACAAATGCTGCTACTGATGTCGCCGAAAAATACGCTCCTCATGTACTCTCGTGGCAGTTTATCCCACCCTATGCTCCTCATATGGGTGGCTTATGGGAAGCTGCGGTAAAGAGTTTTAATACCCATTTCACGAAGGTGGCTGGGAATCACAAATTCACCTTCGAGGAATTCACCACTCTCCTCGTCCGAATTGAAGCGGTGCTTAATTCGCGACCACTCTCTCCTATGTCTCAGGATCCCACCGATATGTTGGCGTTAACGCCAGGACATTTATTGCGTGGTGCCCCACTCCTCTCTCTTCCGGAACCCCCCTCTGAAAACCTTTCTTTAGTGAATAAATGGCAGAAATTGAAGGTCATTCATCAACAATTCAGCATTCGCTGGAAAAACGAGTACCTTAAGGAACTCCATAAAAGACACAAGTGGAAACGCCCAGAACCCAACATTAAAGACGGAGAATTGGTTGTAGTTAAAGGCGACCTGCTACCCCCAAATGAGTGGAGACTCGGGCGCATCGTGAAACTTTACCCCGGCAGCGATCAAAATGTTCGCGTGGCAGATATCCGCACTCAAGCGGGAACCATCACGCGCAACATCGCAAAGCTATGCTTTTTGCCCCTCCCTATAATCTCTCCCTCCATCCCTCATGCCAACTAAACTCTAACCCATCACATATACATCTCCAGGTCACTATACAATGGCATGTTACTAATTAAAGTTTCGACGTTTGCTTTGTTTCTCCACAGATGGACAGGAGAGCGATGGACGTAAATCAATGCCGACTGTGCTGTCGCCATCACCCGCTGAGGTTCTGCCATGTCTTTCTAGCTATGACACCCGAGGAGCGGTATGAATCCGCACGGTCGCACAAGTATTGCGTCAATTGCTTGGCGACCTCGCACGCAACCGGAGCATGCAGCTCCGCTGATAGCTGCCACCGATGTGGGAAGGCCCACCATACCATGCTACATCGTACGTTACAGGAACGCGATCGCCCTGACGATTTGCGAACTCAAATCCGCCGTACAGGACCAGTCCTCGCCAGCCGCGTGGTCAAACCGCCCTCCAAATGGTCCAATGGCGGACGCAACATAGTCCAACAACGCCTTCGCGATTTGTTTAGCAAGGCAGCGCTGACCCTCGAAAAGCTGCAAGAACTACTTCACCTGGCATGGGCGCAGGCGGGCCGGCATGTTAAGGACATGGGTCCTAACCTAATCGATTTCGATTAGTTCATCATTTTTGTAACAATATTTTTAAGTTGCGTGCGGCCGGCAACACTAATTTTTTGCGTTTTATTGTGAATGAAAACAGCATGACCAGATTTTATATATATGTAAGCCGTCCCACGGGGTGACCAGTACCCACAGGCTTAAAGTAAGACACTTGTGTTTTAACCGCCGCCGCATGCACATCGCTTAACCTTGAATTTTTCGCCACTCAGGCATCAGAATTTAGATTATCACACACTTGTGTAGATCAATTAATTGAAATAAAATAAACAACCCCCTTCGGTATACTTTTAAATTTAAAACTCCGCTTTTATTTAAAAGGGACAAAGTAATTATCTAGCGCACCCTGCGCTCACCTCATAAATTCCTCATTAAATGAACACACTCATACCACATTGCTTTCGAGAATGTTGAAAATTTGAACATAAGTTGCTCCAAAATCGGTCGGGTTTAGACTCAAATGTGTGGAAATACATACATATTCACTTGTTCAAAATAAGAACTCGATCAAAGATGATGAAATTTTTGCAAAAAAATCCATATGACCCATTGTTATGAGTAGCGTACTCATACAATCTTGAAAATTTGAACAAAAATGAAGTTGCTCCCAAATCGGTCGGGTTTAGACTCAAATGTGTGAAAATACATATATATTCACGTGTACAAAATAAGAACTCTATCAAAGATGATGAAATTTTTGCTAAAAAATTCATATGACGCATTGTTATGAGTTGCGCACTCATACCACATTGCTTTCGAGAATGTTGAAAATTTGAACATAAATTAAGTTGCTCCAAAATCGGTCGGGTTTAGATTCAAATGTATGCAAATACATATATATTTAAGTATAGAAAATAAGAACTCGATTAAAGATGATGAAATTTTTCAAAAAAATCCATATAACGCATTATTATGAGTAGGGTACTCATACAACATTGCTTTCGACAATCTTGAAAATTTGAACAAAAATTAAGTTGCTCCAAAATCAGTCGGGTTAAGACTCAAATGTGTGGAAATACATATATATTTACGTATACTTAATAAGAACTCGATTAAAGATAATGAAATTTTTGCGAAAAAATCCATATGACGCATTGTTATGAGTAGCGTACTCATACCACATTGCTTTCGACAATCTTGAAAATTTGAACAAAAATTAAGTTGCTCCAAACTCGGTCGGGTTTAGACTCAAATGTGTGGAAATACATATATATTCACGTGAACAAAATAAGAACTCGATTAAAGATGATGAAATTTTTGCAAAAAAATCCATATGACGCATTGTTATGAGTAGCGTACTCATACCACATTGCTCTCGAGAATGTTGAAAATTTGAACAAAACTTAAGTTGCTTCAAAATCGGTCGGGCTTAGACTCAAATGTGTGGAAATGCATACATATTCACTTGTTCAAAATAAGAACTCGATCAAGGATGATGAAATTTTTGCAAAAAAATTCATATGACCCATTGTTATGAGTAGCGTACTCATACGACATTGCTTTCGACAATCTTGAAAATTTGAACAAAAATGAAGTTGCTCCAAAATCGGTCGGGGTTAGACTCAAATGTGTGGAAATACATATATATTCATGAGAACAAAATAAGAACTCGATTAAAGATGATGAAATTTGTGCAAAAAAATCCATATAACGCATTATTATGAGTAGGGTATTCATACAACATTTCTTTCGACAATCTTGAAAATTTGAACAAAAATTAAGTTGCTCCAAAATCAGTCGGGTTAAGACTCAAATGTGTGGAAATACATATATATTTACGTATACTTAATAAGAACTCGATTAAAGATAATGAAATTTTTGCGAAAAAATCCATATGACGCATTGTTATGAGTAGCGTACTCATACCACATTGCTTTGGACAATCTTGAAATTTTGAACAAAACTTAAGTTGCTCCAAAATCGGTCGGGTTTAGACTCAAATGTGTGGAAATACATATATATTCACTTGTACAAAATAAGAACTCGATTAGAGATGATGAAATTTTTGCAAAAAAATCCATATGACGCATTAATATGAGTAGCGTAGACATACCACATTGCTTTCGACAATCTTTAAAATTTGAACAAAAATTAAGTTACTCCAAAATCGGTCGGGTTTAGACTCAAATGTGTGGAAATACATATATATTCACGTGAACAAAATAAGAACTCGATTAAAGATGATGAAATTTTTGCAAAAAAATCCATATGACGCATTGTTATGAGTAGCGTACTCATACCACATTGCTTTGGACAATCTTGAAATTTTGAACAAAACTTAAGTTGCTCCAAAATCGGTCGGGTTTAGACTCAAATGTGTGGAAATACATATATATTCACTTGTACAAAATAAGAACTCGATTAGAGATGATGAAATTTTTGCAAAAAAATCCATATGACGCATTAATATGAGTAGCGTAGACATACCACATTGCTTTCGACAATCTTGAAAATTTGAACAAAAATGAAGTTGCTCTAAAATCGGTCGGGTTCAATCTCAAATGTGTGGAAATGCATACATATTCACTTGTACAAAATAAGAACTCGATCAAGGATGATGAAATTTTTGCAAAAAAATTCATATGACCCATTGTTATGAGTAGCGTACTCATACGACATTGCTTTCGACAATCTTGAAAATTTGAACAAAAATGAAGTTGCTCCAAAATCGGTCGGGGTTAGACTCAAATGTGTGGAAATACATATATATTCATGTGAACAAAATAAGAACTCGATTAAAGATGATGAAATTTTTGCAAAAAAATCCATATAACGCATTATTATGAGTAGCGTACTCATACAACATTGCTTTCGACAATCTTGAAAATTTGACCAAAAATTAAGTTGCTCCAAAATCAGTCGGGTTAAGACTCAAATGTGTGGAAATACATATATATTCACGTGAGCAAAATAAGAACTCGATTAAAGATGATGAAATTTTTGCAAAAAAATCCATATAACGCATTGTTATGAGTAGCGTACTCATACCACATTGCTTTGGACAATCTTGAAATTTTGAACAAAACTTAAGTTGCTCCAAAATCGGTCGGGTTTAGACTCAAATGTGTGGAAATACATATATATTCACGTGAACAAAATAAGAACTCGATTAAAGATGATGAAATTTTTGCAAAAAAATCCATATGACGCATTGTTATGAGTAGCGTACTCATACCACATTGCTTTTGACAATCTTGAAAATTTGAACAAAAATTAAGTTGCTCCAAACTCGGTCGGGTTTAGACTCAAATGTGTGGAAATACATATACATATATTCACGTGAACAAAATAAGAACTCGATTAAAGATGATGAAATTTTTGCAAAAAAATTCATATGACGCATAGTTATGAAAAGCGTATTCATACCACATTGCTTTCGACAATCTGAAAAATTTGAACAAAAATTAACTTGCTCCAAAATCGGCCGGGTTAAGATTCAAATGTGTGGAAATACATACATATTCACGTGTACAAAATAAGAATTTGAATAAAGATTATAAAATTTTTGCAAAAAAATCCATATGACGCATTGTTATGAGTAGCGTACTCATACCACATTGCTTTCGACATTCTTGAAAATTTTAACAAAAATTAAGTTGCTTAAAATTGGTCGGGTTTACACTCAAATGTGTGGAAATACATATATATTCACGTGAACAAAATAAGAACTCCAATAGAGATGATGAAATTTTTGCAAAAAAATCCAAATGACGCATTGTTATGAGTAGCGTACTCATACCACATTGCTTTGGACAATATTGAAATTTTGAACAAAACTTAAGTTGCTCCAAAATCGGTCGGGTTTAGACTCAAATGTGTCGAAATACATATATATTCACTTGTACAAAATAAGAACTCGATTAGAGATGATGAAATTTTTGCAAAAAAATCCATATGACGCATTAATATGAGTAGCGTAGACATACCACATTGCTTTCGACAATCTTGAAAATTTGAACAAAAATTAAGTTACTCCAAAATCGGTCGGGTTTAGACTCAAATGTGTGGAAATACATATATATTCACGTAAACAAAATAAGAACTCGATTAAAGATGATGAAATTTTTGCAAAAAAATCCATATGACGCATTGTTATGAGTAGCGTACTCATACCACATTGCTTTCGACAATCTTGAAAATTTGAACAAAAATTAAGGTGCTCCAAACTCGGTCGGGTTTAGACTCAAATGTGTGGAAATACATATATATTCACGTGAACAAAATAAGAACTCGATTAAGGATGATGAAATTTTTGCAAAAAAATCCATATGACACATTGTTATGAGTAGCGTACTCATACCACATTGCTTTCGACAATCTTGAAAATGTGAACAACATTAAGTTGCTTCAAAATCGGTCGGGCTTAGACTCAAATGTGTGGAAATACATATATACTAACGTGTACAAAATAAGAACTCGATTAAAGATGATGAAAGTTTTGCAAAAAAATTCATATGACGCATAGTTATGAAAAGCGTATTCATACCACATTGCTTTCGACAATCTGAAAAATTTGAACAAAAATTAACTTGCTCCAAAATCGGCCGGGTTAAGATTCAAATGTGTGGAAATACATACATATTCACGTGTACAAAATAAGAATTTGAATAAAGATTATAAAATTTTTGCAAAAAAATCCATATGACGCATTGTTATGAGTAGCGTACTCATACCACATTGCTTTCGACAATCTTGAAAATTTTAACAAAAATTAAGTTGCTTAAAATTGGTCGGGTTTACACTCAAATGTGTGGAAATACATATATATTCACGTGAACAAAATAAGAACTCGATTAAAGATGATGAAATTTTTACAAAAAAATTTATATGACGCATTGTTATGAGTAGCGTATTCATACCACATTGCTTTCGACAATCTGGAAAATTTGAACAAACATTAAGTTGCTCCAAAATCGGTCGGGTTAAGACTCAAATGTGTGGAAATACATACATATTCACGTGTACAAAAAAGAACCCGATCAAAGATGATGAAGTTTTTGCAAAAAAATCCATATGACACATTGTTATGAGTAGCGTACTCATACCACATTGCTTTCGAGAATGTTGAAAATTTGAACAAAAATTAAGTTGCTCCAAAATCGGTCGGGTTAAGACTCAAACGTGTGGAAATACATACATATTCACGTGTACAAAATAAGAACTCGATTAAAGATGATGGAATTTTTGCAAAAAAATCCATATGACACATTGTTATGAGTAGCGTACTCATACCACATTGCTTTCGACAATCTTGAAAATTTGAACAAAAATTAAGTTGCTCCAAAATCGGTCGGGTGTAGACTCAAATGTGTGGAAATACATATATATTCACGTGAACAAAATAAGAACTCGATTAAAGATGATGAAATTTTTGCAAAAAAATGCATATGACGCATTGTTATGAGTAGCGTACTCATACCACATTGCTTTCGACAATCTTGAAAATTTGAACAAAAATTAAGTTGCTCCAAACTCGGTCGGGTTTAGACTCAAATGTGTGGAAATACATATATATTCACGTGAACATAATAAGAACTCGATTAAAGATGATAAAATTTTTGCAAAAAAATCCATATGACACATTGTTATGAGTAGCGTACTCATACCACATTGCTTTCGACAATCTTGAAAATTTGAACAAAAATTAAGTTGCTCCAAACTCGTTCGGGTTTAGACTCAAATGTGTGGAAATACATATATATTCACGTGAACAAAATAAGAACTCGAATAAAGATGATGAAATTTTTGCAAAAAAATCCAAATGACGCATTGTTATGAGTAGCGTACTCATACCACATTGCTTTGGACAATCTTGAAATTTTGAACAAAACTTAAGTTGCTCCAAAATCGGTCGGGTTTAGACTCAATGTGTGGAAATACATATATATTAACATAAACAAAATAAGAACTCGATTAGAGATGATGAAATTTTTGCAAAAAAATCCATATGACGCATTATTATGAGTAGCGTAGACATACCACATTGCTTTCGACAATCTTGAAAATTTGAACAAAAATTAAGTTACTCCAAAATCGGTCGGGTTTAGACTCAAATGTGTGGAAATACATATATATTCACGTGAACAAAATAAGAACTCGATTAAAGATGATGAAATTTTTGCAAAAAAATCCATATGACACATTGTTATGAGTAGCGTACTCATACGACATTGCTTTCGACAATCCTGAAAATTTTAACAAAAATTAAGTTGCTCCAAATCGGTCGGGTTTAGACTCAAATGTGTGGAAATACATATATACTAACGCGTACAAAATAAGAACTCGATTAAAGATGATGAAATTTTTGAAAAAAAATCCATATGACCCATTGTTATGAGTAGCGTACTCATACCACATTGCTTTCGACAATCTTGAAAATTTGAACAAAAATTAAGTTGCTCCAAACTCGTTCGGGTTTAGTCTCAAATGTGTGGAAATACATATATATTCACGTGAACAAAATAAGAACTCCAATAAAGATGATGAAATTTTTGCAAAAAAATCCAAATGACGCATTGTTATGAGTAGCGTACTCATACCACATTGCTTTGGACAATCTTGAAATTTTGAACAAAACTTAAGTTGCTCCAAAATCGGTCGGGTTTAGACTCAAATGTGTGGAAATAAATATATATTCACATAAACAAAATAAGAACTCGATTAGAGATGATGAAATTTTTGCAAAAAAATCCATATGACGCATTATTATGAGTAGCGTACTCATACCACATTGCTTTCGACAATCTTGAAAATTTGAACAAAAATTAAGTTGCTCCAAACTCGGTCGGGTTTAGACTCAAATGTGTGGAAATACATATATATTCACGTGAACATAATAAGAACTCGATTAAAGATGATAAAATTTTTGCAAAAAAATCCATATGACACATTGTTATGAGTAGCGTACTCATACCACATTGCTTTCGACAATCTTGAAAATTTGAACAAAAATTAAGTTGCTCCAAACTCGTTCGGGTTTAGACTCAAATGTGTGGAAATACATATATATTCACGTGAACAAAATAAGAACTCGAATAAAGATGATGAAATTTTTGCAAAAAAATCCAAATGACGCATTGTTATGAGTAGCGTACTCATACCACATTGCTTTGGACAATCTTGAAATTTTGAACAAAACTTAAGTTGCTCCAAAATCGGTCGGGTTTAGACTCAATGTGTGGAAATACATATATATTAACATAAACAAAATAAGAACTCGATTAGAGATGATGAAATTTTTGCAAAAAAATCCATATGACGCATTATTATGAGTAGCGTAGACATACCACATTGCTTTCGACAATCTTGAAAATTTGAACAAAAATTAAGTTACTCCAAAATCGGTCGGGTTTAGACTCAAATGTGTGGAAATACATATATATTCACGTGAACAAAATAAGAACTCGATTAAAGATGATGAAATTTTTGCAAAAAAATCCATATGACACATTGTTATGAGTAGCGTACTCATACGACATTGCTTTCGACAATCCTGAAAATTTTAACAAAAATTAAGTTGCTCCAAATCGGTCGGGTTTAGACTCAAATGTGTGGAAATACATATATACTAACGCGTACAAAATAAGAACTCGATTAAAGATGATGAAATTTTTGAAAAAAAATCCATATGACCCATTGTTATGAGTAGCGTACTCATACCACATTGCTTTCGACAATCTTGAAAATTTGAACAAAAATTAAGTTGCTCCAAACTCGTTCGGGTTTAGTCTCAAATGTGTGGAAATACATATATATTCACGTGAACAAAATAAGAACTCCAATAAAGATGATGAAATTTTTGCAAAAAAATCCAAATGACGCATTGTTATGAGTAGCGTACTCATACCACATTGCTTTGGACAATCTTGAAATTTTGAACAAAACTTAAGTTGCTCCAAAATCGGTCGGGTTTAGACTCAAATGTGTGGAAATAAATATATATTCACATAAACAAAATAAGAACTCGATTAGAGATGATGAAATTTTTGCAAAAAAATCCATATGACGCATTATTATGAGTAGCGTAGACATACCACATTGCTTTCGACAATCTTGAAAATTTGAACAAAAAATAAGTTACTCCAAAATCGGTCGGGTTTAGACTCAAATGTGTAGAAATACATATATATTCGCGTGAACAAAATAAGAACTCGATTAAAGATGATGAAATTTTTGCAAAAAAATCCATATGACGCATTGTTATGAGTAGCGTACTCATACCACATTGCTTTCGACAATCTTGAAAATTTGAACAAAAATTAAGTTGCTCCAAACTCGGTCGGGTTTAGACTCAAATGTGTGGAAATACATATATATTCACGTGAACAAAATAAGAACTCGATTAAAGATGATGAAATTTTTGCAAAAAAATCCATATGACACATTGTTATGAGTAGCGTACTCATACCACATTGCTTTCGACAATCTTGAAAATTTGAACAAAATTAAGTTGCTTCAAAATCGGTCGGGCTTAGACTCAAATCTGTGGAAATACATATATACTAACGTGTAGAAAATAAGAACTCGATTAAAGATGATGAAAGTTTTGCAAAAAAATTCATATGACGCATAGTTATGAAAAGCGTATTCATACCACATTGCTTTCGACAATCTGAAAAATTTGAACAAAAATTAACTTGCTCCAAAATCGGCCGGGTTAAGATTCAAATGTGTGGAAATACATACATATTCACGTGTACAAAATAAGAATTTGAATAAAGATTATAAAATTTTAGTAAAAAAATCCATATGAGGCATTGTTATGAGTAGCGTACTCATACCACATTGCTTTCGACAATCTTGAAAACTTTAACAAAAATTAAGTTGCTCCAAAATCGGTCGGGTTTACACTCAAATGTGTGGAAATACATATATATTCACGTGAACAAAATAAGAACTCGATTAAAGATAATGAAATTTTTGCAAAAAAATTCATATGACGCATAGTTATGAGTATATTATATTATTAAGTAATATAATATAATATAATTTAATATAATATAATCTGGAAAATTTTAACAAAAATGAAGTTGCTCCAAAATCGGTCGGGCTTAGACTCAAATGTGTGGAAATACATATATATTCACGTGAACAAAATAAGAACTCGATTAAAGATGATGAAATTTTTGCAAAAAAATGCATATGACGCATTGTTATGAGTATATTATATTATTAAGTAATATAATATAATATAATTTAATATAATATAATCTGGAAAATTTTAACAAAAATGAAGTTGCTTCAAAATCGGTCGGGCTTAGACTCAAATCTGTGGAAATACATATATACTAACGTGTAGAAAATAAGAACTCGATTAAAGATGATGAAAGTTTTGCAAAAAAATTCATATGACGCATAGTTATGAAAAGCGTATTCATACCACATTGCTTTCGACAATCTGAAAAATTTGAACAAAAATTAACTTGCTCCAAAATCGGCCGGGTTAAGATTCAAATGTGTGGAAATACATACATATTCACGTGTACAAAATAAGAATTTGAATAAAGATTATAAAATTTTAGCAAAAAAATCCATATGACGCATTGTTATGAGTAGCGTACTCATACCACATTGCTTTCGACAATCTTGAAAACTTTAACAAAACTTAAGTTGCTCCAAAATCGGTCGGGTTTAGACTCAAATGTGTGGAAATACATATATATTCACATAAACAAAATAAGAACTCGATTAGAGATGATGAAATTTTTGCAAAAAAATCCATATGACGCATTATTATGAGTAGCGTAGACATACCACATTGCTTTCGACAATCTTGAAAATTTGAACGAAAAATAAGTTACTCCAAAATCGGTCGGGTTTAGACTCAAATGTGTGGAAATACATATATATTCACGTGAACAAAATAAGAACTCGATTAAAGATGATGAAATTTTTGCAAAAAAATCCATATGACGCATTGTTATGAGTAGCGTACTCATACCACATTGCTTTCGACAATCTTGAAAATTTGAACAAAAATTAAGTTGCTCCAAACTCGGTCGGGTTTAGACTCAAATGTGTGGAAATACATATATATTCACGTGAACAAAATAAGAACTCGATTAAAGATGATGAAATTTTTGCAAAAAAATCCATATGACACATTGTTATGAGTAGCGTACTCATACCACATTGCTTTCGACAATCTTGAAAATTTGAACAACATTAAGTTGCTTCAAAATCGGTCGGGCTTAGACTCAAATCTGTGGAAATACATATATACTAACGTGTACAAAATAAGAACTCGCTTAAAGATGATGAAAGTTTTGCAAAAAAATTCATATGACGCATAGTTATGAAAAGCGTATTCATACCACATTGCTTTCGACAATCTGAAAAATTTGAACAAAAATTAACTTGTTCCAAAATCGGCCGGGTTAAGATTCTAATGTGTGGAAATACATACATATTCACGTGTACAAAATAAGAATTTGAATAAAGATTATAAAATTTTAGCAAAAAAATCCATATGACGCATTGTTATGAGTAGCGTACTCATACCACATTGCTTTCGACAATCTTGAAAACTTTAACAAAAATTAAGTTGCTCCAAAATCGGTCGGGTTTACACTCAAATGTGTGGAAATACATATATATTCACGTGAACAAAATAAGAACTCGATTAAAGATGATGAAATTTTTGCAAAAAAATGCATATGACGCATTGTTATGAGTAGCGTACTCATACCACATTGCTTTCGAGAATGTTGAAAATTTGAACAAAAATTAAGTTGCTCCAAAATCGGTCGGGTTAAGACTCAAATGTGTGGAAATACATACATATTCACGTGTACAAAATAAGAACTCGATTAAAGATGATGAAATTTTTGCAAAAAAATCCATATGACACATTGTTATGAGTAGCGTACTCATACGACATTGCTTTCGACAATCTTGAAAATTTGAACAAAAATTAAGTTGCTCCAAAATCGGTCGGGTGTAGACTCAAATGTGTGGAAATACATATATATTCACGTGAACAAAATAAGAACTCGATTAAAGATGATGAAATTTTTGCAAAAAAATGCATATGACGCATTGTTATGAGTAGCGTACTCATACCACATTGCTTTCGACAATCTTGAAAATTTGAACAAAAATGAAGTTGCTCCAAACTCGGTCGGGTTTAGACTCAAATGTTTGGAAATACATAAATATTCACATGAACATAATAAGAACTCGATTAAAGATGATAAAATTTTTGCAAAAAAATCCATATGACACATTGTTATGAGTAGCGTACTCATACCACATTGCTTTCGACAATCTTGAAAATTTGAACAAAAATTAAGTTGCTCCAAACTCGTTCGGGTTTAGACTCAAATGTGTGGAAATACATATATATTCACGTGAACAAAATAAGAACTCGAATAAAGATGATGAAATTTTTGCAAAAAAATCCAAATGACGCATTGTTATGAGTAGCGTACTCATACCACATTGCTTTGGACAATCTTGAAATTTTGAACAAAACTTAAGTTGCTCCAAAATCGGTCGGGTTTAGACTCAATGTGTGGAAATACATATATATTAACATAAACAAAATAAGAACTCGATTAGAGATGATGAAATTTTTGCAAAAAAATCCATATGACGCATTATTATGAGTAGCGTAGACATACCACATTGCTTTCGACAATCTTGAAAATTTGAACAAAAATTAAGTTACTCCAAAATCGGTCGGGTTTAGACTCAAATGTGTGGAAATACATATATATTCACGTGAACAAAATAAGAACTCGATTAAAGATGATGAAATTTTTGCAAAAAAATCCATATGACACATTGTTATGAGTAGCGTACTCATACGACATTGCTTTCGACAATCCTGAAAATTTTAACAAAAATTAAGTTGCTCCAAATCGGTCGGGTTTAGACTCAAATGTGTGGAAATACATATATACTAACGCGTACAAAATAAGAACTCGATTAAAGATGATGAAATTTTTGAAAAAAAATCCATATGACCCATTGTTATGAGTAGCGTACTCATACCACATTGCTTTCGACAATCTTGAAAATTTGAACAAAAATTAAGTTGCTCCAAACTCGTTCGGGTTTAGTCTCAAATGTGTGGAAATACATATATATTCACGTGAACAAAATAAGAACTCCAATAAAGATGATGAAATTTTTGCAAAAAAATCCAAATGACGCATTGTTATGAGTAGCGTACTCATACCACATTGCTTTGGACAATCTTGAAATTTTGAACAAAACTTAAGTTGCTCCAAAATCGGTCGGGTTTAGACTCAAATGTGTGGAAATAAATATATATTCACATAAACAAAATAAGAACTCGATTAGAGATGATGAAATTTTTGCAAAAAAATCCATATGACGCATTATTATGAGTAGCGTAGACATACCACATTGCTTTCGACAATCTTGAAAATTTGAACAAAAAATAAGTTACTCCAAAATCGGTCGGGTTTAGACTCAAATGTGTGGAAATACATATATATTCGCGTGAACAAAATAAGAACTCGATTAAAGATGATGAAATTTTTGCAAAAAAATCCATATGACGCATTGTTATGAGTAGCGTACTCATACCACATTGCTTTCGACAATCTTGAAAATTTGAACAAAAATTAAGTTGCTCCAAACTCGGTCGGGTTTAGACTCAAATGTGTGGAAATACATATATATTCACGTGAACAAAATAAGAACTCGATTAAAGATGATGAAATTTTTGCAAAAAAATCCATATGACACATTGTTATGAGTAGCGTACTCATACCACATTGCTTTCGACAATCTTGAAAATTTGAACAAAATTAAGTTGCTTCAAAATCGGTCGGGCTTAGACTCAAATCTGTGGAAATACATATATACTAACGTGTAGAAAATAAGAACTCGATTAAAGATGATGAAAGTTTTGCAAAAAAATTCATATGACGCATAGTTATGAAAAGCGTATTCATACCACATTGCTTTCGACAATCTGAAAAATTTGAACAAAAATTAACTTGCTCCAAAATCGGCCGGGTTAAGATTCAAATGTGTGGAAATACATACATATTCACGTGTACAAAATAAGAATTTGAATAAAGATTATAAAATTTTAGCAAAAAAATCCATATGACGCATTGTTATGAGTAGCGTACTCATACCACATTGCTTTCGACAATCTTGAAAACTTTAACAAAACTTAAGTTGCTCCAAAATCGGTCGGGTTTAGACTCAAATGTGTGGAAATACATATATATTCACATAAACAAAATAAGAACTCGATTAGAGATGATGAAATTTTTGCAAAAAAATCCATATGACGCATTATTATGAGTAGCGTAGACATACCACATTGCTTTCGACAATCTTGAAAATTTGAACGAAAAATAAGTTACTCCAAAATCGGTCGGGTTTAGACTCAAATGTGTGGAAATACATATATATTCACGTGAACAAAATAAGAACTCGATTAAAGATGATGAAATTTTTGCAAAAAAATCCATATGACGCATTGTTATGAGTAGCGTACTCATACCACATTGCTTTCGACAATCTTGAAAATTTGAACAAAAATTAAGTTGCTCCAAACTCGGTCGGGTTTAGACTCAAATGTGTGGAAATACATATATATTCACGTGAACAAAATAAGAACTCGATTAAAGATGATGAAATTTTTGCAAAAAAATCCATATGAAACATTGTTATGAGTAGCGTACTCATACCACATTGCTTTCGACAATCTTGAAAATTTGAACAACATTAAGTTGCTTCAAAATCGGTCGGGCTTAGACTCAAATCTGTGGAAATACATATATACTAACGTGTACAAAATAAGAACTCGCTTAAAGATGATGAAAGTTTTGCAAAAAAATTCATATGACGCATAGTTATGAAAAGCGTATTCATACCACATTGCTTTCGACAATCTGAAAAATTTGAACAAAAATTAACTTGTTCCAAAATCGGCCGGGTTAAGATTCTAATGTGTGGAAATACATACATATTCACGTGTACAAAATAAGAATTTGAATAAAGATTATAAAATTTTAGCAAAAAAATCCATATGACGCATTGTTATGAGTAGCGTACTCATACCACATTGCTTTCGACAATCTTGAAAACTTTAACAAAAATTAAGTTGCTCCAAAATCGGTCGGGTTTACACTCAAATGTGTGGAAATACATATATATTCACGTGAACAAAATAAGAACTCGATTAAAGATGATGAAATTTTTGCAAAAAAATGCATATGACGCATTGTTATGAGTAGCGTACTCATACCACATTGCTTTCGAGAATGTTGAAAATTTGAACAAAAATTAAGTTGCTCCAAAATCGGTCGGGTTAAGACTCAAATGTGTGGAAATACATACATATTCACGTGTACAAAATAAGAACTCGATTAAAGATGATGAAATTTTTGCAAAAAAATCCATATGACACATTGTTATGAGTAGCGTACTCATACGACATTGCTTTCGACAATCTTGAAAATTTGAACAAAAATTAAGTTGCTCCAAAATCGGTCGGGTGTAGACTCAAATGTGTGGAAATACATATATATTCACGTGAACAAAATAAGAACTCGATTAAAGATGATGAAATTTTTGCAAAAAAATGCATATGACGCATTGTTATGAGTAGCGTACTCATACCACATTGCTTTCGACAATCTTGAAAATTTGAACAAAAATGAAGTTGCTCCAAACTCGGTCGGGTTTAGACTCAAATGTTTGGAAATACATAAATATTCACATGAACATAATAAGAACTCGATTAAAGATGATAAAATTTTTGCAAAAAAATCCATATGACACATTGTTATGAGTAGCGTACTCATACCACATTGCTTTCGACAATCTTGAAAATTTGAACAAAAATTAAGTTGCTCCAAACTCGTTCGGGTTTAGACTTAAATGTGTGGAAATACATATATATTCACGTGAACAAAATAAGAACTCGAATAAAGATGATGAAATTTTTGCAAAAAAATCGAAATGACGCATTGTTATGAGTAGCGTACTCATACCACATTGCTTTGGACAATCTTGAAATTTTGAACAAAACTTAAGTTGCTCCAAAATCGGTCGGGTTTAGACTCAATGTGTGGAAATACATATATATTCACATAAACAAAATAAGAACTCGATTAGAGATGATGAAACTTTTGCAAAAAAATCCATATGACACATTATTATGAGTAGCGTAGACATACCACATTGCTTTCGACAATCTTGAAAATTTGAACAAAAATTAAGTTGCTCCAAACTCGTTCGGGTTTAGACTTAAATGTGTGGAAATACATATATATTCACGTGAACAAAATAAAAACTCGAATAAAGATGATGAAATTTTTGCAAAAAAATCCAAATGACGCATTGTTATGAGTAGCGTGCTCATACCACATTGCTTTGGACAATCTTGAAAATTTGAACAAAAATTAAGTTGCTCCAAAATCCGTCGGGTTTAGACTCAAATGTGTGGAAATACATATATATACACGTGAACAAAATAAGAACTCGATTAAAGATGATGAAATTTTTGCAAAAAAATCCATATGACACATTGTTATGAGTAGCGTACTCATACGACATTCCTTTCGACAATCTTGAAAATTTTAACAAAAATTAAGTTGCTCCAAATCGGTCGGGTTTAGACTCAAATGTGTGGAAATACATATATACTAACGCGTACAAAATAAGAACTCGATTAAAGATGATGAAATTTTTGAAAAAAAATCCATATGACCCATTGTTATGAGTAGCGTACTCATACCACATTGCTTTCGACAATCTTGAAAATTTGAACAAAAATTAAGTTGCTCCAAAATCGGTCGGGTTTAGACTCAAATGTGTGGAAATACATATATATTCATGTGAACAAAATAAGAACTCGATTAAAGATGATGAAATTTTTGCAAAAATCCTTATGACGCATTGTTATGAGTAGCGTACTCATACCACATTGCTTTCGACAATCTTGAAAATTTGAACAAAAATGAAGTTGCTCTAAAATCGGTCGGGTTCAGCCTCTAATGTGTTTAAATACATACATATTCACGTGTACATAATAAGAACTCGATCAAAGATGATGAAATTTTTGCAAAAAAATCTACATGACCCATTGTTATGAGTAGCGTACTCATACGACATTGCTTTCGACAATCTTTAAAATTTTAACAAAAATTAACTTGCTCCAAAATCGGTCGGGTTTAGACTCAAATGTGTGGAAATACATACATATTCACGTGTACAAAATAAGAACTCGATCAAAGATGATGAAACTTTTGCTAAAAAATTCATATGACGCATTGTTATGAGTTGCGCACTCATACCACATTGCTTTGGACAATCTTGAAAATTTGAACAAAAATTAACTTGCTCCAAAATCGGTCGGGTTTAGACTCAATGTGTGGAAATACATATATATTCACATAAACAAAATAAGAACTCGATTAGAGATGATGAAACTTTTGCAAAAAAATCCATATGACGCATTGTTATGAGTAGCGTACTCATACCACATTGCTTTGGACAATCTTGAAATTTTGAACAAAACTTAAGTTGCTCCAAAATCGGTCGGGTTTAGACTCAATGTGTGGAAATACATATATATTCACATAAACAAAATAAGAACTCGATTAGAGATGATGAAACTTTTGCAAAAAAATCCATATGACGCATTATTATGAGTAGCGTAGACATACCACATTGCTTTCGACAATCTTGAAAATTTGAACAAAAATTAAGTTACTCCAAAATCGGTCGGGTTTAGACTCAAATGTGTGGAAATACATATATATTCACGTGAACAGAATAAGAACTCGATTAAAGATGATGAAATTTTTGCAAAAAAATCCATATGACACATTGTTATGAGTAGCGTACTCATACGACATTGCTTTCGACAATCTTGAAAATTATAACAAAAATTAAGTTGCTCCAAATCGGTCGGGTTTAGACTCAAATGTGTGGAAATACATATATACTAACGCGTACAAAATAAGAACTCGATTAAAGATGATGAAATTTTTGAAAAAAAATCCATATGACCCATTGTTATGAGTAGCGTACTCATACCACATTGCTTTCGACAATCTTGAAAATTTGAACAAAAATTAAGTTGCTCCAAAATCGTTCGGGTTTAGACTCAAATGTGTGGAAATACATATATATTCATGTGAACAAAATAAGAACTCGATTAAAGATGATGAAATTTTTGCAAAAATCCTTATGACGCATTGTTATGAGTAGCGTACTCATACCACATTGCTTTCGACAATCTTGAAAATTTGAACAAAAATGAAGTTGCTCTAAAATCGGTCGGGTTCAGCCTCTTATGTGTTTAAATACATACATATTCACGTGTACATAATAAGAACTCGATCAAAGAGGATGAAATTTTTGCAAAAAAATCTACATGACCCATTGTTATGAGTAGCGTACTCATACGACATTGCTTTCGACAATCTTGAAAATTTTAACAAAAATTAACTTGCTCCAAAATCGGTCGGGTTTAGACTCAAATGTGTGGAAATACATACATATTCACGTGTACAAAATAAGAACTCGATATGATGAAACTTTTGCTAAAAAATTCATATGACGCATTGTTATGAGTTGCGCACTCATACCACATTGCTTTCGACAATCTTGAAAATTTTAACAAAAATTAACTTGCTCCAAAATCGGTCGGGTTTAGACTCAAATGTGTGAAAATACATACATATTCACGTGTACAAAATAAGAACTGGATCAAAGATAATGAAATTTTTGCAAAAAAATCCATATGACACATTGTTATGAGTAGCGTATTCATATCACATTGCTTTCGACAATCTAGAAAATTTGAACAAAAATTAAGTTGCTCCAAAATCAGTCGGGTTTAGACTCAAATGTGTGGAAATACATATATATTCACGTGAACAAAATAAGAACTCGATTAAAGATGATGAAACGGGGTGACCCGTACCCACAGGCTTAAAGTAAGACACTTGTGTTTTAACCGCCGCCGCATGCACATCGCTTAACCTTGAATTTTTCGCCACTCAGGCATCTGAATTTAGATTATCACACACTCAAAGATGATGAAATTTTTGCAAAAAAATCCATACCCATTGTTATGAGTAGCGTACTCATACAATCTTGCAAATTTGAACCAAAATGAAGTTGCTCTCAAATCGGTCGGGTTTAGACTCAAATGTGTGGAAATACATATATATTCACGTGTACAAAATAAGAACTCTATCAAAGATGATGAAATTTTTGCTAAAAAATTCATATGACGCATTGTTATGAGTTGCGCACTCATACCACATTGCTTTCGAGAATGTTGAAAATTTGAACATAAATTAAGTTGCTCCAAAATCGGTCGGGTTTACATTCAAATGTATGCAAATACATATATATTTAAGTATAGAAAATAAGAACTCGATTAAAGATGATGAAATTTTTGCAAAAAAATCCATATGACACATTGTTATGAGTAGCGTACTCATACCACATTGCTTTCGACAATCTTGAAAATTTGAACAAAAATTAAGTTGCTCCAAAATCGGTCGGGTTTAGACTCAAATGTGTGGAAATACATATATATTCACGTGAACAAAATAAGAACTCGATTAAAGATGATGAAATTTTTGCAAAAAAATCTATATGACGCATTGTTATGAGTAGCGTACTCATACCACCTTGCTTTCGACAATCTTGAAAATTTGAACAAAAATTAAGTTGCTCCAAACTCGGTCGGGTTTAGACTCAAATGTGTGGAAATACATATATATTCACGTGAACAAAATAAGAACTCGATTAAAGATGATGAAATGTTTGCAAAAAAATCCATATGACGCATTGTTATGAGTAGCGTACTCATACCACATTGCTCTCGAGAATGTTGAAAATTTGAACAAAACTTAAGTTGCTTCAAAATCGGTCGGGCTTAGACTCAAATGTGTGGAAATACATATATGTATACTAACGTGTACTTAATAAGAACTCGATTAAAGATAATGAAATTTTTGCAAAAAAATTCATATGACGCATAGTTATGAGTATATTATATTATTAAGTAATATAATATAATATAATTTAATATAATATAATCTGGAAAATTTGAACAAAAATTAAGTTGCTCCAAAATCAGTCGGGTTAAGACTCAAATGTGTGGAAATACATATATATTTACGTATACTTAATAAGAACTCGATTAAAGATAATGAAATTTTTGCGAAAAGATCCATATGACGCATTGTTATGAGTAGCGTACTCATACCACATTGCTTTCGACAATCTTGAAAATTTGAACAAAAATGAAGTTGCTCTAAAATCGGTCGGGTTCAATCTCAAATGTGTGGAAATGCATACATATTCACTTGTACAAAATAAGAACTCGATCAAGGATGATGAAGTTTTTGCAAAAAATTCATATGACCCATTGTTATGAGTAGCGTACTCATACGACATTGCTTTCGACAATCTTGAAAATTTGAACAAAAATGAAGTTGCTCCAAAATCGGTCGGGGTTAGACTCAAATGTGTGGAAATACATATATATTCATGTGAACAAAATAAGAACTCGATTAAAGATGATGAAATTTTTGCAAAAAAATCCATATAACGCATTATTATGAGTAGCGTACTCATACAACATTGCTTTCGACAATCGTGAAAATTTGAACAAAAATTAAGTTGCTCCAAAATCAGTCGCGTAAAGACTCAAATGTGTGGAAATACATATATATTCACGTGAGCAAAATAAGAACTCGATTAAAGATGATGAAATTTTTGCAAAAAAATCCATATAACGCATTGTTATGAGTAGCGTACTCATACCACATTGCTTTCGACAATCTTGAAAATTTGAACAAAAACTAAGTTGCTCCAAAATCAGTCGGGTTAAGACTCAAATGTGTGGAAATACATATATATTTACGTATACTTAATAAGAACTCGATTAAAGATAATGCAATTTTTGCAAAAAAATCCATATGACCCATTGTTATGAGTAGCGTACTCATACGACATTGCTTTCGACAATCTTAAAAATTTTAACAAAAATGAAGTTGCTCCAAAATCGGTCGGGCTTAGACTCAAATGTGTGGAAAAACATATATATTCACGTGTACAAAATAAGAACTCGATCAAAGATGATGCAATTTTTGCTAAAAAATTCATATGACGCATTGTTATCAGTTGCGCACTCATACCACATTGCTCTCGAGAATGTTGAAAATTTGAACATAAATTAAGTTGCGCCAAAATCGGTCGGATTTAGATTCAAATGTGTGGAAATACATACATATTCACGTGTACAAAATAAGAACTCGATTAAAGATGATGAAAAATTTGCAAAAAAATCCATATAACGCATTGTTATGAGTAGCGTACTCATACTACATTGCGTTCGACAATCTTGAAAATTTGAACAAAAATTAAGTTGCTCCAAAACCAGTCGGGTTAAGACTCACATGTGTGGAAATACATATATATTTACGTATACTTAATAAGAAATCGATCAAAGATTATGAAATTTTTGCAAAAAATCCATATGACCCATTGTTATGAGTAGCATACTCATACGACATTGCTTTCGACAATCTTAAAAATTTGAACAAAAATGAAGTTGCTCCAAAATCGGTCGGGTTAAGACTCAAATGTGTGGAAATACATATATATTTACGTATACTTAATAAGAAATCGATCAAAGATGATGATATTTTTGCAAAAAAATCCATATGACGCATTGTTATGAGTAGCGTACTCATACGACATTGCTTTCGACAATCTTAAAAATTTGAACAAAAATGAAGTTGCTCCAAAATCAGTCGGGTTAAGACTCAAATGTGTGGAAGTACATGCATATTCACGTGTACAAAATAATAACTCGATCAAAGATGATGAAATTTTTGCAAAAAAATCCATATGACGCATTGTTATGAGTAGCGTACTCATACGACATTGCTTTCGACAATCTTAAAAATTTGAACAAAAATGAAGTTGCTCCAAAATCAGTCGGGTTAAGACTAAAATGTGTGGAAGTACATGCATATTCACGTGTACAAAATAATAACTCGATCAAAGATGATGAAATTTTTGCAAAAAAATCCATATGACACATTGTTATGAGTAGCGTACTCATACGACATTGCTTTCGACAATCTTGAAAATTTTAACAAAAATTAACTTGCTCCAAAATCGGTCGGGTTTAGACTCAAATGTAAATAAATACATACATATTCACGTGTACAAAATAAGAACTCGATCAAAGATGATGAAACTTTTGCTAAAAAATCCATATGACGCATTGTTATGAGTAGCGTACTCATACGACATTGCTTTCGACAATCTTAAAAATTTGAACAAAACTGAAGTTGCTCCAAAATCAGTCGGGTTAAGACTCAAATGTGTGAAAATACATGCATATTCACGTGTACAAAATAATAACTCGATCAAAGATGATGAAATTTGTGCAAAAAAATCCATATGACACATTGTTATGAGTAGCGTACTCATACGACATTGCTTTCGACAATCTTGAAAATTTGAACAAAAATTAAGTATCTCTAAAATCGGTCGGGTTTAGACTCAAATGTGTGGAAATACATATATATTCAAGTGAACAAAATAAGAACTCGATTAGAGATGATGAAATTTTTGCAAAAAAATCCATATGACGCATTGTTATGAGTAGCGTACACGTACCACATTGCTTTCGACAATCTTGAAAATTTGAACAAAAATTAAGTTGCTCCAAAATCGGTCGGGTTTAGACTCAAATATGTGGAAATACATACAAATTCACGTGTACAAAATAAGAACTCGATCAAAGATGATGAAATTTTTGCAAAAAAATTAATATGACACATTGTTATGAGTAGCGTACTCATACCACATTGCTTTCGACAATCTTGAAAATTTGAACAAAAATTAAGTTGCTCCAAAATCGGTCGGGTTTAGACTCAAATATGTGGAAATACATACAAATTCACGTGTACAAAATAAGAACTCGATCAAAGATGATGAAATTTTTGCAAAAAAATTAATATGACACATTGTTATGAGTAGCGTACTCATACGACATTGCTTTCGACAATCTTGTAAATTTGAACAAAAATGAAGTTGCTCCAAAATCGGTCGGGTTTAGACTCAAATGTGTGGAAATACATATATATTTACGTATACTTAATAAGAAATCGATCAAGGATGATGAAATTTTTGCAAAAAAATCCATATGACCCATTGCTATGAGTAGCGTACTCATACCACATTGCTTTCGACAATCTTGAAAATTTGAACAAAAATGAAGTTGCTCCAAAATCGGTCGGGTTTAGACTCAAATGTGTGGAAATACATATATATTTACGTATACTTAATAAGAAATCGATCAAGGATGATGAAATTTTTGCAAAAAAATCCATATGACCCATTGCTATGAGTGGCGTACTCATACCACATTGCTTTCGACAATCTTGAAAATTTGAACAAAAATGAAGTTGCTCCAAAATCGGTCGGGTTTAGACTCAAATGTGTGGAAATACATATATATTTACGTATACTTAATAAGAACTCGATTAAAGCTAATGAAATTTTTGCGAAAAAAATCCATATGACGCATTGTTATGAGTAGCGTACTCATACCACATTGCTTTCGACAATCTTGAAAATTTGAACAAAAATGAAGTTGCTCTAAAATCGGTCGGGTTCAGACTCAAATTTATGAAAATACATACATATTCACTTGTGCAAAATAAGAACTCGATCAAAGATGATGAAATTTTTGCAAAAAAATCCATATGACCCATTGTTATGAGTAGCGTACTCATACGACATTGCTTTCGACAATCTTGAAAATTTGAACAAAAATGAAGTTGCTCCAAAATCGGTCGGGTTTAGACTCAAATGTGTGGAAATACATATATATTTACGTATACTTAATAAGAAATCGATCAAGGATGATGAAATTTTTGCAAAAAAATCCATATGACCCATTGTTATGAGTAGCGTACTCATACCACATTGCTTTCGACAATCTTGAAAATTTGAACAAAAATGAAGTTGCTCCAAAATCGGTCGGGTTTAGACTAAAATGTGTGGAAATACATATATATTTACGTATACTTAATAAGAAATCGATCAAAGATGATGAAACTTTTGCTAAAAAATCCATATGACGCATTGTTATGAGTAGCGTACTCATACGACATTGCTTTCGACAATCTTAAAAATTTGAACAAAACTGAAGTTGCTCCAAAATCAGTCGGGTTAAGACTCAAATGTGTGAAAATACATGCATATTCACGTGTACAAAATAATAACTCGATCAAAGATGATGAAATTTGTGCAAAAAAATCCATATGACACATTGTTATGAGTAGCGTACTCATACGACATTGCTTTCGACAATCTTGAAAATTTGAACAAAAATTAAGTTGCTCCAAAATCGGTCGGGTTTAGACTCAAATATGTGGAAATACATACAAATTCACGTGTACAAAATAAGAACTCGATCAAAGATGATGAAATTTTTGCAAAAAAATTAATATGACACATTGTTATGAGTAGCGAACTCATACCACATTGCTTTCGACAATCTTGAAAATTTGAACAAAAATTAAGTTGCTCCAAAATCGGTCGGGTTTAGACTCAAATATGTGGAAATACATACAAATTCACGTGTACAAAATAAGAACTCGATCAAAGATGATGAAATTTTTGCAAAAAAATTAATATGACACATTGTTATGAGTAGCGTACTCATACGACATTGCTTTCGACAATCTTGAAAATTTGAACAAAAATGAAGTTGCTCCAAAATCGGTCGGGTTTAGACTCAAATGTGTGGAAATACATATATATTTACGTATACTTAATAAGAAATCGATCAAGGATGATGAAATTTTTGCAAAAAAATCCATATGACCCATTGCTATGAGTAGCGTACTCATACCACATTGCTTTCGACAATCTTGAAAATTTGAACAAAAATGAAGTTGCTCCAAAATCGGTCGGGTTTAGACTCAAATGTGTGGAAATACATATATATTTACGTATACTTAATAAGAAATCGATCAAGGATGATGAAATTTTTGCAAAAAAATCCCTATGACCCATTGCTATGAGTAGCGTACTCATACCACATTGCTTTCGACAATCTTGAAAATTTGAACAAAAATGAAGTTGCTCCAAAATCGGTCGGGTTTAGACTCAAATGTGTGGAAATACATATATATTTACGTATACTTAATAAGAACTCGATTAAAGCTAATGAAATTTTTGCGAAAAAAATCCATATGACGCATTGTTATGAGTAGCGTACTCATACCACATTGCTTTCGACAATCTTGAAAATTTGAACAAAAATGAAGTTGCTCTAAAATCGGTCGGGTTCAGACTCAAATTTATGAAAATACATACATATTCACTTGTGCAAAATAAGAACTCGATCAAAGATGATGAAATTTTTGCAAAAAAATCCATATGACCCATTGTTATGAGTAGCGTACTCATACGACATTGCTTTCGACAATCTTGAAAATTTGAACAAAAATGAAGTTGCTCCAAAATCGGTCGGGTTTAGACTCAAATGTGTGGAAATACATATATATTTACGTATACTTAATAAGAAATCGATCAAGGATGATGCAATTTTTGCAAAAAAATCCATATGACCCATTGTTATGAGTAGCGTACTCATACCACATTGCTTTCGACAATCTTGAAAATTTGAACAAAAATGAAGTTGCTCCAAAATCGGTCGGGTTTAGACTAAAATGTGTGGAAATACATATATATTTACGTATACTTAATAAGAAATCGATCAAGGATGATGAAATTTTTGCAAAAAAATCCATATGACCCATTGTTATGAGTAGCGTACTCATACCACATTGCTTTCGACAATCTTGAAAATTTGAACATAAATGAAGTTGCTCCAAAATCGGTCGGGTTTAGACTCAAATGTGTGGAAATACATATATATTTACGTATACTTAATAAGAAATCGATCAAGGATGATGAAATTTTTGCAAAAAAATCCATATGACCCATTGTTATGAGTAGCATACTCATACGACATTGCTTTCGACAATCTTGAAAATTTGAACAAAAATGAAGTTGCTCCAAAATCGGTCGGGTTTAGACTCAAATGTGTGGAAATACATATATATTTACGTATACTTAATAAGAAATCGATCAAGGATGATGAAATTTTTGCAAAAAAATCCATATGACCCATTGTTATGAGTAGCGTACTCATACCACATTGCTTTCGACAATCTTGAAAATTTGAACAAAAATGAAGTTGCTCCAAAATCGGTCGGGTTTAGACTAAAATGTGTGGAAATACATATATATTTACGTATACTTAATAAGAAATCGATCAAGCTTGATGAAATTTTTGCAAAAAAATCCATATGACCCATTGTTATGAGTAGCGTACTCATACCACATTGCTTTCGACAATCTTGAAAATTTGAACATAAATGAAGTTGCTCCAAAATCGGTCGGGTTTAGACTCAAATGTGTGGAAATACATACATTTTCACGTGTACAAAATAATAACTCGATCAAAGATGATGAAATTTTTGCAAAAAAATCCATATGACACATTGTTATGAGTAGCGTACTCATACCACATTGCTTTGTTCAATCTTGAAATTTTGAACAAAAATTAAGTTGCTCCAAAATCGTTCGGGTTTAGACTCAAATGTGTGAAAATACATATATATTCACATGAACAAAATAAGAACTCGATTAGAGATGATGAACTTTTTGCAAAAAAATCCATATGACACATTGTTATGAGTAGCGTACTCATACCACATTGCTTTCGACAATCTTGAAAATTTGAACAAAAATTAAGTTGCTCTAAAATCAGTCGGGTTAAGACTCAAATGTGTGGAAATACATATATATTTACGTATTCTTAATAAGAACTCGATTAAAGATAATGAAATTTTTGCGAAAAAAATCCATATGACGCATTGTTATGAGTAGCGTACTCATACCACATTGCTTTCGACAATCTTGAAAATTTGAACAAAAATGAAGTTGCTCTAAAATCGGTCGGGTTCAGACTCAAATTTATGAAAATACATACATATTTACTTGTGCAAAATAAGAACTCGATCAAAGATGATGAAATTTTTGCAAAAAAATCCATATGACCCATTGTTATGAGTAGCGTACTCATACGACATTGCTTTCGACAATCTTGAAAATTTGAACAAAAATGAAGTTGCTCCAAAATCGGTCGGGTTTAGACTCAAATGTGTGGAAATACATATATATTCACGTGAACAAAATAAGAACTCGATTAAAGATGATGAAATTTTTGCAAAAAAATCCATATGACCCATTGTTATGAGTAGCGTACTCATACGACATTGCTTTCGAGAATGTTGAAAATTTGAACATAAATTAAGTTTCTCCAAAATCGGTCGGGTTTAGATTCAAATGTGTGGATTACATACATATTCACGTGTACAAAATAAGAACTCGATCAAAGATAATGAAATTTTTGCAAAATTTTTGTTATGAGTAGCGTATTCATATCACATTGCTTTCGACAATCTTGAAAATTTTAACAAAATTAAGTTGCTCCAAAATCAGTCGGGCTTAGACTCAAATGCTGCTACTGATGTTGCCGAAAAATACGCTCATCATGTACTCTCGTGGCAGTTTATCTCACCCTATGCTCCTCATATGGGTGTCTTATGGGAAGCTGCGGTAAAGAGTGTTAAGGCCCATTTCACGAAGGTGGCTGGGAATCACAAATTCACCTTCGAGGAATTCACCACTCTCCTCGTCCGAATTGAAGCGGTGCTTAATTCGCGACCACTCTCTCCTATGTCTCAGGATCCCACCGATATGTTGGCGTTAACGCCAGGACATTTATTGCGTGGTGCCCCACTCCTCTCTCTTCCGGAACCCCCCTCTGAAAACCTTTCTTTAGTGAATAAATGGCAGAAATTGAAGGTCATTCATCAACAATTCAGCATTCGCTGGAAAAACGAGTACCTTAAGGAACTCCATAAAAGACACAAGTGGAAACGCCCAGAACCCAACATTAAAGACGGAGAATTGGTTGTAGTTAAAGGCGACCTGCTACCCCCAAATGAGTGGAGACTCGGGCGCATCGTGAAACTTTACCCCGGCAGCGATCAAAATGTTCGCGTGGCGGATATCCGCACTCAAGCGGGAACCATCACGCGCAACATCGCAAAGCACTGCTTTTTGCCCCCCCTATAATCTCTCCCTCCGTCCCTCATGCCAACTAAACTCTAACCCATCACATATACATCTCCAGGTCACTATACAATGGCATGTTACTAATTAAAGTTTCGACGTTTGCTTTGTTTCTCCACAGATGGACAGGAGAGCGATGGACGTAAATCAATGCCGACTGTGCTGTCGCCATCACCCGCTGAGGTTCTGCCGGGCCTTTCTAGCTATGACACCCGAGGAGCGGTATGAGTCCGCACGGTCGCACAAGTATTGCGTCAATTGCTTGGCGACCTCGCACGCAACCGGAGCATGCAGCTCCGCTGATAGCTGCCACCGATGTGGGAAGGCCCACCATACCATGCTACATCGTACGTTACAGGAACGCGATCACCCTGACGATTAGAGATGATGAAATTTTTGCAAAAAAATCCATATGACACATTGTTATGAGTAGCGTACTCATACCACATTGCTTTCGACAATCTTGAAAATTTGAATAAAAATTAAGTTGCTCCAAAATCAGTCGGGTTAAGACTCAAATGTGTGGAAATACATATATATTTACGTATACTTAATAAGAACTCGATTAAAGCTAATGAAATTTTTGCGAAAAAAATTCATATGACGCATTGTTATGAGTAGCGTACTCATACCACATTGCTTTCGACAATCTTGAAAATTTTAACAAAAATTAAGTTGCTCTAAAATCGGTCGGGTTCAGACTCAAATTTATGAAAATACATACATATTCACTTGTGCAAAATAAGAACTCGATCAAAGATGATGAAATTTTTGCAAAAAAAACCATATGACCCATTGTTATGAGTAGCGTACTCATACGACATTGCTTTCGACAATCTTGAAAATTTGAACAAAAATGAAGTTGCTCCAAAATCGGTCGGGTTTAGATTCAAATGTGTGGATTACATACATATTCACGTGTACAAAATAAGAACTGGATCAAAGATGATGAAATTTTTGCAAAATTTTTGTTATGAGTAGCGTATTCATATCACATTGCTTTCGACAATCTTGAAAATTTTAACAAAATTAAGTTGCTCCAAAATCAGTCGGGCTTAGACTCAAATGCTGCTACTGATGTTGCCGAAAAATACGCTCCTCATGTACTCTCGTGGCAGTTTATCCCACCCTATGCTCCTCATATGGGTGGCTTATGGGAAGCTGCGGTAAAGAGTTTTAAGGCCCATTTCACGAAGGTGGCTGGGAATCACAAATTCACCTTCGAGGAATTCACCACTCTCCTCGTCCGAATTGAAGCGGTGCTTAATTCGCGACCACTCTCTCCTATGTCTCAGGATCCCACCGATATGTTGGCGTTAACGCCAGGACATTTATTGCGTGGTGCCCCACTCCTCTCTCTTCCGGAACCCCCCTCTGAAAACCTTTCTTTAGTGAATAAATGGCAGAAATTGAAGGTCATTCATCAACAATTCAGCATTCGCTGGAAAAACGAGTACCTTAAGGAACTCCATAAAAGACACAAGTGGAAACGCCCAGAACCCAACATTAAAGACGGAGAATTGGTTGTAGTTAAAGGCGACCTGCTACCCCCAAATGAGTGGAGACTCGGGCGCATCGTGAAACTTTACCCCGGCAGCGATCAAAATGTTCGCGTGGCGGATATCCGCACTCAAGCGGGAACCATCACGCGCAACATCGCAAAGCAATGCTTTTTGCCCCCCCTATAATCTCTCCCTCCGTCCCTCATGCCAACTAAACTCTAACCCATCACATATACATCTCCAGGTCACTATACAATGGCATGTTACTAATTAAAGTTTCGACGTTTGCTTTGTTTCTCCACAGATGGACAGGAGAGCGATGGACGTAAATCAATGCCGACTGTGCTGTCGCCATCACCCGCTGAGGTTCTGCCGGGCCTTTCTAGCTATGACACCTGAGGAGCGGTATGAGTCCGCACGGTCGCACAAGTATTGCGTCAATTGCTTGGCGACCTCGCACGCAACCGGAGCATGCAGCTCCGCTGATAGCTGCCACCGATGTGGGAAGGCCCACCATACCATGCTACATCGTACGTTACAGGAACGCGATCGCCCTGACGATTTGCGAACTCGAATCCGCCGTACAGGACCAGTCCTCGCCAGCCGCGTGGTCAAACCGCCCTCCAAATGGTCCAATGGCGGACGCAACATAGTCCAACAACGCCTTCGCGATTTGGTTACCAAGGCAGCGCTGACCCTCGAAAAGCTGCAAGAACTACTTCACCTGGCATGGGCGCAGGCGGGCCGGCATGTTGAGGACATGGGTCCTAACCTAATCGATTTCGATTAGTTCTTCATTTTTGTAACAATATTTTTAAGTGGCGTGCGGCCGGCAACACTAATTTTTTGCGTTTTATTGTGAATGAAAATAGCATGACCAGATTTTATATATATGTAAGCGGTCCCACGGGGTGACCCGTACCCACAGGCTTAAAGTAAGACACTTGTGTTTTAACCGCCGCCGCATGCACATCGCTTAACCTTGAATTTTTCGCCACTCAGGCATCTGAATTTAGATTATCACACACTTGTGTAGATCAATTAATTGAAATAAAATAAACAACCCCCTTCGGTATACTTTTAAATTTAAAACTCCGCTTTTATTTAAAAGGGACAAAGTAATTATCTAGCGCACCCTGCGCTCACATCATAAATTCCTCATTAAATGAACACACTCATACCACATTGCTTTTGAGAATGTTGAAAATTTGAACATAAGTTGCTCCAAAATCGGTCGGGTTTAGATTTAAATGTGTGGAAAAACATACATATTCACGTGTACAAAATAAGAACTCGATCAAAGATGATGAAATTTTTGCAAAAAAATCCATATGACTCATTGTTATGAGTAGCGTATTCATACGACATTGCTTTCGACAATCTTGAAAATTTGAACAAAAATGAAGTTGCTCCAAAATCTGTCGCGTTTAGACTCAAATGTGTGGAAATACATATATATTCACGTGAACAAAATAAGAACTCGATTAAAGATGATGAAATTTTCGCAAAAAAATCCATATAACGCATTGTTATGAGTAGCGTACTCATACCACCTTGCTTTTGACAATCTTGAAAATTTGAACAAAAATTAAGTTGCTCCAAAATCAGTCGGGTTAAGACTCAAATGTGTGGAAATACATATATATTTACGTATACTTAATAAGAAATCGATCAAGGATGATGAAATTTTTGCAAAAAAATCCATATGACCCATTGTTATGAGTAGCGTACTCATACCACAATGCTTTCGACATTCTTGAAAATTTGAACAAAAATTAAGTTGCTCCAAAATCAGTCGGGATAAGACCCAAATGTGGGGAAATACATATATATTCACGTGTACAAAATAATAACTCGATCAAAGATGATGAAATTTTTGCAAAAAAATCCATATGACACATTGTTATGAGTAGCGTACTCATGCCACACTGCTTTGGACAATCTTGAAATTTTGAACAAAAATTAAGTTGCTCCAAAATCGGTCGGGTTTAGACTCAAATGTGTGAAAATACATACATATTCACGTGTACAAAATAAGAACTGGATCAAAGATGATGAAATTTTTGCAAAAAAATCCATATGACACATTGTTATGAGTAGCGTATTCATATCACATTGCTTTCGACAATCTAGAAAATTTTAACAAAAATTAAGTTGCTCCAAAATCAGTCGGGATTAGACTCAAATGTGTGGAAATACATATATATTCACGTGTACAAAATAATAACTCGATTAAAGATGAAGAAATTTTTGCAAAAAAATCCATATAACGCATTGTTATGAGTAGCGTACTCATACAATCTTGAAAATTTGAACAAAAATGAAGTTGCTCCAAAATCGGTCGGGTTAAGACTCAAATGTGTGGAAATACATATATATTCACGTGTACAAAATAAGAACTCGATCAAAGATGATGAAATTTTTGCTAAAAAATTCTTATGACGCATTGTTATGAGTTGCGCACTCATACCACATTGCTTTCGAGAATGTTGAAAATTTGAACATAAATTAAGGTGCTCCAAAATCGGTCGGGTTAAGACTCAAATGTGTGGAAATACATATATATTCACGTGTACAAAATAAGAACTCGATCAAAGATGATGAAATTTTTGCTAAAAAATTCTTATGACGCATTGTTATGAGTTGCGCACTCATACCACATTGCTTTCGACAATCTTGAAAATTTGAACAAAAATGAAGTTGCTCTAAAATCGGTCGGGCTCAGACTCAAATGTGTGAAAATACATACATATTCACTTGTGCAAAATAAGAACTCGATCAAAGATGATGAAATTTTTGCAAAAGAATCCATATGACCCATTGTTATGAGTAGCGTACTCATACGACATTGCTTTCGACAATCTTGAAAATTTGAACAAAAATTAAGTTGCTCCAAAATCGGTCGGGTTTAGACTCAAATGTGTGGAAATACATATATATTCACGTGAACAAAATAAGAACTCGATCAAAGATGATGAAATTTTTGCAAAAAAATCCATATGACCCATTGTTATGAGTAGCGTACTCATACGACATTGCTTTCGACAATCTTGAAAATTTTAACAAAAATTAAGTTGCTCCAAAATCGGTCGGGTTTAGACTCAAATGTGTGAAAATACATACATATTCACGTGTACGAAATAAGAACTGGATCAAAGATGATGAAATTTTTGCAAAAAAATCCATATGACACATTGTTATGAGTAGCGTATTCATATCACATTGCTTTCGACAATCTAGAAAATTTTAACAAAAATTAAGTTGCTCCAAAATCAGTCGGGTTTAGACTCAAATGCTGCTACTGATGTCGCCGAAAAATACGCTCCTCATGTACTCTCGTGGCAGTTCATCCAACCCTATGCTCCTCATATGGGTGGCTGATGGGAAGCTGCGGTAAAAAGTTTTAAGACCCGCTTCACGAAGGTGGCTGGGAATCACAAATTCACCTTCGAGGAATTCACCACTCTCCTCGTCCGAATTGAAGCGGTGCTTAATTCGCGACCACTCTCTCCTATGTCTCAGGATCCGACCGATATGTTGGCGTTAACGGCAGGACATTTCTTGCGTGGTGCCCCACTCCATTCTCTTCCGGAACCCCCCTCTGAAAACCTTTCTTTAGTGAATAAATGGCAGAAATTGAAGGTCATTCATCAACAATTCAGCATTCGCTGGAAAAACGAGTACCTTAAGGAACTCCATAAAAGACACAAGTGGAAACGCCCAGAACCCAACATTAAAGACGGAGAATTGGTTGTAGTTAAAGGCGACCTGCTACCCCCAAATGAGTGGAGACTCGGGCGCATCTTGAAACTTTACCCCGGCAGCGATCAAAATGTTCGCGTGGCGGATATCCGCACTCAAGCGGGAACCATCACGCGCAACATCGCAAAGCAATGCTTTTTGCCCCCCCTATAATCTCTCCCTCCGTTCCTCATGCCAACTAAACTCTAACCTATCACATATACATCTCCAGGTCACTATACAATGGCATGTTACTAATTAAAGTTTCGACGTTTGCTTTGTTTCTACACAGATGGACAGGAGAGCGATGGACGTAAATCAATGCCGACTGTGCTGTCGCCATCACCCGCTGAGGTTCTGCCGGGCCTTTCTAGCTATGACACCTGAGGAGCGGTATGAGTCCGCACGGTCGCACAAGTATTGCGTCAATTGCTTGGCGACCTCGCACGCAACCGGAGCATGCAGCTCCGCTGATAGCTGCCACCGATGTGGGAAGGCCCACGATACCATGCTACATCGTACGTTACAGGAACGCGATCGCCCTGACGATTTGCGAACTCGAATCCGCCGTACAGGACCAGTCCTCGCCAGCCGCGTGGTCAAACCGCCAGCCAAAAGGGCCAATGGCGGACGCAACATAGTCCAACAACGCCTTCGCGATTTGTTTACCCAGGCAGCGCTGACCCTCGAAAAGCTGCAAGAACTACTTCACCTGGCATGGGCGCAGGCGGGCCGGCATGTTGAGGACATGGGTCCTAACCTAATCGATTTCGATTAGTTCTTCATTTTTGTAACAATATTTTTAAGTTGCGTGCGGCCGGCAACACTAATTTTTTGCGTTTTATTGTGAATGAAAATAGCATGACCAGATTTTATATATATGTAAGCGGTCCCACGGGGTGACCCGTACCCACAGGCTTAAAGTAAGACACTTGTGTTTTAACCGCCGCCGCATGCACATCGCTTAACCTTGAATTTTTCGCCACTCAGGCATCTGAATTTAGATTATCACACACTTGTGTAGATCAATTAATTGAAATAAAATAAACAACCCCCTTCGGTATACTTTTAAATTTAAAACTCCGCTTTTATTTAAAAGGGACAAAGCAATTATCTAGCGCACCCTGCGCTCACCTCATAAATTCCTCATTAAATGAACACACTCATACCACATTGCTTTCGAGAATGTTGAAAATTTGAACATAAGTTGCTCCAAAATCGGTCGGGTTTAGACTCAAATGTGTGGAAATACATACATATTCACTTGTTCAAAATAAGAACTCGATCAAAGATGATGAAATTTTTGCAAAAAAATCCATATGACCCATTGTTATGAGTAGCGTACTCATACAATCTTGAAAATTTGAACAAAAATGAAGTTGCTCCCAAATCGGTCGGGTTTAGACTCAAATGTGTGGAAATACATATATATTCACGTGTACAAAATAAGAACTCTATCAAAGATGATGAAATTTTTGCTAAAAAATTCATGTGACGCATTGTTATGAGTTGCGCACTCATACCACATTGCTTTCGAGAATGTTGAAAATTTGAACATAAATTAAGTTGCTCCAAAATCGGTCGGGATTAGATTCAAAAGTATGCAAATACATATATATTTAAGTATAGAAAATAAGAACTCGATTAAAGATGATGAAATTTTTGCAAAAAAATCCATATGACACATTGTTATGAGTAGCGTACTCATACCACATTGCTTTCGACAATCTTGAAAATTTGAGCAAAAATTAAGTTGCTCCAAAATCGGTCGGGTTTAGACTCAAATGTGTGGAAATACATATATATTCACGTGAACAAAATAAGAACTCGATTAAAGATGATGAAATTTTTGCAAAAAAATCTATATGACGCATTGTTATGAGTAGCGTACTCATACCACATTGCTTTCGACAATCTTGAAAATTTGAACAAAAATTAAGTTGCTCCAAACTCGGTCGGGTTTAGACTCAAATGTGTGGAAATACATATATATTCACGTGAACAAAATAAGAACTCGATTAAAGATGATGAAATTTTTGCAAAAAAATCCATATGACGCATTGTTATGAGTAGCGTACTCATACCACATTGCTCTCGAGAATGTTGAAAATTTGAACAAAACTTAAGTTGCTTCAAAATCGGTCGGGCTTAGACTCAAATGTGTGGAAAAACATATATGTATACTAACGTGTACTTAATAAGAACTCGATTAAAGATAATGAAATTTTTGCAAAAAAATTCATATGACGCATAGTTATGAGTATATTATATTATTAAGTAATATAATATAATATAATTTAATATAATATAATCTAGAAAGTTTGAACAAAAATTAAGTTGCTCCAAAATCAGTCGGGTTAAGACTCAAATGTGTGGAAATACATATATATTTACGTATACTTAATAAGAACTCGATTAAAGATAATGAAATTTTTGCGAAAAAATCCATATGACGCATTGTTATGAGTAGCGTACTCATACCACATTGCTTTCGACAATCTTGAAAATTTGAACAAAAATGAAGTTGCTCTAAAATCGGTCGGGTTCAATCTCAAATGTGTGGAAATGCATACATATTCACTTGTACAAAATAAGAACTCGATCAAGGATGATGAAATTTTTGCAAAAAAATTCATATGACCCATTGTTATGAGTAGCGTACTCATACGACATTGCTTTCGACAATCTTGAAAATTTAAACAAAAATGAAGTTGCTCCAAAATCGGTCGGGGTTAGACTCAAATGTGTGGAAATACATATATATTCATGTGAACAAAATAAGAACTCGATTAAAGATGATGAAATTTTTGCAAAAAAATCCATATAACGCATTATTATGAGTAGCGTACTCATACAACATTGCTTTCGACAATCTTGAAAATTTGAACAAAAATTAAGTTGCTCCAAAATCAGTCGGGTTAAGACTCAAATGTGTGGAAATACATATATATTCCCGTGAGCAAAATAAGAACTCGATTAAAGATGATGAAATTTTTGCAAAAAAATCCATATAACGCATTGTTATGAGTAGCGTACTCATACCACATTGCTTTCGACAATCTTGAAGATTTCAACAAAAATTAAGTTGCTCCAAAATCAGTCGGGTTAAGACTCAAATGTGTGGAAATACATATATATTTACGTATACTTAATAAGAACTCGCTTAAAGATAATGCAATTTTTGCAAAAAAATCCATATGACCCATTGTTATGAGTAGCGTACTCATACGACATTGCTTTCGACAATCTTAAAAATTTTAACAAAAATGAAGTTGCTCCAAAATCGGTCGGGCTTAGACTCAAATGTGTGGAAATACATATATATTCACGTGTACAAAATAAGAACTCGATCAAAGATGATGCAATTTTTGCTAAAAAATTCATATGACGCATTGTTATCAGTTGCGCACTCATACCACATTGCTCTCGAGAATGTTGAAAATTTGAACATAAATTAAGTTGCGCCAAAATCGGTCGGATTTAGATTCAAATGTGTGGAAATACATACATATTCACGTGTACAAAATAAGAACTCGATTAAAGATGATGAAATATTTGCAAAAAAAATCCATATAACGCATTGTTATGAGTAGCGTACTCATACTACATTGCGTTCGACAATCTTGAAAATTTGAACAAAAATTAAGTTGCTCCAAAACCAGTCGGGTTTAGACTCAAATGTGTGGAAATACATATATATTTACGTATACTTAATAAGAAATCGATCAAAGATTATGAAATTTTTGCAAAAAAATCCATATGACCCATTGTTATGAGTAGCATACTCATACGACATTGCTTTCGACAATCTTAAAAATTTGAACAACAATGAAGTTGCTCCAAAATCGGTCGGGTTAAGACTCAAATGTGTGGAAATACATATATATTTACGTATACTTAATAAGAACTCGATTAAAGATGATGAAATTTTTGCAAAAAAAATCCATATAACGCATTGTTATGAGTATCGTACTAATACTACATTGCGTTCGACAATCTTGAAAATTTGAACAAAAATTAAGTTGCTCCAAAACCAGTCGGGTTTAGACTCAAATGTGTGGAAATACATATATATTTACGTATACTTAATAAGAAATCGATCAAAGATTATGAAATTTTTGCAAAAAAATCCATATGACCCATTGTTATGAGTAGCATACTCATACGACATTGCTTTCGACAATCTTAAAAATTTGAACAACAATGAAGTTGCTCCAAAATCGGTCGGGTTAAGACTCAAATGTCTGGAAATACATATATATTTACGTATACTTAATAAGAAATCGATCAAAGATGATGATATTTTTGCAAAAAAATCCATATGACGCACTGTTATGAGTAGCGTACTCATACGACATTGCTTTCGACAATCTTAAAAATTTGAACAAAAATGAAGTTGCTCCAAAATCAGTCGGGTTAAGACTCAAATGTGTGGAAGTACATGCATATTCACGTGTACAAAATAATAACTCGATCAAAGATGATGAAATTTTTGCAAAAAAATCCATATGACACATTGTTATGAGTAGCGTACTCATACGACATTGCTTTCGACAATCTTGAAAATTTTAACAAAAATTAACTTGCTCCAAAATCGGTCGGGTTTAGACTCAAATGTGTGGAAATACATACATATTCACGTGTACAAAATAAGAACTCGATCAAAGATGATGAAACTTTTGCTAAAAAATCCATATGACGCATTGTTATGAGTAGCGTACTCATACGACATTGCTTTCGACAATCTTAAAAATTTGAACAAAACTGAAGTTGCTCCAAAATCAGTCGGGTTAAGACTCAAATGTGTGGAAATACATGCATATTCACGTGTACAAAATAATAACTCGATCAAAGATGATGAAATTTGTGCAAAAAAATCCATATGACACATTGTTATGAGTAGCGTACTCATACGACATTGCTTTCGACAATCTTGAAAATTTGAACAAAAATTAAGTAGCTCTAAAATCGGTCGGGTTTAGACTCAAATGTGTGGAAATACATATATATTTACGTATACTTAATAAGAAATCGATCAAAGATTATGAAATTTTTGCAAAAAAATCCATATGACCCATTGTTATGAGTAGCATACTCATACGACATTGCTTTCGACAATCTTAAAAATTTGAACAACAATGAAGTTGCTCCAAAATCGGTCGGGTTAAGACTCAAATGTCTGGAAATACATATATATTTACGTATACTTAATAAGAAATCGATCAAAGATGATGATATTTTTGCAAAAAAATCCATATGACGCATTGTTATGAGTAGCGTACTCATACGACATTGCTTTCGACAATCTTAAAAATTTGAACAAAAATGAAGTTGCTCCAAAATCAGTCGGGTTAAGACTCAAATGTGTGGAAATACATACAAATTCACGTGTACAAAATAAGAACTCGATCAAAGATGATGAAATTTTTGCAAAAAAATTAATATGACACATTGTTACGAGTAGCGTACACATACCACATTGCTTTCGACAATCTTAAAAATTTGAACAAAAATGAAGTTGCTCCAAAATCGGTCGGGTTCAAACTCAAATGTGTGGAAATGCATACATATTCACTTGCACAAAATAAAAACTCGATCAAAGATGATGAAATTTTTGCAAAAAAATCCATATGACCCATTGTTATGAGTAGCACATTCATACGACATTGCTTTCGACAATCTTAAAAATTTGAACAAAAATGAAGTTGCTCCAAAATCGGTCGGGTTCAAACTCAAATTTGTGGAAATGCATACATATTCACTTGTACAAAATAAAAACTCGATCAAAGATGATGAAATTTTTGCAAAAAAATCCATATGACACATTGTTATGAGTAGCGTAGAAGAAAGCAAAATATTTGTGAAAACAGGAAAACTATTAGAGGGATTCGCCATAAAACTTACTCGGGAAGTACCTGGTGATCCTTTTGTAGTTCCAAGTGTGCGGGTGATACTGGTTTTCGTCAGAAAACCACAAAATACGCGTAAAATTGGAACTTTTTGTGTTTCTCGTTCTTTTTCTTTTTCTTTTTAGAAACACGCGCGAAAATAATTTTTGTGAAAATAGTGAAACAGCGAGACAGCTAAAAAAGCAAAAGTGTATAAGCCAGTTGTCAAATACAGCTGAGCTTCTCTTTCAAAATAGGAACAGCTGTTAGTAAGGTGATAAACCCAAACAGTTGCGAAAGCACTTGACTAGTACAGTGATCCTAAAAGGCTCCTAAGCTCTGGAACATCAGGGCGGGCCTTAAATACATAAAATAAATTTAATAATATTTGAAAAGTATTCAATAATAAATTCAATTCAAACATTAAAATAACAATAAATAAAATAACACACAACATAAAATAACTAATAATAATAACAACAATAAAGTAATATTAATGAAACTGAAAGAAATAATAATAATAAAATAAAATAAAATACAAAACGCGAATTATTAAAATAAATTAAAATATTTAATTTAAATTGAATAACAATAACGTTTACATATAACTAAATTAATACGCAACATATAATTAACTAATAATATCAACAACAAAGGTAATAACTGAATTAAAAGGCAGGCGCAAATAAATTATATAAATTAAATTAAACAAAATATAACCAAAAACACTAATAAAAGCTATAATAATAATATTAATAAAAACAATTAAAAAACACTAAACAATACCTAAACAATGAGTGTGACTAGGTCGCCCCCCCAGGGCGAAATACCGTAGAGGCCGTAGATACCTCTTCACCGGGCATTGGTACCAACGACTGCGAGTCTGGAATGAACCCTTTCGCGAAGCGTCCCCGGTTAATGTTACAGGAACCGGAAGCAGCTCCATACGGGGCAACGAGAAGTCTTAAGACAGCTTTGGGCACCGAGAAGACGGTCCAAAATGAGCACGCGCACTCCTCTCCACCGGATATTAGCCGCATGTCATCACGCACCGGAAATGATCCAATTGTGGCAAAAAACCCCATGAAGGGGCTAGGAGAAAAAATCAACCTGCTACTAAGCATGATCGGCGGCGGCAGAAGAACAATCCATCAACCCATGCGAGACCTGGTTGCATAAATCGCTAAGCTACATAGCCAGGCAACAACCCAGCCTAATAAACGCAAACCCGGCAATACAAGTACAAGGGAACAACACGTACAAACAGAAAAATAGTGGAAAAAGCGGGATGTGAACGAAATCAGCGCAGTGGCAAAGAACCCCGGCAAAAAGGCCAAGGAAACCGAGAAACAGAATAATGGCGAACAATGGACTTTGGTGAAAAACGCGAAAAAAATCAGTAAAACTGCAAGAAAACTGGCCAGACCCGACGCGGTAATCATCTCCAAAACGAGTGAAATGACGTATGCAGACATTATCAGGCAAATGAAGCAGCAGCCTGACATGAAAGAACTCGGCGAGAACGTAAACCGAATCAGAAAACAGCTAAAGGAGATTTACTTGTCGAACTTCGTTATAAGTCTGGCCAGATGGCGAACAAATTTAAAGAACGAGCGTCTGCCGTACTCAAAGATGCCGCGAATGTAAAGGTCTTGAGTCACACAGTGAATGTCGAAATTCGTGATGTGGATGTAGCTACAACAGAGGAAGATATTGCCAACGCAATAAAAGAACAATTCCCAGAAGTGAATTACGGGAAACTGGTTGCAGTAAGGTCTTTAAAGCCGACGAGAAATGGCACGCAAACAGCGACAATAAGTGCGACAGTCCGAGATATGAAAATTCTGGTTGAAGCCGGACGAATCAGAGTGGGCTGGGTTAACTGCCGAATCCGGGAGCAGGTCAGTCCCCTCAGATGCTTCCGATGCCTCGATTTTGGACATATCGCAAGGCACTGTAAATCGACGGAGGACCGTAGTGGGTCATGTTTACGCTGCGGAGAGAAAGGTCACCTTGCCAAGCAGTGTACGGCAGAACCAAAATGCGCCATCTGTAAACCGGCGTATAAAAAAGCAGTCACCCAACTGAAGAAATGATTAAATGCCTGCAAATTAATCTCAACCACTGCGAGGCAGCACAAGACCTGCTAAAACAGTCAGTCTTCGAGCAAAACATTGACGTCGCACTCATCAGCGAGCCCTATAGAGCACCGATTATAAAAGGAAACTGGCTGCAGGACAAAAGAAAGAAAGCTGCGGTCTGGGCATGCGGTGCTCTCCCCTTCGAAGCCATAGGCAACAATCAACAGGAGGGATTCATCCGTGCGAAATTGGGGGGAATCCACTACTACAGCTGCTACACGCCCCCAAGTGAATCATTTGAAGGCTATAAAAATATGCTTAGACGCCTGGCATCCGATGCTACGGCAAACACCTGTCATCATCGCCGGAGATTTCAACGCATGGGCAGTGGAATGGGGAAGCTCAAAAACAACCTCCCGAGGCCAAGTCTTGCTCGAAGCCTTCGCTAATCTAGACATCGTACTGCTAAACAATAGAAACAAAAATACGTATCAGAAAGGTACCACAGGATCGATTATCGACTTGACCTTCTGCAGCGCTGTGTTATTTAATAGAATTACATGGGAAGTTTCAGAGAGCTTCACCTATAGTGATCACTTTGGGATACGCTTTGAAATTCATCCACAGCGAAGCAGCGCACAGAAAAAGAAAACCCGGAAAGTGCAGAACATCGGATGTAAAACAAATTGGTTGGATAGCAGTATGGTAGAATACATGACAGAGCTGCTGCCAGACGCGCTTGACGATAGAAATGAAAATACGGACACCTGTGCTAACAAAGTAATGAAGATTGTCAGTGATATCTGCGACGCATCGATGCCACGGAAAATAAGTGGAAACAGAAGAACTCCAGCCTACTGGTGGAATGAAGAAATCGCGAATCTGCGCTCTAAATGCCTCAAACTGCGACGTCAACACCAAAGACAGAGAGCCAGAAATTCCACTGAATACCAACGCCTCCAAACCGCATACAAAAGCCAGCGACAGGCATTACGAAAAGCTATACAGCAAAGCAAACCTCAGGCCTTTCTAGAACTTATAAAAGACGTCGACGATAACGTCCTAAGAAAATTGAAAGGGAGCAAGGCCAAGCCACCAGAGTGTCCTACAATAATGAAGCGCATCGTTCTTGGGCTCTTCCCGCAACAAGATTTATGCCGAACGCCGCAAGATTTAACGCTGGAAATCGTGGAAGTCCCGCCAGTTACGAAGGATGAACTGATCGCCGCTACAGACAAAATAAAAAGCAATAAATTGCTAGGCATGGACGGCATTCCGAATGGGATCCTGAAATATATAATTAAGGAGAAAACAGAACTGTTTTGCCGATTATACACGAAGTGTATTCAGGAAGGCATTTTCCCAAAGAAATCGAAGCGGCAACGGCTAGTCCTACTGCCCAAAGGCAACAAGCCACCGGAAGAGCCATCATCATATAGGCCCTTATGCATGCTGGACAGTGCACGAAAAATACTTGAGGCAATAATCTGCGCGCGGGTTCAAAAGACCACGGAAGGTGATCAGGGCCTCTCAAGGTGGTAATATGGCATCCGGAAGAAACGTTCAACTGTATACGCGATATCGGCTGTGTGCGAGATTGCGCGCAAAGCCCTCGAGGGTAAGAGATGGTTTGAAGGAGCAAAGCAGTACTGTGCAGGGAGTCATTCATGAGCAACGTAGCGAACAACACGTAATCGGATATTTCTCTTCTCTTTTTGGCTTGCGCAAAAGCAAATATTAAAAAAATAATAATACAACTTAACCATTAAATCAACAGCGACAGTGG